>JAMPIT010000566.1:990000-2190000 GCA_026261815.1 Monarcha castaneiventris obscurior | reverse complement strand
AAAAATATGAAGTATTCACGGGGTTTTTGTTGAACATTTCAGCACTTGCAGGTGGTATGTTTTCTTCTCATATACTGGTAAAACAGACTTCTTTCCCCTCTAATTGATTAATACTTGTCTCTCAATAGTATATGTTTAAAATCAGAAATTCTTTCACTGTACCCTTTAAAATGTCCTTTTAAACTGAAGCAAGAAATGAAAAGTCCTTAAACAAATGCCACAAAACTACTGCTCAGTATTAATATAAATCAGAGAACATCGAGGACAATGCTGACTGATAGGAAGAAGAGCACTGATTCATCTGTGTGTATGTGTACAGGTGTGTGTGCTCACAAAAGCATGGAAAGAATTTATTCAGTGAAGGATGGATAGCCATGTATAATCGCCTTTCTGTCAAACTCCTTAAGAATTTTACTGTGAATTGTGTTAATGGAGGTGAGCTATTTGGATTGTTTAGAAATGCTTACCCAGTAGGTGTTTTTTTCCTAAAAAGATACCAAATATTAAATAGAACTAAATAAATAAATTTGTAAAGGAATCCTCTATATAAGTGATACTCTTTCTACAGTGTACCAAAAACGAGCAAGGGAACATATTGATTAAAATAAGCTTAGTATTTCCTATATATATTTATGTAATTTTTTTCGAAATTAAATTTCAAGCTAATTTCTAAATTAAATTTTTCTAAATTAAATTGACAAATTTGCAGTAAATTGTATATGGATTATTTAAAATTCTTTGCCATTTCCTAGAACCTCTACAAGTTCTCTGAATTAATCAGTAATGAGGAGACTTAGATACATTTAAGATAAAATAATAAAAAATCTATCTCAACAATAGAATAAAAATTGAAGAGCATAAATATTAAAACAACCAGAAAAAAAAACAAACAAACAAAACAACAGGAGTTTTTTTAAAGATAGGGTCTTTGGATATCACAATGAAATTTAAATTTACACTTCTGATTCCCAACTCCCAGTATTTGGTCCCAGGCCATAAGTACCTTTTGAAGAGTGAAAATCCATTATTTGCATTGAAAGATATCAAGAGAATATTAACTATCAAGAAGTAAACTATCAAGAGGATAGTTTACAAAGTTATAGCAAAAGTGTCTGAAACCTAATCTTAGCCCTGACTGAACAGTTAACTTCACTTTGCCTAGAGACCAAGCCTCTCCTAGATATGAAAACTACCACAGTGGGCCACTTAGCTATATCTAATAGCCACAGTTACAGGTGATAAAGCAGAAATTCATCATTACTGCTAAAATTTTCATTAGAATGGGCCTCAAGGAACTCTGAAAAGAATCAGCTTCTCTTATAGGTGGAAGAAGTAATTCAATTTACAGTTAATTTTGCCTGCATTAACCATTATAAGTCTCCTGCCTCAGTTATTTCATTCATTACAAGATTTTTATCTTTTGAGCTTCAATTTTCTAAAATTGATTTTCCCTGGGGTTGATTAAGCTAAGAAAATTTCAACAATAATGGTTCTCTTCAGGTTTTTAACACTTGTCTTTATAAGTTCAATATCTTTTTTTGTACAAAATACTCTATACGTATAAAACTACCAACTTAATAATGCTCAGTCTCTAGCAGTATGAGCTAGGCTTTTTAATAACTTGAGGTGGAACAAAAAATCACATTTGCACTGTCAGTTCTTAAACCAATGACTTAATATAAATAATCAAATAGGGATAAAAATGAGCATTAACCTAGTCTTTATATCATGCTCAGTATTATAAAGTGTGGTTTGCATTACTCTGCAGTGCTTCTAGACATTGTAAATATTTTTTTCTTAAAAGCTGAATTTCTAGGAAAGGAAATTAAACAGAGATCTCATTTATCTAGTCTAATGTTAGCAGATTTCCTGCTTCTATTAATTCTTCCCAGAAGAATATGTATGTTACAATGAGGTAAGCACTGAAAAGAGTTCTCTGTCTAAGACACAAGTGCACTGGGTCTCTCACTTTTAATTAATACAAAGAAAATCATTGAAAGTAATTTTATTTGGAAGACTGAAAAGTGTCTCTGAGTGGAAATGAAAATGTGAGGAGTTAAAATAGAGCTCAGTGGCAAAAGGACTTCTATTGGAATTTTTTTCAATTACATTGAAAAATGTAAATTTGGGTTAAAAAAAACCCACAAAACCACAGTGCATTTAGAGTATCTGATTTGATCTTGCTAGTTAAAAAAAGACTTTTTGGGGAAGATAGTGACAATATTTATATTTAATACTGGAATTGCATTTAATTTTAACTTTTATGTAATAATACTTTAATTTAAAAGTTCATTGCCTTGTAACTAACGTTATGCAAAACCTTTCAATGTTAAATATTTTTAAACTTTATTTTAGGTGATATATTCTGAAATACTAAAATTCCATTTTTCAAGAACTGATTATACATGAAACTTTAAAGATTGATATCAAAGCAAAAGTGATTTCAGAACATTCTTATTTCCAGTAGCTAGAAATTCTGGTCTCCAGACAACACTTTGGAAGACTGTCCAGTTAAATGGTGTACTACTGAATGCTGACAACTACTTTTTAGATGCCTAAATTTAGGTGACTGTAAAACAATAATACCTTCAAAATAGTTTTCAGAAATTTAAACTGATCTGAAAATGGAAATTCTTTGGGTTGGGAGACTCTCCAAAACACTTACATATTTAGCTCTCATCAATTCATCATGTCCATTTCAAAACCACATTACTCTTAATTTTAAACCATATGTATAGATATATAGACATACATACGATCTATAAGTTTTTACAGATATGACTAGGTTTTCGATCTTCCTCCTCTTTAAAACAAATTGGATATACACTTAAGCATATCTGTTTTGAAAATAAGATTTATTTTTTCTCTGTGAAACCAAAATGAAATGAAGGCTAGGAATTTTTATTTCTAAGTAGATAGTAAAATGTAACAGTTTCAAATACTTTTGGGGCTGGGATATAGCTGACTAAAATGTCTGGTACAAAAGAGGGGAGGAAATCCATTGGTTCATTTCCCACTAGTTTGAAAACTGTCAGCTGGTTGATAGTCAGCCCTGTTTAAAAAATAGCTGACATGAAACAGCATTATGGCCTCTGAAAATGTTTTTACACTGTTCACAACTGTAAGCACAATCTCCCTCTCAACATGTAAGCCTTCATGCAGAACAAAGCTGCTGTGGCTGCTGCCTTTATACAATTCAAAAGTCTGATGTGCCAGACTTGGCATAAGCCTATCTCTTATTAACATCAAAGGCTCTCAAATAAAGCACCATTAGTGTTGTTTGGGATTTTCATGAGCAGTGCATATAAATACACATCCCTTACACTGTCATAGTTGTATTATCCTTCAACATTAATGATGACTCTGGGACACAGAACCCTGATTCAGAGCTGGGGTTTGAATCTCCCACATTCAACCTACAGACCCAGTGTTTTATTTAGAACCACTTAAAAAAAGAAAAGAAACATAAGATTTGCAACTGGGTTTTGCAGTCTGTTCTAACATCTTCCATATGTGGCTGCCTCTCTCTCCCCCTCTACCATCGCCTTCCAGGCTGCGTGTCTAGCTGTGGCACATCTAATTTCTCAGTTATAGATGTGCATCCATTCAAACATTCTGAGGGAAACCATTACTTGGAGGGAAATCACTCTGAATGGATTTTTAGGCTTTCAACTGTATACAGTTAGGTGTTTTAAGTGAAAAATTCAAATGTGTTTGCTTTCTTTGATCCTGCTTCTAAATCTATCAAAAACTCATGTTTCTGATACTATTATTTCTGCTGTTTGAGTAAATGAGGCAATTGACTGTAGTTCAAAATTTCCTGGAGAAGTGGTAATGATGAAGTTTGCCCTGAGGAGTACATGCCCTAAAAATTATAAATCAGCATATGAAAATTGTGAAAATGTTTTGAAAAAAAACTGAGCCCACATATTAAATGTGTTCTTTGGTTTAAATTTATTTGGTTTTAATTTCTATCTCTTTTTCCCAGTTTTAATTTCTTTAGGAAAAGTTAGGACAGATGAGATGCCATAAACTTAGCAGGTTATCAGCTCACTATAATTCATGGAAATTTCCCATTCTGGTAATGATTTTATGCCAGTAAGTCATTCCAGGTCTAACCACTTTTTTTGCTGTTGTCCTAATGAATGCAAATTGTTTAGAGCACATAGTTGTTGCCAACAGAAATCACAGTTAATATAAGTAAAATCAAATTGAATGAGTATGTACCGTGAAAAAGAATCCAGAATAACCATCAGGGAAGTGAAAACAGACCCAAGGTCTTGAAGAGTCCTTTCTCACCTCCAGCCAAGTAAGGCAGGTGGTTTGATTTTAATAATTATTTTTTTTCTCATGTGTGATGAACAGCTTTTGGCTAAATTTTACTATGTTACACTGTATATGTGCCAGTAAAAATACACAGGTAACCTTGTGTATATATATAAGCTTTTATAATTCTAGGTATTTTTTTTAACATTACATTGTTATTAGATTTTAATCAACACTATGTATTTATCATGAAATTATGAATTAGATTTTAAAAATTGATTTATCTAATATTTTAAGTGCTTCTTCTTTTAGTAGTGATTTTCATTTCAAGTTAATATATAGAAAATTTAAACAAACAACAAACTTGCAGTTATAAATTACACGCAGAAATACTTTGTAAATACTGTTTGTGATATTTACCTTAAACACACTCTTGAGTCTCCTCATTCCCACCAGAATTTGGTAGTGTTCCCCTTGGAGATATCCTTAGGACATTGGATTGGAGATATCCTTAGGACAAGGGCTTGGAACACAAACCCTATGAGGAACAACTGAGGGAGCTGGGGTTGTTTAGCCTGGACAGATGAAAAAAGTTGTATGCAAATGTCTCATTCTTAAATGTATATGATGCTGGCATTCCCATGTGTATGCAAAAGCAAATATGCTGACCTTTTCTCAATTCATATTTTTTTCAAAATCAAAAATTGCTGATTTTGAGTAAAAAGTTTGCAAGTACTCTTTCTGACACAAAGTAATTTCTTTGAAATATTTCTAAATATGTATGCGGCTTTGTCATAATTCTATTTCATTGTTTAGTTCTTGAGAGCAGTATGTAGTGAAGAGAATCAGCTTAAAATTGTTAACAAGTCAATGATCCAGTTGAATAAACTGATAGAAGTGATCTAGCAAGTAAACATATTCAATTAAAAAACTGAGCATCCATGAAATATCTTTAAAGGCTTCCTAAAGTTTTTACTTAGATATTAAATAACCTTTTCTCCAAAGTTTTCTCATTGGTGTTGTAAGGTGTAATTATTCCCTGTCTCTTCCTAGTATTCAAGCCCACCATAGGTCTCAATTCCTTCAGAAATTTTAACATGTAAAGCAATTAGCACTGTCCCAGATTGCTAAAATGATACAGGCTGGCATAGACACTACCAAGATGCAGACACTGGCATTGTAATTGTTATTCTGTTTTAACTCAGCTGGTGCTTGTAATGTTGGAATTGCCACAGTCATATTTGGTGGTGATTATTTGTCATATACTAGTGAGATACTGGGTGTTATTTCCTGCCAAAATAGAGAATATTTCTGAATTCAATAAAAGCTTTGACTTGCATTATTCAAAATGGCATATTGTAATAATTATAAACTAAGAGTATTGCTGCTACAACCCAATTCTCAAATCAAATAAAAAACATTGAAGCAAGTTAGAAGATTCTGAGAAGCAAATATGGTAATGCAATGTCTTTGTAAAACATCAGAACTGGATGATGATAGCTCCATTTATGACTGTTGCTAAACTGTATGCCTATTCCAACTAAAGTTTGGATAAAAAAACCCAGAAAACTGACAAGAAAATTATCTGCTTTTTATGCTGCTAAACAGGAAGCACTAGTTATAAATCATAAAAAGTGATGAGAAGAAGAAAAGCTTTTCTTGGCCAGGAAGATTTCAGAAAGTTCTATAAGACATAAAAAAAAATACTTTGTCTATATGCCACTCTGCAATGAAAATGGTCAAGTCTTTTTGCCTGATCAAAAGGAAACATTGAATATTAGCCCTGGAGTTTTTGACAGTTTGCCAACATATTCTTCTTTGAGAACATGAAATGAAGCTTTGCTCCATCTAAAAGCACCTAGCAGTAACTGTAAAAGGTGTTATTAAGGCTCATAATAGCTGTTGCAAAGCAAGGCAGGAGCTACTATTGTCCATCCAGCAGAAATCATGGACATCATCTCCTAATCAGAATATCAATGCACACGTTTGCTGTAAAGTGGGGTAAGGAAAAAGTCATGAGAACATCATATACCTTTACAAAGAGAAAGTTGCTCAATGCCAGGGTATGCCACTTGTTTTAGCTGTGGGATAAATTAATGTTTGGATAATACAGTGAAGTTGCTTTAAAAAAACCCTTTGGGAAATGCAAAGCTGCTTGTGATTTCCGCAGCCAACAGTACCTCTAAGTCTACGCCAATTGTTTGTCTTTCTAGCCAAACTAATAGCACTAACTACAGCTATCTTCAGATACTCCTGAAAAAATCTTGCTGTCCAGACAAATTTGTAAATATGCTTCATATTTTTGCATTATGGCAAGATGGTAGGGGCTTCAATGTAAATGGAATGACAGAATCTTTAAAAATACGTCTGCCGAAGTTTGTGCCTTGATTAAACACACAAAGTATAATATCCAGCACATGACTGACTCCTTTGATTGTGGTACCAAGCACTTCAGATTGAACATGACCTGAAAAAAAAAGCAGAAATCCTTCTCCAACCCTATTTCAATAAAAAGTATTTGAGGCAAAAATATGTGCAGTGACAAAGCACCTCTGAAATTTATGAGAAAGTTTTGCATCACAATGTTTCCGTCTGTCATGACTAATGTTAAATAACGTAGAGATACAAACACACAGTCTGTTTTTGAGAGATCAAAACATCATTCCTAGGCAGAAAGAGACATCTAACTGGAGCAATATCTGCCCTATTAAATGGAAAATTGCAGAATAAATTAATAGGACATGTCATAATTATAGTAATAGTAACAGAAATGACACCTTGACCAAATATGCTTTATTACTGGTTGGGAGAAAAAAACAAACAAGCACAATGACAGGCACACAAGCAAACAGGTCAAAAAAGGCTGTCTGCCTTTTAACTCATGGGGATATCCAAAATTATTGTACAAATAATATTACTGGCTATGCACCTGGAAAGGTCAATTAAAAAGTATTATTTACTCCTTTCAGGAGGTTTTTGCACATTTTCCTGGATTTGTTATGAATTTTGCTACATTTCTGTTAGGTAATACCTTTTTCAAGAGCTCAGTGTGCACAAAAATTGTCATTCTATTCACTGTAGGAGTATATTCTATGGAGAACTATTTTATTTGAAAAGCCTATTATAAAATCATGTAAGATTGTTGGTGAATTGTTAGAAAAAAGAATATTGGGGAAAATAAGCATGTACCATTTATTTGAAACAGATGCAAATATTTCCTTGTGAGAAAAAAAACGAATCTTTTCAAAAAGATTCTGGGGGTAGACTGAAACTTTTTTCTTTTTTTTTTATCTTATCTTTATATCATTCATAAACATTAAATGCAAACCACAATTTTCAAATAGTTCTAAAGTATAGAAACACTATGAAAACAATTAAAAAAATATTCAAGCCCCAAAGGAAATATTTGCCTTTGGTAAGTCAGTACAAAAGCATTGCTTGTGCAAAAGAAACATTGAAACTGGGCTGGTAGATAGTGTCAGGGAGCAGGATGGTCCCCCTGCTATCCAGGAGGAGGCAGTCAGAGAACTGCTGAGATGCTTGGATGTTCATAAATCTATGGGAACAGATGGGATCCATTCCAGGGTGATGAGGGAGCTGACAGATGAGCTTACAAAGCTGCTCTCCATAGTTTACCAACAGTCCTGGCTCACTGGTGAGGTTCCAGATGACTGGAAGCTGGCCAGTGTGACACCCATTCACAAGAAGGGTAGGAAGAAGGACCCTGGAAATCATAGGCCAGTCAATCTGACCTTGGTATCCAGTAAGGTAATGGAACAGTTTATTCTGAGTGCCATCACACAGCACTTACAGGATGGCCAGGGGATCAGACCCAGCCAGCATGGGTTTAGGAGGGGTAGGTCGTGTGATCTCCTTTTATGACCAGGTGACTCACCTGGTGGATACGGGAAAGGCTGTGGATGTTGTCTATTTGCACTTCAGCAAGGCCTTTGACACCATGTCCCACAGCATCCTCCTGGAAAAGCTGGCAGCCCACGGCTTGGACAGGTGCACTGTTTGCTGGGTTAAGAACTGGCTGGATGGCCGGGCCCAGAGAGTGGTGGTGAATGGTGCTGCATCCAGCTGGCGGCCAGTCACCAGTGGTGTCCCTCAGGGGTCTGTGCTGGGACCAGTTCTGTTTAATATTTTTATTGATGACATGGATGAGGGCATTGAGTCTACTATCAGTAAATTTGCAGATGACACTAAGCTGGGAGCATATGTTGATCTCTTGGAAGGTGGGAGGGCTCTGCAGAGAGACCTGGAACGGTTGGATGGATGGGCAGAGTCCAATAAGGTGACGTTTAACAACTCCAAGTGCCAAGTCCTGCATTTTGGCCACAAGAACTCCCGAAACGTTATAGGCTGGGGGCCATGTGGCTGGACAGTGCCCAGGCAGAAAGGGACCTGGGGGTACTGGTTGACAGCTGACTGAACAGGAGCCAGCAGTGTGCCCTGGTGGCCAAGAAGGCCAATGGCATCCTGGCCTGTATCAGGAATAGTGTGGCCAGCAGGACCAGGGAAGTCATCCTTCCCCTGTACTCGGCACTGGTGAGGCCGCACCTTGAGTGCCGTGTCCAGTTCTGGGCCCCTCAGTTCAGGAAGGACGTGGAGACACTTGAGCGTGTCCAGAGGAGGGCAACAAGGCTGGTGAGGGGCTTGGAACAAAACCCTATGAGGATCAGCTGAGGGAACTGGGGTTGTTTAGCCTGGAGAAAAGAAGACTCAGAGGTGACCTTATCACTCTCTACAACTACCTGAAAGGTGGTTGTAGTGAGGCGGGGGTTGGTCTCTTTTTCCAGGCAACAACCGACAGAACAAGAGGACACAGTCTCAAGATGTGCCAAGGGAAATTTAGGTTGGATGTTAGGAAAAAGTTTTTTACTGAAAGAGTGATAAAGTACTGGAATCGTCTGCCTAGGGAGGTGGTGGAATCACCATGCCTGGATGTGTTTAAAAAAAGATGCCATGGTTTAGTTGAGGCGGTGTTAGGGCATGGGTTGGACTCAGTGATCTTGAAGGTCTCTTCCAACCTGGTGATTCTGTGGTTCTGTGAAACTTAGATGGTGGAATAAGGATGTTTTGAAAGAACAAAGTGCTGTATTACTGAATTCATGCTGGAGTCAGGCAAAGAATGACAAAGGAATATTTTGACAGATTATGCCATGAGCTGTTCATTTCCTGTTAACAAGGAAGAGGCAGTAGCCAAAATATTTCAGCCTTCTGGCCTTTATTGTACATCTGCTGTTATATTGTTGTTTAGCACACTAAATTCTCATTGACCAGAGACTGAGTTAGGATAGTTGCTCCTCCAAAAGACGTAGTCAATAACAGATGTTTTAAAATGTGCATTATGTTATTTCGAGGTTAGTTTTTTTCAGATAACTTGGGAGCAATCAAGTGCAGGCTATAGATACATAGCCATAAGTTAATGTGCATTTCTTCAGGAGAAGGTTGACTCCAATGAGAAAAATGCTTAACCTGTACATTTTATATTAGAGATATATTTTCCTAATTCACAGCATGTGCTTCAGTTTCCATAAAACAAATGTACCTGTGCCAAGACACAGTTCTAAATTGTCTGTATCTATTGTGAGATCTTGCCCAAAACACTACAGAATTCAGACGACGCTAAATATATTTTGCACTCATTGCATAAAACCCCAGATATGACACAATTTAGAGATATTAGAAAGAAGGTGCACAGTTAAATTGCTGTTTAAAATAATGGTTTTTACATCACTTTTAAAAAATATACTAAAAGACAGGATATATAGGAAATACACACAAAACTACGGCCTACTTTGCCCTAAAATCTTTTGAATTTCTATACCTTTGCACTTCATTCTCTTCATGTTGTAGTAATACAGTTTATTTCATTTTTTGGAAACTTTAGTGGGTTTTTTTTGTAGTTAAGGGGTTGTTTTTAACAGGGAAAAATAAATGGAGATGCTTTTGTAATGAAAGAATGGGCTGTGTTCCCTTTGGTGACACAAAGTAAGCCTTTAAATGAGTAAACAAATATAATTTTCAAAGATTCTCCCCTGTTGCTTCCAAAATTCCAGAAAATAAGTACTTACACTGTTCTGCCAAAGAAAAAAAAATAAAAAGAAACTAAAAAAACCAATACACTAAACACTCCTCTAATTAAAGAGAGTTATCTATTTCAAATCTGAAATAAGAATATGTTCATTTGAATATTTGACTTATATTTATTTCATTGAAGTCTGAACTTTTCTTTCCAAAATAAGCTTTACAGATCTTGTAAAGCATAGGAAGCAACTTAGACAAAGGTATGCATGAGAGATTTTTTTTCTAGGAAGAAAGAAGGACAGAACTGTAAAGCAAACAAACACTATAAATCAGATGATAAAAAATGCACATTGTGAAAGAACCATTTCCTGTTTTGGAAGGAGAAATAACTAAAATAACATGCCCTCAGCTTTCACTACCTGTAGCAGGAATGACTTCAAAGAAATAGCTAAGCAAGCAAAGGTTAAAAGGAAGCACCCGATCACATCTGTCAGAATCTTTTTTAACTTTTTTGATGGAGATATGCCATATCTCTTTTAATTCCAGAAGGAGAAGAAACAGTAAGAAGGTTCTTCATTATCTGTTTGTTGACAATGAGATAAACTCATAATCTTTCTTTAATCTCTGTGATGCTAATGACTTTTGCCCTAGCTTTATAGAGAGCCAGGGCTTAGAATGAAAAAAAAAAGCTTAAAAATCCCTCAAAACCCCAACCAAACAAAAAGCCCTCGAAACCCAAACCTCGTATCTTTGCCAGTAACATTTTCTCTTCCAAGGCAAATAACAGGCTTATTTGGGCTGCTGTTTAGAATGTATGCACAAATATATACCAGAATGTTAAAGCTCCCTTTACATGGCATGAAAAGGAAACTTTTCTTAGCTTATTGTTTTTCACATTTCTCTGAGATGCCTGGAATCACCAGACATTTCTGACATCTCTGTTTTCATGACTATTAATATATTCTATTTCATTGCTGTTATCTCTATTGAGATCACTTGTTTTGCATCCTGTCCAGCTGTGCAGATCTTTCAGATAAACAACCTATTTTAGGGAAATTCAGACATCGCTATTCCCAGGTAATCACAATATACCCTTTATCTAATTTATGTAATCTTCTCAAGTTCATTGTCTTAAAAAAACTAAGGTTTTTCTTTCACATTAGAAAAGTGTTTGCTGTTTCTCTGTGCATGCATTTATGTATTCATGTGTGTACTTTAATTCAAAACAGAGACCATCCATTGAAAAAAATTGTGTTCTCCTAGCTTTTCAACTCGACTTTTGCTGTTAAACACTTAGAAATATATAACCAGTCACTCTTGAAACTATATACTAAAAATATTAAGAGCCATAACTTGGTCTGAGACACAGGAAACTATTTTATTGTATTTATCTGTAATTTCTTTTTGAGGAAAGGACCTGGCACTGCTCTGCAGAAATTGTGAACACTTGAGGACTAAAATGAGACAGAGAACATATACACTGTGAATTTTCCTAAAAGCCCAATCTTAAATCTGATCCAGTCTATCCTAAAAGGCAGTTTCTAGATGTGTTGAGATATCTGTGATCTCCGTTGGTTGTCTAACTTTTAGTGAACTGGATCTGACTTTACCAGATTACGGGAAATTTAATTCTGTCTGTAAGAGAGACTTTACAATGAAAATTCCCTGGAATCTTCCAACTTTTTCAGTATTACTTATTGCAATATCCATGCATAAAAATGCACTTCTTCCAGAGGCAGCCTGCAGAAACTAGAAAAGCTTGCTAGAATCTTGATCAATAGAAATAGAGTATTGTGGAGGAAAAATGTGGAAATACTGCTCCGTGTATGCAATAATCTCATCCTTTTAATGCATCTTAAGAAAATGCTTCATTTCCCAGGCCTGTTGACTGTGCTGTAAGGCATGCCCTGATGGAATGATCCCCAGGATTGACCATCGCTTGCCAGGAAATCACTGGCTTTCTGAGCACGCAGAGAATAGTTCTGCTGTGCACATGGGGCATGCATGCAGCGAGTGGCCTTGTGACTTGGAAAGTGTTTGAATACAGAGGTGAAGACCAGGCTGATCTTGCTGCCAGAACTGTTTTATCTGACTCATGACATGGCCCCAGCATGCTGTATGAAACCTCTGGAGCAGACCAGAGGCTCCATGAATCTCTTTTATAGGCTAGCTATGCCTCATGAAGGTACATATACAGAACCAAGGCATATTTTGTCTCGTACATGTCAAAGAGGAAGGTTGCAGAAGGAATGTGTCTCTTACAGGGGTTTTGTAAATTGTTCTTTAGCACCTCAAATGCCTTTTTTCAGAATAATGTCATCTAAGGCCCTTTCACAACTGATGAAAAGAGCCTGCCTCCAGAGGGATTCAGACTGTGAAGACTGAATCCTTCCTTCTGTTTCCTCCTGAGTAGCTGAAGACTTTGGGCAACTACAAACTAGACTTCAATATTTGAGAGAAAGTTCTCAGAACCAGGAAAATTCTGACTCTGCACTTGTTCCAAATTGTATGAAATGGTATGCTGCAGAGGAAAGCTAAATTATGTTAACTGGATTATGAAAATTCTGATTCTTTATCAGTGATCACCACAAACAAATGGAAACATAACTGAATCCACAAAATACCGCAAGACTCAAATATTTTTAAAAGCTCTTACTTTGCTGAATAGTAGTAGTGCTTACTTAATTATTAATTTTCTGGATCACAAATCCACAGAATGACAGAATGGATATGCTTGGAAAGGAGCAGTTTATGTACCAATTATAAAAATATAACATTTTGAATTCAAGCCTTAAACATCTAAAAGAAGACAAGAAGTGAATCATAATTTTCTGAAGTGAGTTCTTTACAACTCTGTTTCCAAACAGGGGTACTTTATGTCTGCAACACTATACCCTGCCAGAAGCAGTCTGGAAGTGAGACATAGTCATTTACAGATGTGCCCCAGATGTGCCCATACACCTTCTTTTCAGCACTGTCTATTGCCAATTCAGGGCACAGAGCAGCCTTTTGGAGCATTTAGGTTATTTTGTGTTAGATTTGTATTACATTTTGGAGCATTTAGATTATTTTTGGTCTTTTGTGCTGAGCCACATAAGCATGATTGCAAAAAGCACTAATTACAAAAAGTCTTATTTCCATTAAAAATAATGACACCGGAAACTGAAAATGTATATGACTACTTAGGAGCCATCACATCTCATAGAGACAATATTTATGGTTTGTTTGAATGCTTAAGAAAGCAGCAATAAACTGCAAGAAGTGTATTTAAAGCCTCAAAAACAACACATCAACCCACCACACAGCATTCCTGTGCAAAGCAAATTGGTCTTTTCTCATTTTTGTTTACAATCAGCTCTTCATAGACTAAACTCCAGTAAGTTGTGGAGTTTCTGATGTCCTCTCTCTATATACAAACAGTGCATTCACTATAAACACAATGAGGGAGGTAGGAAATAGAACCTCACAATCAGACCCTGAAAAACTGACCCCTCACATGAAGAGCTGGTTGATAAAGAAAACTGGTGGGGTGACAAAAGGTAAGAGTAGCTTAAAACACTAATGATTTAAGCAAGAAAATATCAGCTTACTCTCTCTGATTTCTGCAATGCTGAATCTTACAAAGATTTAGTTTTCAACCAGAAACAGAAGCTCATTTAGAGGCAAGTTCTGTAAGAAACATTTTCTGTTTGCATATGTAATTGATAAGTACCCTACAGTACTAAACAGGATCGCTTTGGTTTTAACTTAGGTTTCAGTGTTTACGAAGCTTCCAGACTGCTTCCTATGAACTACAAAAGCTGTTTTATATTCCATAACTTTCTACTACACAAGTTTTATAAGAGTTAAGTACACAGTAACATGGCTTTAAATCTTTCAATAATGTAGTAATATGCAAAGAAATTGGTAATATGATTTAAGCTTAATTTTCCAATATTCAGGCAAATAAAAAAAGAAACTCTTGAATATGGATCACCAAATATCTACTTTCTCTTAGAAAGATGTATCTTTCAGATATGCATTAATTTGGCATGTTATACTTTCAGGTTTAGGAGTTAGGTGGTCATTTGAGGCCATGTTCCAAGAGTTAAATAAATACAGTGTTGCCAAAACCTTGCTGAGTAATCAAAATTTCAGCAGTGTTATGCTACTCACAAATAAGTAACAGCCATCACGACAACAGGAGTCTTTAGTTCAAAAGAATGTCTACATTTTTAGGTTAGAAATGAAGCAGGAATAATAAAAGAACCCTAGAGGGAAGTGAAGATTTGGACATTTTTTTCCTAATATCCAATGTAAACCTCACCGGTCCCAGCTTGAGGCCATTTTCCTGTTGTTCTAGTTATCTGGGAGAAGGGACCGTGCTTCACCTTGATATAAACTCCTTTACCAAAATCCAAGTAGACAACATCCACAACTTTTCCCTCACCCACTAAGCCTCCACTATGTCACCTTGGCATAAGGAGATGTACTATTCAACAGAGAGAAAAGAAAAAAGAAAAAAAGAAAAAAAAGAAAAAAAAGAAAAGAAAAGAAAAGAAAAGAAAAGAAAAGAAAAGAAAAGAAAAGAAAAGAAAAGAAAAGAAAAGAAAAGAAAAGAAAAGAAAAGAAAAAGAAGAAAAGAAAAGAAAAGAAAAGAAAAAAAGGAAAGGAAAGGAAAGGAAAGGAAAGGAAAGGAAAGGAAAGGAAAGGAAAGGAAAGGAAAGGAAAGGAAAGGAAAGGAAAGGAAAGGAAAGGAAAGGAAAGGAAAGGAAAGGAAAGGAAAGGAAAGGAAAGGAAAGGAAAGGAAAGGAAAGGAAAGGAAAGGAAAGGAAAGGAAAGGAAAGGAAAGGAAAGGAAAGGAAAGGAAAGGATCCAAAATATTTAGCCAATGTTTTCATCCTGTCACCAAAGCATTGACTGCAAAGCACCTTTTGTATTGTGAATACACTGGAAATATTCTGTTTTACATAGAGTTATGAAGATATGTTATCCCAACTGTTCTGTCTTTTCACACAACACATAGTATGATAGCACTCATCAGAGATGATTTCAGAGTTGTGATAAAGTCAACAACAATAAGGTAGGCAATCATTTGCAACCTTTAGTTAATGTTTCTGAGGATTTTATGGTGGTACCTAAAGATGATTTGGAATTTCAAGTTACAGGACAGTATCTATAAGTTTAAATGTTTAAATTAAGTCCCTCCAGCTCCCCATAATGTGATTTCCATATTTCAGGCTGCTAATACACAAATATCCTGAATAGGGCATTCAATCATTCTTATTTCCACTTCCGTATTAAGGCACCTAAATTGCAAACTGAGAAAATTAAATTAGTGGACAGTGTTTTCCTATGACTCTGTGCAGCTCAAATTTCAAACAATAATAGTCTTTTACCATTTCTTTACAGAAGTAAGGCCTACAGGGAACAGTGACACCATCCCCTGTCTTCCCCTGAAGAAACAGTGGTGAGTTTTGAGCCAGATCATCTGAGGAACAGTGATCTTAAATGTGTGAAATTCTTACAGACCTCCTGAATATAAGTTTGCTTTGAAGGAAAGAGATTTAATCAGTGACATAAGGGATAGAAAAGCTGAAGAATGATCTACTAGTTGATAGAAGAGTATCCAGAAACATTATAATTAATTCAGTTACATAAATTGCTCTAATTGCTACTTTGCACCTTCTATAAAATATATGGATGTGAGAGAATCCACCAAAAATCTGATTTCATTTCACTGATTGTTATTAATTTATTCATCAAAAGCAATTTCCTAGATATGATCTAGAAAGTGGATGTGTTTCTGACTGATTAGAAGAGACATATCACAAAAAAAAAAGTATAATCAAAATGTTTTAATCTCCCTAAGTAGCCTTGTTCAATTTGATGCTATTGCTTTTATTATTTCCCTGGCCAGAAGCAATTGCATCTAAAATTCTCAATGCATAGGAAGCACAGCAAACAGGTATTTCATATTTTTCAGGGAGATGTTTAGACCTTGATTTGGCAAGGGAAGCAAGCAATCTGATCACAATCTCTGTGTTATTTATCTTTTCTGCTTGGAAGAAGAAGCATTTATTTCCTATCTTTGTTTTTAATGCACAAAAATTTTCCTATATTTATACATCCCAAAAGCAAACTAGGCAACTGATGGTCATGATGATCATTGCCTGGCACAGCAATGATCACTCATTTACTTGAACTTTAGTACTGATTTCTTTTCTTTCAAGGATATCCATTTGGCTTCCAGTGAAGTGTATGGAGGCAACTAGTTTTAAGCAGACAAAATTAATAATCACAGATTTTTCTGTCTTTTTCATAAACCACTTTGAGTTAATAGGAAAATAAAGTTGAGTAACCATGTTTATGAATGGAAACTAGGGTGTGCTTTCATCTTTTGAAGTAAGGATAGGTTAACCTGTGGCATGCAGAGTAGTCCATAGATATGTTGGATTCATCACAATAAAAACTACATCGTTTATAATTTAGAAAACCAGATTACTCTGGAAACTCTGGATACTGTTTCTTTCACAACACAATCAAAGTCTATGTGTGTTTCTTACCAGCCATTCCTTCAGTTCTTCTGGAGCCCCCTTTCCAGACTTCTCCATGATTATATCCACATCACAAAATCTGGCTTGAAATCTTGATCTGTACAGTCCACTCATTAAATTTCCCCTGGGTTTTCTCTTGCTGCTGGAAACATTTTTATGGCTCCCATTCTCACTACAGTTGTCTTGTCTTCCTTTACACTTTTATTACACAGGTGAGAAGTAGGTGATAGAAGATTGCACCAACAGATTACATTGCATGCAGAAATGTCGAGAAATTTCATACTCTACTACTAAAAATATTTTCCTGTGTGTCATAAAAATATCCTATTAATTCCTGCACTCGCACCTGAGAAAGTCAGTGAAACATTTTCAGAAATGTACATGCAACTGTACAGAAAGGTACATGCAGTCCCCCTTTTAATGAAGTTCTTCGATATCTCAACCAAATTAAAGGAAAAGCAAAAAAATAAAAAATTGTGGAATAGTAATTAGGAGAAAAAATATAACAGTCCATTTTCAACGCAGAAAAACATTAATAGACAAACTCCAAACTTTATCCACAAAATTAATCAAGACAAATATTTTTATTTAGTGCTGATTACTGAGAGTTTCTTTGTATGGTATTTTAGTAAGAATCAGGAATGCACATTCAAAACAAATATCCTGACCATCAGAACAATGCCAGGATACTACCTGTTTTGATTGATAGTACAGAGCAGGGTTGAAGTACATAAACTATTTTCCTTTTGGATTAAATTGCTGGAAGATGTGATTCAGAGCTTCACCTAATGTGCTCTCTCTCCTCACAGTACCCAGTTCACAGGAGTGAACTAGAAATAATCTGAAGTAAGCAGCCTACCCTGCAAATTGCTGTGCTACAGGCAATGAGGCTTCAATGACAACTGTTTTATTCCACACCTATTGGTCTTCAATTGGTCTTCATCACTTAAAGACTTAACAATAACTTCATTGAAAAATAATATAAAAACAGGAGCAAGTGGTAGAGTTGTTTATAATGAAAAACTTAGGTACAGGAGCAACATAAAATTTAAAATACGAATTTTCTGGTTTGGTTTTGTTTTTTTAAAGGATAGATTTTTGTTATATTTTTGGATGTTTTGAGGCATAAGTCAGCCAGTAACTGACATATCAACCCATGGAACTTTTTACATCCAGTTTGCTACACAGTGGAGGTGATTCATTTTAAAATTGACTTACTCCATATACTCTGTATTTGACCAAGAAATAAATGCCCCTATCTTCAAGAGTTTATATTCATTGTTTGGTGCAGTCTCAGAGCACAGAAGAAGGACTCCTCTGAAATCAGTGAAGATAAAATTTTTGAAAATGCACACAGTAGGAGAATAATCAGGGCCCAAGTTAGGAGAATCATTGTGGTATAAATTTGGAAAAGAAGTAGCTGATTCTTTTTGGAGGCAATCAACATCCATAAACCTCTGAATTTATTTTCTTTTTCTGATTCCAGTACTGCCTCTGTACATTTCTTATTTTAACAGGATGCAATAATTATCTTAATATGTTCATATGGGAGACTCTTACCTTAAATAGAATTTAAGCACTTAATCTTATATACTCTTGCAAAATATATTTGCATAGAGGTGTACGAACATTAGAACCCATTGCCACAAGTTGCTGCAGAAGCCATAAAAAAAAGAAACTCCAGAAAATAATTGCAGAAGTGTATAGAATATAAGCTCATTGGGGCTACAAAGAATATCTCCAGGTTCCCGTTCAGGAAGTTCCTGGCATGCAAATTTCTGGAAGCTGAAAAGGTACACACACTTCAAAGGTGGTGTTATTTTGTCTTTTCTTTCTTTAAGGCCTGACACTGGGTACAACATGCCCCTGAATAAAAAAGATTACTTGACCCACTGCAGTTTTTCTTACATTAAAGTAACTTATTCTTGAAAATTAGATGCTGTTATAAGAATTCTCTACACATAAAACTGCTAGATTTCCTGTTTCTCAGTCAAACTGAATTAAAAAAATAAAAGGAGGTAATGTATGACATGAGACAGGAACTCATGAAGTTCAACAAGGCCAAGTTCAAGGTGCTGCACTTGGGTCAGAGCAATCTCAGACATGAGTACAGACATGAGAAGTCCCTGAGAATAGCCCTGCATGCAAAGAAGAACTTGGGGGCTCTAGTGGCTGAAAAACTGGGCATCAGCCAAAAGTGTGCACTTCCAGCCCAGAAGGACAGCTACATCCTGGCCTGCATCCAAAGCAGTGTGACCAGCAGGTTGAAGGAGGGGATTCTCCCCCTCTGCTCTGGTGAGACCCCACCTGCAGTGCTGCATCCAGCTCTGGGGTCCTCAGCACAGGAAGGACAGGGACCTGTTGGAACAAGTCCAGAGGAGGCCACCAAGATGATCAGAGGGATGGAGCAGCTCTCCTGTGAAGACATGCTGAGAGAGCTGGGGTTGTTCAGCCTGGAAAAGAGAAGGCTTCAGGTACACCTCATTGCATCCTTTCAGGCCCTTAAGGGGGCTTATAAGAAGGAGGGAGAGGACTTTTTACACAGGCAGTCAGTGACATGATAAGGGATAAGGGTTTTAAACTTAAAGAGAGCAGATTTAGGTTAGATGTTAGGAAATTTTTTTTTTTCTCAGAGGGTAGTGAAGCACTGGCACAGGTTGCCTAGAGAGGTTGATGCCCCATCCCTGGAAATGTTCAAAGTGAGTTTGGATGAGGGCTTGAACAACCTGATCTATTAAGTGACATCACTGCCCCTGGTAGGGAAGGTTGTACTACATGATCTTTAAGGTCCCTTCAAACACAGGCATTCTATGATTCTGTGATGTTCCAGCTTCCAAGGATGAAACAGTTCCTTTTCTGGTTGCTAGAAAACTCATTCTGTACAATTATATGTATCTTTTGACATCACCAGGTATGAGAAATTTAACAGCATTTGGGCCTGGAAAAGAGGGAGGTAAAATACGCGATTTCATCATTACCAGACGTGGAATAACATACTTCTGAATAGGAAGTAGTTTCCACTGCTGCATGAAACTCCATGTTCTACAAATGACAAATTGTGACAGAGATAAAGCTGTTAGGAGAATTTTTGCCAAGTAGTACTATTTGTAAGCCCTCATAGGTCAAGCTCAAAAGATTAATTCCATATTTTTTTCCTAGAATTCCTTGTTTTACTTACGATGTATATGCCAATATATACTGTCAACTGAAAAGGAAATATTATAAAAAATTAGGTTAATTTCCTAGCATAAAATATATTAAAGCATGATGTGACTAGCTTCTTGTGTCATTCAAGTACTAGGTTGTCATTAGAGTTGTAGGCAGAAAAAATATTGGCAGCTATGAACAACATATTCAATTTCTATAATACATATTTTTAAATTATAACCAGAAACTTGAAATTGACATTCTTCCAACCACAGACTTTGTTAGCAGTTTCTTTACATAAATTTAAAGCTTTTATTTAGAATTACCGCAAAAATACCAAAGCAAAACTACAACAGAAAATGTTGCTGTTCCAAAGCAGATGCCACATATTCATATCCTGTTAAATTTAAATATCTGCTTGTAAGTGTAGCCTTCAACCTGTGTGAACTCTCTAGTTTCTTAAATGGGATAGAATTTCTGTATTTTTCTGTAATTTAACAGTTATGAAATATATCACAACAGCAATTCTGTGCAGTGCAATTAAAAAAAAAATAAAAGAAACAAGAAATTAGGGAACAAGGTATTTCAAAAGCTTTGTTAAAAGATTTGGAATATTACCAATTATGGTTCTGGCCTATGGTGGTGGTGGCTAAAATATGTTACTATCTTCTAACTATTTCTCATCCTGCATTGAACAAAGCCCTGGTCTCAATCAATATCTAGTTTACCCAAACCACAGTCACATTTGGTATCCATTGCTACCCTTGTTTACAGTCTCAGAAGGGAGACTAAGCAGTAAGTTAAGTTAGGGTTGGAACTAAACCCTAAACTTTTGTAGATGAGCTGTCAGATTGGGCTCCATAAAACTGGCAGGGAGAGTGTGGGGCCTCAGCAATAGTTACATAATGAAAACTGAGAAACTGAGCCTGTCAAAAATTAAACATACAGTTTTACTTCTTTCTTCCAAATATTAAAAACAAATATAAAGGTTTCTCATTTGGCAATCTAAATATAACACAGGTACCTGCCATCCTTATATAGTATACTTCCCAAAATCACCAGGTTTATCAAGAAATGACATCCCAGAGAGTGGTTTCAGCCATCTTAATCTAATCTCCAGGTAGTAGAAATTTTGCAGACTCCACAGGCAACGTATTCCAATATTTCCTTGGCCTTCCTGTTTGAATTCTTTTTTGTTATATCTAACCCAGATCTTCCTTGTTGTAATTTAAATCCATTATTTTTCTTCTTACCCACTATGGAAATACAAACATATTATCCTTTCCTCTCTGTAAGACCCTTTTAAGCAACTTTCTGTTGATATTCAAATTGAGTTCCACTCCATCCTGCAGATATTTTCGAAGTTTTTTGTCTGTTCATTACTACATATAGAAACTTTTTCTTTTCTCCCTGAACTATATCCTTCAAGAAAACATTTTCTCAACTTTTGCCTTCCTTATGGTGAACTAATTGACATCTTTGGTATGCCTCTAACCTCTATCATACACTGTAATTTTTTTTTAAAGTATACTCTATTGCAATATCGGTGAGAAACAGTTAAAACACAACTATGAAGACTCAAATTTATACACCCTCCTGTGTAACAATGAGCCATTGATAACTACCTACTGGCCTTCAGCCAGTTTTGCATCACCTTATGGTAATATGTTTCTCTAACCTACTTACAAGAACACCATGTGACACTGTGTCATTCATTTTATTCAAGTCAAGACATAATCTATTATAGAACAAGTTAATCTGATCTGTAATCATTTGTCTTTGCAACACATTTTTTATGCCATTTTCTATAGGATTGCTTACAAAATTGGATTACTCGTTTTCGCATTTTCTGAGGACTGAAGTTGTAGTGATTAGTATTTAATTTCAAACCTAAAGGTTTGACACCAGATCATATTTTCACTACATGCATTACATGCTTTACAGTTAGAAAAGAAAATACCACCTCTTCTGAAAATATTCAATTCTAAAGAAGAACTACTGTGAAAGTGATTAGGAGAAGCAGCATGAATTCCCCCTACACCCAAGCAATTTGAATTCAAACAAGAAGTAGCAAAAAAGCAAAGACATATTGGCCTTTCTTCTATACCTTAGGCACCAAGATAGACAAATTGAGGAGCAAAGTAAAAGTTCTGAAGATATTTCCTCTAGAGAACAGAATAAGAGTAAATTAATATTCTTAATTCAAAGCATTTATAAGATTGCATAAGCAGGTGTTAAGATATGTTGCACTGACATTTTACTAGGCAAAAAAGTAAAGGTTAGCATGAGCAATGTCAAATATGT
Organism: Monarcha castaneiventris obscurior; assembly: GCA_026261815.1. Taxonomy (NCBI): domain Eukaryota; kingdom Metazoa; phylum Chordata; class Aves; order Passeriformes; family Monarchidae; genus Monarcha; species Monarcha castaneiventris. The sequence continues at coordinate 2,167,714 of JAMPIT010000566.1, read as the reverse complement.
ACTACAGTGGAATATAAATATTTGCCTAAGGTGTGGAGAGCAATGTGCTTTTTGCTGAGAGATAGGCTTATAGACAGTGTCTGCTGAAAAAAATGCAGAAAATAACCTTTTGCTGAATTGCTCCATTAACAGCATTAGATTTCCATAAATAATTTATTTTCAATAAGTTATTTGATCTTGGTGTATGTTCTTTCATATGCAACCAAATAAGTACACATTTTCAAGGCATTAAAGGGTATCCAAAAAGCAGCATGTAAATATTTCAAAGTCCTTTAAATATTGTTTGCAATAGACCATGTGATGTTTAGCAAATCTCTGGCATTTACTTAAACACTTAGGAAAAATGAATGAAGAAATAAAGGACTGGGGGCCGGGGGTGGCATTGGGAGAGAAGAAGAAAGGGAGGAAAAAAGATTAAAAAAAAAAAATTTTACATTGATTTAAAGTTAGAATAACATGTCATTGTCAGTTCAAGGCTCTACAAACAACCAAGAATATTTGCATTATAAAAGCATGTTCATTCTAAAGGAGCAATATGAAAAAACAGCAGAAATAAGTTGCAGAGTCTGCTGTAGTGCTCTATTCCATGTTCCTCTGTAGAATTTCGACATTATTAAAAGGCTGTGAAAACTTGCAAACATTTGTAACCAGTCTACTGGATAATGATGTTTTTTACAGATGGATTGGAGAGGTTGAGTCATTTTAGGAATAATTTTTAGAGCACATTCTTAAAAAACTATGTATCAATCGCATAAAATCACTGAATATGTTGCACTATGAAATGAGTTGTTACAGAAATTACTCACCAACTTTCCAATCATTATCATTTTAATAACATAAAATGTTACACTGGTCTCTGTGGCTGCAAAGTAAAATTATACAAACACTGGATTTGTATCTGGAACCATATTTTAAAACAGAAAGGACAAGAAAGTGTTACATTTCTAGACAGATAATTTCAGGGCATCGTTAAGAGTCTGTTCTCAAAATTTACCTGGACCCAGGATACAAGAGTTACTTCAGTTACCAGAAAATACTAATCCAGTAATTCTTCATCCATTTCCTTTCCACAGCAGAGTGATAACTCTCTCTGGGGATACTTGGTTTTAGTATGGCTGTGAATACCTATTTTCCAGTATACTCTGCTAACCAGCCTGTCAGTAAGGTAACATAATCTTTATTTGTTTTTCTTTTTATTTTCTCCCCTTTTCCCCTGCCTCAACAGTTCTTCTTTGCTGCTAAATTATGAAAGCTTCTACCCAGCAATAATCACATGCAAGGAAAACTTTATCATGTTACTTCTCTCACCTGAGTAGGAAATCCTTTAAGGAATAACAAGTTTTTGACAACAAACCCATGTTGTATTCATCCAGAAACCTGTAAGCCAACACTGATCTTCCCAAAACTCAATGTATTGTAAAATTCAAGTAGGTAATGCAGGACTAGGTTTAGACACAACTATAAATTGTGGGGTTTGGTCCTCATCACTAAATTTTGTGGCTAAACAATCCTTTCTCTTTTTGTCTATGACTTTACATCTCCCCTAGTTTTTCTGCTTCCATCTCACCTGCTATTTCTCTTTTGCTACCTCTTGCACTTGACATCAATGAGAGTATACATGAGGAAAGATGACCGTCTCTTTATATGAATTCATTTGGAAAGATTATGAAAAATCCACCCAAAGACAAAATTTAATTCTTTGCTTACCTTCCACTATATTTGAAATAACTTGCTCTTTTTTTAAATAGAGGCAGTAGCTTCCCTTTAAGTTTACCTGAGTATTCCTGGAGGCAATAAGAATGTTTTGGATGCATGGGAAGCGGTGATAGTTACACTAGAACCAGTGTAGCAGCCTGACAAACTCCTAAGAGCATTATGATTGCTCCTGAACTTCAGGCACAGTGGAAGAAAGAAGGCCTCTTTAAATAGACACTACTGTCATAAATGAAGGTTGGGCACATCTCAAGACCTTCCAAGAATGCTTTAGTAAAGCTCTGTGGATGCTAAAAAGCTAGAAGCAGAGAAATTCTTCAGCCTTTTCTCAATATTCTGTGAGAACATTGCTTTCACACACAGACTAGAAGAAAACAGCGAGGACGGTATTGTAAACTATCTTTATCTGTGCACCTGGGCTCTGTTTTGCAGAATTGTTATGGAACACATTGGGAAAAATGTTTTTCAGTGGGTGTTGTGGGTTCTAGCCAACCGCTACAGGAGGCGGATGATCAATGACCAATGATCTGATGTCATGCTAGCAAACTGGGGTATAAAAATGGGTCTGTAGAATAATAAAGGGCTCTTGCCATTCTTTTCCTGAACTTGGACTGTGTCATTTTTCGCTGTTCTCGGTACAACAGCGACATTGCTCCTACCTCTCCTGTTCATTTCTATAAAGATCCAATAAGAAGCATCACTGCCACTTCTCCCAATCCTGGTTTCCTATTCTGAAGAAAGTTCTAAGTGCTTGCTTACTCTGTCTCCCTTTCTCCCTCTGTCTGTTGGTGACTGTCTTTCATAGTCTTTACCAATAGAATACTTGCTTATAAACTGTAGAATTTCAGTTAAGGTTCTCTGTAACTTAACAGGTTGAAAAAGTTGTCCATTTCCTTTACAATTCTGAAATGACTTATGGTGATATAGAGAGCATAATTACAGTATATATTTCAAACTACTTGGTGGCCAAGATCATTTAAGCAGCCTAGAGACCTTCAGTCACTTCATGGAAGCCAACTCCTTCTTCCACATACATCATCATCCATTTGTTCTACCTTTATTGAAAAAGTAACTTCTTACTTTGATGATGTTGTCCTTCATAGCCTCTGGATTCCACACTTAACATCTTTTAAAACAGATCACTCCTTTTCTCCATGCACTTAGTCTTCTCTTCAGCCTTGATGTGTACAAAAGACAGTAATATAATTAAAATTCTGACTTGCTGGAACCACTGTTTGCCAAGCATTATGAGCAGTTTTCATGCATTTTCTTCTCTATTTCTTTGTCTATGTTTCTAATCTGCACTGATATGATAGTCAGTGACTTCAAACAGCTTCTTAACAAAACAAAAAAACAATAGAGGTGCACTTGCAAAAACTATTAACTTTTAGTTAATAAATTCAAAACATTGAAAAACATGAATACATCTTCATTTTGAACATAAAATACACAAACCAATGAAAATAGGTTCAAAAACTTTATAATAGTACTGGTTTAAATCTGACATTAATGCCAACATTTCCATTCATTGCCCTAGAACTATTTTTATTGGATTTGGACATTTATTTACTCTCTTTTTTCTTTTTGTTCTGCTGTTTTTTAATTATTTTTCCTTCTTCTTAATATATTCTTTTCTTTTTTCCTCACGTCACCATTATACATGTAATGAGAGCAATAAAGGCCATTTAGACAGAGGGAAGAAAGAAATCCTGTCTGTTTCATGCGGGGGTCAGGACATCCATGTACACAACAGTACAATTTATAAGTTTTATATATGTACTCATTTAGGATAAAAGGTACTTAAAGCATTCAAAAATATTCCATAACCAAAACATAAGTAAAAATGAGATTCAATTGAGATTTGTGGTATTTATATGATGTGGTCTACTGTTTGATATGATCTAGGGCTATAGACTATTCTTACATCCTTATTTCTCCTATGGGATTAGAGGTCTAAACCACCAAGACTTTCACAAATAAGTTTACTGAATGGAATATATACAGTTCTTATTCTTATATAAACAAACAGGCTATAACTTGAAGCTACACAATGACTTTAATTGTACAAACCTAGTAATGCTAAAATCAATCCAAGTCATAACTGTGGTAAGCAACCATCTCAGTCTTGAGCAATCTGTCAGTAAACTAATTAATTACACCAATATGGAGAGAGGAAGAGCTCCTCTGTTTTTGGGCATCTGTTCAGCACCCGGGAATAGCTGGGTTCTAACTTTGCCAGCTCTAATCAAATAAATAAATCCTTTTTTGGTTAAAAGTTTCTCTAAACCTTTTAGGAAGTGAGCAAGATACAAGGGGTTTTTCATTTGACTTTCTCTTCAAGGCAGTTTGAAAGCATGCAAATCTGTAAGGACTGAGATTTCAGTTCATCTCTTAATCCTCCTTAAAAGATCCAAAACATATTTTCTTCAATCCTGACTACACACACACTATGACAATAAATCCACTGATTTAAAAAGCTCTAGGATTTTCCTCTTTTGCATCCATAGAAATCATAGAACCATAAAAAACCTTAAATGAAGGGACCTTAAAGATGATCTGCTTCCAATCCCCCCACCCCAATCCGCCATGGGCAGAAATGTCACTCCCTAGACCAGGTTGTCAAAGTCCCATCCAGCCTGGCCTTGAGCACTTCCAGGAACGAAGCATCCATGACTTCTCTGGTACATCGTGGGTAAGTGAGGGTCACAAGACCAAGATTTTCAAGAAGAATATTCCTCACTTTCAACATGTGATTTGCCTCACTAACTTCAGTAGCACCCACCTGACAGGAGGTTGTAGCCAGGTGGTGATCAGTCTCTTCTCCCAAGTAACAAATGACAAGATGAGTAAATGGCCTCAAGTTGCCCCATGGAAGGTTTAGTTTGGGAATTAGGATGAATTTCTTCATGGAAAGGGCTGTGAAATATTGGAACAGGTAGCCTGGGGAGTTGGTTGAGACACTGTTCCTGGAAGTGTTGAAAAGATGGGCAGATGTGGCACTTAGGGACATGGTTTAGTGATGAACTTGGCAGTGCTGGGCTAATGGCTGGACTCAATCTAAGAAGTCTTTTCCAACATAAATAATTCTATTATTCTTTGATTTATAGATATATATGTATATATGCACATGTATGTACATGTGTAGATGTGTACACATGCACATACGTATCAGCAGAGCAAAAAATAAAAGCTGATGATGAAGGGAAAATGCAACATATTTTGTATCATGTTCAGACATTTTGGTCTGTGATATGGTCTGGATGAATAACACCACTCACATGCATACTTCATTGAGATATCTGCAAGAAGAGATGCCTTCAAATGAACAAACTTCTTGTGAATGTCATATTCTTTGTGGACAGGGCACACCTATATGCTGTCTGGGTAGGCCTGCCAGTACACTGTATTACAGGGCAAACAGATTCTTATGAATGAGGACATCTTAATCTGAATGACAGCCTGCAGGACATCCAGAATTTCCCATCTTCCACCTCTTCCTCATGAGCCCACAGCTACACAGACCATCTCTACAGAAAAACAGTGTCAGGGCCAAATGCCCAGCAGTAAGACAGCAAATATCACCATTTTTCACAGTCAAGTAGATATTCATAGTAAATTAATTTTAAAGTTATTTACCCATTCAAAATCCATGTAAAATTCCTAGAATAACTGCTATTTTTTAATCCCAAACACTGCAGATACACAGGCCTTTATATTGACCCTCAGGGTTGTACTCGGTGACCTAGAGCAAGCATGTAGATAGAAATTGACATCGCCATTCTTTACAGATTCTTACCTTTCTATACACTCTGTAAGAGTGCCACCAACATCTTCAACAGACTAGGATAATACCAAGGTGACACCTTGAATGTCACAGTAATGACTATCTATGGAGTGTGAACTGAAAGCAGGAAATGCAATGAAACAGCGCCATTACACCTCAGCACATAACCTTGTCTATATTAAAGTCTTACCAGGCCTGTTACAAAGCCTGATGAAGTAGGCAATCAACTCCAGTAAGCAAAAGTAAGCAAGAACAAAACAAAGCTATAGCAGTTAGTTCATGGATCATTTAATACCTATTTCTCTTTTAGACAAAGCAAGATCTATAGTCAATTAAAATGCAACATTGCTTTTGATGTCTGTCAAAACATCTATACTGTCACAGCCTGTGTTACAGAAAAGCTTAGTCATTGCAGTTGAAAGAGAGGCTATGTCACCAAACTTGCCAGCAAAGAATAAAGAGCAGTCTTTTCCCCAGTTTATAAATAGATAAAACAAATAAAGGGTTAAGACTCAAGAGATATAACATAAAAGACAAAGTTCATAAATATTTTGCAGCTGTCTTATTAGATCCTCTAATTTTCCTGGCTTTTTCTTTGTTGACTGATGATACTGAAGATGAGGCAAGGGACAAAGCGGGTGGTGGAAGCAGTGGAAGAGGGATAAGATAAGAGGAAGGGATATATGGGTGGCAGCTAAAGTGAGGTTGAAGTGAAGCGACTGTAAGGGAAGGGGCAGAAGGGATTTGAATCAAACATCTAAGATGAACTATAAATAAGAAGGCACACAATGCAGCACTTTATATCTTCAAAGCACCGGAAAAGTATGTCTGATGTAAAGTCAGGCATTTCTTCCCTTTCAAAGTATTTAGTCTTCAGAAAAGTGTTTATAATGGGAAAATATAAGTAAACCCTTTAGGGCAAAGGCAGTGAGAAGAGAGTCTCCAACTGTCTTTGTACTGAGACAGTTTTGGGTTTGACCACCATGCAATACTTTGAAAATATAGAGCATCATGAGTATCCACTACATTTCAGTGAAAAAATGTTAAACACCTACCATTTGCTCAAGCAAAAAAACCATCATTTGCTCAAGCAAAAGAAATGTCACTATAGTTTCTGTGTTTCAAAGTATGCATCTGCAATGAATTAAGGTTTGTATGCTTTAAAGATTCTCATTAAAACTACAAAACTATGGAACAGAGTTGTATGATGCAGTTTCTACATAGATGAAATCCATTGCATGTACATCCACAGTTTGCAAATCCATGGATTGCAAATCCATGATATGCCCACATTTCATGTGCTCATGCATGTCCATTTAGCTTGACTTCCAGGTGTGAGAAATACTCAAACACAGAAAAATAGAAGAAATGTTCAAAAAAGTAACATAAACTGACTTCTGAGGAAGTGGTCACAATGTTTTGATAAGGAGATAAAATTAAAGGGATGACCTGTGCATCAAAATTTTTCACCTTGAGAATAATCTTGAACATTCTTCTGAGCAATAAAACAAAATAGTGGTCAAAAGCTATGGGGAAAATGGGACAAATTTATGATTTTTATAAAAAGAATTACTATTTCCTTTCATACTGCTATAATTTTTTTCTAGAATCATTTCTGTAGAACAGTGGTGTCTGTTTTCTGCTATGACTATTATTCCTTCAACAATCTCAAAGCACCTATAAAATGGAGACTGTGTAAAATTGAGACTGAGTGTGTGCGGAAGGCACAGAAGTCATTCAGAAGCCTGAAATGTCACTATCCTTGCAGGAAACTCTACAGAGGCTCACTGTTGTCAGGTTGGAAGCGGGGATGTGACAAAAACAAATGTGCTAGAGATAACCACGCAGGGAAGAACCACTGGAGTTTACTTAAACAGTTAGAAACCTTAACACAGTGAAAATCTATTTGTTTTTAATCAATACAGCAGACAAGAAAGCACACATAACCAAGTAACAGAAGTACAGTTTGAGCTCTGTAAACTGAAATAAGATTGCTGGGGTCGAAGGCAGTAACTTGATGAAGGTGAGGATGCTGCAAGTCCATGACCCCGGCTCCAACACATAGCAAGGTTGGCAATGTGTTCTTTCTAGGTACATGCACACAAAGAAGACAAGCACACATACACACCACACAAATACACTAATACATGGCTGGCCACACAGATCACACACCCTGGACTCCTGTCTCCCCAGTAAACCCCTGAGCCCACAGCCTCACACCAGCTGATGTTATAGACCATGATGTACTTAGGTACATATGTACACACACACACACACACACACACACATACACACAGAGCTAACTGGGACTCACACACTCATGAACAGCCAGCCCTTTCCATGTTCTTGACCTTTGAGACTAGCACATCCCAGCTCCCAGTCCACTTCACCTACTCTTTAACTTGTCCAACTTGATCTTCACTAGTGATCATGCACTCAGACGAACAAACTCCTTCCAGTTCCTGGCAGCTCAGGGACATGGGTCCCCTGTCATTCATGGTCCCACACCTCTCATTGTCATTTGGTTTCATTAATTCCTGTCTTTCCAGTCCCTAAACCAATGCATATGTACCCTCCAATCCATGGTCTGACTAATTTCTGTACCCAAATCCCCTCATACTAAATACAGAGGCCTTACCCAGGAAAAGAGAGAAAAAGCGACTTAACAAGAGATTTAACAAACTAATCAGGCACAGGGAATGACTAGACAAATATATGTACGAGTAACCATTTATGTAAGACTGGCATCTCTTGGCTCCTTACCCTTAAATTTACCCACATTTATCCCTCCCCAAATAATCTCACATTTTCCCATCTTTGGTTCATCCCTTAAATATCCCATAGAAAGTCCTATGTGACACAAAATACCATTCCCCTGCATGCCATAATATGTCCCATCCCCCAAGTAGCAATCTCTTCAGCCCAGAAGATGTTCTGACACTGACCCATCCTGAGGAGTTTTCTACCAGGTCACTGGGACTGAGGCTCTCATGGAACAGCTCTGGGAGGTACTCAGACATTGTGTCACTTCCTCGAGTCTTTAATTAGTGTTCCTGCATGACTTTAGGCCTTCGTACTCCTCTAGGTTTGTGGAGATGGACCTCTGATGGTCTGCTGGCCCCCAGGATTGGCCTTGGCTCCCCCCGCTGCCATTGTCTGTCTGTGCTCCTTTCTGGGTGTGCAGATGAGCTTTTCACACGCAATCCTACATATGTTGTTTAGAATACATTCCACATCATATCTTATAAAAAGAGTTTAAAATGAATAATCATAAAATCATAAACAATGAAGCTGGATGGGATCACAAGGAGTTATGCGATTCAAAGATATACTGTACCTGAATTATTCCTCAAAGTGTTTTTATTATTTACTTACACAAAAGGAGGCATTAAGACTCTTCTTTCACAGGATGTTACAGAGCTCAAATAGCCTTGCTGTTAGAAGACTTTTAATAATGTTTAGACTTAGCTTCACTGAATTCTGTTTTACGTTACTGTTATTCATGCTGGCTATGGAAAACTGCTTATTCCTATCCCCTGTTTTTACCTTTCTGTACCCTGCTGTCATAGCTGCCTTCAGTCTCCTCAGCTCTAGACTAAACAAGCCTAATTCCTTCAATTTTTCTTCAGAAGTTATGTTTTCTAGACCTGTAACCATTCTTGTTATTTTCTTTTGGACCCAATTCAATTGGTTTGTACCCTTTGTGAAGCATGAGCCCAAAACTGGTCATAATATTGCATCTGAGGCCTAACCAAAGCCAAAGAGAATTTAACTACTTCATATGTCACTTAAACAATGAGCACAATGTTTATGTGCTTCATTATGATGTTTGCCTTTTGTGTATATAATCTCTACAGTAAACAAATTTTGTTGATCATTTCCATCTTGTGATTTCTTATAACTGATGGATCCTTTTTAGCAGCATGACTGTACTTTCTCTTATTGTCTAACCTCTATGCAGTTAAACCTCCAAATATTTGATAAAGCATTTCCACATTTCAACAAGTAATCATAACTGGCAGCGATCACTTGATGTTTCTCTTTCTTCTTGTTATTACCTTGAAAATACTACCAAAACACTGTACTTCCAAACAATAATTACAAAACTAATGTCAAAGTAAGTTTGCTAAAATGCTTATATTTTTTCTCATTAGACTAGGGCTTAGGAGAAGGACAAAATATCTGTTTAAAGGATGTACGTATGATCTACATTACATTATCCGCCACTTTCAAGCTTTTAAAGTTGTACTGTCTTTGAGGGAATATCTACAATTCTACAGTTTTACTTTTGTTCATCTTACTCAGGTAAAGAGGTTTTCACTCTCTACTACTGTAAAGGAAATGAGAGAACAGAACTAATAAAGATAACTTCTACAGACTGGTTTAATTTTTCAAGACTCTTGTTATAGTGGCTGGAGAGGGAGAGACTTCTGCCACAATGTAAAACATCTAAACTTGGCTCCTAATTAAGTTCTGAGTTTTGCACCTCTGCTCTGCTCTTGTGAAACTGAATTTGGGGTATTCCAACCAGCTCAGGGGCCGCAGCACAGAAGAGATGTAGAGCTGCTCAAGCAGGTCCAGAGAAGACCCACAAAGATGATTAGAGGGCTGGAATGCCTCTTCTGTGTGAGGACAAGCCGAGGGAGCTGGGGTGTTTTAGCTCTGACAAGACCTTAGTGCAGCCTTTCAGTACCTAAAAGGGGTCTAAAAGAAAGCTGGAGAGGGGCAATTTACAAGGTCATGCTGTGATAAAACAAAGGGAATGCCTTTAACCTGAAAGAGGGTAAGGTTAGATATTAGGATGAAATTCTTTACCAGGTTAGACACCGGCTTTGAGAAATTTCATGCAACACGATATGACTATTTTAAGGATAACAGAGGGAGAAAAAATAAATTGCCTCCTTAAACAAGATAAACCTTCACTTTGAAATTAATGAAATGAAAGGAAAAGGTTAAAGTAGAATAGGTAGTAGGGTCATTAGTAAAAGGAACGTCAAAGATTTTGTAGTTATTTGAAAAGAAACCATTTAGAAGACTGGGTGTTAACACAGAATTTAAACCTTCAATATAAGACTATTTGAAAATTCAAAGGGTTCTCCAAGTTTCAGCAGTAAGGATTCAGTCTATTACTTATCAAAATTCATAGTCTGCCCTTGCAAAAATAATCCTTTAACTTTCCAGATTGCTACACCAATTACTGCATCATTTTCATGTTTCACATGACATACTTTAACACAGATCTTCCTACTGCTTTCTTCTTATAACTGTGCTTAGTAAAATCATTCCTTCATTTTTAGTAATTTCAGTAACAAATAAAGTAGTATAAGAGATGCAGGCTTCTCCTTCCTCCTTGTTTGCATGCTTTTTAGAAAATGGTTTCCAACCTCCGTTTTGCTGCAGTTTTCGACTGAAACTCACAGAAGCCTCTAATTAACACATCATGTGTTCTGGCTGAATGCTATGTGATACTTGCATTTTCATGGAAGTTCTGTAGCAGAAACAAATATCAGCTCCTGTAGCAGAGTTCCTGTAGCAGAGACAAATATCACACACTTGCTTGCCTTTCAGGAGACATATACCCAAAAACCTCTGCACAATACTGCATGATAATGATAGCTTATAATTCTTTAGGAAATGGCAAAAGATTGCCTATGGCTTTTACAATGCAGTATTGGAGATAACAAAGACAAATACACAGAAAATCTGTGTCATCACAAAGATACCATAATAGATTTAATTATTTTCAAGGATAAATTTCCTTTTGGGAATGTCTATATGACTGGTAAATATCGTATTAGTATATATGGGAAATCTGGAATAGACTCCAAGCTTTTGAAGAGGCATTTCTACACATTTATTATATTTGTCTTCAGTTTTAATCTGAAATTCTCTTATATTTTGATACTTTATGCAGCTACTTATAAACATGTTATTCTCATGGAATCCTAGAAATATTGATTGGAAAGGATCCCTGAAGGTCTTCTAGGACAACCTTTCTTTCAAAAAGGCCTAATGCCAACAAGGGGATCCCCATAGCCATTTGGAGGTTTTCCTTAAGTAAATTCTGAATTCAGAAATTTAAAAATTCCAATTCAACAGAAATGCAGTTCGACATTTAATGTTTGCAATTACTATTATGCAAAATTACATAATTTTCCTCAAGGTTTCTATCAATAAATTTTTTTTTTTTGCAGTGGTTCAGTGGATTTATGTTAACAAAGGTATCACATGCTATTTTCAATTTATCAATTCCAAAATAGTCTAGGTTGTCATAGTCAGGAGCAGAGTGGGATCATCAGACAAAGATTATTAGATAAGCCCTCCCACTGAGTCACAAGGTACAGAAAGGAACCCCTTGTTTTCTAAACTCCTTCTCAGAAAGGAGCCTAGGTGTGGCTGGATCTAATCCTGGCCCCAGATTTTGTTAATGATTTATGCCTAGAGGATTATACAGGTGTAATTTATACAACTTTGTCCTTAAGGATCAAGGATGGCAAGCCAAATAAATGTATATAAATAAAATGAATTATTAACTTACATTTATTACAATAGTGATAATGAGTAGGAAATAAATTCAGCTTAATCAGAAATATTTACTACACCATATGAATAGCTATAACTTCAAGTGTAGTGCACTATTTTTTGAGGCAATACTGAAGCAATTATGTTAAAGAAATTGTATTAAAACTAGGAAACAATTATTAAGTAGAGATTGATACTTCTCACCCATAAAAATGACTGGAGGCATATCTCTTTCACTCAGCCTCGGGTTGTAAATTTGAGGGAAGGATCTTCAAACACCTTAGGGAGATTTGCTACAAGTCTTTTCTGGGCCAAAGTGGAGCAGGCTTTTTGTAGTATAAGATGTCAATCATATGCATTTTTTAGATTGTGTGTTATCAGGCTTACTTAACAAAATGTGTATTGCAAAATGTGTTTCAGCTTTGTGCTGAAAAAAGCATTACCAGCTCTTTGGTGTGTTCTGCTTAGCACCTCTGACTCTCTTCTTTATCAGTGTCTGCACAACCTTGCTGCTCCTGACCTCAGGTCTTGCATGTCCTCATGGTGGGTTTGATACTTTGCTCAAGCTGGTCTCAGCATTCTTCAACACTAAGAACAGAAGACTGTTCTTGCTCAATGTTATCACTAGTAACTTAAAAATTTTGAGCTGCCCTGCTTAGGCAAAAGTCCTGCTACAGTCATTTGTCATTTTTCTTCTAAATTTTTGCATCTTAAGCTTCTACTTACATCTTCTCCTAAGTCCACATGTGAAGGATCTGTCACATTTATGACAGTGATTGCTTTTTACATAACATCCAGGAGATGAAGTTGGTGGGAAACAATTTTTGAATCTAAGAAAGAAGAATTAAAGTGGTTGAAATACAGACATTAATACTCCACAGCTGAAGATAATGTGACAAAGTTATCTCTTCTAATAGATCAGAGGTTACACCCTGTTCTTCATATACGAATAACCTTGTAATAGTTTTCCAGGTAATAGTAGATTGATTATGAAACACCTGTAACTAGGGTCATCCTTGAGAAGAATAAATTCATGAAGGGCAAATTACCCTGTGCTGTAGTAATCCAGAGTAGAGAAAACCTGCTAATGTGTTTTTTTTTATGACCATGTATTTTATTGAAGTGTGAAGAACTCAAGTGAATTAGAATGCTTGCTAAAGTTACTACAATATTTATAAAGTATTAAATGTAATAGAGCCTAATTCTGTGTTGGATCTCATTTCACCATATCTACAGAGTCAGTAGAGCACTCTAGTCTCCAGGCACCTCCCTCCCAAATACCTCTTACTCTTTGGTTGATTTTAATCATGATACAGATAGCAGTAAGTCTATTCATGTTCCTAAAGCTGAGAATATACCCCTTTGAAAGGCGAGAGGAGTCTTTCATAATGCTATATTTATGAAAGGTCAGAAAAGTATGTTTCTTTCAAGAATTCAGACAATAAAATAAATCAGACCTTTAATTAAAGTATGACAGTGCCACTATCTCTAACTTATTATCTTGTGTTTAAATATAAACAGCAGTGTGGTACATAATAGCTCACAATGTTGAACACTTCTAACAATCTCCAAAAATGGAAGGGTAAGAATAAACTAAAATGGTCATATAAATATCAGAAATTAATTTTCTTTGCCTGTTACATTAACATTAGTTTAACCTCAATTTTTTTCCTGTGTGGGGTGATACAAATTAGTGCTTTACATTATGAGGGCTCATTTTCTTCTCATCAGTTGCTGCCCTTAGCAAAAGAACACTCCCCTCTAGCATACAGATTGAATCATTTTCAGTCGCAGCATAAATAAATGCCTAGAAGATGTCAGCTGAAAATCTTAGTTATTTCCTAAAGGTGCAGGTGCTAGAAGTGGTGTAATGAAGTAGAGACAGCTGCAGCCACAGGCTCTGGCCAACTGGAATATGTCTTCAGAATGACATTGAGCATAACAAGACCTCACTATGTTTGCTTCCAAGAATGTTATCACTGCAGTTTTAAAAACAGCATAAATCAAGAGACATGCTCACAAAGTATAGCTGAAGTCACACTATCTTTATTATACCCCTATATATTTTCCTCATTACAACCTGAAATATGTTGACATAACCACTCATGCTCATCTATAATGTAACTAATAATTACACTGCCAGAAAGCAAAATGAGAACAAAAGGTATTGCAAGGCTGGAATTAATCAAACCACTGACCCATCAAGTTATGACCAGCTAGATTCACTGAAACTTTAAAACCTCAGGTACAGGTAAGTTTTAATTAGTCTTTCTGAAACTAGCAGAGAATAACAGATGAGTCACTGTCATTTACAAACCCTTTCTGCAAAACAATTGCATGTTGAACCCTATTTTATTTCATGCCTGTGACAAAACCATTTATTGAGACTGCCACGTAGGAGAACGAAAAGATTAACACTGCAGATATTGAGTCCTCAGTGTTCTGCTCTCTTTTCCAGGGACTTCATGAAAGATACGGCTTTATTTTATTAGAAAAAAAAAACAAAACAAAACAAACCAAAAGAAACCAGTTTGTGACACATACGATCACTTTAGGAAATAAAGCTGGTGGCAAAACAGCAATTATTTGAAAGATAAAATACCTTCACAAAAACTTGTCTTCTTTATTATTTTTTCCAGTTGTATTGTAATTGCTGTGCATTATGAAATAAATCTGTAGTCACTCTTTTGGACTCAGGCCTCTTGTGTGAAGATAGAGGACTGGATCCCAGGGATACTAAGGTTTACCTTAACACTCCTGGCTAATCTGAATGGTTAAAACCTCAAATGGTTAAAGCAGGATTTTTAAAAGCACTTAATATTCACTTGGTGTTTACCTAAATCTATTTGTCGAGGAGCAAACTTCAGTTTAACCATTAGCTTGCCAGATAAGAGATTGGAAAAATCCATTCAGGGGCTTATTTTTGCAAGGGAGATAAAGCTGATGTTTCTAAACCCATCTTCACAACAAATCAACCCATGGAAGCAGTCACTTTTATTCTACACATTTACAGCTAAAGCCTTAGGTCAATGTGATGTAATAGATAAGAGAGTGGGTAGCCCCTTCCTACTCAGCTGCCACAGACAATTTTCTAGATTTATTCCTATAGCATATTTCATAGGAGGAATTTATATTCCACTATCCTGTGGTTGATTGTACATTCAGAATTTTGACTTCAGTGAGGGATGGAAGGGAAGGGAAATAAAGACCTCCCAAATTAGTGCACATTTTTTCCAAAATAGAGGTGGTGATAGTGCAGAATCAAATTAACTCTTGAAACTTCAGTATCAGAGCAGAATGTATCACTGTGCAAATGTCTGTGATTCCAAATAGAATCTTCTGTGTTTTTGCACCAGAACAAATTCTTTTGAAATACTGCTGTTCAGCAAGGTTTGTGGACATTTATGCATATTAAAAATTGAACTCCATTCATGACCAGAAAAAAACAGCGAAAAGAAGTGTGCAAAGCTACATGTAGATTCTCTACCCCTTACTAATACTCGGAGTTCAGGCACTGCCAACAGTGACACTAAATAAATCCTTAAAGTAACCAACAAGCCAAACAACATTGACAAGGAATAATAAATGGTTTTATAAAGAACTGTATTGGTCATTTTGGGCAGACAGATGTTAAATAAGATTTAAAAGGAAGAGCTTGCACTGATGATCCCTTTAAAGTTTCACAAATGTCCCTTTTCAGCTGTTCGGGATTTCAGAATGCAGCAACCTGGATTTCACAGGACTAACAGATATAAACAGTTGCCTACTTCCAACATATATTTTTATGAGATAAAGAAGAGTGTTAAACAATCGTACCACAGGTTTTCATTGCACAGTGAGTCAGTTCCAGCCCCATATTTTAAGTCACAGAAGTGTATGACTTCTCCCCTTCCCCTTCTTGTATTTACAGAAGATTTCAGTAACAAAATATTTTTTAGATTATTTTTTCATATTACAATTCTCAGAATAGGAATTCAGTATCATAATGTTATGGGAATCATTTAAAAAAACCCCAAAAACAAGCAACAAACCCACAAGCCTGACTGATTTCAGCAGTGAAGAGCTGCTAGATATTATTAGGGTACAAACTGTTTCTTATATCAGAAAATGTTAAGAAATGCCTGTCTCTTTTTTAACTGCTTCAGAAAAGACATCTTTTCTCCTACATTTAAGGGCAAATTACACATCATTAAATAATATCAACCAATCTCCTTCAGATTCACCCAACTCAGGTGTCCTGTTCTGAGCTGCTTCTGCTGTATCTCTTTCCCTCTGTACTCAGCAGCTCCTATGTCCTGTTGGTGCAAATTCAAGGAGCAGAGGAACTTCCCATCTCCTTCTCAAAGCATTTCCACTTTGACTTCTAAGTGCAATACCCAGCTGTCTTCAATGCTTCTCTAGGATATCCTGTCCAGAAGAATTATCCTACATCTAAAGGAAAAATGGCAATTTATGTCAGTCACAGATCCAGACCTGTATTTTTGAAATCTTCGTGGACTAATCATATACATCATCATAAAAGAGCTATAAATTCTGTTTTAACAACCATAAATGATTAAGAAATAAGGACCAAAATTATAGGAATTTCCCTGGAATCTACTGGTTGGCTGGAAAGAGTTGAAGGCTTGATTTAGTTTTGTCCACTTTTTTGGGCATTGGTTTTCTTTCCTATTCTATATGTATATTTTCACTAAGCTAATCATTGTACAGTACGTCTGGAATTTTGAGGGAATTAATTCCCAGTGCATTAGATGAGAATCAATCATATATTTGTTAAAATCTGAGGCCTCAGGTCTAGGAGTTACAAAAGCCCTACTGTAATTTTCACAGAGTGTACACATACAGCCTCATACAAAAGAAGCAATTAACATTGAAATCATAAAAAAACATTTATATACATGTGCCTATCTGAGGATCAGAATGATGTCACTATATTTGGGTTTGCCTCCTCGGAGAAAGAGGAAATGTGTATTCCTGTGCACATCTCATTTTCCAAAATAATTATTCCAAATGCAGAGAGCAGACAGCTGGCCCTTGTAGTAGGTGCAGTAGCAAATTTTCCAGAGGTTAAAGCTGAAATTTTTGTTACATATCTGCACATTCATATATTATACTCAGGACATGTATTAGGCAGCACTTGGTGAAGATTTGATTGGTTTATGTCAATTGCTTTGAATTTTGTATTTTTTTGTTTCTTAACCAACTATGAGAAAGAAATCCTGCCAATTAGAGAAGTGGAAATGTAAAGTACTCACCAGCACACTATTTAAGCATAAATCTGCCTCATAAAGCCTACTGTGACAGGCTAGCAAGCCCACAGATGTCAGGGTCTCCAGGTCAAAAGCCGGCAGTGGCTGCCCCATGCAGTGGGTCACAAGGCTGCTAAAGCCGGAGAGACCTCTAAGGCCCATCCCTGCCACTCCAAAACCCCCTGCCGAGCCATCAAGCAGTTGATCCTACTGCTTGAAAAATAACTTGAGGCATTTCTTGCAGTGGACACATCCCAGGAAATCAGGTTTCCCTGTAGCTAAACACTCATCAGCCTGTCTCAGCTGGTCCGTGTGCCTTATTTTAATGGATGAGGGGATAAGAAAATATTTTTGTATCAGCTTATCTGGGTAAGTAACATTTTATCCAGGTGCAGAATCCCATAGAGTTTTATTGTGCCTATTAGATAAACACATGAATAATGGACAGAATAATGTCAACTAATAGTGTACAATTCTAGTAATGAGTACACAACATAAGCAGAATCAACCTTTCATCAAAGTAATTCTTTCTTCTATGAAGATGCTTGTGCTCTGTAGATAATTTTGATGCAGTCATGCTCATAAACATGCATGTGGAATACATTAGGCTCAATTTATTTTTTAATCTGAGAAACATAAGTCTTCACAACTTGACCTCCAATTGAAATGGTATATATTTTTTATTCATTCAGATAATGTCTTCTCATAAACTTCTTGGCTAGTTTTTCTTTACTCTCCACTGAATTTCCATACGGAAACCCCCTTTTAGGAAACCTAAACTCGAAACAGTCCTGAAGGAAGCAATGTAGGTGAGTAATCCGCCCTTGAGCTACATTGGTTGTAACACTTCTCCTGCTTGGAAAACACTCATTTCCTCTTCTGATTGCCACTTTATCCAGCTATTTTGTGTCACATTCTTAGGACTGCTGTATGGTATGTTCTGTTCTATGCCTTTGAATTGCTGTTAAATATTATAAACCTTAAAAAAATGCTGTAGTAAAGCTGGTCAAATTTGTGTGTATTTGTGTATACACATACTTGTATCAAAGTTCTTCCTTTGAAGAGAACAGAAGTGTGTATGCATGACCACATGCATGTAACAACTGGAAGGATTTTCATCATTAATTACACCTCTAAATTCAGAGATGCCTGGAGGACAACAGGAATTAGATGAAATAGATGAAAAGAATAAAGGAAAACAGCAGAGAAAAAGAACTCTTTGTAATCCGCTCTCACTCATTTTCTACGTATTATAGCTATAATTACTTCCCTGATGATAAAAAGAAGACATGCAGAAGAAAAAAAAAAAAAAACATGTACACAGTAGGAGAAAAGGGTCTTGAGGTAACTTAGTCATAATTAGCATCCCTGTGGAGCAGGCTGAGCAGTGCTGCCCACCCTTGAAGAAGGGGGCCACACTGGGCAGATGGTTGCAGCTGGGCTGCTGAGGACTGCCTCCTGCCCTGCACTGATTCAGGGTCCTCTGGAGGAGCTAGAGAGGTCCAGAACAGCATCAGAATATAAGTTATAAACAAACATCACAATCCAGTACTCAAAATTGTTCTCTCCCTTATTTCTTAGCAGAGTAGATACATCAAGCCACAACAGACAGATCCCTTAGACAAGTACGAAAAGGATGGTGGGGAGGATGAAAACAGTTCTTGGATGATTGGGGAGAGTTACATTTTTATTCTGAACAAACTGCAGAGTCACATGTATGAACCAGCTATTCAGAGAGCACTTGAATAGTGGAAGGCATCAAAGAATGGAAATAAATGCAGCAACACCAGAAGACAAATTCAAAAGGAGGCACAGAATGAGTGAAAAATGCTGTGGTGCAAACTTCCCAAAGAAAGCAATTGTTTCTGAATTTTAAAAGGAGAGTATGCCTAAGAATTTTAATAATGAGATGCACCACCCACCAAAAATAAAAATCACAGCTAAAAAAAAATTTACAAGCAGAAGCAACCACGAGGTATTTTAACACCTTCCAAAGCACTGTTTCCAGAGAAAGCTTAATCATAACAATATTTTTGATCAGTGAGCCTTTTTTGTTGTTTTGTTTCTTGGCCAGCTGGAAGGGAAACCACAGTCTGTAGAATGATAAATAAATAAAAAATTTTTATGAGAGAATACAACGTTCACACTAATTGTAAAAATTTAGCAGAACTTCATGAAGCTCTCAGCTCTTTTTTTTTTTTTCAAAATAGTTTCAAACTCCTTTTTTGTTCAAATTCAGCTTTTGACAGTGGTAATGCAGGTACTGTTAATTCTGTTTCTCTAATTTGCCAGCTATTTGTATGGCCTTAAAAATAAAAACATAGAAAAGCCACCTTCTGTCTTCCTGTACGTAACCCTGGTTTCCACTAGTTGCACTAGATTCTTTTTAGGCCATCCTTAACAATACTTACATATAAGCTGCCATATAACATGTTTAAGAACATTTTGGGGATGAGTTATTAATTTTCCTTCAGATAGTGGGACATTACTGAATAAATGCTTCTTATGGGACTGTACTGTCATTATTCTTTTTATTCTATCACTATGATGAAAATAATCCTTTGACAAGCACAAGTTTCCTTCTAGGTTATGGAAAGTATTTTCAGTGCAGAATAATGCTAACATGTTCATCAATACAGTGTCTCTGTGCAACTGAAAGACATCAATTTTTCTCCTCCTAAATTTCAGGAGAGTTAAATAAAACATCTTGGTCATTGTTGTCACGAAGTTGGATTTTTCTCCATCTTCTTTTTAGTTATTCAGTACTTTTGGATTGAATCTTTGCTGGGAGTGTTTGCTGGTTGCTTTCATGTTTGCACAAATTTTTACTGGGGAGGAGCAGCCCTTTCTCTTCTTATGAGTGGTTTCACATTGCAAGCTGCTGCTTGCTGGTGGTCTCTGTTGCTACTTCTTCCTCATTTGCTTCTGGTTTTTGGAGCTCTCCCAGCAAAGTGGGGGAAAAATTAAATTCTTACACTTTTTGTTGGGGGAAGGGGTAATAGGTGGGGGGGGGGGAACTTTTTGTTTGTTTTTATTCTTTTAGTCACTATTCAAATTGGGTGCCTTACCGAGGAGTGAGAAGGATCACTAACGTGTGTGCCTCACATAGCATTCCAACACATGGCTTTGGGGATTATTTTCACAATTTTTTTGCAAAAAAAGTATTAGAAATTAGATGTTATCTGTTGTATTACAAAACTAAAAATAATTATTCAGAAACACACTTTTATGAGCAGTGGATCCTGGTAAAATAAGGAAGTCAGATTCAGTCCTACATTAATTTAGGGTATGATTTAGAGCTTGTCTTTGAAACAAAATTAGGGTTGGGTTGCAAGATTGTCTTCATACATAACAGTGGCAAACTCCCATACAATTCCTCCTGCCCTAGGTTACACTATAGATGTATTCTATTACCACCAGCTGTGGGCCATTAGCTGTTATCTCCTGCTATGACCCACCCCTGATAACAGACACTGGGCCAGCAAGAAACCCCTGCATGACTCATGGACTTATCTCATCCTATTGGGAGATGCTCCGCCCAGGAGGGAGGAGCCAAGCCACCTGGATATAACCTGGCCTTGGCACTGCCTGAGTTAGCCCTGTCTGCTGGGTTCCCAGAGGACAAGAGCTACCCCTGGACCTTCAGCTGGAGACCAGGCCTTCCATAGGATCACTGCTTCAGCTGAGCTACTTCACCTGGACTGTTACCACCACCCTAACAGGGTGTCAGGTTGTATCTGACTTGGTCAGTGCTCTTTCCTTTTATTATTTCACTTATTTTAATTTTTTTTTTCCTAATAAATTTTAATCCTGACTTGTGATCTCCCACTGGTTTGTTTTCAAACCAATACATCTTCCTTCTTGGAGCTCAATCTGATGAAAGCAGAACTTGGTTGTGTCCAAACTGGAGCTATAAAAGGCCCATTCTAATCTTGTATTTGATTCAGGATCAAAGCCACAGTGGTGGGTTAGACCATAGTGTTCACATTTGATCCTTTCTCTCTGATATTGCAAATATTTGGATGTGAACTTCTGCATTTGGCTCATCTCTACCTGGAAATGACACTGAAGTAAGGCAAGTCTCTCGTCAGCCGACTTCAGTTCAAACAGAACATATACAGCAAATTAAAACCACTAAGCAATAGGAAAGACTTTTAAGTGAAGAAATAAAAGTCATGGAAACATCTTACACTGGATCTTCAGCTGTCAGAAAGGATCATTTTGCTATCTATGTTATCATTTACAGAAAATGTGAATGCAGTTTTACTACCACCTGAGTCTATAAAAAAAATTTTATCACATCAAATTCTCACTCAAAGACCATTGAAAATTGCAGCCTTTGACTGAGATGTGGATGCAGAAACTCAATTCTCAAAAGTGAAGGTGGTAAAAGAATGTCTAAGGTGTCTCTTTTTATATAGATACCAAACAAACAGAAATATTTATGTTTACTCTTTTTAGTGAAGAATTTGTAACTCCTGCATTCCAAACTGTTCACCTGTATATGTTACTTTCAATGAAAGAGGTTTTTTTCTTATCTATTAACATCCTGACTGTCCTGATATTTGTTTCAAGCAATCAAGGGAAATCCAGTGTTGCAGGAGAATATTCCATGACGGAAGTATGAAGTCTATATCTGGTTCTGCCTGAGATTTATTTACTTTGCAACCTATAGAAAAATGATTCGTTTCTCTGTTGCTGAAAGTTTATATTTTGTTCACCTTAACTTTTTTTTACACACTTTAAAATTCCACTCAAAGATACATGTTTTCTAGGATAAACAAATATTTTCAGTGAGTACTTTTTAAGGCAGCTGGAGTCTGAAATGGAATTTCTTCTTAAACCCAGGAGTTTCCTGCAGTTCAACCACATTCTTGGACTGAGGCTTGGAATAAGGTTGAAATTTCTACATATTTAGGAATTTTGGTCTTGGTCTACCAGATACTGAGGAAATAATGTATTCAATGGGATACTCAGGCTCCTCCACTGACTTCTACAAAGTTGGATGGCCCCCACTGTGTTTTCCCCTCTGCACTGACTTTTTGAGACCAGCTCAGACTTCCCAGTCTGGTCTCTCTTCACCTCTAGTGAACTTCCTAGTGGCAGATAGTCTCCATTTGCTTTCATGAGAACTACAACCATCTTCCATGTGGGAACTGTCCACCCACTTCCCATTGTTCTTTCATGTTCTGTGCTTCTGAATTCAGATGACTCACCCAAACCACGCTTCCATCTCCATTTTCCAGCTTTTCCTGACTGTACTGGTTCTTGGATCAATATGCCTGGAGAGTTGCAGTCTCCCTTTGAATTGTCATTTCATTTAAGTTTATTGTTTATGGATGTGCAGGTTTTCTCCCTGGGTCCAACTTCTTGGAAAGACAACCTGACATTTCTTCCATTCACCATTTTGGTCTTTTGTCTCAGGTTCTTTCCCTCTTGCACCGGCCTCAGTCTCCCATTATAGTACTGAGTGGCTCTTGTCCCAGCTGAGTATGAAGAAAACAGATTTTCCGTCCACACCACATCAGCACGGGAAAGAAAGATTTTTCCTATCATTTCATATGCCACTCTTGATGAAAATTTAGGAAACTTTTGCTCATCCCCAGGGAGAATGAGAGACATCTCGAAAATATTAAAAACACTAAGCTGAAATAAATTAACTCTAATTTAAGCATCTAAATTTAGTAAGTTAGTTCTCTGACATATTCACTATAAACTCCCATCTGTCTAAAAGACATGATCGTTTTGCCCAATGATAGATCATTATCACTAATCACAAAGATAGAAGAATATTGCATAGCAAAGATCATAATTTTCTAATTACTGTGCTTATTTAAAAATTGTGGTGTGAGTGGTGTCAGGGGAGGGAAGTTAATCAGACTTGTAAGAACACATAGTTTACTCCAATGTTGTTTTTAGAAATAAATGAAGGTGTGTTTGTTTTTTGTTGGGGTTTTTTTTCACTCCATAAAAATTACCTTAGATGAGATTTTTTTCTTCAAGTGTTGAAACTAGAAAAGGAAGAATCATCTAAAATCTGGCATTTCTGGTGGAAAGTCAGGAACAAACCCAGTAATAAGTAGTGATAGCAGATCTGTCTAGAAAATATTTGTTGCTGTATAGCATACAAAGCTGTAGCTCAGTGAAATATATACGGAAATGTGGAGGGATTAACTTGATTTTTGCAACTACCTCTAGCTAACAAATTGCCCAGCATTGAAGGACAGTAGGACAGTGTTTATGATGAGCTGTCAACAAAAGTTCTAGACAAGAAAATAAATTTGGACAACACTCTATATTCATAAACAATGCACTGGATCACCAGAGTAATTTTTATTTCTATGTGGAAGACCATACATGTGTGAAGGCACACAAAGTGCATGAATTTTGAAGGGAAAAAAAAAAGAAACCAACTTGTAATTTTATTCTAATGTATCTTTATAGGCTTCCAATGTATAATAGGCCTTTTTTTAAGGGTTAAATTTAAACAAAATTAATTTCATTTGACATTACAACCATGTTAGCTTCCAAAAATTATTTATTACTGAAATGTTTATAGTCCTGATACTAAATTTTGCCATTGACTTGAGTTTTCAGGGGCTTGATCCTGAAATCTCTATCACAAAATTGTGCTGGGCTCATCTACTTTGATTAAGATAATTTCAGAAGTCTCTATCAAAAGGCTGTGCTGTTTTTACCTACCTGGATAAAGATAATTTTGTGCACATTGTTTTCAGAAATCATGTTTCACATTTTAATCTCTATGGGCTGGTTTTAAAATAAAGAAATATTTTAAAACACAAATACATTGCTATCTGCTCCTGCTCCCGCTTTTCAACTTGTTAAAAATGTGTTTGTTAACTAACCACTGTTTATCATTATATGTAGTATCCAGGCAGTCAAATCTGTTGAGATGAGATCATCATTCCAGCCCTTCACAATAAGTCATTCATATACATGCACCTGTATTGCAAGTAACAGGCTTGTAGAGAGGAGGGGGAAAGATAAACACAAGTTTTGGCTAATCCTGGGTGGTCTCTTTACCCATGCTAGATTAAATATGTTTTTTCCCACAACAGGTGACTTTTTAATTGTTTTCATATGGCAACTCATTTATTCTAGAGGTTTTTGTTTGGCTCGTGTTGGTTTTCTAAGTTAATGACTGCGTGACAACATGCTGAGTACAGGTGGCAAAAGGCAAGATGAAGAATGTGGATATTGCTTCATGTGCATGAGGCTACTGGTGTAGAGCAAATCCTGCTTGCCTTGATCCTGTGGGCCCTCCCTGGCATGGAAAATGGGGAGTCCTTACCTCTCCGAAGCCTGTAAGTGTCTTCAGAAAAGGCAGGAACAAAACAGGCAAATTCAGAACACTCTGAAGCTGACAGTCAGTATGGGTTTCACGGACATAATTTTTGTTTTCTGGAATGCCATATTTCCTTGATGTACACATCAACTACACCAAAGCTATCATCTGGATCACTAGATTTCCTTCACTGAGTGGGCCAAGGGGAATGCTAGTGATGAACTGTGAAATTCTTCCTCATCATCCCAATTGGATGCATGCATGGTATGTCTTTCCTATGGTCATCCTGGCTTCTCTGCTGTGTATGCTCCAAATCATCCAGCCTAACAAAGGAAAAAAAAAAGGAAAAAAGCCTGGCAAGATTGGGTAGAAGAAAACTATTCTCACTTTAAGTCATAAAAAGCTGAATCCCCATATCATGGCTTACAAATCACTGCTGGCAATAAACAAAAAACAGGGCAGAAGCAACAACAAAATAATTAAAACCAGGCAGCACAGACTACACTAAACTGCAGGACAAAAGCTACACAAAGAATATCAGCTGTGGAAGAAGCAATTAACCTGGCTAATGGGTCTGATACTTACATAGCTGCCTTTCTGCCACAAAAAGCATATGGTTGCAATTAGCTGATGTAAAGGAAATACCATCTGAAGCCCCTGTTTTCCGATTGGGATGACCTCTGGCCCGGTATGAAGACAGTTGGAAGTATTTTCTTGGAGTTGGTTAGCTTCATAGTAGGCGGGGGGCAATTTGAACAGATAGTCAAGGATTTGCCAAGTGTGTTAAAGCTACGAAACTATGCCTTACCACATAACAAACTGAGAGAGCATTTAAAGCAAGTTGGAACTACAGCAAACCTCCCGCTACTGCCAGTTCCAGAGTTGTTACAAAAAAATCCCCAACCAACAAAGCAAACAAAAATCACAGATGGTTACTACTTTATTCTCATCTGGAAGTACTAATGCCACAACAGGTTCTCAGTGGTGGTGTGACTGTAAGATGTTGGGAAGGCCAAAGTTTTCCACATGCTAGACACACTCAGACCCTTGTCACAGAATAAACCTGAAAAGGCAGAAACATTACAACTTTTATTCAAGTTAAATGGGCTGTCATCTGCTCCATCTTGCTTCCTGCTTTTATCTCTGCTCTGTCTCAGATGGTTCTGTAGGATGCACATAGAACTTCTCTTCTTGGATTTTCAAGTGGTTGTCATCTATTCAGTATATCACTTTCCTGAGTCATCTCTTTTATAAAAAAAAAGTATTTCTCAAGTAGAAAAATGTATTTGCTTGAAATAATGGCAACATTTTGTAGAATCATTAAAACTATCACATGCAATAAAAGCGATATATTTATCTTTCAAATTCTAGATATCTGTTTAAAGGTTTCTAAAAAACTCTTAAGTACTAAACTTCTGAGAAAAAAATAAGGTACTCTTATTTCATTGTTTAAAGGCAAGGTGGGTTGGTTTTACTAAGTTTCAGTAAGACTTTTCTATGATAATTTTTGTTTGCAAATATACATATAGAATGATTGTGTCCAAATTAACTCAAAATGCATGTTTAACAAATATGAGAAACAAAATCTGTGGGAGTTTTACAGTCAGATCTGCTACTGGTTTTATACAACTTAATAAAAAAGTCACATCTATTATGTATGTACTTATTTACTACATTTTATATATGACATGAAAATATCTGGGAATCTATACTTCTAAAAGACTACTTCTATGGGAACATACTAATAGATGTTTATCACCTTAAAGCACTCAAATTTAGGTGCAAATAAGTGATTGTTGGGTTTTTTAGGTTTTTTGCCAGTAAAACCCAGGATGATTTTTTGTTTAGTCCTATCATGTAAACGAATGTAAAATTCTTATGTAGTTCAGTCATATTATTGTTATAGCAGAAGATTGTGGTTACCTACCCAGAAAACCCCACAGTTTCAGTATTTCCATTCATCCAGATACACTGGAGTTATCCATAAAGAAACAACAGTGTAACGCGTTTTAGCTTTTCTTTTTTCCGGTGAGGAGGAGGCCATTAAGTCTGGAAGGATGCCAGGTAATGATAATCATCAGTCCTTCTGGGGCTGTTTTATAACTTTGCAGCTGTATTATTGGCTATGATTTGCAGTCCCAGAGATACTGCTTTATCTGTTTTTGTTTTTCTGTTGGATCGGATATGCGGCACTATTCCTTAAAAAAAAAAAAAGAAAAAAAATGCAACTTTTTAAAGAGAAGGGGAGCTGTTGCATCTTTCAGTGTCAACACCACTTAGGACAAATTTCAAGCATTCACCATTCTTAGACTCTTCCAGCTGCCTGCAGTGTGAGTTGTTAAAAGACCAGAGCATGAGCCATAAAATGTGTCTGTGGGTGTTAGTTAACAATTTGCAGGTGCATATCATCCCAGTAAAGCTTTCAAATTATATGCAATTTATAAGCTATGTTTGAAGCTTGTAATGGTTATGTCTGAGCAAATTAGTATCTTTTCTGGCTTCAGTTTTTGAGAGTCCCATCAAATTTGTGGGGTAGGGGACAAGAAAGAGAAGTGGTTGTTTCAAACATACAAAAGTCAGACATATAGTTTATTGCATTAAATATTTGTTAAATGTACTAGGGCAATACTGCCCCTGGAAGGGGAGAGGCAAGCAGTACTTCCCTGACTGAAAACTGAAATTTGGGATCAGTAATGATTTCAGTAAAACAATTCAGAATTTTCACCAATGCTGAATCCATCCTTTGGTGAAATTGGTACTATTATTATTATTATTATTATTATTATTTTTCTTATGTTTCTCTGGAATTCAATCCTTAAAATTTTGGTTCAAGTACAGATATGAAGACCAGCATTGTAACTACTAAAACTGACATAGAATATTTAGCGTGTTAAATATTTGCAGTTCTGCTTTGAATAAACCATGTAACCTGCTCCTTTCTCTCTGAGAGATTTCTATGTCATGACTTTTACCAGGTAGCTGCCAGCTGCACAGTTAATGGACTCTTATGGTAGAGGAAGTTCAACAGAATGGAGGTCCAGAATCTTGCTTTTTGATCCCAAAGTGTGCCAAAACAACAAAGCTGCAAATTCCATAACTGTAATGTTGAGTGAACTTAATACTACAGAAAAAAAAAAAAAAAAAAAAAGAGTTATAAATGCTGATCTATTCTCTTCTAGTCATGTAGCTGCATATGGACAGTTACAGCACAGGTGTCTGTATCCAAAATAGTCAATCCCTTTATACATGATGTACTTAAGGGTGAAGCAATACATCACTGGATAAAGTATTGACAAGAGCGAAAAAAGACCTCTTTAAACTTGTAGTCAAAGGATTAGACTGGTTATTTTCTAGGCTTTAGAGTGGAAGTGATTGACAATTATGTTCCTTGAGGAAGAATGAAATGCTGACAGTTTGTACTGGAAAAAATATTGGGGTTCCTAAACTAGTGAGATCTTTTTGTCTATATATTTATATCTATATATCTATATACCCACACATACACACATATAAATCAAACCAAATATATTTCAGTCTTTAAATATACATAAAAAGTGACTGCATTTGGCCATGCTTCAGCATCAAAATGGTACAATTACATCCAGTTTAATGCCATAGAGTTTTATGATGATTAGAATTATTTTAAAGAATTGTAATTAAATTGTACAGTGCTGCTAGCTATGCAATTGCAAGGGGTTGCCATTATAACAAAGAAAGGGCTGCATACCAGAGGTAGACAGGTGTGTGTATGTTGACACAGAATCAGAGCCTCCGGAGCTGTTATGCTGTACTGTAAAAGCAGGTCCTTAACAGAAGAATGCCATGCTGTGTTTAAAGATGCTTCAAGCATCCTTGGTGATAACAGCAAAAGTTCAATTATCTGCAAAAAGATTGCTCCTGAGATAAATGCCATCAAAGATAGCAACATGTAAACAATGTAATCACCTCCGTCTTGGGAATACATGCCGAACCACTGGTGTCATGTAGAAATTGAGCTGTGAGAAAAACTAATATGATGCAGAAAAAGAGGTGGGGGTGGGGGAAGAACAGTTTAGGCATTATTTCTCTGTGGAAGACACATTTTCACAGAATAATTGAAAAAAACTCTTTTCTTTTTATTGTAGGAAAAATATGAAAACCAACTATAACAAAAACCACATCAAAATACTTTTTTTCAAAGCTGTGTGATTGCTCTTATCTCTGAAAATATTCCTTCAGACAATTGGGCTTAATTAATAATCAAGCTCTGTATTAATAATTAAGCTCTGTATAGCCGTAAAAGCAATTGCTACATTATTTAAAATTAAAATAATTCCATCTTAATGAAGAAAAAAAAGAAATTATTTGAGAAAAGCTGTTTATGTGGGTTTATACTAATGAATACTTTTTTTTAAATTCTGAAATTTAGAGTATTTCTGAAAGTAAGTGTTAAGGTTTTTGCTTCATCAGATCTTTAGACTATCAAACTGATTAGTCGTTTAGTAAGAGGTTTGATACTTATCAAGTAGTGCTAAAAGTACACATTTATTTTCACTTCAAATTCCTATAGGAAAAAAAAGGGAGGAGTGGGACCTTCTTAGCCTTGAAGATATATCACCAGAAATTTAAATTACTTGAATTTTTTTTCCAAAATTTCTCTGAAAATTTGCCATAAGAATACTTTGATATTACGTGCTTTGTGAAACAACCTATATAGTCCTGGTTGCACTGTAGTATTTCCAGACATATATATATATATATATATATATATATATATGCTAGTATTGACTAGTGACATTATTAATGTTAAAAAGAAGCCAAGAAATTGTAATATAAATGGAAACAGACCTATTTTTCCTTCTGCTTCATGTATAAGAGTTCATCTTGAGACATAAATAATGAAATTATTTGAAAGATGAAGATGGTCCTAGGAAAGAACTGAAAAAGTGCAGCAAAATGTCGTCTTTCTTTCTCAAACACCATGCTTTTTTCCTGTGCCTGGCTATTTTCATTTAATTTTATTTCTGCTGTATTAAAATATTTAACCTCAGGACTCCATTGAGAAATAGCCTTTCCATTTCTGACAGGGCCTGGGGACATGCAATGGAACAGCACTAGGTAATCTTTCCTACAAACAATCATGCAACAGGCTGGAAACACAAATAGCACGTGCGGGAAATGGTTACAAGCAGATTTTCAGCTCATTCTGCAAGAAGACTGAAATGTAACATAGTTAACCTCAGAGGATTCCTTGTAGAGGGAAGCCACTCAAGATTCCTGGTCTTTGTAAAGCATTTCATATGTGTGTATGAAAAAAAAGGGCAAGTGCAGAGCATTACTGTATTACTGTAGAAAGTCAGAAGAAAGTTTCAGGACTGTGTGTCTTACTAAAAAGAAGCCAAAAAATGAAAAAAAAATCTGGTTTTTTTTTTGTTTGTTTGTGTGTTTTTTAGGTTTGGTTTGGGTTTTTGGGGGTTTTTTTGTTTGTTTTGTTTGGGTAGTTGTTCCATTGGTTTGGGTTGTTTGGGTTTTTAAATTTTATTTTATATTTTTAAAGGATTATCATTTTATGGTTTCTTCTGGCTGAGTTACATATTGAAAGTTTAATTTAGACTGTAGACTTCAGGTCTCAAGAAGGTTTTTACTGCAATCTTGTTTCTCTGAGATTTGTTGGAATTTTAACATCTCTATGACCTAAATTGTTGATGAAACTTCTAAAAAACCTTCTTCAGCTGCAATGAATATGCAATCACTTCAGGATTTATACAGCTGATAGTCTTAAAAGTTAATCTTTGCCTTCATGTAAAAATACACAGGTAAATAAAAAGTCCCAGACTTCTGCTATTGATAAATGAGCCACATGAACTGGTTAGGAGACAGTGAAACAGGTTTTTGACAGGAAATACAGTTCTGTCAAGATGAAACATCTTATGTAACAGAAAGTTGTAGAATCCTAACTTTCCTCCTCCAAATTATAAGACAAATCTCAGCATGATTTCAATTGCAAGTATTTGTCTTCTATTTAATGTCTCTACTCTATTCTAAAGAAACAGAATATGCCTTTCAGAAATCTTCTGATGATCCCACCAAACCCAGGCATATAAATTATTGATCCAAAATCTGCTTTCATATTCAACAGGTTTGTGGTTTTGCTTCAACATACATTTTTATGGAGAAAGAGAAATCTTCCTTTCCATTAAGTAGCAATTATTCATCCTTTCACAGTTCAGTTTTCTCCCTAACTCTGATCCCTCATATTAAAACCTTAAAATTGACATGAAAGGATGTAAGCATTTTATTTAAGAGGGAGAGTTAAATATTAACTTGACAGATACAAATATTACAGGTTTCCTATCTGCTGGCAGAAAAGGGTATGAGTGTTGAAATATTTAAGTGTGTGGCAAGCTGTGTTATGGATGAGAGAATTAGAAGTATTTTCTGAACCCTCTAGAACTTATTTTCAAAGGTTTTGATGTCAGGAAACTTATTCTATTTTAGAAAACATTATTTTTCCGTTGTTTAAAGCATTGTTTTTCAAGTAAGACATAATTACTAAAATGTGGGGGGTTGAAATTACTGAAAGATTTACCCAAGCCATCAATAAAATTTTTTTGTGGGAAAATAAGTCTTGCTCTATTCCTAAAACTACTAAAGGATGTGCTCTAGACATTTGTAGAGGAAGCCAGACACCTTCCATTTTGCCAGCGACAAATTTAACTACAACCTCAGAAGGTTCCAAATAATGTTGTAATTTGTAACACACATTCTTAATTTTCTCACATGCCACTGCCATATGTATGTGAAGAGACGATGAGGAAATAAATATTGTCTGACTATGAAATAGAGAGTTGGGCCCCTTTGGATCACAGGGTTCAGATGGGCAGAAAGATCCAATCCCATCTCAACTGCTTAGGATATTTTGTTAACTATCACTGAGACTGAAAGTTATGAAACTGATGGTATTTCTATGCTAGTAGTAGTTATATTTATCTCCTGAATTTATGAAGAATATACAGAAGTTTTATTAACATTTATTCAGACAATTAAGTTATACATCTTTTTAGGGAAATTGGGGTTTTCTTATGTTCATTTGTTGCTTCCTGAATATTAGTGGGATTTAAGTCAGGGACATACATCAGCTGCAATCTAAGTTTCTCAAGAACCTATTCTAACAGGTTCCTGAGGATGCAAAGTCAGAGCAAGAGTACATACTATCTACTGTGTTTTAGAGATTGGATAAACAGAATCCCCTTTCATTGAAGACCTATAAATTCACAGTGAACTTTTCACAATACTTCCTATAGTGATTTTTACAAGTAAACTTGGAATGTAACCAGACCTTGAGATCTCCTCTCCTATGTTTCCTTTGTCCACACTGATAAGAGCAACAGTGATTTCAGACTTCTTCTGGGCAACATGAGAAGCAATTTACACATCATCAAAACCATTAATTATTCACTCTCTTTTTCAGACTGTTTTTTTTCTCTTTGTTGGCCTCTACATTGTTGTTCGCAATGCTAAAACACTTTGTAAAAAAATGCACAAATATAAATTGATAGAATAAATTGCTAGAAACAATGGAATCTTACTCCTAATATGTAAAAGTCATAATGGACTGAAACTAACAACCTGATATTGACAACCTTTGTCACCAGCTGCATATGGAATAGTGCAAAATCAAAGTAATGGAAGGAGAAGAAATTATTTTTTGTGAAAGAATATCTATTAGAATAAATAGGATTACTCCTGAATAATAGCCACCTTCTGAGAAACTGATAAAAGAGAACACAGCTCAATTCAGACCTACATTGCATTGACAAGAAAGATGCAGCAGTAAGAAAAGAAAACTACAAAAAAAACCAAAAAGAGTAACACAGCTTTTCTAAAAAAAAAAAAGTAAAAAATATCCCAAACACTTGCCACCTAACTTCAAAGGGCAATTTCCACTCTTAAAAAAGTAATTTGAAATTCCTGGATGCAATCTGGTTGATCTTCAACCCACTGAAGTCACTGCAAGACCCTTTGTTATCTTTAGTTATATAAGAAAAAGCTTACATAAAAGAGAAAATAAAAATTATCTTATTTTTCAGATGGGACGGTATCTGAAACTTCTTGTTTCAGTATCAAGGAACTTCTAAGTAATTCAGGTTTTGCCCTTCTGAAGGCTTTATCTCTTTCCTCTTATGTTCTTCCAACACTTTGCTGTAAATCAAATTTAAATTTTTTTTCCTGAAGTTCTGCATTAGAATAGAATAGACTAATTCAGTTGGAAGGGACCCAAAATTATCATCTAGTCCAACTGCTTAAGCAATTAAGAGATGACCAACAGTTAAATCATGTTATTAAGGTCACTGTCCAAAAGTCTCTTGAACTCTGGCAGGCATGGGTAATCAACTGTCTCTCTAGCAAGCCTGTTCCAGGATTTGACCACCCTCTCAGTAAAAACAATTATTCCTAATTTCAAGTCTGCAGTTTTGAATACTCACACACATCCTATCAATGGATACTGGAGAACAGCACCTCCCTCTTCACTTACTGTCCTCCAGAAGCTGAAGAGAGAATGAAGATGCCCCTTAGCTTCCTTTTCTTCAAACTAGACAAATCCATGGTCTTTAGTGTATCCTTGTGGGACGTTCCTTCCAGCCACCTCACCAATTTTGTTGCCCTCCTCTGGACACATTCAAGTACCTTCATATCCTTCTCAAATCATGGAGCCCAGAACCACACACAGTACTCCAGATGAGACCACAAGAGTACTTAATACAGCAGAATAATCACCTCTTTTGACTTGAATCAGATAACATAAAATATAATTTTAATTCTGTGGTCAAAAATTATTGTTGTTTGAAAGGTTTTTTGTTAGAGGTTTTTTGCTCTTTCAAAATTGTTTGGCTTTGTTTTTACATTTGTTTACAGCACTGCATTTATCAAGATAGGAATAAACATTTGAGGAGTATTCGTAACACAAGGATGCTCATTAAAAGTTCCCCTAATCTAGGAAAATTATGAGAGGGACAGTAGGCTTTTTTATAAGAACATGAACATTTTTGTTTCTTTTGCTCAGTTTACTACGTGGGGGGCTGATGGTTCCTGGGAGTAGGCTGGCAGAGTATTATTTGGGCTCCTCCTCCTTCCATGGTCTCTCTGAATATCTCTGTGAGTGTCTAGATGAGTTTTTTCACATAATCTAACCTCAACCTTACAAGTTAAGCACAGGTCTAAGTCTCTGAAGGCTTTTGTAGGTAGGTCCAAATGCCACTTGCCCATACCCTGACCTGGTTAGTGTCCTAGGTTACACTATAGATGTATTCTATTACCCCCAGCTGTGGGCCATTAGCTGTTATCTCCTGCTATGACCCACCCCTGATAACAGACAATGGGCCAGCAAGAAACCACTGCATGACTCATGGACTTATCTCATCCTATTGGGAGATGCTCCGCCCAGGAGGGAGGAGCCAAGCATTCCCACCTGGATATAACCTGGCCTTGGCACTGCCTGAGTTAGTCCTGTCTTCTGGGTTCCCAGAGGACCAGAGCTACCACTGGACCTTCAGCTGGAGGCCAGACCTTCCATAGGATCACTGCTTCAACTGAACTACTTCATCTGGACTGCTACCACCACCCTAACAGGGTGTCAGGTTGTATCTGACTGTCAGTGATTTTTTTCTTTGTATGATTTCACTTATTTTTAATTTTTTTTTCCCAATAAATTTTAATGCTGACTTGCAATCTCCCACTGGTTTGTTTTCAAACCAATAGAGTTAGCTGTACAGTGGCTGGGCAGCACAGCACACATGATTGAGGTCCCTGTCCGGCCAGAAAAAAGGCCCAAGCACCGAGGCATGGTTTCACTGCACTCACAGTACAGACACATGACTTTACTTAATTATACCCACTACCATCTAAATATTTAGCCTTTCATTTATCTGCACGTATGGAACGTAGGTGTCATAAAACCTGCCTAGTTCATTCACTAAGGTATTGTGAGACTGATGATCACTGAATTATTAAACTAATGTTATTTGTACAAATTACCAATACTTTTCCAGACAGCAAAATCTGAAGGCAAATGCTTTCTGTTTTCCTCCACTGTTTTATTTTCATTCCAGCTTGCTATGGTCCTGCTCTTCTAGGAACTGAAGCAGGAGCATGAGTAGCAACCAGTAGCTGAGAAATCAAGGATCTCAGCCTTACAGAGAACCAAGTCACAGCTCTGTCTTGAAAAGAATCTGGTATTTGTTTGCAAAATCCATTTAGATTTTGTCTCTTTTTTATCCCTTGCTATTCATTTCCTGTCGTCGTCACATTGGCACTGAGGGAGCATAAAGGCCTGTATTCATTCTGCTTAGCTTAAAAACTTAATTACCACATTAAATTGAGGCGAGCTTCAGCACCTAAAGAAATAAACAGCTTGCTGGAGGTAAAAGTCTAATGCTATTGACTTCCTTAAGAGACCTGAATGCAGATGTCATGTGTACATCCTGCAACCCAGCAAAAAGTGTGTTGCTATTGCTGGTAGTAAGCTACTGATTTTGTAGTGATTTTGCAAGGTCTCAGGACTGAAACTTGCTGGCTTTCCTTTCTCTGAACTTTTCTAATCTTCCTTGGAACTCTGTTTCCACTTGGTTTAGCTGTAACTGAAATTTTCCTGATGATGAGGTGGCTACTCTTAATTTGGAGTTTTCACTTATCATATCGAATAACCAAAGCTTTGCATAGGTAACAGTAAACGTTAATTTTTTGTGTAGAAGAATTTTTTATTACTCTAACAAAAATATATA
The DNA here is from genome assembly GCA_026261815.1 of Monarcha castaneiventris obscurior. Lineage (NCBI taxonomy): Eukaryota > Metazoa > Chordata > Aves > Passeriformes > Monarchidae > Monarcha > Monarcha castaneiventris. The sequence goes on along the minus strand of JAMPIT010000566.1, from coordinate 2,132,380 downwards.
TGAAGCAGTATAGGCCTGGTATGAAAGCAGATGCCTTGGGAAGTGGGGACACAAGATGCAGTGGAGTGCAGGCCCAGGATGTTTGGAGTTAGGGTACAGGCTAATGCTGGGGAACCCATAGGTCTAAACAAACCACCAGTGGTCACTTAATAAAATGCAGGTCTGGAGCTCAAAATAAACAACTGTAGTAGCAACACTGAACAAAGAACAAGTACCTGCTTATGTAAAATGCACCATATAGAGTAAAATTTGATTCACCATGAACTTGCAAGCAAGTGACAATAGAGAAGGCTGTAAAGAAATGTTAGCAGTTATAAAATGTGGATTCTGGGTTAAGAAAGATGAAAATATCAATATCATAGTCCTCCTGCTGGAGGAATCAGGATGCTTAGAATATACTATACCCCACCCATATTTATAGTGATAGTTGTAGTAATAATAGTAATTAACTTCTGTATGTTAATATTTGGGTCTTACTTTTTTCTCTTTCATTTTCTGTAATAACTAGATCTGGACTAATAATAATTCTGTGATGAGACTTTAAAATTTCAACTATACCAGTAATAACTTCTTGGATTTTCGCATAAGATGTGTTTTCACTTTTGTTCATAAAAGGCTTTTGAGCAACAGAGGGCTCTCCAGTACTCTGATGGGGGCAAATAAATCAGAAGGTCATGGGATTCCTTTCTGGGCTACTTGGGTGAGAGATAAGAAGTGGTAAGACCCATGGAGTGGGGACACCCTTTAACAGGTGAGGGTAACTGCCTGCCTTGCTAAGAGTAGAAAGTGTTGTCTTAAGATCTGAAGAGCTGGTTATGGTCTCTCATACGATTAACAATGAAGCCATATACAGCTGTGGAAAATAAAGCAGTAGGTTAAACTCTATCAAGTCCTTAAAAGACTGCTGCAGTTTTAATGCAGTGGAGAATGATATTCATTGACCAAATGGCAAGCTCAGTAGATGATCTTCAGAAAGACAAATTCCTCAATGCTGTTTGCACATGAACCATGAAGAATTAAAATCTACGCCTATGTTCTCTAGCTATTTGACCACATTAAAATCAACTTTTCTTGATACAGCCTGTTAACTCTTTGTTATGCAGTTATGAACACATTTTAATAGCTCAATGTGAAGTTCGTAAGAGGATCACATGCCCAAATAGTATTTTGAGTGTTATTTTTATCATTTTCCATCTCATTTCATTTCTTTCCTGCTGAAACTACTAAAGTTTGCCAAGAACATGCTGGCAAATGGAAAGTACTCAAACAATGAACATCTCATCCAATGTTTAAAGCATAATTAGGGGATTACATGTCTTCAAGAGTAATTCCCTCTTTATTAGTCATAAATTATTCATTTCTATGGTTTTTATTACCTCATGTCAGTATTATTTTTTAATACTTTAAAAGCACATAAATATTTCCAGTTTTGAGCATTCAATTCCAATGTTGGTATTAAACAACCTTCCATCAGACCTCCTAAAATTTATCTTGCTACTCATGATCAACAGTTTAGAAGAATCAATACAGGTATGTCTGATAGTTGGCTGGCTGTTACCAGGTGTTGGTTTGCAAGCTATTTCAGTAGAAATAAGAACAGAGTTAACAGGAGAGACATTAATTTACTTGTTAGAAAGGTTCTCAGGTTCCTGGGAGAGGAGGGGAAATCTGTTCATTTCCATAACTTGGCGCCAACTTCTGCCATTTTACTTACTCAATCTTTCATGAATTACAGAATAATTTACTGTGTTTGGTTATCTGGCTCATGAAATATTTTGTGTAAGTGAGATTATTCTGCCTTGTTGATTAGGGTATAAAAACAAAATAGTAATCTCCTTCCCCCTAGGCTATAACATTTAAAATATGATGATCACCTTGGACAAAAATTTAGACTTGTTTATTTGATTACTATGATTTTATTTTTTTGGTAGGATAAAAATAAGCCAATAAATTATTGTGTACATGAAATAACTACAAAACAAAGGGTCCACTTTTTCCTCTACCCCTCGGCAAAATTTCAGTCTTCCTCAGGTAGATCCTCAGTTGTCAATCTACATAGGAATACCCATGGAGCCACATTGATATGTGGAAATGGACTGGTTTTGGTATACAAGTTGACCAAACCATCCTAGGAATGTAAGAAGTGCCCATTTAGTCGATGTAACAAATAACATCATACACACCTTTATCAAAGGTGTTTGATAGGATTGAAATAAGTGATACATATTCCTGGGCTTGTGTGGTTTTGGTACCACAGGAAGGATGGACTGATATTTTTTACTCAGCTTCAAATTCAGAAGTCATTATGGGACTATTTAGCATAAAAAATGGCTTTTAACAAGTTATTCACCAAGTAGAATCTGTGTTTTCAGGACAACAAGCAGAGAAGAAAAGTAAAAAGTTATAAAGAAGAATGCAGTGAAAATATCAAGTAGGCGAAGTCTAAGGTCAGTAGCATAAGCAGGGAAATTAACACAGAGGAATAACAATACCTCTTTCTACTTGGAGTTCCTTTTTGACCTGTAACTTTCAGTATTGAAACTTTATTTACCTCCCTGGAGTGAAGACGGAGGAACAGCTGTTCCCACAAAGGCAAAGAATTTACCCTTCCACTTTATTGTGCTTCTGATCCTAATCCCAAAATCATCCCCATTACACAGACAATTTAATTCCTGGTCTCTCTCTTAGAATAAACCAATTAGTTTTCCTCCAGGATGAAACCTCTAGTTTTTTCTTTGTTTTGGGAAAAGACTTTTCCACATACTATATCTGGGAAGTAGAAGGGAGTTTTGCACCTCTGCTTTATCAGTCACCCAACATCACCAAGAACTTAGCAGGTCTTTCACACTCCAACGCCCCCAGGTACCCTCATACCATTCTTTAAAGCATGAAACACACGCTCTGCTTCATTAGAGAACATTATTCTTGGGACCCCTGGCATCGTTTCAGATATTTCAAAGAAGAAAACAAAAAGAAAGCAAAACAAGGCAAAAAAAGAAAATTGCTGTTACACCTCTGGGTCTTGCTATGTGGCCCCAGGGCAGGAAAACACAGTCTGTACTATAGGGGCCTGTCACTGAGCAGCGTGAATGCGAACAGATCTGACCTTTCTGGCATGGGATCCAGAGACAGTTCTCCAAGTGGATACTCTTCATAGTGTAGATCTACTAAAGAGCTCTCAGAGAAAAGACAGACTTGCAAAATATGATGAGCGGGAAGGAACTGACAAAGGTCATTGAGTCCAACACCTGGCCCTGCACAGGACCATTCCCAAGAATAACACCCAAGAATGTGGTCCAAAAGCTTCTTGACCTCTGTCAGGCTGGTGCTGTGACCACTTCCCTGGGGAGCCTGTTCCAGTGCCCAACCACCCTCTACGTGAAGAACCTCTTCCTGATATCCAACCTAAACCTCCCCTGACACATCTTCAGACATTCCCTCTAGTTCTGTCACTGGTCACCGCAGAGAAGAAATCAGTGCCTGCCCCTTCTCTTTCCTTCAGAAGGAATATGCAGAATGCAGTGAGGTCTCCCTTCGGTCTTCTCTTCTCCAGGCTGAACAGACCAAGTGACCTCAGCTGGTCTTCATTCAGCTTCTCCTCAAGGTCCTTCACCAACTTCATTCCCCTCCTTTGGATGCTCTCTTATAGCTTAGTATCTTTCTTACATTGTGGTACCCAAAAGTGCACACAGTATTCAAGGTGAGGCTGCACCAGTGCAGAGCAGAGCAGAAAATGCCATCCTTCTATTTATTTCTCTTTAGCAAAACATTTTTTTACAGAAAACTAAAGAAATGTGGAGGCTTTCATAAAAGAGTACATAAGGCTTTCACCACTAGCTTTACTTCATGCAATGGAAAAAAACCCAAAAGTCAATGCAACCTAATTTGGCTAGTTTAATCTTTGTCTACATTCGAATAGGTTGAATGTGATATAAGAAAGAACATGCATCTGGTTTATATGGAAATAAGTTTGCCTGGAAGTTCTTGGAAGCTTTATTCATATGGTCTTTCCTAGACTCAAAAAACCCCCAAGACCTTTAACAGCAGTCAACTTTCTCCAATTAAACTGAATTAAACTTTCTCCAATTAAAAGAAAATGTAATATGTAGAAACCTTCTTTATTAATGATGACAAAGCTCTGTGTGTATAAAAAGAATTTAGGTCATTCTTTTATGTTCTGCTATTAATATAACTTTTTAAAATATATGAGAAAGAGTTTTTAGTGTATTATCACTGAAAACAGTGATTTTAGAGCAGGAGGATATGAGTCACCATAAAAAGAAAAAGGTGATGATGGAGGAAAAGGATAATATTAAAAATATTTTAAAATATTTTTAAAATATATCAACCCATTAAATAAGTATATCCATCTAAAAAGAACTTCCTGATTCTCAGTGTTTCTCATAGCCTATTAGGAACTGAGATGCAGGTCTTCTTCTCAGTAGGACTGATACAGATGGAGATGAAGGATTGAGGAACTCCACTGTCCGTTCTGTGGATGAAATCTCAGTAAGGAGCAAAGAGAAGAAAACAGAAAAGTCTTGTGGTGCAAAACATTCCCCCTTGCAAGAGGACCTTGCAGTTCATCCAACTTAGTGCCTCCCATTTAATGGTTTTTCTGTTCAGTAAATGTGCATGACACTAAGATAGTGAATCTAAAATTCAGGTACCTAAAAATTAGAAATTTAAGTCTAAATACATTTATATAAGCTCCATGTAATAGGCAATCTAAAAGGCAAACCAGCTTAAACTAAAATAGAGACTTAGAGATATAAGAACAACCTCTGCTTACTTCTCTCCGCTCACTACACAAGAAACTCAAGGAGATGAGTTCAGATTTCAATGCTTAGATAGCTAAATTTGGAAGAGAGAAATCCCACTCTAAATTACAAGCCACTACAGCCACCTTCTGACCTTCATATATGGGCTAATTCAAGTGCCTAGCCCCTACTATAAGTGTATGCCAGATTTCTTTGGTAGAATAACACACACCCTTCCACTCTTTCCGTAAATCACAAAATGTGAGAGATAAAAGCCGAGGAGGCACCAATCAATCTCATAGCTACATGACAGCTGCTGCTTATAATTCTACCAATGATAAATAGTAATAAACTTAGCTTTACAGATTAGCTAAGCCAGGTGTAGGGCTACTTTTCATTTCCAGAGTGGAACAAAGCATCTAGAAGGTACCACTATGTCTGGTTGTTAGATGGTAGGTGTATAAACTTCAGGACTGGTAGTGGTAACTCATCTGGTTCATTGTCCAGCTTCCCTCTCTACTATTGCCATGTAATAACAAAAGTCATTTCAGTCCTTAATTCTAATTAATTTCAGGGGTTTGTTGGTTTGGGGTTTTTGGTTTTGGTTTTTTTACATAATTCAAGTATGTTTTAGCTAAGTTGCACTTCATCGGATAGCTAGAAATACGATCTTTCTGAGCAAGAAATGCCACGACTTTTCTAGTACTGGAGTGTTTATTGCTGTTAGCTACATCTTGCCAAATCAATTACATATGAAAATCAATTCATTAGATTGCAATACTCTAATAAAATATACATACAAAGAACCACAGACTACATTTAGTATCAAGGTACAAATCCTTATCAGAACTACTGTGTATTGATAGAGTATGGACAAGGAAGTATCACAAGTGAGTTAGAAGGCTTAGAAAAATTAATCTCTTTAACTTTTCACAGTCTCTTGCTTGGCAAAGTTGATTCATTTTAGTGCTAAAGGAACATGACTATGATAAAGCTGCAGACTGATATAGTATAAGTATGCATTTTCCCCTTCTCAAAGCAAAATTATAAAATATGTATTAGCTTTCAGCCCAACCAAAATCAAGGAGTCCAATAAGAAAAAGAGGCCTATTGACAAATATATTTTATAAAAGAAAGTATTTGAACTAGCAGCCTTCTGGGAAGTACCACTACAAATTATTCAACCATCTAACTGAACTTACGTTGAACCATTTTCCTTTTCCTTCCCTTTGAAGGGTTTTGCAGAAGCCCAAGAAAAAGTCAAAACTTCCGTGCCCCTGAATAATGAATGAAGACTGTTCCTCACTCCAGTAAACACTGCATTTTTGTAAAGAAAGAAAACAGCTGGTGCATGAAATCAAGCTTTTGAAATCACACATTTCAAGAAAAAAATCTCTAAGGATAGAACTTTTGATAAACATCAATCTACAATCCTTTCCTGCATAAATATGAAACCTATTAAACAGTAAAGGCAGGAATATTGGGTTTGTGTGTGTGAGGTGTGTTCATCCTAGCAGAAAGGCTGCTTATTCCTCTGGGCTCCCACAGTCTTGTGGAATAAAAGTGGTTTGTGCATCAGTGGTTTTCTGTGGGCTTCCAGACCATGTCAAACAGCCTATGACATGCTCTTCATTCAGTATATGGGAAATACTGCTTTGCAACCTGGTGCCAGGAAGGGACTGTAGCCAGGGGAGGGGCATATGGGGGTCTAAGGATGCCGAAAGTAAATGTACATTCCAGAGAGTGGTTAATGTTCAAGAAAATCAGGGGTTCATTGAGGCAAGACAGAGAGGAATGTCCAACTTGTTCTTTTGATTGATGGTCAGCAGAATGCCAAGGATCAAGAGAAAATAAGCACTAAAAGATATTTCAGTAGGGAAAACAAGGCATTAATAGTGAATATCATGCCTAACACTGATGATGATTTATAGTCTGGCTTGCAGACAAAACCACTAATCTGGTACTGCTAATAACACGAGAGGCATGGAAAACTCCAAGGCCTTTTTCAAAAATGATAGAGTACACAACATCCACAAAGTTTCTTTTGGAGGTTTGTTTCCCTATCGTAATCTCCTGTAATCATTCAATTTGCATCAACCCAGAAAAAATTCTAAGGTTCCAGTTTAAGACTGAAACTGAAAATATTTCTGGTCAAGAAATACAGTTCTAGCTTCTTGCGTGAGGCAGAGTAAATCTAACTTCATGATGTGAAGTAATTGGGTATGAGGCACTTACACCTGTGGAAAAACATTTATGTGACAGGTTTATGTTCTGACAGTAAATATATGACAAAACCTGTTTTTTTCAGGGTGCACATGGTTTACACATGATAATTTATTTTTCTGAAATAAATGAGCTTTAATATATTTATTGTTTTCTTAACTGTGATAAAATGAACACTATGAAATATCTTTTTCATCACCTCAGTTCTTCCTTTGCCCAACGAGGTTTGAATAGCAATCTCTCAGCTTGAAAATACCCCAACTGTCAGGTAAGAGAGTCATTCTATTATATGTTATCTCAATCTGTATTTAAGCAATTTATAAAAAGTTACTCCAGGCAGAGAGATTGAGGGAGACATTTGAAAATACTTGATGATTAGGCAATTTACCTGAAATGTTATTTATGCTGTTTCAGTCCCCATTCTGAATTAGACAAAGGTGTGAACTGTAAGGCTACAAGACATTCTTAGGACACTTATTTCAATCTTTCCTGTTGACATTGCTCCACTTCAGATAAAATGTGATTGAGATGGAAAACAAGATTAGCTCTCCAGTCCTCCAGCTAGGAAACTTGCTCAGGAGATGGGAACACATGACCACCTCTCTCCAGTAAATATTTAACTGAGTATATGCAATGGAACCGTGTCAACAGGAGACATTGCAAGAGCCCTTTTATGTTAGTTTAAGTTAAGGGCAAGCATTTATTGAAACAATTCATGCAGAGGGGTGATCTGAATCTAGGTTTTTCACATCCTGCATTTTACTGCTTGAGTCTGTGAGCATATGAGGACTTCCTCTTCTTCTATGTACTTGAGATTGGAATTTTTCTTTTTTATATTATAAACAGCCACTATTTCTTCATGGATTTATTAATCAGTAGCACTATTACTTCTTCCACTGCTACCACAAACTGACATCCACAATGGAAAAGTGTTGAATTTGTATTTGCAGCACCTGATTACCTAGAACAGAGTAGAAATGTATAGTCATTAAAAGATGATGGAGCCATTAGTGTGTTGAACTAAACCAAAATTATTTCACTGATTTTTAAGAGAGTATTCACAGATATCACATTGCAGGAGAAGCACCTGATACACTGGAGTGCAGGGCTTATTTTTCAGAGAATTCAACAGGTTGCAGAAACAGTATAACAGGAGCCTCATAAAATTTAATAAAAGCAAATGCAGGATCTTCTGTCTAGAGAGGCAGAACACTGTCCATTTGCACAGCTAGAAAGCAGCTTCTAATAAAACCACTTGGTAATTCTGGTGAACAAGCAGTTGAACACAAGCTATCAGAGTGCCCTGCTGCAGAGAGTATTTCAGTACTGTGTCTAGTTTTGGGATCATAGTTTTATTAGGAAAGACCTGGACATACTGGAGTGGAGTGGGACACCTAGGTAATCAGGAATGGGTTGTAGAAGGACAGAGAGAACTGGTCCTGTTCAGCCTGGAGAAGACCAAAGTCACAAGAGACCTTGTCTGTCTGCAGCTCCCACACGAGGGTACAGAGAGAAGATGGAGACAGATTCTTCTCAGAAGCTCACAGCAATAGAAGAGGAAGAAATCAACACAGGCTGGAACAAGAGAAATTTTAATTAAATGTAAGGAATTTTTTAGTTCACAGAAAGAATTTTTAAACAAGTTGTCTGAAGAAATTTTGGAATATCTGTCACTGGAGGTATTTAGAACTTGTTTGTACATGGTCCAGAACAACCTGGTCTAAGTAGATCCAGCTCTTAGGAGAAGGTTGGACCCACTGACTTTCAGTCAACCTTTTTGTTTTAACTTGACAAGTATGTGTATGTGTGTTTATAGAAAGAAAAATTTGTGATTTATCACCAGTTCGCTGAAATGCACAATTCTCAAGCCATGGTGGTATAACTTTGTTTCACTATCACTCAAATATTAATAAAAAAAATCATGCTTACTTTCAGATATGCACAAATTGATATGTATATGTGTTCAAGCACACAAGTGTATGTACATATAAAAATTTCAGAAGAAAACAAACCCCTCAAACTCAGTAGTAAATGTAAACAATATTGATTTATTTGGTTTTTATGTGAATAATTTTGTCTTTGGTTTTTATATCAGAGAAAGTCTGTGTTTATATTGGCAATACTTCTTTCTATGTGAGCTACATATACTGCTTCTGAAAATGAGAGACTCCTTAAAAAGGACACATTTGAAAAGTTTTTCTCTTACTTGTATAGTTTCAAAGGTGAGTGCATTGCATTCTATCATAACCTTTCACACAGGTATTTTATCTTAAGACATATCACTCATTCTGTATTTAGAAAATGTCACAGGTTTGCAATTGCCCTCTTTTTCATTCCTTTTTGCAGTTCTGTATCCAGGAGAGGCCACAGCCTTTAAAATATGGGAGTGGTCTTGTCCCCTTAGATTTCTCCTTTTCAGCCTAGCATGAAACTTTTTTGTCTTGCATTATGGATCAGTGATCATTCCTGCTGCTTGAAGAGTCACATAGTATGTTATTATAGTATGTTATTTATATTCACTTCCAGACCTTTGGATTTAAATTGCTTTGAATCTGGTGAATTAGAATTTGTTATCTTGTTTCAACTCAAAGATAAAATGAGCAACAAGAGAGAGGAATTTTGGAGCTAGAGATGTATCAAGAATTAAACTGAGTGTGGGAGTGTTTTCATTTGTAATATAATTTTCAGAAGCTACTTTTGATTGAGGGGTGAAACAATCATCTAGCAGAAGATTTGCCTCAAGTGTCTTTCAAATCCTTTACACAAAGTTGTCTTAAAATTCTATTACGTAGAATACATGTCTAACTCCCCCAGCTACAGCACTTTCCACAAATTTTTAGCAGAAGAACATAAAAATATCTCATAGGCTTAGACCCATGGCCCATTCAGGTTGCTGTTCTGTCTCCAGGACTGGCAGGAGATCCTGCTACCTGTGAAATAGAGGTAAACCTGGCAGCAGATCATCTCCTTGGGAAAAGGAAGCCTGGAAGGAGGGAGGGATAGAAAGGCTGGGCTAAAACATGAATCAGAACACTTCCAAACTTCTGAGTTCAAATGGGCACTGTAGCTGCATCCCATGAATCTTACCTTTATACTGGAGAGTATTCAAGGCACATATTACGGCTTCTCTTATGCCTTTCAATAAAAAGAAGACCCAGGCAAGCATGCCAAGAGGTAGATGTACCATGTTCTGACCACATCCTCACCACAAGCAATGAGGACAACAGGGCTTTGCAGCAAAGCCATGGAACTGCTGGTCAGCCTAGATGTTGCATGTAATTACGCGGAATTTCCACCTTGTTAAAAGGTGTTTTTCTGCTGTCAAACGTAAAGGTGATTTTGCAGTTTGCTTAGGCAGGAGGATGCTTAGGTAAGCCAAGCAGAATGGTTGTTAGGAGCAGCTCTCTTGGAGTAGGTCTGGTGTGTGGCTGCTGCCTTCTGAGGGGCTGTATGTGGCCTATGCATAGCATAAAAAATGTGGGAACAGGGAGATGCACCTGTGAAATCTTACTTTTTCACACCTGGACTTGAGGCCCAGAGTCTCAGTGAGTCAGCCATTCCATGTCAGTCCCTGAAAAGAAGCAGCAAATATATCTGACAACAAGAGGAAATGCTGCAGTTCTGCACTCCTTTTACCAAAAGATTTACATTCAAATGTAATATAACCTATTCATCTGCCCAGTACAGAAATCTCAACCCTTCTGTGCACACACATGCAAAATTAGGGGAAGGAACAGAGCACATAGTTTTTTCCAAATAAAGCCACAATGTATGCCCTAAAAAGGAGACTTCAGTAAGGTAAATACCCATCAGTTTCTTTGTGATCTGTTTAATTATTCTGAAATTTCATGCAGTTCATGCACATAAAAGGCATATATATATACAAATCACATATGCATCAAACATATGCACAAATACAAACACAAACATGCAGGAAGATGTGCCCAACCCCCTGTTCTGAGCGGCATGAATATGCATTTTCTCTTTTGTAAAGTCTGTAGCTAAAAAAAAAAAAAAATTACTTCCATGTACTTCAACCAACAGGTAGGATATGGAGAAAAAACAATAGCAGTTATTCAGACTTCTTACTATAGTAAATCTTATTCATCTTTTCTCAGTAGCCAGTTACCTAAGGTTACCAAATTTTGAAACTTGCTGCTCCACAAGCCTTTGCTCTTTCTGAAGATCCTTCTTGAAAAAGTTGTCAGTCGCAGCTGCAAAAAGGGACATCATCTTGAAATAATATCTGGAGTATATTTTTGAGGTTAAACTTATTTCATTTACAATTTTCCATGTAGCATAGACATAAGCATGGGATTCATCTGACATGGAGAACATATTGAAATTATAGAGAGGACACATTCACATTTCTGCTTTGTTACAGCTTTCATTTAGAAAGTTTTAAGAATTTTCAATACTCAAAACATGAATCCAAAAAACATGTTTCTCAGGAGCAAAATGCTGCAGAAATGCATTAAGTAATTCAGAGAAAGTTGAAAAACCGGTTGAGATATCTTTCAGTGCAATTTGGTCAAATTAAGTAAGCACTGATAAAAACACCTCTATTGCAAGGCCTAACAAAGAAAAAAAACTCAATCATTTTTAGTGACACAAGAAGTTCTTTGAGCACCAGAACTCATGAAGGCTAATTTTCTATGGTTTTGCTTCTTATGGTTGACAGCAAGCTTTGATTGAAACTTTATGGCGAAATTTGCTCTTCCATGTGGCTTCCTTGGTATTCAGTGACAGGGAGACTTAGCTGCAGAAAGCAACAACCCACAGTCATCAACACATCTAATATCTTTTTTCATCACTTTAGCTCTGTATTACTTAAAGAAACATCTTCATCTGAGAGACCACTCCCTTATGTACAATTTGACTGAAATCTGTTACAATTTGCTTGGTTTAAGAAAGAAAGAAGAGAATGAGACAGATCAAGAGAATAAAAAAAAAAAAAAAGAGAGTAAGTATGACCGTGTAAACCTTGCTTTCTTAGGAAAATAAAATCTTTAATAATAGAATGAAAGTATTCCATGGCCATAATTAAATCTGGCCTCAAATCACACTTTTTCTGAGCTAGCATATAATGCTGTCCAGTGCTGATCCCATCCCCAACTACCTAAGGAAATCTTCAGGGACAGAGAACAAATGAAAAACTTACTTTAAGAAGCATTCTTAAAGTAAGGACCATAGATTTGGAAGATGTAAAACAGTGTGGATTCTTGGACAAGATAATTCTAATAGCCATTTGTACAGAAAAAATCATGAAGCAAAACGGATACTTTCTACCTTGAGAAATTGCCAAAGGGAAGAAAGACCTGACGTAGAAAAACACAAAATCTCAGAGTCAGTGTAATATCACTAAGACTCTTCTGAAAGGATACTTTGCCACAGAACAGATGTATATAATGATCAACACTTGTACAAACAGTTTATATACAGTTCATTGATCCTCAAGTGCACTTACAATACTCTCATGGGCCTACCAAGAACTTAATGGGTTGCCACTATTTGGAAATATGTTACTTCAAACAATCATAGCATTTCACCTTAGATGTCGGACTGATGACTACTGGGAACAAGGATGAATACAATGCTGCCTTAACAAGAAATAATTTGAAAAATATTGCTATAGATCTGTGAACTATGACATATTGAAACTTCATGGGCTTTCACTTTCCATACTATTCTTACCTACTTCCATTGCAATGCAAAGCAGAAATGGCACTAAATAGACTTTTACTCAAGAAAGTTATCCGAGAGCCAAAATGATACAATTATCATCTTTTTTGATAATGATATCTAAGTATCCTATCTGCCTACTTCTAATATTTTTTGATATTTCATTAATCCATTTTGAGATCCTTTCTTAATCCTTTACTGGGGGGTTAATTTACCATTACCAAATTATTTTACTATGTGTTTTCCAAAACCCAACATAATTCAGGAGTGTGCATGTGTACTGAGGGCATACATGTGCTACATAGGCTAGTTGACCCTGATCCCTCACAATAAGGACACTGAATGAAGTTTTATTTCTTATGAGTACTCTTACTTGCATGGCTTATTTGCTAACCATGGGAGGTGGGCATTCAATCTGTCAAACATTTGTAAAATGCCAAAAGCAGTGCAACCTTTGACCTGGCTCACTAAAAATGCACCAATTTCTTGTGATTTTTCTGTTCGCCCAGCCTGTTTCATATATTTGTCCCATGCCTTATGAAGCATGCAGACAGGGTACGATCTTTGACATTCAGCCACCTGTGTCCCATACTTTCTGTGTGAAAGAAATAAATGACAGGCATGGAGATTAAAAACAGGCCTCCCTTTCTCTTTCTGTCTCTCTTTTTTTGGTGTCTTTTTCTTTCCTACTTCTTTTTCTTAGTTCAGGCATTTTGCCAGGTGACCTGCAAGAACTATCTGTACTTTAAGTTATAAAAGTTATAAAAGTTTCTTTCTACTTCCACTGAAATTTTGCTAGGTATATGTTGCCTAACTTTAAATTACTAACTATCTTTATACTTTGTGCAAAAAGATCAATATTACATAATTCTCTCAATAAAATAGGCAGCAAAGGCATCATTGGCCTCAATATGAATGATGAAAGATGTGCCACTGCTTTTTCACAGTACATTAAAGACAAGAAAAGAGATTTTTTCATCTCTTTTTTTCATCAACCATATTTCTGTTTCTCTCCTACCCTTAATACAAGAGCCTGCTCACTCTTTTCTACATTAACATAGGGACATTATTCGTTTTAGTCATACCTTGGATCAAAACATGTTTCTAAGTGGGGAAAAAAGTGCTAAATGTATCATTTTATCTTGGTAGCATTTACTTATGCCTATTACCATTAAGTGATGTGAAGTCAATTAAAGTAAGAATGATCTTGCTTAGCTTCAGGTGTTTCAGAGTGGTCCATCTTGGCCAAGGTACCCGCCCGCATCAGTGAAGGGAGGCAGGATCTTCTTTGCCTCAGATGAATCATTCAGTGAAGATGAGCCTGCCTTCACTGGGACATGGAAATTAATTTGGGCTACTTCAGGCGTAAGTATCTAGTGTCATTACAGACACTTTTGGATACGCTTGTTGGGCTACCATCCGCTCTTCTGGAAGGTCAGAGATATTTCTCTTTCCCATATTTTTGTTGGCCAAATGTGGATATCTCGATAACGTTGCTGCTGTGTCTCAAATGAGACAACAAGCTTGCATGTAGAAAAGTCAACACTTTTTCTAGTGGCAATCCATTGAAATGAATTGTACCCACACTCTTCCAATACCAGAATTAATTTCAGAGGGAACACTTGTAGGTTAGACAGATTATTTCTTTAGCTGATCCTCCACAAACAGAGTAAACTCCAGAAGATGTTATTAGTTTAGGCTAACACTAAGTCTGTGGAACTCTGTTGACTGCAATATTTCAGAGGTTTAAGTAAAAGCAAAAGCTGAGCCTCATTTCTTTGACATAGTAGCTGAATATCACCCTACTTATTCTACTTATTCTACTTATTCTACTTATTCTACTTATTCTACTTATTCTACTTATTCTACTTATTCTACTGCTTGTTGAAATCATTCATTAAATGAACACAGTCACGTTAATGCAGAAGTAAATTTAAGTAATAAAATTTCTCTGTTCCTGGTATACAAAAGCAACATTTTAATTATTAATTTTAAAGATAATCCTCTTAAAATAATTAGTTAATACTCAACTTATTCTGGTCTATATTTGATATTTCAATAGATGTCCATGATGAAGATGAAAATTATATCCAATAAAATAGACATATACAAGAGAATACTCTCATTCCCTGCATACAGTCTGATGTAACCAGATATGAAAAGAGGGTATAAATATAAAAAATCAATAATAGCATGACTTCATAATTAATGATTTTGTACTTCCTTTACTGTGGTGTAAGGAGATAAGAACCCAAAGATCTAGCCATAGCTGCAAGAGTAACTTAAATGAAGTGGTTAGCAAAGCTGAGAGGGAGTCATTAAAAAACTAAACAGCAGTATCTCCTCACACTGCTTCTGCCAGATGGCTTCAATCCTTCCATTCTTCAACTCCTGGTCAGATAGCTGAGCCAAAATTAAAAAATATTCCAGATGCACTTTCTTGGACTATGTCCCACTTAATGTTCTAATCAAGACTGGGTTAAGGATGAGGGAGAATAAGTCATACAGTGGCTAGTACCCTTTTTCAAGAGAAAAGAACAAAAATTCTTTGTAAAAAAATTAAAAATTAAGCATTCAAGCAGAACACAGGAAGTAGAAAAACTAGTCACAGAAAGCATATAGAAAAAATTACATATTTCAGCAGAAGACTAGATAAGGAGTAGAAAGAAGAAATATCCAGGCATAATCTGGCAGTAGACAGGAATAACTAATAAGTTCTATTATATGCCAGAGAAGTAGAAATGCATAGGCCACCATACCCATGCTGGTGCTGATTTCTGTAGATGGAGATAGACTTTACCAGGAGTGACAGAACAAGGAGCAGTGCTTCTTGTTGAAATAAGGTAGGTTTATATTGGGCGTAAGGAAGAAATATTTTATGATGAGGGAAATAAGAGGTCAGAACAACTTGTCCAGATAAGTTGTGGGTGCACAAGCATTGGAAGTATTCAAGACTTGTTGAGTGGGGTTGAGTGGGGCTTTAAGCAATGTGATCTAGTGAAAGGTATCCCTGTCCTTAGCAGCTGGATTGGTCTAGATGGTCTTTAAAGATCCCTTCCAACTTAAATCATGCTATGATTCCATGAAGAGTGAGACATGCCTTCTAAAATATAATGTATCTCAATGAATGTAAAGTTAGCTATCCATTTTCCAAAATACTGATGAACTTGAATTATGTGTCTTTCCAACAATGCAGGTGCTATAAAATTCCCTGGACAATATGAATCAGAAACAACTCAGCTTGAATCCAGCCAGACTTACTGACTCCAGTTCAGTGCTTGCTGTGCCAAATCCAATACCGTTTCTGAAAATAAATTCAGCGAATTCTCTTATTTTTGATTTAAGTGGAGTTTTACTGTTTCTGGTGTGATTGTTTTATACCACTTGGAGGAGACTGAAAGTTTAATTAAAGAAACAAAAAAAGTTAATGACAGGATTTTTGCATGATGCATTATGTTTTTATATAAGTCACAGCATACGCTTTCAGGGCAAGAGAGGAAAATATTTGAAGGTGTATTTCCAATTGCTTTCTTCATCCATCTAATTAATGAAAAAAATAATATTACTACTGAGAGGCAAATCCCCCTTTAAAATATACTTTATAGAATAGAAGGAAAGGGGTAATGAATCTTAATTTTTACTTTTTCTTCCCTTAATTTCTTAAGATTTCTGAGAAAGCATATCTGATTTTGACTACTTATAACTGGAAGAGAATAAGAACAAGCTCAGAATGCTCTGCAAATTTGGCCGCACAGTCTCCTCCCATTTATTGCTGAGAATACCAAAATCGTTTGACTTCTTTTCGAAACTACTAAAAATTACAAAACGGCAGACTATTTTTGAAATATGAATCTGTTGTTAGTGACCTCTGTTAAAAATATTCTAGATGATGCCAGTGTTAAGAGGGTATTCGATCAACTTTCATGGCTGTGGAGTTAGGCCATTCTTAAATGGTTTGGAAATCTCAAGACACATCTTTTTCAAATAAGCCTGATTATTTTTGCTGCTCCAATTCTATGTGTCATCTTAAAGTCAGTCATTTTTGCAGGAGTCATTAAATTATTTTTTATGGGTTCTTGTACTTCCTGCATTATCAAAGTAATAAAATGTCTCCTTTTTTTTCTGTCACATTTTGCAGTATACCCTGAATGATAGCTGCTTAAATTGGAAAAGACAGTTCATAGACTGTAGTGAGAAGTACAGTAGCCCTTTGTTCTTGTGGGAACTCATCTCAAACTTTGGGATAACCACCTTTTACTCCAAAGCATATCTCTTTTATAGACAGTTTCTTTGTGTCATAGCCCTCTTCCTAAAACCATAGCCCCAAGCCATCAAACTCTTTGGAGAGAAAATAGACTTTGCATTCAACTCATCATGATGAAGAAAGATGAGCCATACCACAGAAGGCAGATTTGATGTGGTCATGAGAACTCAACATAGCGACACAATGTCCTATTACAATCTGGAGATGTAGCAAATGTTTCAGTATGCTCATCAGTTTTGCAACAACATAATATATTTCTGTTTTGTTGAATAAAATGGACAATTATTTTAAAGTCAAATACTTCAGAAATAAGTCACCAGGATTTCAAGCTGAATTAGTGTAGTTATGAAAGATGTGATTTGCAACTGGTTGGCAGCTGCTTTTGGTTAGAATGTTTTTAATCTCTGCAGCATAGAAATGTGCTTCCCATAGTTAACGGATGTATTATTGGCAAAGGACAATGAAATAAATTCCAGATTCTATTCATCCTCCACAGTGATGTTCTTTATCATAAAAACAATTACTTCACTTGTTTCATTGCTGTCAGGATAAAAATCAAGGCCTCATTTGACCCTGCGCTACAGACAAGTAGAGTGTTGTCCTCTAACGGAAATGATTTCTTATTTCCTACCTTTGATCCTTGTAAGTCATCCAACCATACTCGGCCACGAACTCAGAGGTTACTTTAAACCATGTCTTGTGTTTTTTGCTCCATAATAATTTCCACAGGACAGCAAAGCTTTTGTTTTTCTATGTAAGACATTACCAGCTTTTATGAGTCTGGGTGAAATTTGTACAAAAGTTTTATTATATAGCCCTGCTAAAGAGGGCCAGATCCTTAGCGTAGAAAAGTTTGGTATGCTTCACCAAGGTTAACTGGGCTGTGCAGATTAACATGAACAAAAAACAGAGATAATTCCTGGTTTAGGATATAGCTGCAAATTTAGTAACATTTAGAAGGTCTTTGGTATCAGCAGGTCAGGCACACCTTCTAAATGAGAAAAACTAGAAACTTCTATAAGTGACAAAATGAAAATTAAGAGGGAGTTCTTGATCCTTCAAATAGAGAATTATTCTTTGCACCGGGTTTCTATACTGAAACACTATTGAATACTTTGTGCTGCTAATCTGAACATTTCCTTTAACACTCAATTGATTTAAAACTATCATTAGCATCATAACTGCTTTAACTCTGACAGAATGGAGTTCAATTATAAAAGAACATTGTAAAATGAAGAAATACACCTTTGTCGGTTGCCTATTTAGTATCATAATTTGATTCTGATATTTAAAAACTCAAATGAAATCTCTTCTAGGCTTGAGAATAGACATTTTTGGAAATGTCTGTAAACAATTGTGTATTGACTTAAACGCTTATATACTTTTTATTCTTTGCTCTTTATTATTCACTTTTGAGACTTCTTATCTCAAAGATTGTTAAAAATTCTCATCTTTTCTTTCAGTGCAAGTACTGACTAGGTCTCCTATTGCTGCATATTTCTGTAATAAAAGAAATTAAAAAGTACATTCCTTGTCTCATTTCTGTTTATTTTCTTATTCAAGTTACTAATAAATATTTGCAGAATATGGGATTTGAAACCAAGATTCTAAGGCTATAAGCAAAAAAACATTTTGGATAGTAAGAAAGGAAAAAAGCTTTGAGACAAACAGTGCAATTATGTGGTCTCTGTGTCAGATATTTCTAAACTTAATTGTGAAAGTGTGAAAGATTTTTTTTCCCTGAAAAAAAAAGCAATATTTGCATTATTCTCATTACATTACCTGAATACCCATTATAATAATTATAATTACTAACCATAGTGTTTAACTATTGCACACATATCACAAACAAGCAGATGACTTACACCATGAATCCTGATTTCTACAGTTTGGAAAAAACCTCCTGAGTCTAGGTGAAAATTTGGTTCAAACACACTTTTCTTTAGTGCTTCCCGCTGTTTAGCTTAGACTTTGTCCCTCAGGAGGCTGGCTGCCCCAAATCCCACACTGATGTTCCTGGCTCTTTGTTTTTCTTTGATAAGTCAATTTATAACTCAGCACTGGAGACTCCTAGAAGCAACACCAAAACTTTTACATGTTTTATGCTCCTTTCTATGTATCCTTCCTTTTGAGGTCCTTCCTGGAACTAAGGAAAAGAAAATGATACAAAAATTAAAAGTCATGTAGTCCATATCTTTGGTTGGGTGAGTTCTTATCCGCAGCATTGTTTAGACATAGCCTAGACAAGGTGATTCATTATCAGGTAGAAATACATCTACCTGCATAGGCCTTTTTCTGCTCCAATTTACTTTATGTGAATATTGTCCATTGATCACTGTGGATTGCAAGAGTTCTTTGTATCTTTTGGGGGTTCTGCTGAAAGCAATTAAAATTATATTTGGCAAATTGTAGGAGAAAATTTGCTCTGAGAGCCTGCTGCAAACCAATTACTACTTTGCTGTCAAAACACAGTACTCTGCTTCTGCCAACAAAAGACAATAGGAGTTTGGGGCAACAAGAGAATTTTCCTAGGAAGTACAATTGATTTTGTTTTTCATTCTGTAAATGAAAAATAGCTTATTTTTAAGCTTCTTCTGTGACTTGAAGCACTTTTCTTCCTATTATTCATATGTTTTGTTGTATCTCCTTTTCAGATGCTTTCATGACCTCATAAGTAACAGTGCTTAAAAAACCTTCTGACGTCTTTACAACAGTTGGTACCATCACAGAGTCACATAAAGACAGTTTCATGAAGCTGCAACCAGTTTCACGTAGTTGATATTGATATTACAAAAAAATGAGGGTGTTCCTCTGCTTTCTTCATTTTTAGGTGTCTTAGAGGCAATTCAGGATTTCTAAGCATGAATAGCTAGTAGATTTGGTATGGACTTCAACCAGCTTATCCTTCCTGCAGAGATGAGAAGCAGGGAAGGGTTCCAGAAAATCCAGGATAAAGAATATATTCTTAATCCAGGAGAGGTATGAAGTTTTAACTGAACGGCTGTGCAAAAGTGCATTGTTTTTCCTTTTAGCATAAGTAATTAAGGGTGGTAAACATCTTACAATAAAATGTATTTGCTTAGGTTTCATGTGGTTCTCATATGAACAAGGAAATAATCTAAAATATAATGTAGCAAGTAAACAAATGAGACAAGAATATTTTTAAATTTTCAGTCAGTCAGTTTCCTACTTTCTTTTTTTTCCTTTTCTTTTTTTTTAATGAAGATGAAAAAAACACATGGAAGAATAAATCCACCACAAAAATATTGTGGTCATATTTTTGCTGGAGAGGGAGATGTCCTTCTAGATGCAATATATCTTGGCTAGTGTACCAGTTTGGTGTTACCTGCCAAAGTACTTTTTATAATGTTACTCCAGGCAGTATGAAATTTGCAGGAACAGCATCAAAGTGTCAACCAACATATCACCTGGATTGAAATCAAATTTGATAATTGTTTCACTCCAGAAAAATTGCTTCTGCTGTGCAATGCTGTTCCTGGAAGTCCAGCCCCTAGGGAATCTCTGAAGAATGGCAACAGAGATGATGATATCCACATGTTAAAAGAGGGTTTGGGTTGTGCAGGAGTTAATATGTTGATTGTTCTACAAAAAAATTCTCATTATCAAAGATCCTGATGGGAAGAGTCCAGATTGTTTTGAAGCATTCACTGGGCAAATGACACACTATAAAAATTGAGGTGTTTTATTTCAAACACAAAAGAAAGTGACTATTCAATTCATTTTTGGAAGATTTCGTTGTCCCATGCAAACATGGTAGTATAATTATTTTTTTCAAACGATGACCTCCTTTAGCTAGGTCTAGCCTAGACATTGGCAAGAATCACAGACCAAGTCTCCAATCCAACACAATCACATGAATTTATTCATATTTTTCCAGTTAGTTATGTTTTTATTCTTCTTCCCCTAATTTTTTTTTTTGGTACTTGCAAAATCCTCATCCTGTAAACCGTGTGCTTCACATCTGTTTTTACAAGTGGAAATTATTAGAGACAATTATAATTTACCTTCTAAATTCTTTTCTTTTTCTTTCCACCTACTATTCTTCCAGGAACATTTGACTTCCTCTTGTATAGTTCCTCAGGTCTACTATGATATTCTGTCAGTACAAAGCACACTGGGACAGCCCCTTGCTCCCTGACAGCAGCTGAATAGAGTTTACATCTATGCACTGCGTTATAGGAGACTGTACAAAATTGATTTTTTTTTTTAAAGAGGTCTCTGTAATTTAAAAAAATCAAAACTGCTTTGAGGAACCTGGTCTAGTGGAATTTGTCCCAGGAACCATGATCTGTGCATACAATTAACTGCATCAACTTCTTCAGTATTTGCCAAAGTCAGGTTTCAAAGAAAGTAAAAAATGGCTAGTATCTTAAGTTTTTGACTTTTCACCTGAATAAAGGTCCATTCCAACCCCTTAAGATTCTATGATTCTGTGAAATCAAACAGTATATTTTTGTTTTATGGGAAAAAGGTAGGAAGAAGTAAGGCACAGAAAAATTCTTTCTGCAGTTTGCAAATAGGCCTAAAGATATCCCTGCTGGATGCTAAATTTCAAACAGTTCAGAGTAATTGGACTACTGAGGTTATTTCTAATCTCAGAAATCTGGAGGTCATCTGATGCAGCCTCATACACCTCACTCAAAGCACGCCTGACGTAGATTGGGGTTCTTAGTTGTTAACAGCTCAGCACTCTTTGGGCTGGATTCAATTAACTGAAAGTTTGATTCATTTTCCCCCATATCAGCATTTAGTGCCTTAGGTACCTAAGAAATCTCTATGGGACTATGAGATCAGATACAGTACAGATGGGAATCTATCACTTCCTGGAGTAGGAGTTGGGGGCCAGGCAGAATGCCTTGGCACAAGGGGCATGGGACAGGAGTGAATGAGCAAATGAGCCTTTACCTTCCTGGCTAAAAGTTACCCACCTATTACTTGATAGGATTTTCTAAAGATCAGTGTAAGCCCTACATAAGCCTAGATCCTTACTAAAATGTAAACATGTCCACTGTGTATGCCTCAATTTAGACATCTCGATGTGTCTGAAATGGAAACGGAATCCCACACCTAACTTTTAGATGTCTATATGGTATTGCATGGGTGTTCCCTTTCCCATGCCAAGTAGAGCCCTGCATCTGTGAAACAGAAATAGGCCAAAAGCAAAATGTTGAATCCAAAAACATCTCAGTTTTGGTATAAATCTCAACTTTTGATTCCATCCCTTCATTAATGCATAACTGCATTCTGAGTGCCTGCCTGTTTCCACTTTTTCACTACCTATTCTGTCTACAAGGACACCACTGGAAGAAATCAGTAAACATAGTTATGAAGAAATTTAACAGAGCAGTTTTTCTTATCTTGTGATACCACTATAATACAGTATCATGGATATTTTAAGTTCCTGGTTTTGAGCTGAACTCTTACCACTGTTTGAGTACCAAGGACACAACTTCTCATCCTAAATATTTCAATATTTCTTCTGGTTACTTTATTCCTTTAAAGGCATAAGATTTGAGAGGTTCTACACTAACAGTATACCGCAAAACACAAAAGAAAATCCGTGCATATATTTTTAATGTCTTATTTATAGATTCTCCCATTACTCATAAGTTTCCTGAGTGTTCTTAGAAACACAAGCTACCTTTACAATGAGCAGTGCTTTGATCAGGTCACAGTTGGATGTTAGCACATTAGGCTTTCACCCTAAATTCTGCACAAACACTGGTTTGCAGGGGGTATGTCAGCAATTTTGGACTCGATTTACATTTGTCTCTGTTACTGGCAACACAGAATAGGCAACACAGGACTTGGCACTATTCAGGAAGATTGTCAACTTTTCATTGTCGACAGAAAAAGGACTGACTCAGCATAGCAACGACATGCAAGTTAAGGAAAGGAGTAGCACTGTAAAATTTTGACAAGAAAGCTTTACCAAAGCCTTTTAATTTTTATTTAGCTCCTGAATTAGACATGCCAAAATCTCTCTTCTTGCACCCAGGTAAAATTAAAATATTTGTAAACTCAATTTAGTTCAGTCTTCACAAAGTATGAAACTGTTTTTCCAATTTTACTGTGTGCATGCAACAGGGTTTGAAAATTCTCGTGCCTGAGTACCTTGAATGTTTAGCTTTAACACGTGTTTGCTGGTCATCTGGGGAAATTGCCAGAGAGAAGGTTTCTTTATAGTGGTGTTCTGACATATACTTTAGCATGGGTATCAATGACAAAGACTTTCAGACTGCAAATACAATAAGAATCCAAATGATCTACAGAAGAATACACAGTCATTTACTGCTCCTAATTGCTGTAAATGCTGAAATTGTAATTGCAAAGTCTCTTGAATTAAATATTTAAAATGGATTATACCTTAGGAGGAAAACACTTAGAGACTAGGAAAGAGCTAGAGCTGGGTGATATGATCCTTTAAATGGATATATTATGACAGGGGTGTATTTCCTTCAGCCACAGGAAGTTCTGTACATGGAGTAGTGGAAAGCAATAAGTCAGTCTTGTGAAGAATAAACTGTTGCAGGAATATAATAAGGTCTGCATACCCAGATGGTCTCTGTGAGCCTGCTAACACCTTTTCCTTCCGGTTGCAGCAAGTAACATCTGTTTCTTAAGTGAAAGAGTGTGAAGAGAATGAGCACACGTAGCTATGCATAGACACATGCAGGTGAAGGAAGTGATTTATAATATTTCAGATAGATTATTTCTGCTGCAAAAATAAAAGCAAAGTCTGAATGTGCTTCTGTAAAATGGTTTGTGCTTGACACTATTGTTTTTCTTTTTTTTTTTTCTTAATGAGATGGGGGAAAACCTGTAGTAATTTTATTAAAGTATAATACAAAAAAGCAGAACACTGAAACATCTAATCGGCACAGAGAATGAAAGCAGACCACATTAAAAAGATCATTAAGAAAGGATCCCCACTTCTTAATATAAGACCTTTTTGACTTCAAGAATTATTTTTACCATAAACATTTCTACATGTTCTAAAGGACTTGATGTTGTGTTATTTAGATATATAGAGGTTGAGGAATTGGGGTGTGTTCAATGGGAAAAAAATTTCAATGTGAAATCTAGGAGAAACAAACTAGCTGTAGTGAAATTTTCTATGAAAGTCTATGTCCAAGACACCAGTTCTCAAATTCTGTATTCAAATGCCTGTCTCATCTCATGAAATGTAATTGCTGGTCAAAAGCACTGTCTGAAGTTCTAGACATTTTCATTAATAAAATGTGTTTCAGTTAGCAAGGTTGCACCATGATAAAGGTACAGCTCAATATGAATAAAACCAACTAAATCCAGCTGTATTATTTCCCTGAGCCAAAAAGAAGTTGAGTAAACACAGTCTCATAAACTTCAAGACGAAGAGTAAAAAAGTAAAATACTGAAATGATTCCCTGAAAATTATTTGAAATTGAATGATCTACTAAAAGAATTAAGCAGAAAAATCAATTCAAGTACAAGAATCAGTCAGAATGGAGCTGAAATAACTAAAGATAGGTAATAAAATATTTTAAAGAAGTCACACTAAAATTTGATTGACTTTTTTTAGGAATTAAAAACACACTGCTAAACATAATGCAGCAGATGTAGTCAGAATTTGAACTTGAAAAAGACATTTGATACTACATCTACTACATCAACTGTTCTAAGTAGTTTAGACAATGTGATATTAATAGACAAATCCTCAGTTGAATGAAAAACTGCTTACAAACTGAAGTCATATTAAAAATGTTCCTTAATTAAGTATGAAGAAGCTGATAGAAGAAATGTTAAAAGACTTCTAGCATTAAATCCCCCCTTTCTTATAGAATAAGTCACTGATGTGATGGGAATATGTAACAAGGTGTTCAGATATACGTATGACACATCAATCAAAAAGGTATGCATGGGTTAAGCAAGCTGTATTAATTCTTCAGTGGCACAGGCTCCAAGCAAGTTATGTTTTGCAAAGAAAAACATGGAGCCCCAACCAAGGGTAGCTGGTGTGGTAGGTCTGAGATAACTCAGCCTTAAACAGGCTCAGATTTACTGTCTGTATTCTAAATCAGCCACTGGAGGAGCCAGCTCAGGAGTATCTGTGTTCTCCAGGCCCTGGTCTGGGATGGCAATATGGCATGATAGTGGTTGTCTCAGTTCCAACTTCAGTCTGGAGCACTGAACACACCCTCGAGGAAAACTTCATCACCACAATAAAGTTTTTGATGAATCAACATTTTCAAATGTTTTGCTAAAAAATTCAAAGATGTTCAAATTACTAGTTCTTACTAATCTCAATAATGAAGACAGTAAGATTATATATAGACTTAAAGTTGAACATGAATCTTGTTAACAACTGAATCTTCAACATGAAATAAATTGGTCATACATTACAAGTACATATTGGAGAAGTGTCATTTCCACAAAATCCAACAGTATTACAAACTCAAGGAAAAAAGCCACAAACTATAGATAACTCATTTTAATTCTAGTTTTCATATTTAGAAAAAATCAATAGCTTCCCCAAAACAGTTTTTTGTCAATTGCACTTGGTTTGAAATTCTCATCAGAAATTTCTCATGATTTTGTTTAACCAAAGAGCAAAATTGATACTTCATAGTCATCTCATTGATCCATTAGCTTGAAAACAGTTAGGTGTATTTTATTGATATTTTGTGCATTCTTTAATTTATTAATCCATTCATTCTTCTATTATAGTTATATTCAGCATGTTCTTACATTTTTTTAACTGATGTCAACGAATCCATCACTGTCTTTGGGCCAACTCAACCACAGACACAAATTAAAGCTGACTTTACTGGAACAAGTCATTAAGCTACCTGTTTTTTCCTCTTTCGTTAGACTGAAATGATGATCTGATTTTCTAATAACATTTTCTCCACTGTTTAAAAAAAAGAACACTTAATTTATTAAGGATATTTATTAACCAAACCTTCTCTATTACCTTCTTCCTCAGTTAGCAGCAGGAAGTATCATTTAGTCTGCTCCGTAGGCCCACATTCTCATCAGCATATTCATCATGAGTCTTTCCTCAGGTTCAATGCCTAACATTTGTCTCTCCTCAGAAATGCTGCTCTCATGAAAGTCGTTTATCATCACTGCCAGACAGACATTTCTTTGTCTCTATACAATGTACTCATGTTCCACCCATTTCAGCCAAGTAATTTTTTTTTTTTAATTGTCATGTTAAAACACCACAACTTTTTAATTGACCTAATAGTTCAGGGTCTCAGCCTTGCTTGGTTTTGCTATAAATGGGATTTAGTTTGTTTTAGCTGTAATAGCTATTAACAGTAGTTAGGTGACTTCTGTCTAGACTGTTTGAGAGTAGTTATGAAAATATAATGGTAAAGGTCTAACAAAGCTAGGCACTTTTAAAATGGCAATCATTTATGTTAACTGAAGAGCCTTGGTTGTTGTGCAGCTCTTAAATTTTACTGGGGCTCAGTGGACAGAAGTGCTCTGTAGTAAGACTTAAAATTGATAATTGACATCAAATAGACGGAATACTGCAGTGTTGATGTTGGCATACTTGTACTACTGTCTATTGTATTTTTGTTGCAATGATAACATTTTAACTGGACTGTAGGCATGATGAGTTCCCTTTCACTCATAACAAGCTTTCAGCGTAAGGTAATAACCATCTAGAGTACTTCTGCTAAAATCAAAATCCTTACCTCCCTTAAATTATTGCTTGAGCTACATCACTGGTCTCTACATCTCTTGACTCATTCTTCACTCTCTCTCATCAAGTCATGATCTCTTACTGTCTTTGCTCCTCAGCCCTTTCTTAAATTTACACTGCGATTCAGTAACAGGAAGTACAGTTTTATTCTCTATATAATTCTAAAGCTTTTCACTTCCTCAGTAGCTGTAGGGGAAAATTATTATTGTACTCATGCCTCTCCATATTTTTTCTTCAGGCATAGAAGAATACTGCCTAGCAGTACCAAATCTTAAGCCCTCTTTAAGACACTTTTTGTTTTTTCCCTTAAGGGCACCAAAATTTTCAATTCTACATAGCTGGTTTATCAACACCATTGTCTGTCTGAATATTATGCCCTGTTCCTCAGTCTGTATCAGCAGGCTAACTTCTATCTATATTGTCAGTTGCCTTAATGAGGACCATCTACTGTTGTGTTTGTTAAAGACTTGGATAGTCCTGGCCAGTACTTATTATTTCTATCCCCTATACCTCTATACTATATACCATATCTATATTTCTCTCATTGAGTAAAAGGAGCTGACTCCTGACCACCAGGCCAAGTGACACCAACTGTGTTACATACACACAGCCAAAAGCTACTCACTACTAGAGCAGGGGGAGAGTTTTTCTTGTTTGAAATAAAACAAGGAGAGAATATTTTAAGTAAGGTCAGGAACCAGATAGATGCTTAAGGTTGCTTCCTAGCTCTTTTTTTCTTAAAAATACAGAGGCAGCCTCTAATATGTTAGAATTAAAAATTATAGCAATGTGAAAGGTGGATTTAAGGGAACAGTTCACTTCCATTTTCAAGAAAAACATTACTTCTTCTGCTTTGACCTTTGTAGAGTGGAAGCTGGGAAATAGCCCTTGAAATAGTTGTACTACCTCCTAGATTTATGTAAACATTTTCCCTTTTTCCCTCCCATTATCCCTTGTTTTCTGAGTTTAAAAATACGTATAGGAAATTCAGTGATAACACTTGTTGCAAACTTGTGTCTATAAACACATGAATATTTATATAATCAATTTCTAAAGCAGTATCTAACAGGATGGTTACTTCACAGGGAAAGAAATATTTTTTTATCATTTCAGCAAAGATTAACATAATTCAAAATATTCTGGTGAAACACACAGGTGGACAGAGGTTAACCACAAGGGCTTAAACATTTAAGCATTCAGAGAAACATATTCTTGCATTTAGAAGATTTTGACTTTAAGTGCCATTTACCCTTCTAGGGGCCATTAAGGGCTTAGTTTGTTTTTAAATGGCTTCCCAGAAAGCAGCTAAGAATGAGCAAGAAGCAAGATTGGAGCACTGAACAAAGAAATTGTTCAGATACTACTCTGCCTATTACAATTTAAGAGTACAGCAATTTAATGGATATAAAGAAAATAACCACAGAATCCAATAGTGATACCTTCCTGCAAAAATTCCAGTAAAGCCTCTGTGCCATTAACATAAAAAGGCCATTTAAGTCAAACATGTTAAATATGTATTATACAAAAAAAAGGATCAAGGGAAAAATGCTGTTCTGAGTCCATCCCTAATCCTACTTATTTTGAAAAATACAGTGCAATAAAGTAAGGAGGTCATGTTCTGAATTATTTCTTCAGCAGTTTGCAGAACTCTATAAAACAATAGGGATTTTTTTGAAAAATCCATTCTTCCTAGGTATTTTAATCTTATTGGAACTGTTTGTTTCATTTGAATTTGAAAAAAACTTCTGAAAAACTCTACATCTGGTATTGCATACCATTCCTGAACTCTTTTGAGGGGGTAATGGAAACTTCAACAAGAGGTATTAGGCAGGAGTCATACAGAGCTACACAGGATCTTCTTATTAGGCTAACCTGCAATACTGTTAATTATAAATAATCTGCACTCCGGAAATCAAGTCCAAAGGAACAACAGGAAGAAATTAACAAAAAGTCAGGAAACTTATTCCCTCTAAAAGCAATAGTCACCTCATTATTTTGATATCTTACATTTCCTCTTGGAAAGTTCTACGTAAGTGTAAGTTTTGGGGAAAAATTGTATTTGGTTTATGTTCATGTGTGTACCTGGTGTTGTTAATGGATTGGGTTAGGGGCAGAGGGGTTGGAAATCTGAACCTCACAGCTTTTCCTCTTAGATTCTGTGATGACCTTGCATGTAAGAACAAATTTTACCCTCAAAAGAGGATGCAGAATAATTCAAAATCATCACAGCCCTGAGGTAAGCATGTCTATTAGAAATATTTCCATACTGACCTTGACTCATTGACGTGTTCTGGGCATCTGTGTCATTAATGAGCACAGATTTTTGATCTAATACAATATATAAATATTTATGATGACAAAATACTATTCTGTTGTTTTAAAACTAGCTGAAAGAAGATTTACAGAAAAAAGTTTTATTTTAAAAGTTAGGCTGACTTTTTTTGAGAAAAAATAGGAACTTGGAAGTGCAGATCAGAGTTTTCCAGTTAGCACACTCTGACAACAAGGTTTTCACTTTAATGATCAGCTCAGGTCTCTTTACCACTGGCAACTCCCTCCACTGTGCAAAGGCCAGAAGTGAGTCAAAACTTTGGCTTTGTCTTAGTTAAAGCATCAACTTACCATCCAATATTTAAAGAGAAGAATACTGCAGACAAATTTAAAAGTATATGTGAGACAGCTTATGTAATTAAGTGATGCTAAATGCCTTGCTGAATGAGAAGGTTAGCTCCTGTTTTTATATTATGGGAGAGCATGAGGAATCACTAAGGGCACCGAGTAACATGCAAGGAATATTTATCTCCTTTCTCCTACTTTACATGCTAGTCCCCAAGCTGTCTCTGAGCACACATGAGCTTTTCAGCTTTACATATTGTTCTGTCTCTCTCTGTGATTGCGCACGTGTCCTATGCACCATAAAAAGTCAGAAGTACTTAAAGTTCTGAACGTGCAACAGTGCACTGTTCCACTCAAAATGTACTGAAAGCAGCTTTCAATATTTTGTTTCCTTTGACCACCACAGGTTCAGAATGTTTTCTTCCTACAGAAGGGATCAGGAATAAGCTACAATCCCTCTTTGGTAATATACACTCTAGATCTTAATCGTCTATTTATACAGACATTTCCTTTTTACAAATAAATGTAGAGTGAAACAGAATAAATATTCATTTAAAACCCAAATGTTTATGTTTTGGAAAATGCCTGTTTACCAGAAATTCTTCAAACAGAATGATGTTCTCCAGCTGCAGGGAAGGTTTCCATTAAAATGCTTTTATATTCATTGGCTTCACTACTATAGCAGGGTGACCCTCTGTTGGGTAATGAGTGAGTTAGGGTTTTAGGTTGCATCAAATCCTTCCTTCTATCTGTAACAGGAAGGCTGTGGTGGTGTAAATTAACTGGTTAGCTGATGAAAGGGCATGATAACACCACAAGGAATGCAAAACCTGTAGATCTCTCTATACAGTGTAATGATGGATGTTTCCTTTAGAAAAAGCTCTCTTTCTAAGAAAGAAAAAAAGTTGTATAGGATGCATGAGAGTACAGCAGCATGTGAGATAAGAAGTGCACTTCCTAACTCCTTTGCATTGTGTTTCCTGACAGCAGCCTAGACACATGTCCACAGTTCAGCCTGGCTTACAGCAATACCCTGGACTGATCATTCACACCACATGATTTAAATATTAATGCCTTTCTAAAGAGGTTGCCTTGCCTGATAGTTGAGTAACTGCCTTATATTTTACAAATACCTCCACCACGCTGAAGGAGGCTAATATGCCAAAAGTATTTGTCACATCACTTTTACTCGGGAAATTTGAGAAGAAGACTAAAACTAAGCCACTGATCATATGGAATATGCTGGCTGTCTCTCCTTCATGGGCCTACTTAAGGCTTCTTTTGCTTCCTCCAACTCCTTGATCTTTCTCTAAACCTACCAGAGAGGTAAAGTCTCCCTTTGCTATCCATCGTTTAATGCTCTAATATCTTCTGAACACCCCAACATGCACAGCCTCTTCTTGCCTGAGTGGTGTCCAGGGCCAACTCATACAACTCAATTTACCTCCTCATCTGAGGACCAGCACTGACTGTTGCGAAGAATACCAGACTCACATGTGACCCAGCACACCAAAAGCTGGAATCCATTTGATGACTTAAATTGTTTCTTGCTGATAAAATATTTAACAGGTCTCATAGATAATATTTGGCATATTTCCTGGAAGGGTTATGCATGCATTCTTAAAGCATGTAAATTACTAATGATATGTTGTAAAACAGATTAGTGAACCCTTCACATCACTCTTAATGCTTTCACAGGAAGTGAACTTTTCCAATTCAAACCAAGATTAGCAACATGCAGAAAACAATTATTAATAAATACAGGTCTTCTTCATATGGCACGAGGAAGACAAGCACTTTTGAAAGCCAAATGATGAGGAATTTATAGTTATTGTACTTCTTAGTGGGACCAAACTCAGGTACACTTTATGGAGTGATTAACTAACTTTTTTGAGATATAGCATAAGTGAGGGAGAAAATCACACAATAGTCAAAGAAGTAGAAATGAAAATAATTTTGTGAAATGCTGCTGCTTATTTGCTTGCTATGAAAAAGTAAAATACTGAGCTACAAAACATATGAGCTATGTGTGACTATAAGAAACTGACTTTTACTACTTACCACAGGTTAGCAGTACCTTAATCCTAGTGAAATTGTTAAGGACGCTGTTCAAGGAAACAATTCATAGAGGGCAGTTCTCACTGTAAAATGTTATGAATTTTCACTTAATATAACAATTATAAGATAAATTCCTCAAGCAATAAACTAAGATCTGATTTTCTTCAATTTTACTTTAATTATTTTATCTCAAGCTCATTTAGACTCATTCACCTCCCTAATATTACAAGATGTGATTCAATGCCTAAAGCCCAGCACTGTTCTGACTAACCTTAGACACATTCTAATCTGTGAACTGTTCCTTTTTATAAATCCCTCTACTCTTTTATCCATAATGCCATTTAGGTTATCTGTCTTGTGAGTCAGGGCAGTGTGATGCACTTGCTATTGTTGTTATCAGAATTTCTCCCTCTCCTACTACAAGATTTCTAGTTAAATACCTTTGATAACAAAACCATTATGTTGAGGATTATGACTTTATTAAAAAATATTTGGGTTGCCATAGAAATTATGAAGGTGGCCATGTATTCAGTTCATCCCAGAACTGTCAATCTAGAGATAATTCATATGTAAGAATCTGAATTGAAAGCGAACCCCTTTTTCTTTGCCCAATCTCCAGAGAAATGCAATCAATTAGGGCTCCTGAAGGATTAGGGCAGATGGGAAATATGAAGACTCAGCAAATGCTGTTCTTACATAGGCATGGGACAGGGGAGGAATCAGAAATATCCATTGTCTGAGTACAGCTTTGCTCAGTCCTTCCCTCTCCTGCTTTTCCAAGAACAAAAGCATCATCTCCTTGACAAAGCCAGAGCTATCAGAAAGTCAGTCAGCAATATCAAAAATTAGGGTGAATGAGCTAAAGACAGTAGGTCGGTAGGCCTACTCCTCATCGGGTGCTCTCTCTTCTGCTGTCTGGGCTTTTCTTTTATATATCAACCCTCTTCTGACAAAAGAGGTCTAGCTCCAAATTCTCCCCCTAAACTAACAACTGTGAGTAGAGCCATAGCGCAGGGTCAGGGTCAGGGCAAGGTGGACATGACAGCAGGGGATAGGCTTTAGGCTTCATCTTTTCTAAACAGTTTAGATAGTTCCTGAAAGGGGAAGAAACAGCCACATGGATTAGTACTGGGGAGTTGCTGCTCAGTGAGCAGAAGACAGAAAAAAAAACTGCTAAGGTGTAAGCAGCTGTAGCACAAGTGGGTTTGTTTTCTTGGCTTGATTTGTTTGTTTTCCTACAGTCCCCTCTGTCTTGACCTCCTTGTTACAGAGCTACATGGTCTGTCCTTATGGCAAGTCTAGTCACATGAAGAGGTCTGTTTTAAGTGACCACCCAAGAGACCAGCAAATCAAATTCTCCTTTAAGAACTGTGCTTTATATGAAGACAAAAAAAAATTTACTTGGAAACAATGACATGCCTCTTTAAAATAAATATCTAATAAGAAGCAAATTTCTTATTTAAATTAACATTTAATTGAACTCTGTGGTTGTATAACCAAAAGCTGGAAAAAATTTTTGAAAGGGGACTACTAGAATGATTTTTCTAGAAAATGTTTTTCCTGATAACTGAACTTTTCCCTATGATATAGTAAGACAGATACCCTCAAAATAGAGGCATTTAAAGCTGTGGGCAGTTGCAGAAATTTTCAGTCAACACAAATGACAACTATACTTCATAGGAAAGCTTTTCAGCCAAGCACGTCAACTGCTGGACACTGAAGTCTAACAAAGATAAGAATTCAATGCCATTGTATATTTAAAATATTCTATCTTAGATCCAAGCTATTTGTTTACCAGAGATGGTAGAGGAGGTTTGCTTCCTCTTAAGAAAATGTGGCTGTATTGTATGTCCTGTGTGAAAGAAAATCAAACCTTGCTGTCTTAAATTTTCATATCTGAAATGTTAATAATTTAACAATACAGAACATAAAGAAAAGAAGACATAGCCAGAACATAAAGAAAAGAATATTGTGTTGCTATTTTAGGTTAAGAGGAAAGTACTGAGCGTAAATGCTACCTTCTGGGAGTTAATACTAACCAATTTATTATTTCCTTTTAAGGAAGTATTCATTCTTTCAAAAAGCATTTGTGGTATAGAAAATACTTATCACACTCCTAAAATATAAATGTTCCTACGGCCCCTCTCAAAGAAAAGAAAACATTCTCTGGATAGCCAGTGTTCATTAGGTCTAAACTTCTACCACTCAAAAGAGTGCTTCCTACATGAATGGCTGGTTTTTACTGGGCATCTGAAGTCTTTCAGTTTTGGCTCTTTACTGTCATCTGTGGCATTTTTCTCTTCTAATTGACAGAGACAGTAGTTGCTGGAGAATGTCCTTCAAATTCCCTTTACTATGCCCTTTTCATTCTTCTTTTACATATTATATATTGACATTCCAAATGGGCTCCTTCCTGATCTCAATTTCGTGGGAGGGGCAGAGATTGCAATCAAATAAGTGCAAATTACTTCAGCTGCCTGGCTAGACTTTGAGGCTATCAGCTCTAAATGATCACTTGTGTGTGGCTTGTGCTCCCAGCAGTGGGTAAAATGCATCTGTAAGTTCTTGTACTAACAATTCTTATGACGAGCAAGGTAGTCATCGGAGCTGTGTCTGAAAATATAAAGCAAATTCTTTGTGATTATATCTCCAACCTTATTTGTAAGTACCCAGAACAATCAGAAAATCTCTGGTGCCCACTGTTCCTGGATAATCTGTGTTAAAGGAGGAGAACAAAAAAAAAAGAAAAAAAAAAAAGAAAATACCAGATGCCTTGTTTTCACTTTTTTTTAAGTGAAATTAGGCAGTACCTAATTTTTAAGGTACTGCCTCTGAACTTTTTTTCTTCTAATGTGTATTCATCTTCTTGCTGTTAGACTTAATAATGAATTATGAGGTCTAGTTGCTTTTAGGAAGGTTTTCTTAGACTGAGATCAATTGCTCCCTTTGCATACTACACATTTACTGTAAGTGCTTTCCAGCCTAGATCCCAGAGAAGGCCAGCTCAGTTACTGTGGAGACCTAAATACATTCAGGAAAGGGATTAGGTACTGATTGGTACAGACAGTCAATTAATACTTCAAAGGGAAGCTGACTCCTTGTTTTATGCACTCAGAACATGGGATAAAAGATCGTAGTTTGATGTCTTGTAATCTTTGTTGTTTCAGCGTTGACCAGGACAGCATGATATTGGAAGATTTCTCGGAAGTTAAAAGAGTTCCACATTGGTTCCTAATGGAATGGAAGCACTAAGAGAAACATTGACATTGTGTGATCTGTACACACTAGCTTTCCTAAAGTATTTCAGGCTGCAGTGACTCTCTGGGACTCTGTCTGTTCAAGTCAAAAGTATTTTTAATCTCTGTGATGTGCTGATCAAACCTTGAACTGTCAGGTCAAATTATTTCCACAAAACCAGTTCTATTTATGATTAATTAAAATTTCTTCTTGATTGCATACAGTCCTTTTTAATGTATAATCCCTTCATTGTGTAGTGATTCGGAGTTTGGGCCCAATCCCTAAAATAAAAAGCAAATTATTTCAGTGCATGTTATGCCTATGCTGAGATGTATTAAGTCTCTCCATTTGATAAAGGAAACAAAAGGCAGCAAACTAAGCTGATAACAAGTAAACCAATATGCTGTAAAGGAACAGTTTGATTCATGGCGACTATATAACTACAAAGCCATTATGTACATTGGATTAAAACTTTTGCCCTTTAAAGGGCTCACTGTATGTCAGCTTTGTAATACACTGATGGTTGTGGTTATGTTTTCAAGTTCTGGTCTCCATTCTTCTCAAGATAGCAGAACATCAGTATGTAACTGCAAAAAACAATATTCAATAAATTATTTTGTCTTTTACATACAGTACATACTTTAGTTTTGTTAAAATGAGGAATATAAACAATTACTAGAATTGAGTATATGACAGCTAAAATATTATAGATCAATCATTCATTATTTTTATTATTAAATTATTAAAAACTTTCTTTTCTTTTACTCTTCCTTCTTCTGTCTTCATACTCTTCATATTCTCCTTCTTCTCCTTCTTCTCCTTCTTCTCCTTCATATTCTTCCTCTTCCTCTTCCTCTTCCTCCTCTTCTTCTTCTTCTTCTTTTTCTTCTTCTGTAAATCTAAGGGAATTCCTGCCCAAATGAGACTAAGAATGAAAAAAAGAGAGCACAATCTAGGATGGATCTTTAGAGCCATCCAAATTTAAAAGTTCAGTTGCAGTGTCTAAGAGAGGAGGGGAGGAGTGCTAGATTTATCTCACCTAACTTTAGACAACTAAAATTTAGATGTCTGTATGTGAGCCAGTTATTGTGTATGAAAAAGTTTACAGGCAGTGGAAGAAAGAAGCACTCTTATGGAATTATTTCATCGATCTATTTTAGATATGAGCATTAGAATGAAAAGAATTGATCTCTGAAGTGCTAAGTTATCTGTATTTTATCAGATACATTCTATCAGAATCTGATTATCATGAAGTTCATATGTGGCACCTGAAGCTCAGTAAATTACACACAAGCATAATTTATCTAATTTTTGAACTGCCTTCAACACAGACTAGAAAAAACTCTCAGTTTTTTGTAGGAGAAATCTACAACAATAAATGTTTTCATCTTGTTTCCTGTTTTGTGTACTGAACACAAGGTTTTTTAGTAGCTGCAGATATAGTGATAATTATGTATAAGAACTGATTGCAGATTTCTCACAGAATGTTTTAAAAGTATGATTAAACAAAAATATGTATTAGGAGAATGCATTTTAGACTACTTATTCATGGGGTATCCATTAGCCTAGAATAATAAGAGAAAATCGTATTTCTCATCCAATTTGCAAACTAGATGTTAAATTTTCATAGCCATGACACTATTTTGCTCTGAGCATACTAAACTTTGTTGATACTGATCTGCTGTGTTGTCTGTGTGTTCCTATCAATATTTCCAGCTCACTTATACAAGTTTTCTTCCTTTGAAACTACTTGAAAGGTTTCTTCCTTTTTAGTTGATAGTTCACCAACATGACATCTTAGCAGTTTCCATGTCTTCATATGCATTTTTTCCAGCCTAGCCCAGGGGAAACTATTCCTCAGTGTAACAGCCAGAGTGATACTATGGCCCAGATAATGTTGTAAGAGCTATACCCTAGAATGCCCAGAATAGAGGTTTTGATGCTTTCTGGTTTTCAATTACAACGTCCCACTGTGGGTGCATTATATTTCTGGGTTTTGTTTCTGGCACTATGTAACAATATAACTTGGAATTTTAATTGCTCCCAAATCCTCCTGTTACCTATATCCCGTGCCAGTGCTGTGATAGCACTGTGATAACATGTTCTAAAGGGCAGAAACAAATAAGCATCTTTTCACTGATGAAAAGCTAAAATGTACATCAACACTTCTCTTGTGATACTGAGCTCAACTGACAGAGAATTTTACCTAAAAGATAGGACTCGCTATACAACTTAGAAACAATTCTTGAAGTACACCATGCAAACAGTTCTCAGGATGACCATGGAAGCTAAAGAGCTATCCAACTTTCAGTATTTTCATTTCCACCTGTGACAACTGTGATTTTGTTTCTCTTTCATCCTCATTTGTTTAATACAGATTCAGGTCTACTGGAAGAAAAGAAAAAACAGTACCCAAATGTTTTAAACTAGCAGTTTTGTCTCTGGCTTTAAAAGCATAGACCATATTGAAATAATTCAAAAAGAAATTCCTGAGATATTAACAAAAAAAATCTCAGAGAAAAATTTTAGAAAGCCCTATTTCATCTGAGTCCTGGTGCAAGGACAAAATAGGAATGTAAATTAAGGTAGCTGTATCTGACACATCAAAAAAAATGAACATTTTTAGTGACACCACTTAGATTAAAAAGCAGTTCTTTAAAGCTTAAAAAACTCCCAAACCTAGAGGACTTCATAGAACTGTGAAACTACTGACACTTTCACATTTAATCCTGCAACAATCTTTTTTGTTACACACTAAGTCTGCTAAGATTTGTGCCCAAATTTCCCATATTGGTCTGATAAACCCAGATAAATCTGTTTCCCACAGCTCTTGTAGGAGCTGCACTACAGATGAGCAATATAGCAATATCACACAGTATCTGTAGGCCTACACCATCATGGAGAATATCACACAAGCACTCCTGCTGCGGTGCTGTTTTAGTATCAATATCATCTTTCATCCTTCATGGATGTACACAGGGCAACCAGTCTCCTTTCTCTGCTCCCAATCTCTGAAAATAATGCTAAAATACCACAGCACAGGGAAAAAGATGCTTAACTATTCAAACTGCCACACCAGAGTCCTCTCTGCCCATCCCCACCTTGGACTGT
Organism: Monarcha castaneiventris obscurior; assembly: GCA_026261815.1. Taxonomy (NCBI): domain Eukaryota; kingdom Metazoa; phylum Chordata; class Aves; order Passeriformes; family Monarchidae; genus Monarcha; species Monarcha castaneiventris. The sequence goes on along the minus strand of JAMPIT010000566.1, from coordinate 2,094,714 downwards.
TCACTTCCAAAAGCAATATGGACAAGACTGAATGAAAATTATTAAGCCAAATTAACAAATCAGTCTCTTTAAATGTGTCTACATTTACCGACTTATGCTTATTTTTTTCCATTTCTGGTTCTGGTCCCCTTTTCAGGGCACATACTGAAATACAGCTTTATCAAATTGTCTTGTATTCTCATTTTTTTAATATCTCTGGAGATATTCAAAAGTCATCTGGACACAATCCTGAGTAACAGTGTTCTTGGGGACCCCTGCATGAGCAGGGAGTTGGACTAGATGACCTCCAGTGGTCCCTTCCAGCTTTGCCTGTTCTGTGATTCTGTGATTCCAAAACACATACATGAAAGTGCCCAAATCTCACCTCACAATGAAACTGGAGCCTGACTGATGTGTGTGTGAGTCCAACCACTCCTTCTAAGCAGGAAATCCTAGCTGATCTAGTAATTAAACTTACTTAAGAGGCTTGTAGTCCTGGTAAACTTTTTCCCAAGTATGAAGCAGTTTTAAGTAGTTGTTTTCGTCTGAGAAATAAATGATGCTGAGATGTTCAGAAGTATGATTTCAGTACAATGCCTAAGATGACTGTTTCTTCATACCAGCTTTTTTATTTGTTATTCTCCTGATAGGATTTCATTCTTGATAGTATTTTGAGGGAGAATTTATTTCAATGTCCATTCTGCTTGTATGATGCACTTCTCTGTTCAGTCAGTTGTTATGAATTGGCTCTTTCCTCCTTAGCTTGATATACTTTCTGAACAAAATCAGAAGTGCAGTTTCATACTGTCATTAGCTCATAAATCACAAGGGTTGAAGGACCATTTGCTCTTCTGTGACAGACCTCTGCTTAGCAATATTCACCTCATCCAACCAATGGTGGCATCAATTTCATGGCAGTAAGAATCCAGATGGATAGTTTAAGTTTTTCACTTCTCATACTAAGGCCCTAGATGAAAAGGGAGATGTCTCACAGTCAGACAAACATTTATCTTCTCATAGCTTCCCTTTCCCAAAACTCTATAAAAAGTTCTGCAGAGTCCTGGGCTTGTGGCAATACTAGGAGTTCCACTCTCTCACAAATCATAATCCCACATTAATACTCATGAGTTCTTAATTGTCCTACAACTTGTACCTACCCTCTTGATATCCACTGTTTCTAGGGTGACTAATAGCAAGAAATTAATTGAATATATGATTAGATAAAATTATGTTATTCGCCCCCTCCAAAAAAAATAAAAAAGGTCAGCACAGTTTCACGGAAAAGATACAAAGATCATCATGCACAATATGTTTAATTTTTTAATTCAATTAGCATGTAAAATTGATTTATGTTAAAAGCACAAGCAGGCAGACTGGGACTTCCAGTTTACTTTCTGAATGATTCACAGTATTCCTTTGTGTTCCATGGGTTTTGTTGCAAACATACCAGCTCCACATAAGCTAACAATGGAAACTAGGGAAAGGCACACTGCAGTGACATCTCTTCTGGGTCTGCATAAGAATTTTTGTTTGAAAGCACCATGACTGCATTTATGCACTGTTAATTGCCTGAATCTGAATTAATTTGAGGGTCTCAAAACTGCACTACATTCTGTGGTGGATATGACCTTAAAAGTAAATACATTTCTATTTTTTTAAGCTTAACATTCAGTTGTCCTGTTATTCATGATATCCCTGGTTAGACCACTGAACACTTGAATTCCCATTTTTTTTCCTGGTGGCCAGATCTATACCCATCTGAACTGCAGAACAGTTCAGAATCAAGTCCCAGCAGGATTAACAAAACAGACATTTCTGTGAATTGCACAATTTTAGAAATTAATCAATGAGCACTCACATGTCCAATACAAAAACGCACTAGAGACTGCTCAAGAAACAGGCTATCAAATTTAAATCCCCAGACCACGTGAGGAATTTCTTCCACTTGGAACTGGGTCTAGAAATGTTAGCACGGAATACTTGCCTGTTGATATTTGCTGACCTGTCATAAGTAAAAATCTTTTCCATAAGATGGTTCCCTCTGGATGGGACCTCATAACACACAGGCAGGGGTCCAACATGCACTTCAGCTGAACTCCTGTGTTTACACATCCAGTTGTTCCTACTTCCTTGGCATGTATCTTTGCAGACTTAAACACTTTCACATCTTGTATCAGAGTTAGGGATCCCAGTATGTTGACGTTATAGGCATATAACGGTGGCATATTCCCTTGGTGCGTTCCAGGACATCAGAGTCTCCGTGCCGCATAACCGCTAATGAAGCTGGAACCTGTGATGTTTGTGAGCAACAGAATCACATAATCTGACCGGTAGAATCTCACAGGGAACATACTCCAGTTTATTGCACAATCACCTCTGTTTAGCCTAATCTGTTTCTCTTCACAGGCACATAGTGGTGGAGCCTTCTTTTCATGTAGATGAAATGATCTTTGTCTCCAAAAGGGAAGAAAACTGATTTTTTGACAGAGTAATTTTTTTTTCTTCTATGGATGGTCTTGATTACTCTGTCTATTGGGATGTGTATGTGACCACAGTGAGGATTCCTGCCTTGCTTGATGCAGGGTTTAATTGCCTATAATCCCTGCTCCAGCTCTTCTTACTAGTGCTCTAACGCCCGCATCTCAAGCTAAAAGACAAGCACCAAATGCCCTTCTTCACATTGCATGTGGAGATTTGGATGAAATTCACTCAGCAGACAGTGCCCAAGTAGATATATTCTCCTGGCATTTCCTTCTGTTTTCCTACACTGAACAAAGATATAGATATTTAAATGAGATAGAATACATCCTGAAATGCAGTCTTTGGTTCTTTATCAGACCCAGAAAAGCCACTGACATTGTCTTGTGTTGCAATCCAAGAAAGATCTCCATCTCTAACAACTTCACAATGTCTCGAGTAGGTTAATTTTAATATGAAGAAATGAAAGCTGGTTAACACCTCAACATAATGGGCTGTATTTTCTTCAAGCACCAGCTACCATAGCATCATTACCATTAATATACTTGGTTGTTCTTATGCAAGAGGAGGATCATGTATTTTGAGGTGTTACAGAGTTGGGATGGTTTCTGGGTGTTTTGGGTGTGGGTTTTTTTTTGTTTGGGGTGGAGTTTTTTTTGGTTTTGGTTTTGGTTTGTTTGGGGGGTTTGGGGGCGGGCTTTTAGTGTTTTGTTTTTGCTGAGTCACCTTTGCTACTGAAAACCAGGGGTTTTTCTTTTTCTGTACTTGAAACATTGCTGTACTCATGATGCACAATGAGTGTTTCCAAAGGACTGAACTCAAATTTAACTACACAAGTCTCACTTGATTCAATGGAAAGTTTGCAGCTTAATCCTATGCAGCCCATTTAACATTAAGAACATGTTTTTCATCCAGTTAGCATTTCAGTGAAGCAGATTTGGGAGCAATCTCTGTAAATCCTAGCAACCAATTCTTAGTTGAGCAGACGCTTTCTAAATAGAGTCTTTAAAACTTTAATGTACTTCTTCTAGAGATTTTCATATTTTTAAAATTAAGAGATACTGGTGTGCATTTCTCACCTGCTTAGCATTAATTTCTGATTCATAATCCCTCTACAAACAACAGGTTTATTGATTACAAAACCACCCCACAAGCCATTTTTGCCAGTGTCTTTTCTATGAATGCATGAAAAAAACCCCAAATGCCAAAAAAATGGTAACTTGGAAATACGCCACCTTTATTTTAAGGTTTTTTTGCAGTCGACGTGTTGTCCCAGCAACCTAGGTTCTTACTGCCTGGCAGAAGACAGATTTCTTTAGTTCCATCATGATACAAAGCTGAAAAAAAGAAAAGGGAGACAAGCAATGAAAATTCACCATTTCATTATTCAAATATGTGAATTACCCTGAGCTGCAGCCAAGCCGTGGGGCTAACCCACAGTGTTCTTCAACACCTATTCAAACCCTTCAGTGCTGCAATACTTCATTTCCATTAATTAAATAATTACACCAAACTCTCTGTAAAGATAGTATTCAACTGAATTCAGGCATTCCAAAATAGTTATTCAGTAAAGCTTAAGCTCATATTATTATGCCATGAATTGACAAAGTTCTTGTTTATTTCCCTTACCAGAGGTATTTTAAAAGCCCCCTTAATAAAAAAAAAAGGAACAAAAACCCCTGCAAACCTGAAAAATTAATCCCGAAATTGTAATTGATGACATTTCACAAAATGGAAAAACAGAAGTTAGTGTCTAAAATCTTATTTATTTAATAGCAAAGTCTTTATTATAATCTAATACACGTAATACATCATAAAGATGAAGTCTTGTAATGTTTAAAAAATTGCTTACATAACATGAAGCCCATCATTGTTAGTGGGAGAAAGTGGTGCTTGAGCAAGTTTCCATAATAAGATTACATTTCAGCCTTTTATTTTATGGCACTTCCCTTCCCTTCCCTTCCCTTCCCTTCCCTTCCCTTCCCTTCCCTTCCCTTCCCTTCCCTTCCCTTCCCTTCCCTTCCCTTCCCTTCCCTTCCCTGTCATTGCTATTCAGATCATTCACATAATTTTATATCCTGTCGTATTTCCCAGAGAATCTTGAATACTCTCTATCTTGAATTTTAGTTGCATTAAAACTGAGGGTCTGCCTTGCATATCTGGATAAATACCATGTAATTGAGTTGGATTTTTTTAGGCATTGCAGAATTTCAGTTTCATGGCTAGGTTTGATTTAAGTTATTGCAATGAAATTACAAAAACTTTTTCACATGTATTGCTCTGTGCTTTCTGCTAAACGCTCAAGGTTTCACTGGATAATGTTGTTTCTTATTCAAAAGAATTGTATAGAGCTATTGTTCTCTTTAAAATTTTCCTCCCAGGGACAAATGCATTTCAAAAATGAGTAGAGTGATCCATTGAGACAATTGTTGCTGGTACATAAACTCAGCAAAAATCAGAGATTTCTGGTCAGCAGGTAACTGAAGCTTGTGTATTTGTATTACTGTTGTGCATTTGCTGCAGAAGAAGTAGACATGATTGTGGGCTGTATTAATAAATAATTTCCTGTAAAGACAGAGAAGCCTAAATGCCAAGGGCCTGGAAGCACACCGCTGTGTAAAGTTTCATTTATCTATCTAAAAGAAGATGATTTCAAATCAGAAGAGGTTCAAAGAAGGGAAGATGGAATGATTAGGGAAGCCTTTTGTCCAAGACTAGATAACAATAATACAGGGGTTTTTGGTGTAGCAGAACAAAATTTGGGTATAGGTATTATCATCCTGTATAAATGCATTGGTGAATAAATATCTGTGAGAAAGAAAGGTTGCTAAAATTAAAGGATAATGCTGGAAGTAGAAAAAATATGTGTATGCCTTTCCTAAACCCTTGATGGCTGGGTCTGATCATCTGGTTGTGCTGTATGTGTTGCATAATGGAACTCAAAATGATCTGCTACATGACCTTCCACAGTACTGAGGTCGGGCTGACAGACCTGGAGTCCCTCAGATTGTCCTTCTGGCCCTTCTGGTGGATGGGCATTACATAAGCCAATCTGTGGTCATCTGAGAGCTCCCCAGTTAGTCAGGACTAATGATAAATGATGGAGAGTGGCCTGGTGAGCTCCTCTGCCCATTCCCTCAGTACCCTCGGGTGAATCTCTTCTGGTCTCATAGACTCATGAGCACGTAAGTGGCCCAGCAGGTCACTGACTGCTTCCTCCTGGATTGCCAGGAGTCTGTTCTGCTTCCTGCCCCTGTCTACCAGCTCAGAGGTCTGACTGCTCTGAGGATCACCAATCTTTCTGTTGAAGATTGAGGCAAAGAAGGCACAAAGTACCTCAGCCTTTTCAGTCATCCTTGGTTACATTACTCTCTGCAGCCAATAAAAGATAGAGATTTTCCTTATACCTCCTTTTTTTTAAACGTTTTTATAAAACCACTTTTATTATCTTTCACAGAAGTGACCAGATTGAGTTCTAGCCGTGCTTTTGCCTTTCTAATTTTCTTTCTACCTGACCCAACGACATCCTTGTACTGTTCCTGAATTGCCTCAGAACAATAGGGTTCCAGAAGAGTAATCTAGCTGCAGTGATGTGAAAACAACTAGTTTTATTCTCATTTTTAATTGATTATAATAAATGCGATGAAATTCTGTAGAGTTTAATAACAGGGACTTAGGTCACTGAGGTGCGAGGTCCTTTCCTGTCCCACGATACTCAGCCTATCTATATATGCTCAGTGAAATTTTTGCAATAAATCTCTCTCCTCGTGGTCTTCACGGATCGAGTAGCAGAAATGTAGCTTTGCACACTATATATTATTTTGTACTATAATAAAAATGGCACCAAAATTTAAGTTTACAGTGACACAGAAATGAAAAGAACTAAATGCATAAAAGAGTTTCAAAAAGGGGTAACTGAAAATATTGGACAATAGTATGAACAAAATTTTGTTGTATGAAACAGCTTGCACAGGACAAATTCATGACAACTGAAATCAATGACCAAGATCCAGCTTATCTCAAGATGAGTTTAATAGATATTAAAAATATATAGATTCTTTTACATCAATAAATTAAAGGATAGTGCATGCAGAAGCCTACTTTCAAATAAGTTTCAGAGAAAGAGAACAATCCCTTGGTTTCTACTTCTCCAGTCTGATTTTGTTGGGTTTTTTTGTTTTTTTTTTCCTGAAAATCTCCATCAGTCAATACCAACTGAGTATGATTGACTATGCTTGCTATCCTTTTCCTAATGAATAAATACATCAATCCATTCAATTATGCAGTCTTTCCACAGAGAATTTGTGCAATGTGCAAATGCCCACTATGTTTATTCTCTCCCCTCCATCTTCCATTAAAAAGCTTGCTGGTGTGACCCTCAATTTACAGACTAGGAAGATTTACAGACTCAATTTATATCGCTCTTTTTTTATGATGATTTGAAGCAATCAGATTGTTGTCCAAACAGCTTGATAATAACAGTTAGGGACTTTATGAAAGTTGAACCAAATCTTGTCTCTATGAGTCAAATGCAAAGTGCACACTCCACTTAGAACAGTGTGTTCATGTTAAATACTGTCATAATCAATTCAATTAAATTTACTCCATCCCACCCAAAGGAGGATAATTTCCATCAAGTTGCTGCAAGTCTATCACAAGAGGTTTTTTTGAATAGATTTTTAGAACTACTGCCATCTATTCCATGAAGTTTTCCTGTTTTCAACACAGTCTCCTCTTTTTGCTTTCAAAATAACTTATTGTTCAATCCAATATGAATCAAAAAGTCTACCACCTCCACAAGGCAGCATCAGAGAAATTGGATGTAATTTATGACTACAAAATTGGAAAGAAAGGCTGGAGGTAAAGGTGCAGTTCTGGGAACAAATAACTGTGTGGGAAGATGTGGAAATTACAACTATCATCTCTGCTACAGATAGGGAGGAGTGCAAGAGCACAGATAAGAAGGCATATGAGAAGAGAAGGATGTTGACCCTGCTGTAAGGGAAAAAGATGACCAAAGTTCATCATTCCACACTTTCCCTTTTTTTTTTTAATTGACAAGGTCTATTTCATGCTTCTCTCTAAACACATGCATCGTGTCTTACACATTACTGATAAAATATTTTGCAGTTACATCCTAAATGAAACCTAAGTATGTTAAATTCATGCTCTGCTACAAAAATTAGTATTGAAAAATGTGAAAACAGTTGCATTACAATTCTCAAAAACTAGATAATACCAAGCGCAAAGAAAGGGAGATTTTATGCCTCTCTAGTACTTGGATCCCATCCCCTTAACTCAGACACTTATAAAAGGTATCATTTCACCCTGACTGTGCTTTGTTATTCAGGGAAAAGCATAGATAAACTGTTGACTAAATAAAATGTGCACAGACCAGTTTACGTCTCCACATTTAAGAATACTGATATTTTATGAGAAAAAGTTTGGACTGGAAGCATATTCAGGTATAACCTTAACTTCAAAAGGCTAGTTATGCAGCCAAATATTATACAGCTGATCATCACTCTTGTGCTTTGCTCTTGAGCTGTAAGGCTGTAGGAAGCAAAAATCCAAGGGTCATGATTAAAAGGATAATATGAAAGAGTTTAACATTTTGAGATTTACTGGCTTTATAATGTTCTTTACGATGTAAGCAAGGCAGAAATCATGGCAAAATCATTTCTACATGGAAAGCACTGAGCAAGTTCATAAGTCTTTCAGCCTTTTAAGAGTAGTTTTTTAAATTTTAAAAATCACTTAGGCCTTTTGGCCTGTGAAAAGCCAGTATTTGTAGAAGCTGATGGTTTTTTTATTTCTTGACACTTTAATAAAATATTGTGCCATGTAAATGCCTTATTGTGTATATTATTTATTGATTTAGGTACATTGTCTTCCTTTGAATCCTTACTATACAGATCTGTTGTTTTCTGAATTGATTTTGCTGTCTCAGCAACACTGAGGCATAGACAGTTTTTTGGCTTTCATCTGAATGAACAATTTCCTAGTTAGACACACTGGATTTGGAGTTGGGTCAATAAAAGCTTTACTGTGTCCTTTCTCTTTCCTCACACAGCTCACAAAAGAGAACTAAATTCCATTCATCCTTTCACTGGCCTCTGTGGACTCTTTAGCAATGCAATTCTGGCTGGGATGAGGAAACATGGCAAGAAATTGGAAGAAACACAAATAAGAATTCTTTATTTCCCATGCTCACTGCCCTGAAGATTTGCTGCCACTGGGAATGCATGTGAATTTCCTGGACTTCATCTATTTGTCTCTGCCAGTGAATTTCTTTGGAAGTATAACACATTAGATATCAAAAGACGATTTAGCTTAATCCTGCTGATTCTGATGTGGCTAACTAAGTTATTTGCAAAAAAAGACCATTTTGAGTGGTTCTTGGCCATATGAGCATAAAGGATCATTGAACAGTTTTCATGCAAAGAATACTTCTAACTTTTAAATAACATAACCTCAACCATGGTTTAATAAATTGCTTTCCCTCTAATCTTTGTGGACAGATGTAGATTTCAAATATTCTGGAGTACTACATAATTGTTTGCAAGAATGTACGTTAAAACTTATTTGACTGTTTTTACTCACTTTTTAATGGTAAATAATGCTTTTATAGATAGTCCATTCATGGTAAAAACTATTACAATAGGAAGGTATCAATTTAAATTCTAGAAATTTCCAAAATAATTTCTGATGTCTTCAATTTTATGCTTCTCCATCAGTTTGTGTATATATATGCATGTATCACCTCTGTCATCCCATTCTTTAAGACTTTTTTCTTCCATCATTTCAATTTTGATGTCACATGCACATAAACAGGAGATATTTTTAAAAATCAGCTCCTAGCACAGAAGTAGTTTTCCTATAAACTTAATCAGAGCAATAATTTCTCCACAAGTCTTTATGTGTGCACGTATCAGACATGCAGATGCACAAGAGCGTGCATATAAAACCCTTTTAGGCATAAATCCAGGACTTGCCTAAGGCCAGACATATGTGTTCATATGTGACACAGTAAAGTAGCCCAGGGGATCTACTGGAAGGAAAAGATGACAAAAACTCCATCAACTTTTGCCAAGTCCTGAAAGTACACGGGAAAGCAAAGTTTTCTGTACAGTTTCTATATGCAGTTATACTAGAGATCAGTGTGGTTCACGTTGCACTTGACCTCTTCTGACTTACCCATTCCTAATGGGGTAACTAAATACAGCAAGGTTGAGTGAAGATCATCTACTCATGCTCTGTGCCCACAGGAAGAGCTGCAGAGAGTTCTTTGCTGCAAAGCAGTGTTGCGAAATAGTCCCAACACTATTAGTTTTAAAATGAGGATATACAAAACCATCCCAGATGTCATTGGTAGAACTAAAAAGCAACTAAATAAATAGAATTAGAGACTAATTTTTAAATAATGTCTCTTTAAATATAAATCACATGTTTTGAAATTCGCCAAAGGGTTCCATAAATGAGTTTACAGACAGTTTATTCACTGAAAAAATTTATCTATTTGCAACATCCTAACATACTAATCCTCTGATTAGGAAAGACACAAACTACAGGGGTCACTTTAAAGCTGACATTTTGAGCATATTCTTTCATCACCTTTGATATGAGCTCTCTTTCAGTGGGATTTTCAAGCTATTAGATAAATCACCAAATAATGTCTGTGTCACAGCAGTTCTGCTGAGTGAAGACTATTTAATATGTAACTTGTCAAACTAACTAGAGTCTAAGTTTTATTTCCTCTTCTTTTTCACATTTTTATGACAAAAAAACCACTTTGAATAAGAATAGGATTTTAAGAGGCTACTGCAAGGTTATGTTCTGCTGCAAAGCTTAAATTCTTAGTTTACTAAAATTTTTTTAGCATCATTACTTGGTTTTAATTAGGGCAGAGAGGATGACTGAATTTGAAAGGAGAAGGTAAGAAAAGGAAGGAATGAAAACTATTGTTTTGGGATTTAGAGTGAACTTCTTTTTCTTTTTTTTTTTTTTGCTTTCATGCCCTTCTGCTTAGTAAGTAAACAACAGAACAACAGATCTGTAAGAGCAGTAAACAAATAATTCAATTCTTACACAAATAAACTGCTGGAAAGTGGATGTTCAAGAAGCCTTAAAATAAAAGATCACAAATGGAATATGACCTGGATTCTAGATTAATTGTTTTCAAATTTTTACAGAAGAAACCAGTGCATGTGGGTTACTGGAAGAACAAGGGTTCCAAGGGGTTTTCCCTCATAAGAAAGGGGTGAATAGGAAGAGCACCAGGACCTGCAGGACCAGTGAATGTTGTGTACTTGTTACGTGTTTTCTGTCGGGAGTTCGCTTTTTCAAAGGTAGGTTTTTGAAATGTAGAAATTATAAAAATCATGCTGATGAGATAAATCAAGGAATGTGTGAAGACATTCTCAGAGAGGTTATTTAGTCAAACATCTTATTAAGTATTTATAAGAAATTAACAACATGGAAAGTTTTTATTTTTTCTCTTAATACAAAGGTGGAGGGAAGATGAAGTCTTGACAATATAAAGTAGAAACACTTCAGAAAGGTATTAAGCAGTTCTAGAAAGAGGTTTCTTAATTATTTGTTCAGAAAAACAGGGATCATATTTGAATAAAGTTCTTACTAATAATCAGAGCTATATATAATATCAAGATTAATACAATGTTGCTATACTATACATATCAACTGAAGATCATATTCCAACAAAAATGGTGTGATGCAAATATTTTTTACATAACAGAACCATGAAAAACAATGATATCTTCATGAGTAGGGTGTAGCAAAACCCCAATACAACTGGAAAAAAAAATCCTGAATTAAGTGATGATGAACAGATTATGTTAAAGTTATACTACAAAGAGAAATAAAAGCAAATACATTTTTAACAATTTCTATTTTAATAAGAAAATTCTTGAAAAATTCAGTAAGTCAGTATTTGTAACATTTAAAAGCTTGTCTGAAAAAGAATATTGGAACTACTTTAAATCACAGATTGAAAGCCAATACATGTACTACAAGTAGACAGAAAATGATTGAGAGGAAAAGATAAAACACCTAACTAGATAACTATTCAATTCATGCTAAGAATCATTGAGTAACCAAGGGGTGAATAAAGTCCTGTGTCTGATGTTTCTCTGCAGCTGTTGATATGTGGGTAAATGCTATATTGCTCAAAATAGATATCCATCTACCCATTTCTGAACTTGATCACATCAGTGAAAAAAGCATTTACAGTGGTAAGCTGGGAGTTTGCGTGAAACAGCAAGAAGAGACTGACTAAATAGAAAATATGTCTTGAAGGTCAGAATATGTAGGAGAAAAGTGAGACTTGCCAACTATCAAGCTGAGCTGGACCTTGCAGAGGAAATTAAAACAAACAGTAAAAAGATTTTTAGCCACAAAAATTAAAAAGAGAACAAAGGAGGAGGAAGTGGTGTGTAAATTCAGCAAGTATAGGGGCAAAGATTAAAGTTAATTTAGATACTGCCAAAAAAAACCTTTGATGCAGTAACTACAAATGATGTAGTACATGGAGGCGAAGTCAAGGGACTAATGGAAATAAGAGCATGATAATGGAAAATGCCATAATTGAAGAGGAAACGATATTGAAAGAGCTTAATGCACTGAGGTCAGTGAGCAAATAATCTCCAGCACTGAATTCTGGCTCATGTAATTACGAATCCAGAAGCAAAGCTCTTTTATGCATTTACCAAGTCAGACCTATACACTAAAAAATACCAGACTTCAACAGATTTTCAAGACAGACATTTCAGTGCCTGAATGTAAAGATAATAGCTCAGGAACTTCAGGAACTGAAAAATATTCAGCACAAGATACTGAAAAGTGGAAGCCAATGGAAATCAGAAAGAGTACATGATATTGCATCTTATCTGCAGGACTGGAAAAAATACAGACTACGAATACCATCAGAAACTGTAAAAACCCAAGCAAACCCTACTCATGTAGGAACCTTCAGTAACAACAATCTAGTTCAGTTAGAGATGGTTTGGTAGAATACAGAATACACAGAAAAGGAAATTTAGAGGACCTACTGTTGTCCAGTCAGCACAAGTCTGAATCTCTTGAGCAAAGGCTGATACTCCTGTGAATCTCTAGTCTTGCTTGGAACAATGACTGGATTGCATGTGATGAGAAGACACATCTTCCTAAAATGCACTGTGATTAACCAGATGCATGGAATCATAGGATCACAGAGTCATTTTGGTTGGAAAAGACCTATAAGATCATGGAATCCAACCCAGCAATGCAAAGTCCACCACTCAACCATGTCCATAAGTGCCACATGTACTCATGGCACCTCTAGGGATGGAAACTCAACCACTGCCAGGGGCAGCAGGTTTCAATGCTTGACAACACTTTCAGTGAAGACATTTTTCCTAGCATCCAATCTAAACCTCCCCTGGAACAACTTGATGCCATTTCCTTTTGTTCTATCTGGTAGACTAATAACAAATTCTGATATTAATATTGCTCTTTGATTGATAGAGAAAAGATGGATAATGATACTAAAACTCACTTTTGAAATACAAAAATTACAGAGCGTCTGTAGAGATGTAACTGTCAGTACACAAGCATGATCCTGCATGTCTGTCTTAAACTCAAAACGCTGCAATTTTGCATAGGCATCAAATATTTCACTTTAGAAGTAAATCAAGATGTACTGCAAATGAAATGGGACAGCTGTACACATTCATATTTCTGAGCACCGCTATAAATTTTTAGATTATTATTATTGGCTCATATGACTAAACTTTCAGTGAAATTGGGAGAAAGTCTTTTAATCTACCTGATGCATTTTTTCCTGAACTTCACGATAAGGTTTAATCTTAATCAGTCCAAAATCCACTCTTTCTTTTCAAGGCTGTCCAAGAACTTTCACATGGAAGTTCAGAGGACAATCTCATTAGTGGCTTGTATAATTTCAGGTATTACAATGACAAGGGCCAAAGTCATCTATGAGTAGTTACACTTATGAAGAAAAAGAAACTACCTGTAGGATTTTAAAAATTTATATGCTTTTATTTTAAGACAGTGGAAAAAAATGCAGAATTTCACTTTTCCAAATATGATCTTGACCTTTTTAGTGGAACCATTGAAAAAAATAAAAAATGAAAAATATAAACCATCTGTTTGGCTGAGAGGAAGAAAAAGGTTTCCCTAGTGACAAATTTAAAATGAAGAGGAAATTGCCTCCAAAGCATTATGAAGAAGAAAGCCAACTTGATTGTATCTGAACCTAGCTAAAATAGTTTAAGAATAAAAGGAGAGGAAAAAGAAATTTCTCCAAGGAGCAGGAGGCCACAAAAAGCATCCAAAAGAAGCAAAAGCAAAAAAAAAAATACCCAAATACATATATACATAAAATGTAATCCTTTTATAAATAACAAGATAAAGGTTTGAAAAACCAGAAAAAGGTTTAATGTCTTGCTGGCCATCTTTAGTGATCTAAAATGTCTAATCCGTAGCAAGGTATTGATTATAATCAATGTAAGTAAAATTTCCCATCTAGACATGTGCTGACAAAATAATTGGAAGAATCAGCTAAAGATCAGTTTAGTTATTTGGAACAAATGGAAGTCAGAAGTTTTTGATAATACTATAACAAAATTACTTAAAACAATCATGTAGCCCCCTTCTCTCTGTCCTAACACAGGACCTCAGCCACCAGAAACCATAAATTATAATCAATTAAGCAATTGATTGATTGCTATTAGATTCCAGGTGTGAGGCTACAAAAATGAAGCTCTTTTCATGTGCTGTTGCAACAACTTGCTTCAGGAATTTATATATAAAAGGCAAGATTCACAACCTTAAACCAGGTTCATTTGTTCCTAATGTTCTGTCCTGAAAGGCTACCCTCCATGTGTTTTACTCTCCAGACATTCAAATGAAATATCCCTGAGCATGAAATATCTACTTTCATTTTCATCTTACAATAGATGCCTCTCTCAAGTGCTAGCAAAGCTGCCACATTATAGCAGACAGTTTGACTAAAATCAATGTTCCTACTTCTTGCTTCCCTGAAAAAAACAAACAAACAAACAACCTCAAATCAAACAACAATAACACAAAACCCCAAAACACCATCTATCAAACAGTTATAGTGCCCTGTGGCAGCCCAAACGGGCTGCTGGCCCAAGTGCTATGTTGTGTGGCCATGGCATATCTGTTCTGTGGAGATTTAGCCTTAAACGGGGTATGTGGATCCAATCTACACTGCTTTGGAGCCAGGAATCATTCCCTTGGGTGGATACATTTAGAACTGTAGAAATAGCTTATGTCTTTCTTATGCAGCTGCAATGGGAGATAATTGGAACATTAAACAAAAAGTTCTAAGCAGAATCAATAACAGTGTCCATTTGGACAGCAGACAAGGGCAAAGATCTATTTAATTTTTGACTTTGCTGCACAATTAATTTTTTCAGAGATCACTAAAGAACAAGCAGTCTGGCCCACTTAATCCACATTTCATATTCTACTTCTCAGCAACTTTATAGTCTTTTTGGAAAGGTTTCCACTTCTTATTTTTCATGTATTTTCATGCTATGCTCTTCCCATCCCATATCATTGTTTATTCACTTTTTCTAATTTAAACCGAGTCAAAATCAGGATTTAAAGATTTGATGCAGTTTGTTACACTGGAGAAATGGAATAGCAAATGCTAAGAAATAAAAATTACTCTGTGAGTGCTTCAGTCGTTATAAAAAGTTACCAATGCTTAAGCCAGTCATTAAGAGTCTATCACTAAAGAAAAGGCTTTCTGTGTTTATACATTCAATGAATATTTAGATTATAAAGCTCTGATTATGGGCTTTGAAAGTTTGATGTAATATTAGTAAGGATACTAAAAAAAAAAAACGAAAACAAGCTACAATCAGATTACCTGTATGCATTTAGGAACAATTCCATGCAGGCAGCACAATTGGAGTGATTCAAAACCAGTAAGGAACAACCTTCAGGTTCAAGTCCCTTTATATTTAAAGGTATAACTATGTGTGTTATAAGCATTTTGTAACTGTGCAAACCCTAAGGATTGTGCCTTAGTACTTTGAACTATATGTATTCGAATTACTACAGATGTCTGTCTACTTACCAGCCAGTGCAGGACCCCTGCTCTTTCCAAGCCGTTTGAAAGTCTCTGTTAGTTTAGCTGCATGTGCTATACTTACATTTTGAGCTTTTACTTTGTTACAAATTTGGAAACTGATGCCTATATCGCACAGGGTTTTTTATGTCTTACATTGAAATCAAGGTGCTCAGGATGAATGACAGGGCAGTCAAGCTGAAGAAATGAATTGTCTTCATTATGCAGACTCTCTTTTTTTGTTCAGCAATTCAAAAATGGAATCTTAATGAGAACTCAGCACTTTTGAAGATAGCCTTTGTGATTAAGCAAATTTCTAAGCATCTTGAGAGGAAGAAAAACATTTTAGGAAAAAAAAAAGGGAAAATAAGTGACATTATGAATAAAGGACTTGGGGTTTTTAATATTCCTTATCCTAATGGGACATGATTATTTTCTCAGGACTAAGTGATATCCAAATATTGTCATTTTCTTTCAAATATAACAGTATTGTTACTTCTGTACCATATGCTCCTCTTTCAAACATGCAACACGTATGGTAGGAAAAGTTTAACATTTGAAAAGAAAAGAAGTAATATGAGCAGTGGCATCAGTTTTATTTTGTGTGAAGAGCAACAGTTTTATTGTACCTGTCAAAGCAGATGAATACATATATGGTTCTACACCTTCATTGCAATATATATACACATATGTATGTGTGTGTATATATATATTTGTACAAAATCATAAAAGAATATGAAAAGTATATGGCAAAAAAAATAGGTGTCTCTGTTAAACTCAGTAATTATTGACATGCCTTCAATTGCTTGCCATTTAGGTTGTCTGCATATCCATGTACTGTTGCACTGCAAAAATGAAGTTTGACTTAATTTGCATATATATATGATTAAAATGTTACTTTATAATATGTCATTTTAGATACCAATATCATAGGTGCCAAAATCTTCCTTTTTTTCTGTCATTAATATTCTTTTATAAATATATATATGACCTTCAATTAATATTCAGATACAAAATCAAACTGTCACTCATACCAGTAACTATTTTTATTCTTGGTGGATGTAAAAAGAAGAAATAACTAAATTTTAGGATTTCTTTTTAATATTAACTAGTGGCTAGGTTTAAACCCCAAACAACAACCAATTACCATGCAGCCACTTGCTTGTTCCCCCACCAGCAGGGTCAGGGAAAGAATTGGAAGGGTAAAAGCTAGAGAACTTGTGGGTTGGGATAGAGATGATTTAATAAGGAAAGCAAAAGCTTCATACACAAGCAGAGCAAAACAAGGAAGCAGTTCACTGCATCCCATAGATGAGCAGGTGTTCAGTCATCTCCACAAGAGCAGAATCCTGTAATGTGTACTGGTGACTTGGGAACACAAAGAGCATCACTCCAAATGTCCCCCACTTCCTCCTTCTTCCCCCCACTTTATGCACTGAGCATGATGCCATGGTCTGGAATGTCCCTTTGGTTAGTTGGGGTCACCTGTCCTGGCTGTGTCTCCTCCCAGTGTCCCAGGCACCCACAACTTCCTCACCAGTGTGGCAGTAGGAAAAGCCTTGGCTCTGTGTAAGCCCTGCTCAGCAGTAAATACAATAACATCTCTGCATTATCAGCCCTGTGTTCAGCACAAATCCAAAACACAGCCCCAACACCAGGTACCATGAAGAAATTTAACTCTACCCCAGCCAAAACAAACACAGTTAGAAACATATGAAAACAACACATGGGGAAAAAATTCGGTAGATTTCTTCTATTTAAAATATCTCTGTAATTAAATTCATTCTGTTGTTGTTGTTGTTGTTTAATTAGAATTAAAAATTGTATATCGTTGATCATTTGAGTATCCATAACACTCTCCAATGGGATTCAGCTCAGAGATTAAGTAATCAAAGTTTAGAAGCCTGATTCAGGTTTCATGCTATGACTGTTTAGAGATTTGAAGTGATCCACATTATCCAAGGCATTCAAATGAGGCAGGCAAAGACAAATTCCTCAATCAGGATATCCATATGCAGTAGATCTAGTGAGTAAATTCAATGAAGTCTAGAGAGCTATTTCGCTTGCTGAATTTATGTTCCCAATTTATGAAGATGTACTGTTGTCCAGATTCCATTGGCTATTTTATGTAATGCCCTATTGACACATCTCTATTTGGTAAAATGAGAGCTGAGGCATAATGAAATGTAGATGTCTCAATTTGCAAGCTGAACCTCTTCTCTAGAGCACAATCAACTTGTGTGAACATAAGTACCCAGAGTGAAATTCATTTGCTGGAATTGTCAAAAACCATAAAATTTGTTCCTAATTTTTACCCCAAGACATCTTAAATGACACCAGACACAAATGTTTAGGCAACTTAATCCTGTCCCTAGGTAACTTTAATTTGCCTTCATTTTCTAAATTTTTAAAAATATTTTAAATAATTTATAATGCAGTTCATATGAAAGCATCAGTACCACACTAATATATTTTAACTGCTATAATCTATCCTACAGCTTTTATTTCACCATACCTGTAATGTATACTTATAAACTAAGGTGTGAGATATAAAGGCTTAGATTCATACCTAACTTAAATCTCTTCACTCTATATTCTGAACACTTCTCACTATGTTCTATTTACAAACAATGGAGGAAAAAGTGCACTTTATTGTATTACTCATCCATAGCTGTGTATTTTCGGGTGACCAATCACTTCCTACTATATTTTTCTCCACTGATAAAAGACTTCTACATCTTTCCACAGATCAGATGTAGTTGTTTACATTAGGCTTTATCAATCCTTCCTGGGCTTGCTAGTCATAAAAAACCCCTATTACTGACTTCTGGAATTACCCATCCTCTAGAAAGACTTTAAGATGTGGTCAGGAATAAGCAAAAGGCAATGTTAATTTGACACATTGACAATCAGAAAGAATATAAATAAATTATATTAAAAAAACCCAAACCAAACAAACAAGAAGAAAAAAAATCCACACTACACAATCTAAACCAAAAATCAAGCAACTCAGAAACCTCTGCTAAGCCTTTCTCACTGCCCTAGAGGAATGGCTAACAAAATTCTACTCCTTGTCAACTGCTCATGTAAACTCAGAGCTTATCCAGTTTCCAATGAAGAAAGAATGCTCATGCTCTTGAAACCTTTCCTGTCCCTGTGAAAATGAGTTTTGAGTTTGTAGAAATTTTTTTTTTTACTGTTATACTTGTTACAAGACAGCCATGTTTGAGTTGTATTCTCTGACTAAGCAGCATCTTGGTTTAAAATCTAACAGAAAACAGTTTTCCCAAACATCTAACTTTGTCAGCAGACAGCCTCTTTTAGAAATAAAGGTGAAGCAAGTTCTTTCCTGTTCAACTATAAATCTTGTCTTTGTGAATAGCAAACCAAGAATTTCAGCCTGACACTTTCTAAAAGTACCATGTTCATATATACAATCAAAAGCAATTTTGGAGGCCTTCTTTGCAAACTGCAAGAACATTGCCTGCAATATCCTCAGGCCTCACACCGGTGTCTTTCCAGTTCTCTTGAGTAAGCGATATGTTTACTTACACATTTCTGCTCCGATGTCTACAATTAATTTTGAGGCAAGGTCAATGCTCCTTTGCTATACCTTGAAACCTTATAGGAGGGAACCCTTGCTGAGTAATTCCAACACTGAACCCATTAGTTCCAGTCATTGGTCAAAGAATCTGGCAAATGAGTTATTGTAGAGTCATTTATTATTTTGCAGTGTATGCAGTTTTGTGCACAGTCCATCCCTGCTATTACTGCTAAATAGGCAAACAGATTATATTGGTGGGGTTTTTGTTTGTTTTGTTCCTGAAACGAATATTAGAGGTAAATAAATATGCAGAGTATGGATCAATACAGATTTTAAACGTCTTAACCAACAGTTTCCAAGGTGCTTATTTTGGTTAGATTCCAGGATGAAAATTATGGCAGACATAGGAGTATATAGAGGAACAGGAGAATACATCACTGAATTTCTGGGTCAGAGTTCTATGGGAATAATATAAAAAAGAATTCTTCTAATTAAGGACATAGGATGAACGGGATGAAGAAAAATTTCAGCAAACTGAGAATAATGGAGACTTTCAAATGAAACAAATTTACAGCAACATCCCTTTTCAACCTTTGACTGGCAGAGTAAATCTTTGCTTGCGGTAGATGGAACATTACTCCTTGATGATTGCCTCCACTCTGCCTTTAAGAAAGTTATCTACAGTAACATCTGTTAATGTCAGCAGGGAACCTTTTTCTGTTATAATTTTATCAAAGTAGGATAAAAGTGTATTAGATCATTACGTAAATTACTCATGTCTTGCTGAACACACTGAGAGTTTCAGCATTCACTGAGATAATTTGTGGGACAGATGCCTCACCTTTTCTAAAGCATTAATGCATCAAATATCCTCAAAGGCAAATATTTTTGGAAGCCTCAGAAGTGCGACTTAGTTTTCAGTAAACTAATAAACATTGTAATAGCTTGATGTATTGTGTTTAATTTCAAGGAATTGAGTTTAAAAATATCACTCTGTGTTACTTAAATCATTAAACAAATTGTAACCTCTGTCTTTTGCCTTTGATTCAGGCACTTCTGGAAAAACAATTTCAGCAAATCAAACACATATTATTAGCAAATATTACAATATTATTATTTCTGGACTTTTCACAATTATAATTTTCTTCAGTTATTTTTTTATTTGAAATAATTCAGCATAAATACTCTGCAAACAAAGGTTGTGCCCAAATATTATGAAATCAGTTCATAATGGTCATTCAAGGTTTCAGCTGACTTGGATTAGGCATTCATGCCTCATTGTTTTATTCTGTTACACCTCTGCACAAAGCTAACTCTTGTGGTAAGGTTTCTAATATGATCTATTTTCTCACATATAAATAAATAAATAAATAAATGTTCTCCCACATACTACACTTTACAGCATATCTGTATGGAAAATTTCTATGCTACAAATTTTCAGCCTCGAATTTCTTATGGCACCCACAGTGTCATGGTCTGATAAAAGGCACAGTTCCATAGGACAGAATAAACAAAGAAGCTAGTTGGAAACCAGTTCTGTATGAAAGAATTATGGTATTTGCATATCTCTAGTGGACTAAACCAAATCTTTGGATTTATCCCTCCTGAAATTAACAGGTCTCATTCGAAAAATACTTTATAAAACTCTTGCAGCTTAGACCCATTTTCAGTCAGCACATGTTATTCATAACTGGCTCCAGAGAGAAATCTAGCCAGTTACAAAAGGAAACTCGTTATTATTTCCCCTTATAATCTGGTTTTATTCCTTTTTTAATGCTAGTTAATTTAAAATGAGACTCCAAGGATACTAAATGCCCATGTGTGAGCCAAACGTGGCAACTTGGATTGTAAGTCCAGCCACAAGCACAGTTTTTTGCTTTTGAAGTTGCTCACAGCAGGGACAAGCTGAGCTTGCAGCCAAGGGAAATTGTGTATCTGGAAACTAATAAGTCCTAAGTATACTTTTCTATTTGACTGTAAGTATATTAACATCAGTTTTTGCACTGCTGCATGTCCTTGACTAAAATTATCTTAAACCCCAAATGCCAGAGTTTGGAAACCAGGCATCAGTGGGTCAGGACTGAGTAAAATATAAATGTGGTATTTGTTGCCATTTTATATTCTGTAGAGTGATTTACATTTACTCTAATCAAGTAAATAAAAGATCTTGCATGACATTTTACTTTGTCGTCCTCAAACAGCAAATATTTGTCTTTAAATAAATTGCCTTTCCTTTATTAAAAATGGCTGTTTGTTATCTTGTCTTTTCAGGAATGGCTACATAGATTCACAGAATATTTTCTGTTGAAAAAGACCTCTAAGATCATGGAGTTCAATCATTAAACCAGCACTTAAAAGTGCACCACCACTAAATATTATCCTTAAATGTCACATCTACGCATCTTTTAAATAACATCGGGGATGGTGACTCAACCACTCCCTTGGGCAGCTTGTTCCAGTGCTTGACAGCCCTTTCAGTTGCTAAAGCTGTGAAAATGAGCAACTTTGCTGCTCAGCTTCTTCTCTCTCACTTGAGCAGGTGAATGCCTGCAGAAGCCATTGCCACAGACTTGATCTGGCAATCAGTTGGGTGCACTTGTGTGAACAGTCACACTCACGGGCACCCCATGTCATGCTCCTGCGTGTCTTCTGCCATGGAGACCCTGTAGGGAAGATTTTGTATTTCCCAGATACACAGGATCACAGAATGTGTTGAGTTGGAAGGGACCCACAAGGACCACCAACTCCAACTCCTGGCCCTGCAAAGGACCATCCTCAAGAATCACACCATGTTCCCAAGAGTATTGTCCAGACTTGAACTCTGGTAAGTTTCTGTAATGGTTTGAAAACAAACCAGAGCGAGATCCCAAGTCAGGGTTAAAATTTAATAGGGAAAATAAATAATTAAAAATAAGTGAAATAATACAAGGGAAAAAGGAAACGAAAAACACAGACAAAGTCAGAATACCTGACACCCTATTAGGGTGGTGGTAGTAGTCCAGATGAGGTAGTTCAGTCGAATTGGTGATCCTATGGGAAGTCTAGTCTCCAGCTGAAGGTCCAGTGGTAGCTCTTGTCCTCCAGGAATCCAGTAGACAGCCCCCCGTGGCGTTCAGAAGCCCAGATTTATCTGGGAGGGAATGCTTGGTTCCTCCCTCTGGGCGGAGCCTCTCACAATGGGATGATGAGTCATGAGGCCAGGTGTTGATGGGCTTGTTAACAGCAGATAGTCCGGGGGGGAGTTACTGCTGAGTCATGTGGCAGAACATTAATGGCCCATTAACAGAACAATAGTCTGGAGGGAGGAGGCAAGGAAACACTGCCCCACCTGGTTTCAACGGTTCATGAGGGTGGTAATAGAATACACTGCAACCCAGGACATTATCCACCCCTTATTCTATTACCATCTACCTCATCCCACATCAATGCCTTGAACTCTACACACACACACACACCCATATATATACAATAAAAAACCCTACATACAGTTCTCACTTAAGATTAGGTCTCCTTGTGGTACACAAGGGGTTTCCCCATCTTTCTGAATTACCCACCAAGTGTGACCAGGTCCTTGAGCAAAGACAATCCCACGGATGGGTTTGCCTTTGCCTGAGGTGGGATTAATCCAAACAGTCTTTCCTAAAATACCTCTCATGTGTACCACAGGGACTCTATCTCCATCTACTGTGTGCAAGGGTTCTGACTGGGCGGGACCAGCTCGATTGATGGACCCTCGGGTATTGACCATCCAGGTGGCCTTTGCTAAGTTCGCTTCCCAATTTTTGAAGGTCCCCCCACCAAGTGCCTTCAAGGTGGTTTTAAGTAGTCCATTGCAGCGTTCAACTTTCCCGGCAGCTGGTGCATGATAAGGGATATGATAGATCCATTCAATACCGTGTTCTCTGGCCCAGGTACTTATGAGGCTGTTCTTAAAATGAGTCCCGTTGTCTGACTCGATCCTCTCAGGAGTGCCGTGTCTCCACAGGACTTGCTTTTCCAGACCTAAGATAGTATTCCGGGCAGTAGCATGAGGCACAGGGTAGGTCTCCAGCCATCCAGTTGTTGCTTCCACCATGGTCAGCACGTAGCGCTTTCCTTGACGGGTTTGGGGAAGGGTGATGTAGTCAACTTGCCAGGCTTCCCCATACCTGTACTTTGACCATCGTCCACCGTACCACAGAGGCTTCACCCGCTTGGCCTGTTTGATTGCAGCACAGGTCTCACAACTGTGGATGACCTGTGAGATGCTGTCCATGGTCAAGTCCACCCCTCGGTCACGAGCCCATTTGTACGTTGCATCTCTCCCTTGATGACCAGAGGCATCATGGGCCCAACGAGCAAGAAATAATTCCCCTTTGTGCTGCCAGTCCAGATCCACCTGTGATACTTTTACCTTGGCAGCTTGGTCCACCTGCTCATTGTTACGATGCTCTTCATTAGCCCGACTCTTAGGTACGTGCGCACCCACGTGTCGAACTTTCACAGTCAGCCTCTCTACTCGGGCAGCGATGTCCTGCCAAATCTCAGCGGCCCAGATGGGTTTTCCTCTGCGCTGCCAGTTGGCCTTTCTCCAGCGATCCAACCATCCCCACAGCGCGTTTGCTACCATCCAGGAGTCAGTGTAAAAGTAGAGTCTTGGCCATTTCTCTCGTTCAGCAATATCCAAAGCCAGCTGGACGGCTTTAAGATCCGCGACCTGACTCGATCCTCCTTGTCCCTCGGTAGCTTGTGCAACTCGTCGCATGGGGCTCCACACTGCAGCTTTCCATTTCCGGTCTGCGCCTACAATTCGGCAGGAACCATCGGTGAAAAGGGCATAACATATTTCACTCTCTGGCAGCTCGTTATATGGTGGGGCTTCCTCAGCACGCGTCACTTGCTCCTCTGCTTCTTCTGAAGATAATTCAAAAGTCTCACCTTCAGGCCAGTTTGTTATGATTTCCAGTATCCCAGGGCGATTTGGGTTTCCAATACGGGCGCGCTGTGTGATGAGGGCAATCCATTTGCTCCACGTGGCATCAGTGGCATGGTGGGTAGAGGGAAGCTTTCCTTTAAACATCCACCCCAGCACCGGTAGTCGGGGTGCCAGGAGGAGTTGTGCCTCTGTGCCAATTACTTCTGAGGCGGCTTGGACTCCTTCATAAGCTGCCAAGATTTCCTTCTCTGTGGGAGTGTAGTTGGCTTCAGACCCTCTGTAACTTCGGCTCCAGAATCCCAGTGGTCGGCCACGAGTCTCACCAGGCACCTTCTGCCAAAGGCTCCAGGACAGACCATTGTTCCCGGCTGCAGAGTAGAGCACGTTCTTCACCTCTGGTCCTGTCCTGACTGGGCCAAGGGCTACTGCATGAGCGATTTCCTGCTTAATCTGGGCGAAGGCTTGCTGCTGTTCAGGGCCCCAGTGGAAATCGTTCTTCTTGCGGGTAACCATGTAGAGAGGACTCACAATCTGGCTGTATTCAGGAACGTGCATCCTCCAAAAGCCTATGGCGCCTAGGAAAGCTTGCGTCTCCTTTTTGCTGGTTGGTGGAGACATTGCTGTGATCTTATTGATAACCTCGGTAGGAATCTGACGCCGTCCATCTTGCCACTTCACTCCCAGGAACTGGATCTCTCGAGCAGGTCCCTTGACTTTGCTCTTCTTGATGGCAAAACCAGCTTCCAGGAGAATCCGGATGATTTTCTCTCCTTTCCCAAATACTTCTGTTGCTGTTTCCCCCCACACAATGATGTCATCGATGTACTGTAGATGTTCTGGAGCCTCACCCTTTTCCAGTGTGGTCTGGATCAGTCCATGGCAGATGGTGGGACTGTGCTTCCACCCCTGGGGCAGTCGGTTCCAGGTGTACTGCACGCCCCTCCAGGTGAAAGCAAACTGAGGCCTGCACTCTGCTGCCAGAGGAATGGAGAAAAAGGCATTGGCAATATCAATGGTCGACACCACTTTGCTGCCTTGGATTCCAGCTCGTACTGAAGTTCCAGCATGTCCGGTACAGCAGCACTCAGTGGTGGTGTGACTTCATTCAGGCCACGGTAATCCACCGTCAGTCTCCATTCTTCACTGGACTTACGCACCGGCCATATAGGGCTGTTAAAGGGTGAGTGGGCCTTGCTGACCACCCCTTGGCTTTCCAGTTCCCGAATCATCTTATGGATGGGGGCCACAGAGTCTCTGTCGGTGCGGTATTGCCGGCGGTGCACTGTTGCTGTAGCGATTGGTACCCGCTGTTCTTCAATTCTCAGTAGTTCTACAGCAGACGGGTCGTCTGAGAGACCAGGCAGGGTATTCCGTTGTCTTATGTCTTCTGTCTCTACGGCTGCTATTCCAAAAGCCCAGCGATGTCCCTTTGGGTCTTTGAAATATCCACTCCTGAGATAGTCTATGCCGAGGATGCATGGGGCCTCTGGACCAGTCACAATGGGGTTTTCTGCCACTCCTTCCCAGTTAAACTCACTTCAGCTTCCAGTACAGTCAGCTGCTGGGATCCTCCTGTCACCCCAGAAATAGAAATGGATTCAGTCCCCACATACCTGGATGGCATTAGAGTGCATTGAGCGCCGGTATCAACCAAAGCCGTGTATCTTTGTGGGTCAGACGTGCCAGGCCATCGGATCCACACAGTCCAATAGATCCGGTTATCCCTTTCCTCTCCCTGGCTAGAGGCAGGGCCCCTCTAATCCTGGTTGTGGTACACGATGCTCTCTTCCTGTGAATGTGCTCCTGAGGACCCTTCAAGAGGATCAGTTATATTGTCATTCCCATGCTGTCTGGGGTTCTGTTCACAAGAGACTGGAGCAGTGTTGAACCTAGATGAGCCTCCTGAGGTGGATGTCTCTTTTTTCAATTTGCGTACCCGGGCTGCTAAAGAGGAGATGGGTTTCCTATGCCACTTTCTCATGTCTTCTCCATGCTCCTGTAGAAAAAACCAGAGGTTACCTCGCGGAGTTTGTCTTCTTTCCCTGGCTGGGGAGTGTTGGCTCCTGATGGCAGAGACCCTTGTTGGTTCCGGTGAGGCACGGTAAATTCCCTCTTTGAGCTCTTTCCTTAGTTTCTGGTGGCCCTCTTCGATCAAGCTCCGGACTTGTTCGGCCAGCGTTGTTTCCACCGATGAGACGTGGGTGTGCAGTGGGGCAGTGACAGTGTCCTCGTAGATTCTCAGTTTGTTGGCTAACACGCCCACCTTGTCCTCTCCTTCCCTCCACTGCAGTGTTGCCAGGTAACAAGAGTATATCTCTGGTCTGAGCCATGCAAATCTTAGCCACATTTGTGAAGTGCACTGGACATTATCTGGGCTCTTAGGGAATCTCTCGTTTTCTGAGAAAATGATCTCTAACACAGCCAATTCCCTCAGGCATCGGGTACCTTGTTCTATCGTGCTCCATTTTCCTTGGTGCATCTGGAGGTCTTCTTTACAGAGGTATCTGTCCCGTACACTCGCCAGCAATCGCCGCCAGAGGCTGAGAGCTTCCTGGGTTCTTCCAATCCCCTGGTCAATGACCACATCCCGGGACAAAGATCCCAGCTGCCTGGCCTCACTTCCGTCCAGAACGGTGTCATTGGCTGCAGCGTCCCAGATGCGGAGCAGCCAGGTCAGGATGGACTCGTTCGCCTGACGGGTGAATTCCCTCCTTAGGTCCCGCAGCTCCCCCAGGGACAGGGAGCGAGTGATAATTTCCGGCTCTGTCTCTTCGGCTGGGTGCGATGGTCCTGCCACATCCTCGTCAGTCACTATGCGGACTGATTTGCTCTTTGATTTCTTTTTCTGGACGGGGGCAACTGCGACTGGCTTCGGCTGTTCTGGTTCAGCAATGGTCTGTGGTGAGACGTCGCCTGCTCTTTTGGTTTGCTTCTCCTCCTCCTCAAGAAGACGCTGTACCACACAAAGTATTGTTCTGTTCCTCAGCATGATGTACACAGTGCTGGTCATAGAGAAAAAAGAAAACAGGATTGACAGGAAGATTATGCCATCCTTAACATCCAGTGAGAACTCAATATTGTCAAAAACAGCTGTGCCTGGCCTGAAAGGCTGGAAGAAACCGCTCTCTCCTCCTACCCCCAGAGGCGGGGTGCGATTGCTGAGGAGTTCCCAGACGTAGCAGCTCAGACTAGGCCAGGCAGACATAATTGAGTATATATTCCGAATGGCATTCATCGCCTCACTGGTTATCATGCAATAAGCATAATAAACCAATAAAGCAATTCTTATGCCATTCCCCGGTCGCAACAGGAGCAAAACAACAGGCAAATAGTTTCCCAGGTGCGGAAAAATATAGAGAGCAAGATACAGCACCCACATAGGCAAGCTGAGCATCATGGTGATATGATTTCTGTAATAAAGAATTATATTTCTGATCTTCCCTCAGGTCGGGCCTCACGTTGGGCGCCAAAAGATGTAATGGTTTGAAAACAAACCAGAGCGAGATCCCAAGTCAGGGTTAAAATTTAATAGGGAAAATAAATAATTAAAAATAAGTGAAATAATACAAGGGAAAAAAGGAAAAGAAAAACACAGACAAAGTCAGATACAACCTGACACCCTATTAGGGTGGTGGTAGTAGTCCAGATGAAGTAGTTCAGTCGAATTGGTGATCCTATGGGAAGTCTAGTCTCCAGCTGAAGGTCCAGTGGTAGCTCTTGTCCTCCAGGAATCCAGTAGACAGCCCCCCGTGGCGTTCAGAAGCCCAGATTTATCTGGGAGGGAATGCTTGATTCCCCCCTCTGGGCGGAGCCTCTCACAATGGGATGATGAGTCATGAGGCCAGGTGTTGATGGGCTCGTTAACAGCAGATAGTCCGGGGGGGGAGTTACTGCTGAGTCATGCGGCACAACCTTAATGGGCCATTAACAGAACAATAGCCTGGAGGGAGGAGGCAAGGAAACACTGCCCCACCTGGTTTCAACGGTTCATGAGGGTGGTAATAGAATACACTGCAACCCAGGACAGTTTCCTACTGCGTGCTCTCGCAAATCATGGTTTTTCTTCTCCCTGATGTTAATAGATATATACAAAGGAAATCTTATTTTGGTCTTCTCGAAATGAAGCCACTCTGAGGAGGCATATATTAGAACATAGTGGCACAGTTTGACTGCCAGAGTGAGCACTCTGTCTATTGCTACATTGCTTTGATAAATGCGTATAAAAATATTTTAAGATGGAAAATTATAAACACTGCTGATGTTTAGATAAATCTGAACATGAAAGGTAATGTCCAAGCTGGGCCAGACAGTGAGTGCCAGGCAGGCAGAAGTGCCATGCTGGGGGAATCTATGAATGGGCATGTGCTTTTGAATGGAGGGAGTGCTGTGTGCTGCACTAGTGGCCTTCTGCCTCTGCCAGCCCAGAGGGAGGAGGGGACATGGCTGTCTGTGTCCTGTACATGACCATCTGTGTGAGTGTCCATGTTTCTGTGTGTCTCTGGGATGTTGCTCTGTTGCTCTGCTGACTGAACATTCAAATGAGAAGGCAGCAGCTGAAACCCTTAGCCTGAGCAGAGTCCCACATCTCCAAAGTACACTTCAGCAGAGAGGGACAAAGGAGGCCCAGGCTGGAGCTGCTGGAAGTGATGGGCACTTGCAACATCCCTCAAGAGTGACAATCTGTTAATTTACTTCAATTCCTGCACCAACACTCAAGATAGCTGTAATCAGGCCAGTGAATGGAATTCAAACATATTAATAATTTTTCTTCTCTGTTAGTTTTGGCACATTTTAACTAGGGGAATTGAGAAGTATTGCATCTGGGGAGGAACCGCCCCTTGCACCAGTACAGACTGGGTATCAGCAAGCTGAAGAGCAGCTTTGTAGGTAATGCCCTGAGGGTCCTGGTGGATACCAAACATATGTGAGCCTGAAGTGTGCCCTTGTGACACGGAAAGCCAACAGCGTCCTGGGGAGTGTTAGGAGGAGCATTGTCAGCAAGTCAAAGGATGTGCTCCCTCCCCTCTATTCAGCACTGCCATTGAGGCCACACCCGGAGTAATGTGTCCAACTCTGGGCTCCCCGGTACGGGGCACATGGATATACTGGACACAGCCCTGAGGAACCTGCTCTAGCTGATCCTGCTACAAGCAGGGCCTTTGAGCTAGATTTTCTACTGAGGTCCCTTTCAGTTTCAACATTTATGCATTTTGGTGATTTTGTGTTTTCCTGTACTATGCACAGTGGGCATTGGTAACTCCCCAAAACTGTCGAATATTGAATTGCAATAGCAGTCAACAGGTTAGTTCTTCATTTTCAGTAGGGTAAGTTGAACTTTTCATTTCCTTCCCTGTTCAAGTTTTGATGCAGATAGATTCAAAAATTTTGCAGGGCCTGAGGGCCAGCAAACTTAATTTTCTTCCACTTTTGGAATTTCCTTATTTTTCAGGGATTGTTGTGTGTAGTATATTGTAAGCATTACTGAAAATGTATCAAGCTGTTTTTTCCTTCTTTTACACCTTAAATGGCAAAGATGTGGAGGAAGGTGTGGAGGAAGGGGCATATTTTGTTTACAATGCTATTTTAAATATACAGAAAAGTAACCTGGACTCTTACTGATTTAGTATTTTCTTGGCTGGCTCTAGCTTCATGTATATGTAATGTGCAACAGATATTTTGCCAAAAAAATTTTATGGGTTTCGCAACCAGTTTCTTCCTTCCAAATGCTGAATTTAACAGTCCTACAATGTTTTATAACTTCCATTCAATTCATATGGCTTTAGCCTAGCAACAGAAGTCTTAATGATTTTGATTGCTTCTAGAAAATTCTATGAATTCAGAAGTGATGTTTCAGACTTTTGGTCTAAAAGTTGCCATTTCCTGATGAACTGCAGGTTCATATAGTTTGAAATAATGATGAGTGAACTTCATGCACACCCTTACTATCAACAGATAATTTAGAAAGTAGTTCATTTTACATGAAAACAGTCTTGTTCCAGCTTTGTCCTAATGGTTGACAAAGCCAGTGGATTAAATATTCAGGGTAATACTCTCTATTCCACTTTAAAAACATATTTATACTTACCCTAGATCATTTTTGTAACTCACAGAATAAGATGCGTACTCCCCTTCAATAGCATTTGAGACTTAATAGTAACAACTGTTGACCAGGAATGAAATGCAATTATGCAATAAACATTGCACAAAGAACAACTGTGCCAAAACCATTTTAATAGATTATGAAAGGAAGTAATTTAAATGTGTAGTTGATTTATAGGCGGAAAGATGCCTTCACATTGACAGAATTTCTGGCAATTCAAGTTGTTTTTGGCAGACCTTCAACTTTTCATTACACAGAGGAAGGAAGAACTATCTGTTTCAGTTATGTGTGGTTTGTACATTTATATACCCTAGGCTAAGGCCCTGTTTGCACTACTCTCGCAACACAGTATTTGTCTAAATTTCCTCAAATAGGAAGATAAGTATTCCTTCTTCAGGGAAATATCTTCATAGGCCAGCCTAACTTGAAATGTTTTGGCCAAAAGTTATGTTTTTTAGCAGCTTCTTCTTTCCTTATAAAGAACTGAACAGACCTTTTGTGGCAACACCCTGTGCTCCTGTGTGCACCCCTGGTCACAGGGGTGTCAGAGAGGTGGCCATCACATGTTTTATTAGGGAAGGGCAAAACAGCCTCCCAGGAACCGTAACCTGTCAAAGTTTGAACAGCCTTAGATCTACTGTGAATTGTAAAGAGATCCTTAATTATCTCTATAAATGAGAAAGCAGAAATCAACTTGGAATTAATTTGGTTGGGTTTTTTTCCTCAGTTGTGCTTTGCAAATTATTGTCAGATCTCTTTAAAAAAGATTCTTTGGCTGCAGCTCTCTACAGTAAGTCCCTACATTTGTTCTTGGGATCAGTTAGGAAAAAGAAACCACTCCAGATCTTCAGATTTTATTTCAGCCTTTCTTTGCTTTTTTTTTTTTTTTAACTTTAGTTTCATCTGTTCTTGGAGAAGCCTCATAAAATTTAGCTTATGAATACAATTATAAAATTATCCCCATTTCATTCCTTTTTCACTATCTACCCAGCTCTTCTGTGGCCCATGATGAGTTCAGGGCTTTACTACAGGGTTCCAGACTGCAGGATGACTTGCCCAAAATTGTAGAGTTAGCCAGCTCTAAAAATGTGAAGTGATTTAGTAGCATCTCTGCCTCATTGTTATAAGATACAGATTTATCTAGACTTCAGTTTAGTAGACTTTGACTAATAGCAATGGAATGTGGCTTGAAAATCTACAAATTAACACCCATTTATCTAATTTTGTTACTGCAAGAAAATATAGCGCATCAACACGATACTGAGCCTACATTAATTAGTGCTGTTGAGAGATATGGTTATTACCTAAAAATGGCTAAAATTTTTATTACTTAAAAACAGCTAAAAAAGGAATTTACACTAATATATATCTTTTAGGATCTGAGCATATATTTCCACATGACACTATGCAAACCTGAGGATGTATGCCAGTTCTCCAATTTTCTAGGAAGTCTGTTGTCCTTCAGCCATGGCCGGAGTATATGTCAGGGACAACCTGTCACTTCTGAAAATCTACTAAAAGATTTGAAGGTAAACCATAAACAGAACTGAAACTGAGGACAGAATAAATTCAAGAGCAAAAAACCTATGTGTGTTTATAGACAGACTGTGCAGACAGAATTTATACAGTAGTTATACAAAGAAGTGAAAGGAATTAAACAAACATTACTATCATACTCTGTGTATATTTTTAAGATGCTTTCATTGAGAAAAATTCCTGTCTGTACAAAATTGCTCTTGCCTCAGGAAAAGAGATCAATATATTTCCAGGTGAGATGAGAAATTCTCTCTTTTTCTATTTCACAACAAATGATTGATTTAGAAAAACAAGTTAGTCATCTTATACTTACCTCAAGCACTGAACATACTCAGAACAATTAAACTTTGTGTTCAATAAACTCAAAGCTCTCAAATTTTTGGCATAAGCCCTTCTTACCCACATTGTAGAAAGAAGAGCATAGTAGATGCTCAGTTTTATGATCAAGTCATACATATGATCAAGTCAATACATTTGCAAATGCATTGAGACAGGCTAAAATTTGGAAAATAAATTCTGTGATAGAAGTAGAAAAAAGGAAATGGAATGTGATTTGTTTTTTTTTTAAAAATCTTGACATCTCTGGTGTGGCTCTGGTGCATCAAAGGACAAGCATGTGATGAAACTAATATTTTGAACATGCATTTAGGAATGAGTGACAGGAATTTGGACCCCTTTCAAAGTGGTATGTGGACAAATCTTGAGAATGGACCACATGTTCATATGCATATAAATAGCTTACAACAAACACAAGTTTGTGCTGGTACAGTTGGGTTTTGGGGTTTTTTTCTGCATAAAAATTTTACCTTAAGTGAAACAGCAGAAAATGTAAGGCATTCTCCACAAACCAAGAAAAAGCTTAGTTTTGCTATGGCTTTATTTTGCTTTGTTTCCAAGAAGAATTATAAAGAACAAAAGCATTCAACTTTGGGGCAATGTGAAGAATTTTTGTCTTACTAAATTAGAGAAAGACTGAATGCCACCTGTGTGATTCTGTAATTATACCTGAACAACAGGAAAATCTGCTACTACTCGTTGAACCTTGATGCCAGGGGAAGTTGAATAGATCATTCATTCCATGGTTCAGGAGAGTCATTTCAAATCTGTGTACCACATGTAAAATTAGTTCTGACCTTGTCAGCCTCAAGCATGTCCTTCAGATATGGATCATTAAATTCAATCCTTAACACTCCAGGGGCAAGTGCTAAAAAAATTGGGAGTTCCTTGTATTTCATTCTATGGTCTCTTACTAAAAATATATATTGGCTTTGATTTTCCAAATGGAACCATCATTTATATCCCTGATGTATGAAAACTGTGACTGGTGTCTTTCTGAAGAAGATAACTTTCTCAAAACAAAGGATAACCAGTTAGTCTGGCCCATGCTGAATCTTTATCTTCGTGGCAGCTCATGCAACAGGGCAAACTTGCAAGAGGCTGGTATGTTGCTGTAAGTCAGTCCCTGAAACATTCCCTCCTGTGCACTTAGATTTTTCATTTCATGCGCACAATATGTCAAGAATGGAGTGCTTCCCAACTCTACTATATCTTCCTCTTTAATATATTGGGACCACTTATTCACAGAGAGATGAGTTGGCCTGTACAAGTTGCGGAAAAAAAACCAAAGAAGCAATTTTGAGCACATGATTTACACCTAATTGTTCATGATGTTCATAGTTCACTCTCCTTCTCTGGGGTGATTGCAAATAACAATGATCCAGACTGCAAAAGAGCTTTCCAACCCTCAGCAGTTATGACCAACTCATGACATTTGGGATTTTGCGAAAGGCTCGGTCTGTGTTTACAGCTGAGGCAGGGTAGGGAAAGTATCCCTCCCCTCTGTTTTGGTCACGAAAGGTTAGTGACTGATTGAAGTTAGCTGTGTGGGCCTTGATCCCTGCTGAAAAACAGGTGCTGTCAAAAGAGGAGTCTTCCAAGAGAGAGGCTCTTACTACCTTGAGATAGGCGCCTATAATGCTCAGGATGAACAACTGTCTGAAGCAGCATGTCTATCTTTATAAACTGTAAAGAGAAGAGAAAGATATCCAATCAAAATTTGGATATCTTACCAAAGAGGCTTTAAGGAGATACACTGACCCAAAGAGATGTAAACATCAAATACCTTTAGTGTGACTCAAAATTGTCCAAAGAGTTGGTAAAAAACTGCTCTTATGGCCTCAGTGACTAATGACAGAGAAAGGTCCAGCAAAAGTGTGTAGAAATTAAGCTAATTTGTTTGCTTCTCTCCTGCTCTCTGTTACTGAGTCCTGGTACAATTTCTCCAGCTGCACATTTCACTAGGCCAATGCATTTCAGTTTCACCATGCTGAGCCAAGATATTTTTACATTTTTTTCTGAGAAAATACTGAAACACTGGCAGTTGACCTCTTTGGCATATCGTCCTGTGCAAACACACTTTATAGTCTGCTATAGGCACCTAAATCCATTTGCTCCAATAGTTCAAGCCCACATGCTCCATAACTATAATAATATTTCTCATAATCTATCATTCACATATTCATACACAAAGAGGATGGGGAGAGAACTTAAAATTCCAGCTGCCAAACATGGTATTTTCATTAATAACTAGCTAATTCCCCTACAGTATTACACTCTTACCATGCACAAGTTCAGAGGATCAATTTTAATATGTTTGAGGACCAGTTATGGACAACCCCTGATGACAGAGAATCACTGCATTACAAAATTACAGCTCCCACTATATCCTGAAAATGGGAGATTTTGTGACATCATTAGTATTTTTTGAAGGCCTAAGCTAGGAATCTCAGTAGTAAATTGAATATTCAGTTGGCTTACCCAACCTCTGGTCTTTACACCAGCACAAAAATGTCACCATCCATGGATTTGGAGCAGAAAGTGAAGGTGGTCAGTCTGGAGGAGGCAGGACGTTCACATTGGCTTCTTCATGTTGAATTGTCTGTGTCAAACTAAGTAGATGCTATTCTACAATTGCCTTTTTTTGCAATTCATATCTGGAAGTTTTAATTTTTTTCACTAACAAGGAAACAGAATTTCTATTCATTCTTTTTGTAAAAGGTAGAGTCTACAGCATTTAAAAAATCTATCAGTTCGAGTGAAGAAATATTTCTAAAGTCGAGATTATTAAATAGCGTTGGTTGATAATTATTACCACAGACAACTGAAAAAACAGTTAGGTAACATTTGAAAAATGAGAGGGTCAATTTTAACAAGTACTACATGCAATTTAAAATTTGAAAAATACTGCATTTGGCTCTGCGTCAGTGGGGCTGGAAGAATCATTTTATCATAAGTCTCTACCCTCCCGATGAGAGCACATTGATTTATTCTATCATAAATCAAAACTCCTGCTGGGCTATGAATGAAAGACTTGTAAGGTTTTGGCCTTTAAAAGTGGTTGGGAGTGTAAAGGAAAGAACATGAGAGTTTGCATTAAGGGAGGTAGAGAATCATACTGGCCAATAAACACATAGAGCAAAACCAACAACTAGCATAAGAGGGCACAACCAAGTAAAATTGCATTCATTTATGCCAGCATTTCATCTTACCCTTCAACATGAAGCTGAAGGGAAAAGCCTGGCTCATCTGCTTCAGTCACATAATACCACAGATAATGGGATCAGGTAGTCTCTCATGTATTTATCGAGACATCTCCAACACATGGATGTGTAGAAGTGTTGATCTTGAAGCTGTAAAACCTTTGATCCACAAACTGCTTCTCATGGGAATTTAGTACGCGTGAGAAGGCATCCAACATCATTTAAACATGTATGAATATTTTATTACAAGGTATACTTGAGTATACAATACAAGGTATTACTAAGAACAATGCCTTCAAAATTAATAGTCCTTTGCCCAAAGGGAAGAATAAAAGGGAAGAATTAGCCTTTTCAACAGTGCATTGGTTAACCTTCACTCTCATCTATGATTTTACAGTCCTAAATTATTGTCATCTGTTTAATAATTATATCTTATTCCTCAGTCCTTAGATTCTAGATAGGCATGAATATAGAACAGGAGATTGAAATCCTCTACTATACAGAGGGAATATCAGACATAGATTAGGTCATTTTCATCACAGGGAATTTGTAATTTAGCTGAGAATGACTATTGCTGATCATCCTCTTGTGTCTTCCAGGTTTGCCACTGCTGCAGGCAGGGGTGTAACATTCTTACTCTGCCCATTCCCTTGAATTCTCAAAATATTTTTAAGAAAACATATTTTTTCCATGCCACGAGTACAATCAGATGTTTATTGTTCCTCCCAACACTGATGCTTATAGTCCTTAATGAAAAGTAAAGTATGTGGGGATTTGGTTTTGGGTTTTTTGTTGGTTGGTGGGTTTCTTGGTTACTTTTGTTCCAGCAGTCTTGTTTAATTAATACAGAGAGTGCCAGAGTTTAGAGCTGGCTCACAATTTTCAGATTAAAAGGTTGACTTGCACAAACAACAGCAAAAATACACTCATTCTTAGGATTTCTTTATGTACTTTTCACTTGCAATGAGATGTAGAGACCACTGTTGGAGAACATAGTAAAAGGAATTATGAAAAACTGTGTACAATAAAGAGGAATTTAGACAAGAACAGATGCAGAGAAGGGTGGACATCCAGGAAAAAAAGATCAGAATAGTAGATCTTATCATATGAAAGGAGATGAAAATGAGCAACATTTGTTTAATCTAGAAAAATAAAAACTGAGACGAGGTATGGTTGGTTTTTATATATAAATAAAGTGTAAAATAGACAAGAAACAACAGAGAACTCTGACACAGAGTGGGAATAAATATGGTCACAGACTGAATCATTTTGGAATTAGAATTAGATCTCTAGTCATATCTAAGCCAAAGAATCTCTGAACTTTAACTAAAGTTTTAAGGTCATATAGGTCCTGGAGCAATTTTGAGAATGAGCTTGACTAAATGTAATCAAAATGTGTTCCTAAATAGGTTTAGTTTTCAAGATGGCATTGCTGCTTGAGCTTGAGGTTGATGAAGTGCAGAGGTCCCATCTAGCATAAATTAGTTTAGGTTTTTGTTTAGGATGGGTTACCTACTGAGATCAGTCTCTATGACCCAGTAAATTCCTTCCTGACACTATCATGCTATTAAAACATTTCAATTTCTACTTAATATTTATTGGGACAGTCTTTCCCCCTCCAAAGAGAGCTGACAATAACCATCTAGACAGCTTTGCTTAAAAGTTGTGAGAATGCTGCCTCAAGCTGGTATTTTGTCGTTCTCTAACATTTTAGGTGTGTGTCTTAGCTGCCTCACTGTACTTGATATTCCCTTACTGTCAGTGATGAGGTCCACACCAAGGCACAAGCATGATGTGCTGTGCCTATGAAGCTAATCTCCTAATTGTCCCGAGTGAAAGACCTAGCAGAGCATTTCTTGATTCCCTCTCCTCTGATGTTTTGATCCTGGCCCAGGTGCCATTTCAACCTACTCTACCTGTAGGTACAGGACTTCAAAATCAAAGGTTTTCATGGGATTGAAACATGACCCCAAGAGATCTTAATTTTGCTAACAGGCTCTATTCCATGAGGTGACATCGTTCACTATCATGTTTTTATAGCCATGCTTTGGCAAACGACCATAATAGTCATTCAGACCGTGATAAAGAGATATGGATTCAAGCTTACAATGCAATCTGTAGTAAAAGTTAAGAGAACCACTTTCAAGCTCAACTACCATAAATAAAATATGTCAACTTGTACAGTGTATTATTCTCATCTTCAATTATATTTTAAAGGGCTTCCAAAAATAACTCTTTTATAATTTTATCACTAACATTAACAATCTTCATTTTGTTATAGATACATCCTTCCCCAAATGCTTCAAAACAATTATCTCAATTAGAAGATTCCAGTAGAATTTTTTTTGTCCCTATTATTTCCCCATTACCACTCTGATTCAGTTATTGAGATTCTGATTGTGATGTATGACAAGGGCAATTATGAAGGGTCCAGAGACAAATATATCCTCTAAATGTACTTTTCAGGTTCTGCATTTGTCATTCTGGTGGACAATTTCAGAACAGAATTCAGAACCCATTAAAGTTTCCCTTGAGATATTCAAGCATGATAACAGGAAATTCTGTGTTTCAGTCAAGGAGCTGGGTGAAATCAGACAATGGGAATGTGAAACTCAATTATTCTAAATAGCACATCTACTCTCCAAAACCTAGGAAAATCACCATTTCAGGTTTTATTCAAAACTATTTTAAAAATTCATTTTTACTCAAAATTAATTTCTGAGTGTAATCGTCTGAAAGCATTCCTTGAAAGAGCTACTAGGGTCTCATTCTTTTTAGTAAAAGATGCTAAGGAGGATAATGATCATTGTAAAACTGAAGTGATGAAGCCTTTCACTCAAACAGTGAGCTTTAGTTTCTTTCGGTTTCAAGAATATCAGTCCATATTTCTTCCTTTCCAGGTGATCCTGCAGTGCAGCACCTATAGCTCTTAAACGTCAGGAATCCTACATATCCAGGGCATCCTCCTAAACATTAACTTTTCTTACTTAATTGACACTGCTAGTGCCATAAATCAGCCTCTCTTGCTGGGAGAGGCCCTTTAAAGTTCTTAAAGTCCTTGCAAGGAGCTTGATAGACGGACGAGGCAAACTCGCAGTAACTGCTTCTTCAGATAGTTGTTTATTCTAGTGTTATCAGCTTAGAAAGACACAGTAGAACAGAACATGACAAGAGAAGGCGAGAAAATGGCTGCTTATCAAGATTCCAAAGCCTTTTTATAGGTAAATTATCCAATTAAAAATTGAAACGACAGATATTTTTACTTTTCATCCAATGTTCAGTAAATCACTCCGACACGCAGGCCGGAACTGCGGCATTTTTCATCCAATCATCCTAAAGTACTTTTACTGCAGAATATGGAGGACTAGAAGAAGAGAGAAAGAGATATAAACTACAAGGGTTCCTCCATTTTGGAACTTTTACTATTTATCTATTTACTACATTAACAAACCTAAAACTTCTAAATTCTTCACCCTGTGACATCCTTACATCATATTCTATCACCTAGTTCACATCTGTGTAGATTTCAGCTCCTCCCAGATGGTAGGGAGTTTTCTCCATGGATAAAGGTCAAAAACCATGCTGTCCAGGGGGATTTTCTCTCCAAAACAGGCAGAGAAATACTCCCTGTACTCTGGATTCCCACACTTAATATACTTTTTTTGACAAAGCTTATAGAGGAGGCACTAGCCTATCCTTTACCAGATGAGTGAACAAACCACAAGTATCTTCTGCCACTACACATTAGGCCAAAGAAAAAGAGAAAAGCTAAAGAATGGAAGTCATCTGGCTTAGCTATGCCTTAATCACACACTAGATGTTATACTAAGGGCTTGACTCAGGCACACTTTGGTTCTCAGTACCTTTTGAATAATTCTCATGTGTTTTAGATTTTGAAATAAAGCTCATAGGCATGGTACAGGATGGGTGGGAAACCTGGGCGTTCCACAGAGTAGCTGGAGGCCAGGCCAAATATAGGGTTGTTCAAATGGCACTGGAACTGCGTGTGAAAGCAACTGAATGAATCAAGAGCCAAGTTTCATTTTGGGAATTTCTTTACCTTTAATATGCTGCAATCCAAGAAAACGACAGGCACCCTGTGGCTGCTTCCAGCCTTGAGATGGGGAACCTCATACATGCACCATCTCTTCATCTGAGACAGGTGATGAAGAGATTAGGGACAAAATTAGATGGAAGAAGTGGGAACTGAGACAGTGTGATGGGCTTGAAGAGCTTACAGACAGGAAGAAGATTCAGAGAAAGAAAGAAGAATCCACTATTGCTCACAATAACAAAATATACAGAAAAGAATTTTCTCTCCTAGGAGGCCAAAATCACCACAAAAATTCATAAGGACAGACAGCATCAGGTTAGATGTTGACAGCAGCAGCTCAGCTGCTCCCATTCACATGTGTCTGGTAATATAGCCCTGGAAGGTACCACTGAAACAGCTGCCATCTGTTTAGTCACTCACTGTTATTTTTTCTTTCTTTGTAATCTTATGTTATTCTCACAATGATTTTTTTATCCAGCTTGGGATGTTCAACATTTATGTTCATATCACTGTAGACACTTCTGCATTTTCTAGAGATGGTAGGAATGTTCCTTGAGGCTCTAGAAGCAGTTTTAGGAGGAATTTTTGAGTTTACCCACAGGAGAAACGCACAGAATGTGTGCCACTCTTGGAGTAAGAGACATAGAAAAAAAGATGAGAAAGAGTGTCTGAAAAACACATTCCTATCTGTCAACACGCAATTCATTTTGCAAAACCCAGTTCTCTAGATATTCTGTTTTCTAAAAAAAAGTGGGCATATTTCCTTTATTGTTTTTTTAATTTTTTTATAAGTTAATTTAATTGAATAATATGTATAATTGTTGGTTTTTTCTTCTTCTTAATTCAGTAGGAATAACTGACAAGCATTACTCACTAATGAAGGATGGAACTAAAAATGTAAATCTCATGGACACTTTGCAATTCAGCTCCCACTTATCAGAGGATTGATGCATTGCTAGTAGAAGCACACCTTAGAGGAGGTAGCACTGTCACATTAACAACATTCTTTAAAAGCAAAAATATCAGAAGTACAAGCATTACCAACAAGTCAGTGTTAACAGCAGTTAGATAACATTTTGCTCTCTCTTCTACATTTAAATTGTGTGCTACATTCAAATCTATTGTCCTTTAAGGCTCTGAACAACTCTGTCTACATATTGTTTTCAGTTCTTCTTTTTGTCTTTTCCAAGGCTGTAAATTCCCTTCTCGCCCAACCTGGAAATACTCTTTGATCAAATAATTTTCTGTTTCCTTCTTCTTATTTTATATATGCATAAATCTTACTTTCAGTCTGCCCTATTTACAAGTTTCTTCATCTTCTATATTTCAAACACCCTGCTGTAGTGACAGAGACTCCGAGGCTGGCTCCAGGCAGAGCAGCACATGAACAAAGATGCATTGCCTCCAAGCTTAGCTCAGTACACATTTGCCTGGTTTTGGACACTGTGCTCAAAAGTCCTGCCAGACTTGAGCTGGCTCCCCACAGAGTCCTTCTTGCTTGTCTGTGACAGTAACTCTCTAACACACATTGCACTACCTGTGTCATCCAAGATCTCTCATCCCCCCACCCTGGAAAATGAATAGGACAGTGTGGTGTTTTGATATTCTATGGATATCAAGCCATATCTTATCTAGAAAGGTATGCATAATATAGGTGGTGCATGTTTTCCTTAATTTGTGTTGAGGTGGAAACAGACCAAATAATCTTGTAGCCATTTTCCACTGCAGCAGACTGAAGTCTAGAACTGAAAAGGGGGGATGGAGTTAGATACTTTGAGAGAATTTACACTTTCATCATGAAAAATCAAAAAGAACTTTTAAAACCAAAGACTTTTGGTGATTTTTGTATTTTGCTATCAAAACATAAATACAGTATTCTAATTGCAAGGAGTGAATCACTCCCAAAATATTTTACTCTGCTCAAATCTCTCAGGTACATTTTAGCTTGGGACTTTTCTTATGGACATATACTCATTTTGAAACATGCTGTCATGAAATATGACTGTGTTGTAGCTCTGAGATTAGGATCAGTTAATTCCTGAAGATCCAAAAAATCATCATGACAGATTTATAGCACTGAAACTCTGAAGGAAATTTATTGAACATACTTAAGCAGATTTTGAATTACCTGCTACCTAATAAGAAATGGCTCCAAAGCTAGCCACTGTAAAAGACTTCTTAGTAAATTGTTTTCAAACCCTAGGGCAGGTTGTAGTCATTATGTTTTCTTTACACTCTGCACAAGATGGTCTTTGTTTAGTAGCCTGCATGTTACATGTATCCTTTCACGTTTTCCTAATGTTTCTATTTATTTATTTAATTTTTTAATCCAGTGCTATTCCATTATTGGACCATGTGAACAACTTTAGAATGGCTGCTGCCTCTGTCTTTACTGACCTCTATCTAAAAAGTTGGTATTTCATCTTCCTTCATTCCATGACAGTTATTCCTAATCTTTCTCCCACTCTGCCCTAAGCTTTCTTAGTAAGTTTTCACTTGCACTCATGTGTACTCCCATTGAAATCACTGCTGGAGAGAGGCATAATTGTTCAGATCCAACCTGTACTTGAATCAAAACCATCAACACTGCTTCATTCCTCTGAATGCCATTCCAAGTGAAGTTCAACATTGTTCAGTCTTAAATTTGGGTGCAATCCTCACCCTAGAATACTCACTCTTTGGGTGCAATCCTCTCATTGTATTAACTGTTAGAAATTTTTTAACTTGTTCCAGTAATATGCAACACTGTTTAGGAATAAAAACATGTTTTAATTACGTCTGTAAAACCTTATAATGATGATCTTCTATTGGATCTACTAGTTCGGATCAAATGCTAGTCTTGCCAGGTAAATTAGAAAAGTCATCTTTAGAATAATTCCTTAAAGTATAATACATATCAGTCTTAAAATAAAATTATTTGTGGTTCTTATCACTGATATCTCATGGATATATTCCTTTTTCATAGAAGTTTTCCAGTTAGTTACAAGCAAATCTGAAGCAAATCTTTCTAAAAAAGCCCTAATTATCACTGAAAGAAATTTAAAGCACAGCTAAGTGTGAGGGAACAGAAAGGAAATATGTGCGTCTTGCACAACTATGAAAAAAGTTTGCAAATCTGTGACATCATAAAATACTAATTATTTCCACACTTAGGAAAATATTAGAATTTATTAGGGTCTTTCCAAGATATGGAAAATACTCCACAAGTGAGGCAACTGTAATTCAGGAGAGGTGGAGTTCAAAATGAATTATTAAGGTCATTTCTTCAAGAATGAATATAAATATTTCCCTCACTTCACTACACCAGCCACAGAATATGCATGAATATATATCTTAAATGCTGGCATTCATGGGGGCTGTGCATACGTAATAGCTATCCTATCTATTTTGGGAATTTTGAAGGCACATGTTGTTTTGGCATCTACTTTTCATATTTATGTAAGTTTAAGGACTAAAAGAACCTTAATACATGTCTTCCATCTTTGCTAACACAGAAAACTGAAAACTGTATGCGGAGACTTTGCCATGACAAATTGCTGTTGGTATATTTTGAATGTTTATATTATTAGAGATAAATGCCATAAGGAAATGGGTGGACCTGGAGCATTCCAAAACGTTCTTATGTTTGCACTAAGAATAAAGCTAATTAATGTTTTATGAGCCTTGATTTTGACCTTAAGGTTTTACAGAACTGGATAAAACCACAATATCAGAATATTTCTTTTTAGGACTTGTCCCCCTAAATAAAAGAACTAGTAATAGTGTCAGAAAAGCATACAGCTGCAGTGTCTTTACTGTTATTACTATTTCCTTTTTCATCTATAACTGCGTTGGTTGGCCTGGTTACAAGTCCCAGCCTGTGCTGTTGCTTCTTGCCATTTACCCACTGTCTTGCCTTTCCCCAAAAGGCAGGAAAAGTCAGTCTGACTGTTCACGGTCAGACAAAATTATATGTTCAGTGGAAGTAGCTCACTGGACAGAATGCAGCAGCAGAAGCACACAGATGAGGGCAATGGTGGGATCTTTAGCCACACAGTTTGATCCAAAAGAAGATATATGAAGAGATCTTACTGTCTTTCCGTCTTTATCTGCTTTCAGTGGGTAAGATTGTTTCATTTAGACTTCTACAGACCCAAGCATATTGTTCGTGCACAGCAGTCAGTACAAATAGGTTTTATGAAGTAGCAAATATTGGTCAAATAGCAGAGAATTGCCTCTTAAAAATCTATTTTCTTGATGAACAGTCATCCCAAAGTCTTGATGAAAGCATATTTAAACACAAACAACCACTTGCTCAGAGCTCAAGTTAAATATCCAAACTCATTGATCAGGTCTATACAAATAAGTTAACTATGCCCCAGACCATTTGTTTGCACCCAGTTCAACTGGGAGAGAGCAGCCTGTCTCCTTACAAACCAACTTTCTCCCTCACACACAGGGAGTCTGTATCAAATGTGTCTGCAAATAATGGTTTCGATCATTCCTGAGCCATGATCAGGAATTTTTCTGGGACACCTTCATTTCGCTCCAGCCAAAATTATGCCTGGTGGCAGTATCGGCAACTGAAAAGAACAGGAATTTTATTTTTTTCCTATCACCCACCAAGGACAGAAAAAATAAAGGTGTTTTCCCGAAAGACACAAAAACCAGAAAATAAGTCCACGCTGTGCCTAAACTGGAAGTCAGGTGCATGTCCCAGTGTGCTGTCCAGTCATGGCAACCCAGTGCACACTGTTTCTCCTGCTGGAGAGCCTGATGGCTTTTTCCTGTGCACACACAGCTATTTTCTCCCCCTAACAAGAAAGATATTCTCAGAGGAGCAGAAAATATAGACAAAAAAAAAGGGGATTAGAACTAGGAAACTTGAAAACAAACAGAAAAACTAAATAAAAGTATAAAGGAAGAAAACAAAATTTGGCAGGGGGTGAAACCTTTGGCAAGAGATTTTTATTTTTCCTTTTCCTCCCCTAAAAATCTAAACCCATCAGCCTTGTACAAGCCATGAACCTGTAGTAATAGCAGCTTTGTGGATTTTCCAGACAATCGGGCAGCAGAAAGTCACCTGATCCATCTGTGAGACCTGGTGAGAACCAGCAAATAT
The DNA here is from genome assembly GCA_026261815.1 of Monarcha castaneiventris obscurior. Lineage (NCBI taxonomy): Eukaryota > Metazoa > Chordata > Aves > Passeriformes > Monarchidae > Monarcha > Monarcha castaneiventris. The sequence goes on along the minus strand of JAMPIT010000566.1, from coordinate 2,050,348 downwards.
AATAGGTTGCAAAACACCTGAAACTGCTGGCACTGCAAACACTTCCTGCCTAATTCTGTTGGACAACAGACACAAAGCTGACCCTGTAATTACATCCCACCCCAATCTACATTTGCAGTCATGTAATTAATACTTCCTCTGTAAAGCAATGGAATAATTTAGAGAGCGTATTTTCAACCTTATTCTGGGAAAACTGAGAGAGTGTGAGCTCTGCTTGGGCATTTTAGCTACAGGGAAATGCTTTTCTGGTTCCATTTGCTCACAGAAACTGTAATTAGATGCTCAGAGCTCTCTTTGTGCTAGGGCAGAAGAAAATGATACTTCCTTCCTGTTTAAAAGCCACAGGCAAGAGGGGGTGAGAGGAGCTTTTACTTATTCAGGGGACTTTATGAGAGTGATAAATGTAGATGGCCCTGCAGACTCAGCCAGCTGAGAAAGTGTTCCCACACAGGGAAACATTTAGCTTGCTGCTGTGCAGTTAAAATGCTTCTTCTCATAAATCATTGTGGTTTTACAGTAGGCATAACAAAATCCCATCTAGTTACTATACGGAAAACAAACACTTTTCTGTTTCTTATCATGCTACCCCATGGTAAACTTTCACAGAGTTGATTTTTTTATCTGCTCCAGATTTCCCTCTCTCTCAGTATATTGCATACAGAAAGGGAAAAATCACCATGGTGATGCTTCTAGGATGCTTCGTAAGAAAAACTAAATGGAAAGAAGTGTGAAAGTCAGCAGTTCTGTAATTGAAGAGTAAGGTAAGGATCCTCAGGATCATAATTTTGGGCATAGGTATTGCAGTTCTACCTCATTCCCACTTTAGCTGGAGAATATCAGGCCCAAGAATATGTCCTAGGAAATAATGACTTACAGAGAGTCTCTTTTCTATGTTCACACTGTAGTAAAGTAGCAGTTGCTTTAGCACATTGGTTACCTGCTCAAGCAACTGCCTGCTCAATGTGGGAGAAAGCTGGATTATAGTCAGAACTTCTAAATTCAGACAAAACAACAACAACCAAAACAGAAAACAAACAAACAAACAAACAAAAAACTAAATACAAAAACCTTAAAAACAACCCCACAAATCATACTTTAAATACAGAGAGAGTTGTCCCTAGTATGACTCCCTTCCTTGCTTATGTGCTTTAGTGACAATATCATCCAGGCAATATGAAGAAGACATGACTGACAGCTGCCTTCTTTGAAGGATGCCCACTTTCCCCAGGCACACAGGGCATGCATAACTGGCATAAATTCAGGCTTTTTAGTGCAAGGGCAATGAAAAGCCTCTGAGAGGTTCTTGAAGCTCTCCAAGCTTCAAGTTATTCCTGAAGTAAAGATACAATCTTTGTCTTTTCAAACATACGAAGTTTTCCACATCATAAGTGTTTAAAGATAAAATCCAATACTTCACAGTAGCCCATACAGTACAACTTCAATGGGATTCAGGCATCTAAGTCCCAGAGCACTCTCCAAAAATCCTTGGCCAAGGTCCCAAGAAGCACTTACTCCAAAACCCAAGTATCCTGTTATTGCACATACCTAAAGAGGATACGTTCTTTGCTGATCCAAACAGTTGAGTGCCTACTCAACTCTGAATTTACAAACTAGGCAGGTCCTTACCACAGAAAGGACACCATTCTCTCTGTGTTAAGACGAAAGCTAACACTTGTGTGAAGAATTTTACTGATTTTAAAATGTAGACAGGAAAGGTTCCTACAGTTTTTTAATAATTTTATGATGAAAGCAGCTGCCTAGGAAGTAAAAGGTCTGGATTCAAATCACTTGTCAGCCTGCAGAAACTTGATTCTCTATGCACTCTGCATGCAAAGCCATGCAGGAGTCAGGAAAGGAGATGTGATCCACCTGTTCACCTGGAGCTGTATATCTCTGCAGACAGCAGTAAAAAGATAACTGAGTAAGAGGGGGATTAGGAAAGAGCAGTCTGACTCTGTAGCCTATTTACTAGATCTCTCTCTTGCAACTGATTCCTGAAAGCAAAGCAAAACACAGAAAAAGGTGTTGAACCTTGCATTAGACACCTGTTGCCTCACTCAACAATCTAAGTCTATATTTTCTCTATAGGAGAAAAGGGAGACAAAAGCATCCTATTCCTTCAGTTGCATTTGGCTGAAATTCAAAATGTTTTTGGTGATATCATTCATTCAAGATAAATAATTCTACTGTTTTAAAATTACCTTCCTGGCCTAAATTTAGAGCCAGGACTTGTAATAATTATTGTATCAGAAGAAACTGCCTACAGGAAATTGGCATTGCTCAACTGTTACATCAAATATCAGTAACCTAGTACCTCTGTATTCATAAGCCTGCTTTTCAAAAAACAGATACAAGACCCTTTTTCTATTTCTCCTGCTTGGTAACAGGATATGCTTGAAAAAAATATTAGTTCTTTATGTACTTCAACATAAATTTTAAACATGCAGCCAAGTGACTAAGTGTTTGTAAAGTAATAATTAGCATGGACTTTCAGCATAAGTTCAGGACATTAGGATCTGAAATCAGGAAAATAATAGTCTACCCAAAATGAAAAGGATTCACTTTCAATCTTCTTATATCACATTCACATCTCTCTGAGTGAGCTCTTTTTAATATTGGATTAAATAATTAAGTGTTTGAAACAAAAAATATAACCTGGTTTCGAGCTTTTGCTCAAAATGGTTTGAAAAATGTATTTTCAAAAGTTTCAGAGGAGTTTTACTAGCAGTATAATTCAAGGCTGGAAAGAAAATCTTGGTGTCTCAAGCCTCAACAAGACAGGACAGAACACTTGGCTATTGCATCAATGTTTCATCTTTCTTTCCCCTTTCATTGGCTCTTCCCCTTCCCTTCTCATAATCTCATGAGCTGGTTTTGCAATTTTTAACTTTTTTAAGAAACAAACATATGCAGTCCACTTCTCAAAAATAATTAAGGACATTTTATTATCAAAGAATAAATACTGTGAAAGGAAAAGCAACGGAACTGTTACTCTCAGATATTCTAAAGTACAGAATGTGAGGTAACAAAAAAAAATTGCATAATTGTTCAATAAGGCATGTGTAAATTTTACTTCCTTTATTAATTTAAGATGCTTGGCTTTCATATTTACTTCCTAGTCACATATCATATACAAGCAGCTGATATTTTAAGAGGCGCTTCAGCTAAACAAGGAAACAGGAATTCACAAAATGTTATTCACATCATAGAACACTTTTAATCCTCTGGTGGGGAAAAATATAAATTATACGTGGTTGAACCAACTGATTGTACATTCTCAGAAGTTATTTCCATTTTAATGTTGTTAGGATTAAAATTAATGGGCATATTTTCTTCCCTGGCAATATTTAACAAATTCTTCCACAAAGTGTCTTTTGAGTTACAGAATAGCACATGTTAAAAGGGGTTCCTTTCTTCCTTTCTTCTTGGAATGGAGATTTCACATAACCAGAATAAAATTGAGGAATATTGGAAGAAAGAATACTTATGAGGATATGAAACACACATCCTGTCAAGTTCTGTGTTCTGGAGCCCTTGCTACAGAACAGGGGAGTGAATATTTAGTGTCTTGATCTCTGTTCCAAAAAGTGATTTTTTTTTTTACAAAGGCATGAATTTAGATTAGAATTCTCTAAAACACTGTCACTAATCTTGGTTTCCTTGTACTTATGACATCAGTAAGAGAAAGCCTCTTGTTCTGCCATACTCCCCATTTACAGAATTTAAGTTTATATGGAGACATCAAAGAAAGATAGGGAGAGAGCTAAATGGCAGATAATATAAAATTAACATGTTACTGAAAGGTAAAGTGGAATCATAATTTAATTTGCATTATGGACATCAGGGAAAGGACATCCTAGGGAAAGTACCACAGACTCACGTAGATATTTCCCATCCAGTGAAGCCCCCTGTACCCACAGAGTAATTGCTTACATGGAAAATAAGTATTAGGAAAGTATCACTAATGCAATTTAGCAACTGAAAGCAGGAAGGAGAGATAGCACAGGGTAATCAGCCAGTTCTCAGCATACAGTCATTAGACAAGTACTGACTAAGAATAATATTTCACAGTAAATGTTAGCACTGGGCCAGTTTGTGTGGGACAGATGGAGCCTTACATTTTGTTAGCCATTTCATTAGCTTCTTCACTCCACTATTTCATTGTGTAAATCTCACTGAAACAAGAGAAACTGTGCTATCACCGATCTATTTTAACAGAAGAATATTGCAGAGAAATGAGTTACTGAAAAATATCTCTTCCCAGGTCATTCTGTAGAAAGGCATCAGAGACTAACAAGAGCAAGATAAACCAAAGGAAAACCTTGATACAGTTCTCTTCCTTTGAAATAAATAAAAATTTTGTTTACATGTCATGGTCACACTGAAATCCATGGAAATCTGGTGAGAAACCTGTGCCCATGTCTGAAGATGATCTCTGCACTTCTAAGGGAAACCCAACATCTCTCTGATCCCTAGCAAGTGTCTCAAATACATGTGTGCTTCCAGGGCTTTGGCCAACCACCATATGGTCCTGTTGACTGACTTTCCCTATCTGTGGTATCAAAAATACATTATTTCACTGTCAAAATAATTTTTTTTCATCAGATTTATTAGAGCTCTCTTGCCTACAGGTTTCAGTTTTTCCATCCCCTAGTGGGTTTGCTACTGGAAGCACAACATTCTTCTAAAGGAAATGTTAGATCTACTGATTAAATGGGACAAGGTTATGTTTTGGTTAATAGTCCAGTAAAGACTATTAGGTTAAAGGTTAAAGAGTCAGGTATTATGAACCACAAGGCAAAGTTTAGCTCCTGGTACCTAATGCAGTGTGTTCTTGCCATGGTCACAGACATCTGACAGGGACCCAGCACCCAGCTCAAATGAAGTATTGCTCAGGCTGTTAAATCCATCTGAATGGATTTAAGGCCCTGTATACTAGAGAAAACTCTACAGTTAGGGATCATATGAGAAGTCTGCAGGTCTTTTTGTCATCTTATATTTGGAACATCTACCATGTGCCTGAACAAACGGAGATTGCTTCCTGGGAAGCAGATAACTCTATCCCATACAGAAGATGGGAAACCATTGTGAAAAGGAATGCAGTTCCCAAAGAAAGAAAATTACTTTTCTTTGCACCTCTGTCACCACTGCCCCCTTGCCCCTAAGCCATATCTTAGGAGGCAAAATTTGAAGTACAGACTCAAAGCAGCAGGGTCATTTTTTACATAAACTTCTGAAAAAGAATCTGATTTAAATCAACAACCAAAAAAAAAAAATCTGGATTAAGCAGATGATATTAATTAAATTCTTGCCAGTTTATTTTTCATCTGACATTGTGCATATGATCCACTTAATGCTTAGAGAAAACATTCCTCTCATCAGCTAGTCTCATCCATCTGGCAACTCATCTCTATCCCATTATCTCTCCTGTTTGAATGAACACATTCTGCTATTTACATTAGAGCCATTTCCTTGCACAGGCACCAACGGCCATGGGCACTGAGAGCTCTAACTTGCACTCCCTCTGCTGGTTATCAGATTGGCAGTGTGGCTACAAATCACAAAATAACTGGGGCCAAAAATTTGACTAGAACCTGTACACCAACCCACTGCTACAACACAGAGGGAATGGACTCAGTGGTCTCAAAGTAAAGGGCAGGACCAGAACAGCAAATACATACAGCAAAATATCTGTTTGCCTATTTTTGTGGAAAAAATATTCCAGGAAGCTATGCAGAATTCTGAGGCATTGAAATAGTAGGAAAGAAGACTAACTTGAATCATGGTGTGGTAAGAAACAAAGCCACCCCAGACTAGAAGGGAGAGACATCCTTAGAGGGTCCCAGCAAGAGCAGAGTATCAACCTACGTGCTCTGAATGATCTCTTTGAGATATCTTCACTAATTCTAGAATGATTGTTGGGAAATTGCTAATTTGGGAACATAAATGAGAAGCCTACAATTTTGTGCTTAAGTCCAGTACTGAATGATGGCTCCTATACTAATGCTGTGTATTTTCTTTTTAATTTGATTATTTTGATCTCTTTCCTTTCTGATTTTAAACTGTGACTGCAATATTTTTAATGTTTTGTGCATGATGACACTGGTGGAATCTTTCATTCCTGAGTTCATGTTTCCCTTTCCAGGATATGCCAAACTGCACTCTCTGCAATTCTACAAGACCCAGTCCTTTTAAGGGCAGGCACACCATCTGCAATGCAATCTATTGTGTACTCTGACTCCTATGCCTCGTGAAATTACCCATGTTTATGACACTCATAACGGCAGCAGATGAAGCTGAAGTCAGACATGGAATGTAAGGGTGCCAGATGTCCCAATTTTCATGGGACATTCCCACATTTAAATAAAACTCCCCCATCCTGTTGACAGGAACCATTGTCCCGAGACCTGCACAGGCAGAAGCCTCCTCCTTTTGCTTGCAGGGTGGGAGCAGTACATGTGGCACAGTCACTCCCCAGCACCACCACCCTGCGCCCCACTCCACCCCTCCTGGAGTGTCTCAGATTGCTGCAGCTGCAGCACCTGCAACGAGAGATAGGGAACAATGGAGAGGGGACTTGGGAGGGAGGGAGGTAGAAGGAAGCAGAGCAAAAGACAGCAGAGTAGAGTAAATCAAGCAGAGAAGGAAGGAACAGAAGCAGTTTAGGAAGAACATCAGGAAAAAGGAGAAAGGAAGGGAATATGTGAGGAAATGTAGAGAACCAGAATAAATATTTCTAAAATCAAAAGGAAAATGAATAATTTAACAAAGGCAGGAGAATAAGGGGGGGAAGTGAGAAAGAGAATATAAAAAGAGGTGACGGTACATAAAAGCATGGTGGAAAATATGGAAAAGGAGATGGAAAGAGATATAGAGATAAAAACCAGGCAAACCCAAAATGTCAAACAGAAATAGAATGAAGAGAGAATGAGGGAGAAGCCCCATAGTATCTAATGCTGTAGCTCTCCCTCACACAGGTAATTCATACAATGAGCCATGTTGTCCCCTTCTTTCCACTTTCACTTCTTTCCACTCTTTTGCAGAGCCTGCATGCAACTTTGTGCTGGAGCTGTGAGAGTGGGGAGCTGCCAGGAACACGCATGAGAGCCCTGAGCAGCCCTGCACAGCGCAGGAATTGACATGAACTCCCAAGGCCGCCTTGCAAGCAGCTGCTATTGGAACAACTATGTGGTTTAATGATTTCTTTCCAGATTCTGCTGGATAACAGAAGAGTGAGAGGGGGATTGGATGGGAGGCTGAAGCTGAAGGTGCAAAGAAAGGCCAGCCAATTTTTGTAGTATATGTTGCATGACCATACAGCCCCTTGTGTTGACATGATTAAATGCAGCTCGTCCTTTGGGCTCCCATAGACTTCTTTATTGTGTAATAATCAGTATTCTGAAAAAGCATCTTTTGCTTTCTTACTGTCAGTTCAATTGTGTCCTCCCATGAGGGTCCCAGAGAGGAGATAGATAGAGTTTGTTGAAGTCCCACCTGCTGTACTTGCCTTTCCAAAGCAAAGGATTCATCCCTGGGAGAGATGTGGTTAGAGAAAACCTTCAGCTCTGCACAGAAACTGAGTTTCTTTGCAGAACCGGTACACATCAGTGCAAGGCTGCCAGCCCCACAGACTTACCAGTTTTCTCCAAACATCCTTATTGTAAAAGTGCCAGCTGGGCTAAACAGCGAATCTGTTACTTAGGAAGGATTTCAACTTCTCAGTTCAGTCAGGAGAAAATAAGAAGAATATAAGATGTGGAATAGTGAAGGATTGATGTGAAAGATTTAATATTTGCCTGCTGCTAAATAGGGCAAAGAACTTGTTTTGATGGCTTTACTGATGAATATACTGAGCTCAAGATTAAGTTTGCACAACCATGAGGCTTGGGTCAGCTGTATACATTCAGAACCTTGCTCCACTTTCCCTGTCTCCAACCCCAAAAATCGTGAAATTTCCTGACCCTCTGGAGAGCCAGCTGAATTTCTGCAGACTAGGGTGTAAGTGAGACCAGTGTGTGGGCAGGGTGGATGACAGAAAAGCTGTGACTCAAAACCAGGCTTGGTCCCCAAATTTCCAAGATGTTTTAGACCTGCCCACTTCTTATTTTCCGCCCTGGCACATGGGAATGGATGGGATGAATTTATAAATTTTTATTTCTTTCATTTGTCCTTGTCATGAAATAAGAGAGTGGCCTCTTCATCTGTGAATTCTAGCACATGACTGCCTAGCAGTTTTTTAAAATCACCTTCCCTCACAAATTTGGCTAACTCTGCTTGCATGAAAGAAAAACGACATTAAGTTCTTGTAGCCACAAACAGCTACAGTGAGACTGTGTGGAGTAGAGTGCGTATAAGAGAAAGGTCCTAATTTTTTTAAAGAAAAGAGTTGGATTTTGTGGAAGTAGACAATATGTTTGCATGACATCTTGGAAAAGAGGTCTGCAGGTCCATTTTGAAACCTCTCAATTTTTCCAATTTTTTTCAAGGTCCTGCTTGAAGTAAGGATACAAGAAAGACTGTCTCCCCTGAATTTTCTATGTTGAAATTTTTCAGATGTTATGTGAAATAAAGTCAAATAGAGTTCAAGTATAAATTTCTGCCATAATAGTTAGCCTGAAAAGCAGATCTACATATCCATTGAAAAATTATCAACATCCCTGAAGAACGTTGACTAGATTTAATTATGTAAATATCCTTTAATTCTTTTGTGGATGGTTCACTTGTAAGCCTCTTGCTCAGAATCAGTATGAAGATATACTTTTGTGGGTCATAAATTTTCTTTAAAAGTATTTCTCATAAAATACTTCTCATAAAATATTAGGACAGTATTAGCTTTTGTTCAGCATCCTGGAAAGTCCCCCATTTTGTAGGCCTTGTTTAAAATCATCACAAATGTCTCAAAAAGCTCATATGCCAATGTCTTTGCTTCTCTTGGTTACAAGTCATACAATCTACTGGATCCAAAATTGTTTTGCTCTTTATTTTGTCATCTAATGTCTACTACAGCTACTGATGAAACAGAATGTACTTCATTAGTTTTGCAAGATATGAACATTCTCCTGTTTCAAATATAAAATTTTTTTACTGAATACATCTGATTATATTATGTGACTTCAAATGGCTACTTATTAATTATCCTTGCCTTTTCTGAATGGCTAAGATAATTTTTGTCTCATACAGAATCTATATCATAGCTAGGGTTATTTCTAAGAATTTAAATAATTCCTCTCATTTCCTGATACCAATGACGAATGTAATTTTTCAAAAATTTTATAGCTTCAGCTTTCTTTATCCAATGGCTGTATTCTTAGTTGCAGTCTGCAGTGCTGCAGATGTTTTCTTGCTTTTATTTTATCTGTTGGTCTCTCCCAAAAATAGGAACTTTTTCCTTCATTATCTTTGTAGCTGCTTTCAAGTTCAGGAAAATAGCTTTCAAAAGAGCCATGTATTTTCATCACTGGCCTGGGTCATTCTTTGGCTAAATATAAAATATGAACCAGATTCCTATTAATTATGTTAAGAAAATATGTGTTCCCAGTTGAGTGATTAATTCACTATTTTCCATCCTAATGCGATTTAACATTAAGTAACTTCAGTACACTTTGTACTCTTTTATTTCTGTAATTTCAGGAAATCACAAAGTCATAGAATTGTTTTATTTGGGAGGGAAAAATCTTTATCTTAAAAATAAAGATCAGTCCCAACCCCCCTGCTGTGGACAGGGGAACAGGGGACATTTTCACTAGACCAGGTTGGTCAAAGCTCCTTCCAACCTGGCCAGGTATTCCTGGAGTGATGCACTGGTGACTTCATGAGATCACAAGGCTCACGCCCCAGGTGACTCAAATCCCACATTGTTACTGTTCTTTTCGCACATTATTGGAAGCTGTTTGAGGAATTAACAATGTTGTTATCTATGCTGATGACATAGATAACGATACCAAATCAATTTGTAATTATATGAACCATCAGTGAATGCCTGGACGCATAATCACAGAACAGCTTTTACTTGATATTGATTCACTTGTTTCAGATTTTGCAAAATCTGATTCAAAAATTAATGGGATAGATTAAAATTATGTACTTTTAGTTCTGACAGTGAGGATGTTACTTTAAAAGGTTATTATAGGAGTTTGATGGAGAGCCTGTTTTCATTTGAGACTGATGCCTGTAATAAGGTCAAATCAAGAAATTCCATTAAAGGCAATAGGATGGTGGTGCAGTCACCAAAATATGAGAAAGGACTCTACATATCAGGTTGTATATATAATTAATTTATAAACATTCGATTATGCATTCACAAAACATTTGCTTTGTGTCTTTAAGCTGCCTACATCACGTAATGTGGTATCTGTTCCCTGAAAAGATGACAGATTTCTAAAACATAAAATAACAAATAATGAATTATTTTGTTTAAGTAAAACTATTTCCGTTGCCTAGGTATACATATTAAAGAATAAACATTTTCCAGATATTCTAACTTACGCATTTTTTTCTCATGACTATTTATAAATTACTATTAGAAGATCATGAAAGTGGCCAAATGAAAACAACTGTAAAATTTTCTAATGAACACAATTTAAACCTTGTGTCTACAATATCACTGTTTATTTTCACTAATAAGGTCTTGCTTATAAAAATAATTTTTTAGAAATTTATATCTGCTATCACTTCAAAATTCAATGTAATTTCAGAGCATTGAGTACTGTTTTTCAGACCCCCCCAAAAGTGCTTTTAGATATCTACCTTTAATTAAAATACACAGAATTATACAAAAACATGTACAACTAAACTAATAAATGGAGTGAGAGCTAAGAGTATGCATGTGGACTGTCATAATTTGCAAGCAAAGACTTGCAGAGCCATTCATCATCAAAACAAATCCTACCAAACTTGATAGGATCTGTCATACTCCAGCCAAACTGGTAAAACAAATGTAGAAAGTAGGAATGTAATATGATGTTACTAATCCTGAGACACAATACAGCAGAAAGGAAGGTTCTCAATACAGCAAGGAAAAAAGTGCTCATGATACACTGAAGTTTGAAGAGGGAAATGCTGAAGTTTTTTTTCCTGTATCATGCCTTACCAAAGGTTTTGAAAGTGCCACACTTCTAATGTTCTTCATTAAAAGTAGTATTTAGGTTTTTTTTTTTTTCTTTTGGATGTCTCAATTCAAATCTCCTGAATAAATCACTTCCTGCTTTCAGATTCCAATTTTTTAGAGACCTAACCATTTAGCATTAGCGTAGAAAAGCAGATCGTTCAAAAACTGCAAAATGCTAGGTGCTGCTCTCCTATGAAAGTCTGACCACTAGTGGCACAAAATCACTCTCTTGGAAATGCATCCTCCCTGGGGGGAAGCTTGAAAGGCTGGAGCATGATTTAAGGTGGCCTTTGAAATTATGCATAATCACAGAGTGGACAGAGCTGGAGGTTCCTACAGGGTCTGTTTGAACAAAGACCAGAAAATCCAATGGGATCTTCTGCCCTTAGGGTCTCCCTGCAGCAGGATACACCTGTGCTCTTTGGTGGGCACAAGGAGGCATTCCATCAGATAATACCAAGCCATCCCTTCCTAGAAACAGCTTTATATTGCTGGTTATCCTCACTGCTTTTTATAAATGTGATAAAATTAAGAGATATTAAAAAAAAAAAAAATCGGCTTTAGCAATTTTTTTGTCTTAAAAAGTCAAACTAATTTATTTAGTGCATTTTGATATACGCTTTTCTAGAAGAACAACAATGTCTGTGAAAAGAGGAAATTTAGTTTACTGTGTCAATAGACAAGTTTTCAGCTGGATGTTAGTTTAATTACAGATATTAGGCCTTGCTTCATTCATACAGAGGAAAGCATGTTTTAGAAGACACTGTAACTGTGCCATTTTTTCTACTACTGGGTCCAAAACTGGCATCCCTGGAAAAACATACTTATAACTTCCTTGGTTGAAATTCCTAAACAAGGAGATCCAAGAATTAGCTGAGATGGCTAAAACACAGGATCCAAAATAAAGTTAGAGAACTATTCAACCTGAGGTTTATCTAGGCATTAGGTTGTTTTTTTTTTTAACATTACTCTTTTGAAATAGTACTAGTATGAAATGTGTTCCATTTTTAATGAAAGAATCAAATGCATTTTCTCTATCTTGTTCTTGAGTTTTCCATCAGAACCTATGAAACAGTGAATAGGATCTGATAGATCCCATTATTCAAAGTGGCTGAACTCCTTTTTTGTCATAACTTGTCATAAAATCTGGCACAAGCCTATTACTATTAATATTCCTTTCTCTTTGCACTTACTTTTAAGCTATAATACTGCTTTTTGTCTATGGAAAAAATACAGTGTGCATGCACATGGACTGAAGACACAGCCAATTATCCCAGTAATTTATTTTATGGATTTACACTGAATTAAATAAGGACCACTACCAGCATCTAGCAGGAGTTCCTTCTCCTGAGGCTACACATCAGAAAGAAAAGGTTTCTTAAACTGGCACACTGGATGATTTGGGTTTACAGTCTGTTGTTTGAATGTGTTCTGGTTGAAACAGGAACTGGCAGCCTGATTGATGGGCCTATTTCTTTCCTTATTGTCACAAATTACTTTCAGGATGCTAGTAATAACACAGTGTTAGACTTTTATAAAAGGTGCAACTCTCCAGCTGGGCTTTCACCATGAAGAGTTTTGTCATATCAGTGGAAATCACTTTGCTGAACATTTAAATCTTGCAGCCTGGAAGACTGTGTCGTGCAGGAGACTGATAGTGAGAACAGAATAAAGAGCCTTTCACCTCTCTGTTGCTAGAAAAGCCCAGGCTCAGTAAGATGCCAGCTGCTATTTCTACACAGAGACTTTTCAGTTCCCTATGTAAAACGAGTTTAGGCTAACCATTTGTTAATGATTACCCTGAAATTTCTTTCATTAATAGCGCTGTAAGTACTCTGAAGAGCACTTCCGAGAGACATGAAGACTCCAAAATTCAGGGTCAGAACAAAGAGGAGGTGATTTTTCAAATATCTCCTTCTCATATGATTCAAAGAGCAACTGGAAAAAAAGAGTGGTGAGGAATCCATCAAGAGTTATTAAAAACAAAGACAACACCTCTGTCCACCTCCGTGTGGTTTTTCTTTGGAAGTATTTTTTTGCATTATAAATTACATTCCTCTGCGACACCCTGGATTGCTTTAGACAGGTAATATAGTGCAGAGTACATTTACTTGATTGCTTGTCATGTTCTTGCCAAGGTGTCTCTCAAAACCAGCAGCAGGATAAATCCTTAATTTGACCCAGTGTGGGTAGTCTTGTGTTATGTTTTTACCTGAGGTTGTAAAGCTGAAAACAGCAGCCCTCTTCACTGTAGACTCAAACTGTGGGTATTACAAAGCTGTAATTTCAAGGTCCCAGAAATTTCAAAATTTTTACCCTTTCTTTCTTTTAAAGTAAGTCCCTAGTACCTCCCTCAGTTTTTGAAGACATTATGGAAAATACAGTAAGTAAAACTTGCATTGGCTTAGCTCAAAGATTGTCACAAGCTGATTTCTGCAGCCACGTGTAGCTGTATCTCCATCTCAACATCTAGACAGGACATTCTGATGATAGCCTGAGATGCTTACAGAAACCAAATCCCAGCTTCATACTGGTTACGGTAGTCAAGTGCACATCAAATCCTACTTGCCTTGCCCCCATGTAACTGTCCTGGTTCCAGCTAGGATGGGGTTGATTTTTGCAGTGGCCAGGAGGGGGCATGGTTAGGATATGGAGGTTATTCTGTACCACTTCATGTCATTGCCAGGGGCAGGGGAAAGGGAATCTCTTCCAGGGAGAAGGGGTTCTGTCTGATCAAGAAAACGTGATGAAAGGAGTCATCCAGTATTGTCTATTATGGCAGAGTTTATCTGTGTGAATAATTTATTTTCTTATACTTTTTATTATTAATGTTCTTGCTGTTACTGTTCATTTTCCTATCTCATTGCATTTCAAGTAAATTGTTCTTATATTTGTCTTTTTTGCCTCCTACTGGATGGGGGAGGAGGAGTGGCATGGGACTTTTAGTGGGAGTAATGAATTGGAAAATACCATTCCTAAGCCAGGACAGTGACCATGAAAAGTAAGAGAAACAGGTATACCATGAGGGAGAGAAGTGTAGGATACAGAATCAAAGGACCAGGGCCCATCCAGAGCTCATCTGTGCTCAAGCAGCTGTTCACTGATGTAGGTTATGAAGTCCTGGTAACAGGTTCTTGGATTTTCTTCTCAGGACTCCGAACAAATCAAAAATTGCAGGACTCCTGTCACACTGGCGATTGCTCATGTGACTGAAGTTGTTTTAGGGTATTTCTCTGTCTTCTGCCAGCAAATAAACTGGGTAATCATTTATCCAAATCTAACTAAGATCAGAGAGTAGAAAGAAAGTGTAAAGACCTGATTCAGCTGCCTAAGTATAGGTACTTCTTCTAATATATCTTAGAATATCCTGCCGCCTTTCAGGTCCTGCATCAGAAGGGTTTGGGTATCCCCCTGGCCCTGTGTGATACCTCCTAGGCATGTGAGCATGTCCCAGGTACCCTATGTCATCCCAAATGTCACCAGATACCTGAGTTCCAGTGTCTGAATTGAGCCAACAAATAATTAAGGTGTAGGTTATGTTGACGGCTAGTTTCATAAATCTTATTCAAAACACTACTGCTTTTGAATCGTGATTTTGACACATCTATCAACAGCCCTGAGGAAATAATTTGCCCTACCCTGAATTTCTGAGATACAGGATTAGTTCTGCTCTGTATTCATGAGTGTAAAACAGGATGATTACGGCAACAGCCTACTCAACATGTAAACTGCTGAATTTTGATAAGTATTTGTGGTTTGTTTAGTAAATATGTATCATAATTAAATAAAAACCCTTCTTTTAAATTTGAATACGTTTTAGCAGTAGTGCATGACTATCAGTGAAATAATCTGTTTTTCTGTACAAGAGGATAGATGCAGTCTTGAAGACCTCCTAAGTGATATGCCTGTTGTCACAAAGAACAGATGTCATAGTGCTGAGAAAGACCTGAGAAAGTCATCTTCATCTCCGTCCTGCAGCACATAATATACAACATGCATACAACACCACAGATTTTATGCCTCAGGAGAGGCATAAAACCAAGCACAACTGGATGTAACATCTGCAAAATGCAGAAAAGAGCAAACCCTGCCAACAGCATTATTAACCACGCTCCAGGAGTCATCAAGCAGATGTCATACCTGTTAGGGAAATGCAAACCACAAAACAGTACAGCTTGGTTTCCAATAATGCCTCAATCTGATTCTGAGTTGTTAAGGTATCCATAGCAAACTACTTCCAGACGTCTCATGATGCCTCAGAAGATCAACTGAGATATCTGTAAACAAAATATAATTTTGTTGGACATGAAGTCCTCACAGTCTAAAGTATGCCCTAGACATGCAGTAAACAGCATATTCCACTGGTTTCGAGACAGCATAATTATCTTGCAGAAGTAAACCACTAGAACAAACAAGTCACCATAAAGCAGTAAGAATGTATATATCATAAATTGTGAGACAAACTCAACAAGAAAAAACAAAACAAAACAAAACAAAACAATAAAACTACAAATAAAAACCAGATTAGGATCTATGGGAAATAATCATAACAGATTTTGGGGCATAATCAGACACTGAGGCTAGTTTCACATATAAGAAAGCAAAGTTAAGTTTCTACCTTAAAAGTTTTACAACTTAAAAGCCTCATTCTTGTTTGAAATTAAAAGGCTGTCAAACCAGCATTTTACCTTCACCAGGACACATGTAAAAAACAGTACAGTAACTTTTAAAATTATTATTATTATTATTATTATTATTATTTACTTTAATATATATTATATGCTATAAATACAATATATCTTCATATATGTACATTTATCATTTGAAATTATATATTTATATTGATTTATGTGTTTAACTTGCAAGGGACAAAAGTTTCAGGGAGATACCTAGCTGAAATACCTAGGTTTAATGTAGGAAGAAAAAGCTTTCTTTCTTCATCCATTAAAATGCCAGGAATCAATGTATAAATGACAGTTAAGACACTAAGTAGCAATTATTCTTATATCTGCTCATTTTAGGCAACCTCAGCCTTATCTCTCACTTCCTTTGAGATAGGATAAAACAGAGCCAGGTATTATAAGCTGAATCTATAGATTTTCTTCCAGCATTTTACTGCTACACTTAGCACTAAAACAAGTTACAGGCAACCACAGCAAGGGAATTTATGACCTTACAAATGGAGACAGCATGTGATAAATACCACACTATCAGTTGTTCAGGTAAGTAATATGTGCTCTCGTAAAATCTGTACTGAAAGCTGAGTAATTTATGTAGTAAAAGAAGTCTGGCTTCTTTAACCTCTCATGCTAATTTACTTTAAGATAACATGAGGATAGACTTGTGTACCACCTTCTCCTGGTATTTTTAATTGCTATGTCCTCTCTCATTTGTGTATCCTATTTCTTCCATTTATCATGTAAAAGGAGCAAATGCTATTTCACCTTTAAAACTGAAATCCTTCTTCCTGATACAGGCTGATGGTTTACAACTTCTTTTTTCGAAGGAAAGAAAAAAAAAGGAAATTGCTTTTCTGGCTAGTGGCCATGCCAAAGTTGAAAACACGTCTTTTAGTAAAGGTAAAGCGTCCTAATGAATGACTCGCTTTTGAAAGAACAAGAGACAATCCTTGCAGTCATTCAGTGCAAGCACTACACACACACACACACACACACACTCTATAGAAGAAAAAGGCAGCTTCCTGTGTGTACTGCAGCACATCTCACACTTTGATTTCAACCAACCAGTTCTCTGACTTTGGCTCACTAAAAGGAGAAAACTCTGAAGTCCAAACTACATTCAGTTGACTTGTGAATATCAGGAATGTCCTTGGGTATTGCTTAGAACTGAGGCCTTCAGTGGACAGGTGATCTCTGAACACTTGTTTTTCTTGTGATCTTAAATGTTTAGGCATTATAAATGGAAATTCTTACATTCTAGTAGCAACTTCTAGCTCTGGAAAGGTTATTTATCTATTTAAGCAAAGTAAGGCTAGTTTAATAAAATACCTTGACATTACCCCCAAACCTGACAATGTTCTTGGATCACCACATGGGCAACTACACACTTTCTACACTACAGGCACTACAGAGAATACATGCACTTTTTTCTGTTTAGAAACAGAATTGTCCTTTTGAACTACCAGGATTTTACCACCAAATAAAAATGACTTTTATTGCATGTACACACAGTCCATAGTCATTTAGCATTAAGATCTGGATTATGTGTTATAAAGCTATTGATATCAAAACCTTAGGAAAAACAAGACCCTGCTTCTAAGGATTTCCAGTGATAGCAGCCCTTTTCCAGAAGAAACTGTACCAGGTATTCACAGCCCCAGTTCTAAGGCTGGTTCTGGCATGCAGAGCTCTTTGCAGCCATTGTCCCTGGTCTCTCTGCTGGATCTGCTGCCCACCTCTCAGCCTGTATCCTCACTCATCTTGCTACACTGAAAATAAGCATTAATAGAAATATCAGTCTGCAGCGCTAATGATGATATTGGTTATCTCATGTCAAACATCAAGTTTGATGGAGCTCAGAAATGCTCATGCATGAAGTCCCTCATCTTTCAGTCACACATAGACACCTCTGATATTCTATGACATCTCAAATATCACTTTGCCTGTGTTAAACAACCAACTTATGCCCCAGTTGGTATCTGCAAAGAAATCTTTGGAGGACTCAGAATCAAGTTTCAAATAAACACATACACTGCTCAGCTGTATAGTGCTTGAGACCCCACTGACAAATTCTCAGGATGTCTACTGATTGTAACTGAAGTTGGATATTTTGTTCATCCACATCTGGACACAATTAACTGACTACCACCTGCAGCTGAATCCCAGCCCTAGGATATTTCTTTGCTATCTATTGTGTTGCCTCAGAGATAAATCACTCTCCCTAAATGTGGAAGCCAGGGAGCACTGGCTGGATACTTTCCCCATTTCTAAGCATTCCCTATGTGAAAGTCAGCTACATGCTCCTAAATATTAAAGAAATCATTCTTTGAGGATTCTTACTGCTCTTAAGACCCAAGACACACCAGTAAGTAGTTCTGCAGCCACTGCTGTAGGATTTGTACTGTAGGATGTCTGATCTGTTGAACAGATAAGCACTGCATCCACAGGAATAGAAGATCATACTGCAATATGATGCCTGGCATCTTGTCCCTCCACCTTCTGCCTGAAGAAGTGCCATGATAGAGTCTTGGCACTCGGCTTTCTGTTCAGGGCCCTCCATTCTTGTAGCAGAGAGTGTTAATATTTATCTGACAGATAGCAGACTGAAGCAGCAAGTGATAGTCGAGACAGTTATCCTGGCAGTGAACAGTGTGCTGAGTCTCTTAATATTTCTCTACCACAAGCTAGAAATCGTCTCTGGTTCCTTCCTACTCATCTCATGTAGTACTAGGGAAAACTGACATGGCATTTAATTAGTTTGGGATTTATCAATAGTCCTTTAAAAGATAAGACGTGCCTAAAATAATGTATAGGTAGATATACCTACTCTAAACTGCTCCTGTAATTTTAAAATCTGCAGATATGGTTAGGAAGAAATTCAGCAATCCACTGTAGAAAAAGATTAGACAGCTTTGAAATGTGTGCCCTTAAGCATGTGTAAATACAAGGGTCTCTGACTACAGAGATAACAACAGTGAAAGTACCTCAGGCAGGTGCCATCCAATTCTTCTGTCACCTAGTAAAGGGGGAATAAACTATCAGAAACTTGAGAACAAGGAAGAAAGAACAGTGACTCTGGCTCAACTGCTATGTAAATTGGTCTTGCAGAAGGATCATTATTCTCTTTAGACCACTCATGATATACTGTTAGAGAGGAGGAACTCTTTTTCTCTTTTTTTTCCTTTTTCTTTTTCTTTTTCTTTTTATTTTTGTTTTTTTCCTTTTATTCTTCCTTCTCTATTTTTTTTTGAAATACTAACTATATAAAACAAGAGATCAAAAAAATAGCATATGTAGAGGGTGAATGATTCATGTTATCAGTCTTATACATGATATTAAAAAAACCTATGCTAGCTGATTTAGCATATTTTAAAGAAATAATATAAAGATAATTTTATCTGCTTATTAAATTGTGCTGTAAAAAGTAGGACTTAGCAATTCCCACAGGCTTTGTTTGTAAGTACATAGTGAGACAGTATATTTCAGCTAGCACTCAAATAAAGAGTTAAAACTGAATAACAGCTGTAAGAAATTTACACACCCTTCAGGACTGACATATCTTGTCCACCTGGCAAAACAGGGTAAACTCTGCCACAGTCAAAGAACAAAGGTCATTGTGGTTTTCGAGACAATCATGCAACTTGCTGTCTTCAACTGAGATTTTTGACAGGTGTAGTCCTACTTCACAACCTGTTCAGTAAGCAAAACATTTCCGTGGAAATATTTTTTTCATATCTGTGGATAGCGAAAGAACATATTGATATCTGCATAATAGTAGCTGCCATACATTCTCTTTGTAAAAAACCCCACAAAACAGTGCCACACATAAAATCAAGATATGTTGGTTTCTCTCTCATCATCATTCTTTTCTCACTCTTAAGGATAGAATTTTGTATTGGCATGGAATTGAATCAAAAAGAGTGGTAGGAAGCCAGTTTGGTGTAGGAAGCCCTAGCCCACACTGTGTTCTCCCTCACACGAAGATATAGTACCCTATGTCTGTAGCAAGACACGTTTTCTTCCTCCAAGCAAAAATGTAGAATTCAGGAATTTTTCCTTATTTCCACATTACTGATCATCCAATGGGAGTAGCAGCATAGAACGAGATGCTTAACATCTGGAAGAATTTTGCACTTCTCATGCAAAGTTGACCGGCACATCCTCAAGTCCAACACATTCTAGGCACATGGCTTCTGGGGCATTTTAACATCTCAAAGATGCATTAGGTTTATTGTGCTTAGGCTGCAAACACTGAGATAAGGATATGCCACAAAAACTGCTTCTTTTGGAAAGCAATTATTTATCTTCTGAGGTGGGAGATAGGAAGGAGACCCCTTCAGAAACGGGGACCTAAAGGATATTGCATTTGGAAGGAGCAAATATTGAAGCAAAAGACAGAATGAGATTCAGATGGTCACATTACTCAAGACTGAGTTAGGCACAGCATTCTACAAAAATTACAATAGAAATCTTTCTCCACCAAGTATTTGTTTTATGCAATGTGTTTAAGGCATTTCAAAATGTCTTTAGGGCTTTATAAAATGTCTTTAGAAACATTTGGTCACTGTTCCCATATCCTTCCTATAAAATTAAGCTATCTTTGTACCAAGACAGCTACTTTTAAGGTCTTGGACCAACAGAAAGATGAAGATTACTGTTTTCTTTAAATCTTTTTAAGGAATTTCCAAGATTTTTTTTCCAATCTGTTAGAATGTCATAATCTATCAAGATACTATTAACCCCATGGAAAAAAAAATTTAAAAACTAAAAAAACTAACACTCCCTTTAACAGAAGAAGTTCCTTCTCCTATCAAAAATTTAGGTTCTTTGTTCAGGATAATGAGTTTAAATAACTTCACGATATTATTGTTTAAGAAAAGTGTCTTGGTTAGTAGTCCAAATCAGAAGTTATTCCCTCAGCAAATCACTTTTGTTCATGTCTAGATCCTGACTGCTTTAAGATACTTAAAAACTGTTTCAGCATTTTACTGAACTGAGGTCCTTTACAAAAAATTTTTAGAAGTGTTCATTAAAATATTCTTTTCTCTCAGTACTCTACAGTTGTGCTCACGTCATTTGGGAACCTAAGATTAAAGCTTAAAAGCTGCATTAAAGAGAAGTTATCATTTATTTGAATTTCTTTTAGCTTTCTGAAAAAGTTTTTCTGTCAAAAATTTAGCATGCTCCCACTGAAAACTCCATGACAGTGTATCACACTGACTTTATGGCAAACTGATCAGAGTGACCAAAAAAACTTGCTGCTCGAATGCTTGTGAATTTACATTAATTTCGTTGATGACAGAGGCTTTTGACTAAACAATGCTGTTTTCTTCCATTGAAAAGAGGGATAGATGGCACTCAGAAATGCTATTTAAAGCATGTAGATAAATTTTCTCCTTTTAGCATGCTCCTCGCCTTCTTAGACATATCTTATATTTGGATGCATCTGGAGATATATTTTATGTAAAAGATATGCATCATTTTGACAGATACTTAGTAAAGAAAGTATACATACCATTTATACAATTAACCATGAGAGACAAATCTGTAAGACCTACAGGTTCATAAGTTCATGAGAAATGTTTTATTACACTAACACACTTGCTTTAAGTCTGTCTAAAATTTCAACACACCAGGCTTCTGCCCTAAGCTAAAGCTCCTCTGTGATTTACAAATAATGGGAAATACATGTCTGATATGATTGCTGTGATGCAGAGAAAGAGGAAGGAAGACTATCCTGGTACTTAAAGAGTTGGAATAAAACACACTTGCCAGCCAGAAACCCAATCCTCAGCAGGGTCAAACTATGTTGTCTAAAATCTACTGAAATGAGATAAATCACTTTAGTGGGATTTCTATTGTTTGTATCTCTTTTCAAACCAAGCTTGTACATTAACAGGGCTTTCTTCTTCCAGTCTATTTCTGTGTATCATAAACTATTAATGGATATTGTAAAACTCAGCTATCCATTAAGACCAGTCTAAAACACCATTGCAGATTCTGATACTCACATCCAGATTCCCAGATAAAACTACATCAGCATTCTTCATTTTAAGCTAGCATAGCTTAAAAAAAACCCCACAACTTTCAGAATTCATTACTTGGTCTTTCAGTATTCAGATGATATTGGCTCATGCCCTTTTGGAAGCTCTCATCCTCTTTCCCTTCTCCTTTTCTTCCCCCTCTCTCTTTCTCTCGCATGCATTGGCATACACATGGATGGAGAAGCACGCTTGCACATGCTCCTGGTGATTTACATACAAGGCTTTCTTAACACTCCTTTTAAAAGCACTATGATCCCCTTCCATTTTCAGAAGTTCAGGCAACAGCAATTTCCGCCTGCAAAAAAATTCTGGTTCAAATATGCAATGATTTTTAGAGAAAACATGCAGATAAAATAGGCACAGAGCTGTATTTCAGACTTCCCGTGACTGAAGTTTATCAGCATATCATTATTCTACTAAAGAAGTCTTTTCCATGCCTACGTGTTAGTGTGTGGATTGAGAAAAACTAATTTTAAATAAAAGTGTACAAAGGCTGAATATACTATACTATATCCTTATCAGCAGGAACATTTGGATATGTATAAGGATTTGTATAAGGGATGTATTAACTTGATGAAAACATACTATATGTTGTAGTGCTTATAAGAAAAAGGGACTGGACTCTGATCCAGAAAGCTTTTCTGGGTCTCATGTTGCTGCAATTTTTAGAAGACTGATCAGATTGGGCTGTGGGGGACAATCAAAATATCAAATTAAAAATATATTAATAGCAAAACACAGTTAGGAAATAACATTGAACTGTTACATGATGAACATGATCACCTCACAAACAGGAACATGGTGAGGCAGAGAGGTTTAATGCTTTCCTTGCCTTGGTTTTCAATACCAACAATGAGCTTTGGGACCCCCCAAGACCTGAGATGGGCAACCATGACTGCAAGAATGAGAAACTCCCATCCAAGGCCCAAATTTGGGTTGGATTTACTGCCCTAGCTGGTTTCCTATAAGTCTATGGGGCCAGGTGAGATTCATCCCAGGGTACCCAAAGATCTGGCAGATGTCATTGTGGAACTTCTCTCAATGGATTTTTCAAGAGTGTAAGGGATCTAAGAGGTCCCAGGTGATTAAAAGCTGGCAAATATCCCAGTCTTCAAGAGGGGCAAATGGAGTGACCCTGGTCATCACAGGCCTGTCAGTCTGCATTCAGAGCTTGGTAGAATTACGAAGAAGATTATTTTGTGAGTTCTAGAACAACATCTGAAAGCCTGTGCAGGCATTAGTCACAGCTAGCATAGGTTCACCATGAGAAAGTCCTGCTTGACACACTCAATTTCCTTTCTTTGCCCAATCTCCTTTTCTTCTAAGTTCTGTTAGCTTGGGTGCTTCATCATCTTCTTATCCTTTAAGCAATACCTTCTTAATAACCAAAGTTCTGTGTTCACCCCTCACCTCTTAAGCAATGAATTTTCAGTGTGGAACTAAGAGCTGCCTCCCTCCTGTGAGTTACATCAATATGCCATGTTGTGCACATGCGTTTTGTTAGCCGGAGACAGTGCAAAACGTGTTGTGTTTTATTTCCATTTGAACTATATGCACATAGTTTCCCTTTACACTCTAAAGCTCAGTGGCATTTTGTACTTCACTGGAGAGGCTAATGTGGCTGGTTGCCACCTTCGGGATGAGGTCCACATCATTTGCTGTAAGTGAAGGATTAACACATGGCATCAATCCATATTTAGTTAAGGATTTTTGATGTCACTGGCTTTCAGCTTCTTCTACTCTCTGACAAAATCCTATTTAATGCCTTGTATGAATTTAGCCTCTTTAAAGTTTCATCAATATGATTGTGAGCAATTTCTGCCTGAAGTAGCAAATGTACCATTGCAGATATTTTGCTTTCTGCTCTTCCATGCCCATATTCAAATCCCTTATATAAATATGCCCACACCTAAATCTGTCCCATCTTGTTGATCTGCATGTAAAATTCACACGCTGACTTGTGTAAGTGCAACCCAACCATGAAAGCAATCTGCTCATGAGTCACACAGCCTTGCAAACATTGAGGTAACTGCAAAAACATCCCTTGCTAGATTGAAGGTAGGGTATTAAATCCTGATATCATCCTGAATTAAGCTTGAAAATAAAATTCTTAAAGGTTTTGTTTTTTTCTGGAAGTTTTTAAGCACTGACTAAATGGCTTCATCTTGTCACTATAAAAAGATAAGTAAATATAATTTTTATTTCATCAGCTTCTATAAATAATTATGTCTCCTGCTGTACAATGGCAAATGTGATCACTGAGATTAGCAATAGGAGGAATATGATCAACTGGGACCAAAATGCAACTTCTGAAGAGATCCCATCATATCCATTAGAACAAATCTATACCTTGTTTTCTATTTATGATGTCTCCTTCCTTCTGACATTGACATTTGTTGACTGACGCTTGCCATTAAGGTTGGTCTACTACTCCCAGGAAGGAAGTAAAAAGTATGGACCTCAAACTTCAGTATGCAAATTAACCCAACAGGCCTTAGGTTGCTCAGAAAATAAAAATAAGCATTTGTTCCGTATTTCCATAACAAAGCCTTTGCACTCAGGCAGCCATATTCTTCCAGAAGATTGTTTGGTTTTTCTATTTTTTTTTTTTTTTTAGCAATGAGAATAAGAAAGTTTTAATAAGGATTTGAAGAAAAATTACTGAGGCCTTGCAGGTAATTGAAGAGAGCACTTTCTAACTACCAGGAGCAGCAGGGGAAAAAATAGAAACATGCTTCCTTGCATTGTACCTAATACAGGGAAAGTTTTAGTGTTTTAGCCAATGGGAGAAAAAAAAAAATCTATGTCTAGATACTAAGAGAGATAAGGATGATTAGGGAGACAAGACTGTGAGACACTCTTATTGAAGAGTAAGACTTTGCATTTAATATGATACAGGAGGTAGAAACAGTGAGAGTATGGCTAAACCAGCCATAGTCTAGAAACAGTATCTTTGGGGTGAACCTTAAAATAAAATACCTGAAATATGTCTGCATGGAATTTACAAGTTTTATCACTGCCACAGTGATACAACGGGGTATTATAAAACCATACATGTGGAAGAGGCAAGTACTTTTGACTAAAGCACAGAGTAAAAATATGGAAGCTTTAGTGAACTGCGTAGGACTACACAGAATTACATGTGTTTGTACATCTGGTTCTGAGTATTTGTGGGACAGAGGGCAGTGTGGTTCTGCTCAGAGCATGTCTTCGAGTATTCTGGCTATGGAAGAGACTATTCTTGTGCAAGTTTAGGCAAAGCATGAAGCAATGTTCACAGGTCCTTATAATCAGTGTCAGGTTTTTCTGCTGAACATGTTACACTGACACCATTGTATGATAAAAATATTTCCTAACAGCAGTGTGGATGTTCTTTGATGTATCCCAACTTTCCAAACTCATCCTATGTAAAATAACTGCATATGATGTAGAAAGATCATCCTTGGCACACACAGATGGTATTGCAAGAATCTGGCACATTATGTTTCATTGCATTTAAGCCAGATAGCCAGAAGTAGCCAGAATACTCATTTGGATGCTATCCAACCATTGTTAATCATAAAAGACATGGTACAACAAGCTGGCATTCATATATGTGAATAATGGAGTACTTCTTTAATTATGTACAAAAATCTTAAATGAACTAGTTTTTTCTCCTTATAAGTGCCCCTTCTGCATCTGTTTCAACTTCCATTGAAGTCAAAGGAAAGCCTCCCATTGATTTCAGTTGAAGTCAGTTGAGTTTTATGAAATTCTTTTGCATGATGGCTCCCAACTTCCTTGATGTCTGTTGCAAATTTGTTCAACATGCAAAATTCTTGCCTCACAGCCTGTAATTCCATAAAGCTGTGCTGAGGGCTCTTACTTATCTAACACAAAAAAAAATATATTCAGATAGAACAGGCTGACTTTAGAAAACATTTTTTAACTGCCCAAGAATTAGAATTAAGAGACCAATTAAATGCGTAACACATCTGCTGTCTTACATGAAACTGGAAACAAACATTTAGTGCTTTTACAGAAGTGTGTGGAGAATATTTCTTTGAAAGCCTCTTCCCTTCTAATAGAGCAATATTATGTCATTGTTAAAATCTAAGCTAAGAATTTTGAGAAATAACAGTGAAATAAGTTATAGAAAGATTATTTTCTGCAGTTAAAATATATTATTGCAAGCCTTAATATTAGTGATATATGAGCATTCTTTGAGTTCATTGTAAAATAAACACTTTAATAACTTCAAAACATATATGGAATAAAACATTTAATTATGTTTCAAAGTCTTAAATGAATTGTGCTTGCACCTTAAAAAGTGTCCCCTTTTCTATCTGATTCAATTCTAACCCAAATCCAAAGCTTAATTACTATCAAAGATGGATGCAAACTTCATACTATATGAGACAGATAGGTGCATGTACAAATAGGTCGGGCAGAAATAGGTTAAAATACTTTATAAAAAGGTTTATATGGTTTTGACAACTATCACTTCATAGTATTTTAAATAATTAAATAGGCTACTATTTTCTTCCACAAGGGACATACTGTTTCTAGCACTTAATTTTAAAAGGGTTTTGTCTTATGGGTTGACCAAGTAGCTTGTCTTTATTCTCTCCTTTCCTTTCCATCTATATGGAAAGTGCACAGCACACATCTTTAGGCACCTTTGTTGGTGACAGGGGCAGTGGTTTTGAGTGCACCCTCAGCAGGTTTGCTGATGACACCAAGCTGTGTGGTGTGCTTGACACGCTGGAGGGAAGGGATGCCACCCAGAAGGGCCCTGACAGGCTTGAGCAGGGGGCACGTGCAAATCTCATTGAGTTCAATGAGACCAAGTGCAGGGTTTTGCATCTAGGTTGGGGCAATCCCAAGCACAGGTACAGGCTGGGCAGAGAATGGATTGAGAACAGCCCTGGGGAGAAAGACTTGGGGACATTGGTGGAAAAGATGCATGACATGAGCCAGCAATGTGCATTTGCTGCCCAGAAAGCAAACTTATCTTGAGCTGCATCTAAAGAGGCATGGTCAACAGGTCAAGGCAGGTGATTCTGCCCCTCTGTTCCAGTCTTGTGAGACCCCACCTGGAGTACTGCCTCCAGCTCTGGGTCCTCCAACATAAGGAAAGCATGGACCTGCTGGACGAAGTCCAGAACAGGAAGAGAAAGATAACCAGGGTGTGAGTACCTCTCCTGTGAAGACAGGCTGGGAGAGTTGGAGTTTTCAGGCTGAAGAAGAGAAGGCTTCAGGAAAATCTCATTGCAGCCATCCAGTACCTGAAAGGAGCCTGCGAGAAAAGTAGAGAGGGCTGTAGATGGAGCACATAATGAAAGATTAGGAGGTAATTGCTTTAAATAGAGAGAGGATAGAATTATATTAGATATTAGGAAGAAATTCTTTACTGTGAGGGTGGTGAGGTTTCTACTCTAGGAAGGATAACTGCAGTGAAAATTTGAACATTATCTCCCAAACCTCTGACTCCAAGGACGACAACAGATAATTCACATAATCCCACTTCACAGTTCTGAAAATGGGCAGAATAATCCCTGCTTCCCACAGACTCTCTTTAGGTTTTTAACTCATCCCATAGGTCTAGAGCAAAGAGCGTAGGGTCTTTCTAACTAATGAAGCACTGACATAATATCTAAGAAGTGCAGCACTAATTGTAATGATGACAATGATGATGACTGGTGAACATATGGAAAAAAATCCAGCCTGACTTTCTCCTTGACCTCAGATGTGTCTCACCACAGTGATGCTGCTTCATGATCTGAATTTAGTTGGAACTGGCCACTGTCTCTGAGTCTGTCCTGCTCACCTTGCTGCTCCATGGGTCTGGGCACTAGCTGTTGTACTGTTCCTTTTGGCTTCTGACTCTTAGAGAACAGCTGGTTATCAGTGGAAATTTGTTTGAGAATAAGTTCAACCTTTATGTTCAAACTAACAAGCTAAGAGGAAGAAATTTTAAGTTGTATTTGTAAATTTATGGAAGAGCAAAAATAAATGTAGTGGGTAGCACAGTTTGCTAATTAGGCGTTTAGTGACCTTGAGTTAGCAGTGATAGTGGAGCTTCACTTCAGGTTTGCAATACAGGAAGAAAAAGTTTTGTTTTGTGGACCTAATAGAGTAAATATGGTTGCAGTGTGCATTGATGTAGCATTGTTATCCTGATGCCTTCTTATTCCCTATGTATGACACTCATTGAAAACTATACCTAGGCATATAAAAAAGATGTTATTTTTTTTATTTCAGAATTTGCATATCCTTGTGTTTCATGAGCACAATTCTTCTGTTCTTTTTAAATGTTGAATTGAACTCTTGGCTATTAAAAAAAAACCCAAACACTTGAGCAGAGAAAGGCATAAAAGTTATGACTTGCAGACAAATTCTCTAACATCTTGATCACTCTCAAAGAAGCAATGATATCAAGATTGCCTTAAACTCTCCAGAAAGTTTCCAATGACAAAGAAAATTAATTAAGTTCCCTTCCTACAAACAGAATATAAATAGTGTGGAAGCATCTGAAGATATTTTCCAGCTGCTGAGCTGTATAAGTATTTCACAACCTTGGAAGAAGAAGTTCTTGTTATCTAAACAGCAGTTTTATTAGAGCTGATTAATCTTATCCTTGATATTCAAAGAAACTACAAAGTGATTCTTTCCTCCTACTTCCAGGCAGTACTGTAGGCAATATACATGGACACAGACTACTAACTACTTTTTTCTATATAGGTCCTTATTACTGTAGCAGAAAAGTCTGTAAATGAGACAAATTGTGTTAGTTACACATTGTTGCATTCCTACTGAAAACTGTGCCTTGAGTCTCTGTTATTCTTTTACTTTATTGTTGGAATATAAACCGAATTGGATGTAGCCAGAGTTCTTGGAAACACTCATGGTGGGACAATTTATTGGCCAAATTTTAGGTTTTTCTAAAAGTGGACAAGGGAATTAGTCACAGCATCCTTGATTCAGTCAAAATATTCATTCAGTGGAGTCCCATGACCTCCTCCAGGATGTATTTCCTCCAGATCCAAAGACACTGAGATGGTTAAAGCCAGGTGAGGCTAGTCCTACCTGTGGTGTCACCCAACAGGAGCATACACTCTAAATTGCTTATGGATTTGTTTTTTATAGAAAAGTTATTAAGACGGAGAAAGGGAGGATAAACAAATAAAGGAAAACCAGATGTCCATCAGTATGTTGATCACCATGGATCACAAGAAGCCATCTTGTTCATATCCTTTTTCTGGTTTCCAGACTATTGCTCTGCTCCCACACTAAATTCTAATCAAGTCTTTTCATAGAAGAAACTGAAGAGTGCTTGACCACATTCTTGATGCACGCAGCTAATGAATGTCAGTTTCCTGAGATACTTGAATTTGCACAAAGTTTTGGCATAATGAACACAGATTAGATTAATAATTATTCTGAAATTATAGTTCTTGTGTTTGGAGAATAACAAGAATACTATTGAGACAGATTGCAAAGTCTTTTTTTAAAATGCATTGACAGAGTCTTCCTCTTTCCTTTCCTCAAAATAAGCTTCAGTAACAGTTTATTGCCCGCCAATTTGATATGTCTTGAAGTATTTTTAATAAGGAAAATGAGCTAAAACATATAGGTCTATATTATGTCTAACAAGTAAGCATTTGGTAACTCTTGTTTTTAGGGCCACTCTATTTTGACTTTCTGCAAATTTCACACAAGTTCAGCTTATCTGAAAAGTAGCTGTAAGGAAAATATCTGGTTATTCTATAGAAGAGAAATAGGAATTACTATACCAGCTGTTGCCACTGGCTTTGCTCATTTAAAGACAAAAAATTACAAGAGAACATACAGTTTCTGACCTACATTAGGCTGCCTTTTAGCAACAATTAAAAAGTATTAAAAATTTTCCTTCCTCAGTATTTCCTAGTCAATTTAGCAAAAATAAAACCACCTCTTTACAGCAAACAAGGGAGGATAGATAGCATTATGGAGGAAGGGCTGTAGTCACATACAATGATTAGCAAATGGACTGTGTATAGAGGTGACAGGGCTATGACTTCACAGAACAATTGAAGACAGCAAAAGGTTATGAATCTAGAATTAAGAAAACATCCATTTTATTTTTTTTTAAATATCGCGTCCAGTCAATGCTGGTTTCTGCTGTTGCAAATAAAGTAGGTAATTTATGACTTTTACCATGCTGCAAATATACCACGTACTTAGTGACCAAATTTGCAGAGTAGTTCCTTTAGATTTCCTCATGAAGGAAAAAACCCAACACCAAGCTAACAACCATCCCCTCTCCAAAAAAACCCCACCCTGTTGTTTTCATAAATAGGCTTACAAAGGACAATGAAAAAGTCTTACTTCTTGACATCTTTATTTCCTTTAAGAATTTCAGAATGATAATGCAAGACAAAATTCACCAGAATTAACTTATAAAGCTTCTTGAGACCTGTTACATAAAGCAATCCTTTCAAATAGGGTAACATCTCAGGAACATCTTATATTGAAATCCCTCCTTCAGTGTGTTTTTTATTCCTAAAAACACACAGCATCCTAAAACTGAAACCATCAGAATGACACAAGTCCAGAGCAGAGAGTCCTGAAAGACAGGATAGGATTATCGTCAGCTCACACCAATAATTAACTGTGCGCCAAAATGTTCTCTAGCCTTGAGATCCACTGATGTGGAACTGCCCAAGTCTGTTATATTCTCCTCCTTTCTGAAACATCATGGCCACAGCCAGGCTGACAATTGGAAATGGTCCCTCATCTCTGTGAATATCCATTCTTAAACCTGGGAAATGACTTGGAGGTTGAGAGCTGCGCTGCCAAAACCGTGATAGGAAATGCAGCTTAAAATAAGAGCTGAATTCCAGTGCCTAGGAAAATTCTGATGCTACTTAATTTACTAGTACCTTATAATTGTAACATGCAATGAATAGCAAGTCCTTGAGAAATGCTTAGAAACAGGCAAGAGAGAGGTAATATTTAGGCTTTTACACATACAGACTGATGATGGACATTCACATTAAGAAATGTCTTCTATAAGGCATCAAAACCAACTGTCTTGGGGCAGTTATAACACCATATTTAACAAACACAGCTCTTTTGTGTTAAACACCCTTGACTGGGCCATTTCCTTCTCTGTACATGAAGCTTTAATAATATGCGTGCAATAATAAAAGGATATACTCATTTGCATAACATCAGTAAACCAACCTAGATTATTATATTTGTACTTTAGGCCTGTAATTAGAAACCAAGGCTGCTTTCACCAGGGTCAGAGAGAATTTCTTCAGGACTGGTGCTTACGCTCATGAACAGAAGTGCTGTGGCATGAGCTGCTAAAGTCCATCTGAAATTTTGCTGCCTGTCAAAATGGGAATCAGTTCAGGTATTTCATTTGTACCCGCACCAGCCTCTTCTTGGTGGAACAGCAGCCACAGCATGAGCTTATATTGTTGAAAATAGGAATAACATAAAAATAATATTAACCACCACTAAATAATTAATCTGACACAGTTCACTGCATGTTCTGGAGCCACATAATTCTGGCACAGGAAGGATGTCAAGATCACTTTTATATCTTAAAGACACTTATGAAATTTTCTCTGATCTTATTTTCACTTTGGTTTTCTCTAATGTCATATTTTCAAAACTCTGTTTTAGCAAAATATCATGAGCAATTTTAAACAAATGATATAACTTTATTGACATATGACCAATTAAAGTACATTTGTAATCAATGTTGCAAAAAGAGCCCTAAGTAAAATGACATATCTCCAACTAATACTTTTTATAATCCTTGGTCTTATAATATTTACTACATAAATGACAAGCAGGGTCAAAGCAAATTGCACTTTATAAACTCAAGTTAAAGACATCAAACAAGAATTCATAAACCCAATATAAATGAAAATGCTTAACTTAAGTTTGCTCCATCTCTGGTCTACCCTGTGGAGATAAGAAGGTAAGGCTGCAGTTTTAATTGGTCCAATAAAGTCGGCTTGTGTTATGGTAAAGGAACATAAAAGCTAGATCAAAGCCAGCCTGCCTAACGGGCCTGTCAATACCAACACCGAGCCAGCAGCAGCAGCCCCTGCAGCAGAGCAGTCAACACCAGGAATGCAGGTTGCCATATGCAAGGCAATCTTTAAGCACTTCTGTTTATTGGTTTGCAAAGACCTTCCTCAGCTCGAGTTACATCAATGTTAAGCACACTTTATAGACATAGGAAAAAGCAGAATGTATGGAAAGAGTAGAGAGAAAAACAAATATCATTCCTTCCCTTGTGTGTAAATGTTGAAATGGAGTTTCCAGCTTTCTTTGCCATAAATTCTTCCTTTCATTTTTTAATCAAGTTCTGAAGGATTTTATTACGCTTTGTGCTATCTGCTGGTTCTGTCTTGTTTTACAGTGATTTTATAAGTGAAAGTTAAAAACAAAGTAAGATTGCAATATATCCCTGGCAGGTAAGTAGGAAAAGGAGTGTATTTGAACACCACAAATGTTTCCTTCATTCTGAAATAAAGAGAAAGAAGGTTTGTACATGATGTACCTCTTCCATGTCTTTCAGTGAGGTCACCTCCTTATTGCCTAAATCTTGTTTCTAAGAACAAGTTTGGCTCTGAACTTGGAAGTAGACCTGCCTGGTAGACTGCAGATACTATGAATCAGCTCTGGAAATCTCCTTGCTGTGGGAGCCTCTGTGTCCATCTACCTAAAGAATTTGTAGAATCCATTTTCCCAAAGCATGGCAGCACCTTATAATGCTGATATAGAAGTTATGCGGTTTTCATTTTACTGGTGGGCAAAATTTTTTCACAGAAGCTACTTTCTCCTAGGTCAGGGAGGAATTCTGCAGTAGAGCAGTAAAGCAAAGCTAAACCAGGCACAACTCAGGTGAGCACTCCAATGCCCCATTTCTGAGTTTTTGCTAATGAATTTGTAAAACGGCTGAACTCTCTAGCTTGTGTGCACTCTACATAGATTAGCTGCTTGGAATCTGTCTTCTATATGGCAGAACTAAGTCCAGCTTAAGATGTGAGGGATGCAGCCAGACTTCTAAGGCTTTGTCTCTACTGGTAAAAAAAGCCAGGCCAGAAATTAGTCTCAAACACTGGACCCATTTTTGTCCTCACCAATTCATTATTTCCTTGCTCCCTTGCTTTCCTTGCCTCTGTTTTGGACTATTCAAAGCAGCTTCCTACATGATATATTTTCTCCCAAGAGAACTAGTCCTGAGCATCTATACTGACAAGACCAATCCATAGCTGTCTTTGACTTAATATTTAGACAAAGCCTCAGTGACCAGTTCCAGCTTGATAAACAGCCTTCCACTCTGTAAGGTAAGGACACAATTTTAAGGATTGTCTCCTCCCTGTCCTAAAGTCCCCAAATACAAAAAAATATTTGATTGTATCATAAGCCCTTTCGGTATTAGGAGAGCCTCCTTGAATACTTACCTACAAATGTATACATTTCTCTTCTGCAAAATACATTTAGTTCTTTTCCCTTAAGAAATATTTAACAGTCACATTCCAAAGCTCTTCCTATATGGTTTCAGCAGTCATGTCCCATGCTTGATTGCTCTTCAAGTGTCTGCTGCAAGCAGCTGTATCATGATTAGCAAGGAGCCCTTTCCAGTCTCCAATTCAGAAAACATGCTCCTGGAAGGCTGCAGCCTACATGTATACAATCCCCACATCCCAGTTTCCTTGGAAAGCAAAGCTGTGCTCACAGTCTTGGTAGGAGCAGGAGCAAATTCTAATCAAAGGACAATCTGGATAATTGGTAGGTTGGGACTTCAGCCTACACCAGAGCATGCAACAGAAAAAAAGCGTGAATGCAGCCTTATAAAGCTCAAAATATGGAAAAGTCTGGTAAAGCAACCACAAGGAGAAGCAATAAGCTCTTACTTTGTGTGAGAAACTAGGTCTTATTTGTAGAATACATATTTATATCTATTTCAGAGGCAGTTTGTGCAGTGGTCTCAGAGTTCCAGATTAAGACCCTTTTAGAAACAAAGACTGTGCCTGTTATCTGTTTCTTCTATGGTCTGGCATCACTGTGGATTTTTTTTTATTATTATTATTATTATTATTATTTTAATGATTACAGTTGCAGCCAATCTTCCATCATAACACAACAATGACATCAACTGAGAACGAGAACAAAAACCCAGAAGAGTGAGTGATGCATACAAATATCTTTCTGGTTTGTTTTGAAGTGACACCATTATTCAATCCCTGAGAATCTACAAGGGAAAGCTACCAAAAGGATAGAACAACAGAGCAGACAGTGTTTGGAATTACCGAATGCAGGACAAAAAAAAGTGGAGCAAAGGGAACTAAACACAGATGAATGTAAAGCAAAACCAAACCTATGAATAAGTTGTTCCAGTGTGCACAGTCCTAAGTGCTTGAGCCAGCTTCAGCTAAAGTACACAAACAGAGCAGTCATTGGAGTTCTTCAACAGTCAAGTCACTTGGAAAAACACAAGCAGCTATAAATCAAACAAGCCACGTGCTTGTGGGCATATTTCACATAGAGGGTTCATTGAGATAGACCTGCAAGGACATGATTACAATAGCCAAGAAACTGAGCTTTTTTTTGGGTTTTAATGTTTGGAAAGCACCTAGAACTTTTCGATTGCTACCCAAAAGCACATAGTTACAATAACAACTGCAAACGTGTAAAGACTAAAAATGAATGCCAAGATAAAAACAAGAGGAAAATTAAAAAAAAAAAAGGGGGGGGGTGCTGAGCAGATCTGAGGCACTGGTCATGGCACATAAGTGTGTAATGCTGGAACACACTCAAAATCAAATCAAATTTTTATTTCTGCTAGGCCGTTACGCTGGTACATAAATATGGAATGAACAGTGACAGGCTCATTTCCACTTCTGGGTTGTGAGTGTTGATAGTTGTATGGTTCTGGTGATAACTGCAGATATAGGATAAGAAAGCAGGGAAAAATAATTACTACAAGAAATCACATGGTAGTCCCCAGAATAGTACATTAATCTGAAAGGAAAATGTGGCAAGGCACATTCCCATAACTATGAAAACAAGGCAGAGATTAGAAGACTCTGCTATTGTGGTACTGCTTAGAAAAAAAGGCTACACTGCAATGGTAAAATGCAAAACCAGATGGACAAAGATGACAAACGAAAGAGCTACAGGTATTAAAAAGATAATATAATGATTCAAATTGTGTTAAACCACTTTCTTCATTGTCCATAAAGTGATTAAATCTTCCCAGGCACAGCAGTGAAAACCCTTCAGGAATCTAAAAGAGAGAAAGGTGCTGTTTTGAATTACAAACGTCCTTCCTACCTACCACCTGAGGTCTGCTTCTGACCACAGCCTAAACTGGGACATGACCAAATTAAAGGTCTGCAAATAATACATGTAGAGGCAACTTTCATTCTAGCATGAAGTAGAAGTCTCAGCTACTTGGTTACAAAAGATTAAACTCTATCACTTACATTTTTGCACAACAGTGTGGCATTTACAGCACTCACATCAGAGATGGAAAATGTGTGTCCAAATCCTTATTCAGACTAAGAGGATTTAAACCTTCATCTTTCACCTCCTAGGTACCTGCACCAATTTTTAGACTAGACATGCTCTATCTTGTCCTTAGTCATCTACTGAACTAAGGAGTTGAAATCCTGTCATACTTAATTTAGTAAAAGCATTTCAACTGAATTCTAGCAGCCAGGGCATCACCCAAATTGGCTGCACATTAGAAGTCAAAAAGAAATAATGGAAGCTTCAGCCAAAGCAACTAAACAAAGCTAGTTTAATTTTTCAATTAAAACTAAAATGCTCTGATCTATAGTATATCATGCAGGGAGATGCCACCAAACTGGAGTACAAAAGCTTCACTTTGTTCAGAATGTTTTCTTCCCAGGGCCAAACTGTGGAGGTGACTCATCAAGATTATAGAAGAAACCATGCCAAAACTATCACTAAAGTTCAGTACCTCACCTGTGCCCATTCCTCCAGACCATAATGCTCTATCACCAACTTTGATCACTGAACTTCATTGCTTAGTCCTATCAAAGTATGACATATATAGCATGATAGATAAAATCCCTGTCCTTTTCTCATTTGTCATTAATATTTTAATCTGTTCTCAGAACAATAACTGTGGTTTGCAAGTCACAATAGCAACACAAACTTCCATGCCATCTTAACATTTCTAGATATGCCATTTCATGAAGCCACTAGCTTTAGAAATCTGAATAGGCAATACTTGGCAAACGCTTGGACAGCTGGGGAAAAATTGGTGTGTTCTAGAAAGCATTGTTTGTAATTCAAAGAAAGAAGTTTGGATATTTGTGTTTGAAAAAAGTGAGCATTATTTGTAATGTGATGTTTGCACAAGAATGGGTGGAATATTTAATACAGTTTTAGAGTCCATTTTCTCCCCCTGTTCTGGAGAGTTCCACAAAAGCTGAAGACTTCAATCTGACTCCACCAGAAAAGGCTAGTTTCTGAATTACAGCCAGAAAACTCACATGAGTTTGCCAAAAAAATAGAAAATTATCTTTATAGTCCAAATATAACAGAAACTATGAGGTAAGTTCTGATAAATCCTATTACACGATCTCAAGTGATCTCTGGGTAATATGTAGAGGTTGTGCTTATGCTTGTTATTTTTTTATCAGAAATAATTTGTAGTAAATATTGTTTATGTGAACCAAAGAGTTTCTTTGTTATGACCAAAGCATAAATAGCAAAATAGCAGCAGTGTTACTACATTGTTCCTTTTACTCTTACCCTTCCATATCTTTCCTTTATCCATGAAAACAACATACACTTCATTTCTGCTTTCCTTTACCAAAACCCAGGCTTAACCCCAATTGTTGTCATGTGCCTTCATCTCAGTTGGTACTGATTTTGTTTTTCTTGGATCCAACAAAATCTAGGCATACTGAAACATAGCTTATTTCATGTCAAAATATATTGCGCTACACAGACTAGCTGATCAGGAGCTGTTTTCTCTAAACACTGAAAAGATTTCCTCTTGTCGTTTCAGGATACTTCTAAAACAAGTCTCTGAGCTTAGGGCTAGAGTTTGATTAATGCATGATTTCCTCTTTAAAATTAGAAACAGGAATCATGAGTGATGGTTAATAATTTTCATTTGCTCTTCTGCTCTGTTTTCCAAGCAGTCTAATTAAGGCCTGGTTCCCAAGCTTGATTAGGCTTCTTTTACATCTGACTGCAGTTTGCAGATAGTGCTTCCAGGCAGGAACTCATGCCTATTTGCAGTAAATGGAAACAATCTGGGAAGGAACAAGAAGATTGTTTTTGGGGCTTTTTTTTCCCTCCTTTAATTAGAGAAATTGTAACGTCTCTTGCCGGAATCAACAACATCATTTAACTATAAATGTCAGAAGTGGAGACACAGTAATGAGGCCCCAAGTCACATTTGCTGAACTGCATGTTGTAGTCTTGCCATTAGAGACAACTGTTTTACACTTTTACCAAGTCTGTGGGATTGCAGGGCACTCAGTCTATGCTGTCTAATTTCACATGTACCATGGGAGCTGTAAAAGGTCTGTACAAACATCCGAGTTAGTCACTAGCTCTCTGACCTGCTGCCTCCTCAGGATACCCAGCACTGCTGCATCCCAGCAGTAGGGAAAATAAGGAAGATACTCTCCTGCTGACTAAGAACTATCCCAAAGGCAATTCCTAAAACAGGTTCCTGTGTTACTACCATGGGGTACAACACACGTGGCTATATGTGATACACAATGTATGTTTCAATTACTTGTTCAATCCTCAGAAGAAGAGAGTTTCTCCTCCCCACTCCCACTGTAAAGTGAGAGGACACATCCATTTGCTGATTCCACAGACTTGTCCTTTATGTCTGCAGTGACATGGCTCTCAGTCAGGTGATCCTTCCCATCAGACTTCTCAGAAAGTGGAGTCTCTTTGTTCCCTGCACTCCTCTGACTCCATCACAGTGTATTGCTCCTGGTACTTTTTAAAAGCTGTTTGCCAGTGATGGTGTTTGAAATACGTCAGGAGCTCTACCATTATTTTAGTTACACATATCTTGTTCTGACACAGACACAATTTCTGTATTCTTGTTAATCCTGTATGGGTTTGTTGTTTTTTTTTTTCTCATGCAGTATCTTAAGATAGGTGCTATATGTTGATGCAGTGAAGAAGGGTTAATATAAGTACATTTTTTTTCCCCTAAAGGCACTTTTTTAAAGGATAAATGCACTTTAAAATAGTTCTATTGGTCACCATACACTAAAGGTATTATTAGCAAAGGAAATTTACAGATGTTAGATGTGTGATTCAGCATTTCTTACTACTTACAGCTCCATGCTGTAAATCTAATGAGCTTTTGGCATAAATGAAATTAAACGTTGTCAGTATTAAGTGGATTTAGAGGAAACAAACGGTGTCCATTTATGTTACCTAAAGGGGTTGTTTGCACAGCAAGATCTAGATGGTGTTCTTTCTACTGATAGAAGCAGACTGGGACAGATTCTGAGGCATCACATCACAGAAACAGCTCAATCCATGACAGCTTCTACAGCCTTCTAGACATGAAGTGTAGATCAAACTGAAATGAGCTCTTAGGACCCTTATTTTAGATATGGAGCTTTGGGTTCAAGATAATTAGCCTGACCACTTTCCCTCTAGTACCAAGTTATGTTACTACTATACACAGTTCTAATGAAAGACAGAGGAAAACCTGTTTTTCCACTTTCTTCCTGAGGCTACTGGTAAGAGTAGTCCCAGAGAAAAAGGAAAATCAGGACCCTCTTTCCCATGCAGTTTATACATTTGATCCAGTCGGACAAGCCATACGCGAGGACACAGGACAGTACTGACTGAAGGAGCAAACTCTCCTTTATTCTTTACAGGATACAGACTAAGCTGTTTCTTGCTTTTCATCTGCCATTATTGGAACTGAACTAAGGGCTGATGAATGACGAAGGTTTAAGTGTATCTAAGAGATGAAGCTTCTTCTTGACTTCACTGAAGCATAAATGAAGTATGAATTACTCAGTCAGGCACCAGGTGAAGGTCATACTCAGGAACTGTTTCTTTCTCTAGGACAAAGAGGCTAGAATAGAATAGAATAGAATAGAATAGAATAGAATAGAATAGAATAGAATAGAATAGAATAGAATAGAATAGAATAGAATAGAATAGAATAGAATAGCCTGAGCTGGAAGGGAACCACAAGGATCATTGAAGTCCAGCTCCTGGCCCTGCACAGGAGGTGTTATTACATTTCTAAGAGTCTCTAAAGCTTACATAATGCTTGTGAGAGGGCAACAGGAGATATTCTATGATATTTAGGTGTCTGAAATTTACCAAAGTTGTATATTGAACAGAATTCAGACACTCCGGACATGTCCCCAAAAAATCTCAAAATGCAGACTGGCTATGAAATATCAGTATTACCTTAACTTCAATTTCCTTTTTCTTTTTTTATATTTTTGTTTAACTTCTCTTTTAACAAATAAATACACATTGTTTAAATTTATTTATATTAAAAATACAATTAAAATGTGTTTTTACAGATATGAAAACTATAGAGATATTTCACAGTATTTGTGCATAGAAGAACAAATTTTATTACATGTCTTCATATTTATCAACTTATTTTGGTTAAAGAACAACATGACTACCATGACAGGGCTATATTTTAGAGAGGAGAACAAATTAAATAGGAAATTAAGTTCTTCTTGTACTGGAAGGGGAAATTAAATGAAAAAGCAGTTGTTAAACATTTTGGGTGACTTGCTGAAAGATTAATAAATTGTGTTATTGTGTTCAGAACTTACATTTGCCATCTTAAAGTCTAAGTGGTTTTCCGGCTAAAACTTTGGGGTGTGTTTGGAGAAAATAAACCATCTGACTTTTGAATGACTCAAACTCGTAAGTTCTAAGCAACAGAGATATTACATACTTTGTCAGTCCACATCACACACTTCACTCTTCTTCTCTCTAACAGACACAAATTCAAGATTACATCTTATGCTTTGTTATTAACCTACTTTGTTCTCTTTACATCACTAAACCGTAAATCGGAAATGCTTGTAATATCTGGAAGAAGATTATGTTCC
The DNA here is from genome assembly GCA_026261815.1 of Monarcha castaneiventris obscurior. Lineage (NCBI taxonomy): Eukaryota > Metazoa > Chordata > Aves > Passeriformes > Monarchidae > Monarcha > Monarcha castaneiventris. The sequence continues at coordinate 2,010,414 of JAMPIT010000566.1, read as the reverse complement.
TACTTATTTTTGGCCCTTTGATATGTAAGGACTTCATTCATTTAAACTAAGTATTTTATCATAGAGCTTGGCACATAGGTTAGGATTGGTACTGGGGTGAGGCTGGTAATTTTACTTCTTATTAAAGTTACCCAACACTTCTCATTATAGAGCCTGTTTTCAGCTGCACATCACTTTGCCAAACCTTAAATGTTTGGGCTGAAATTTTCCATGCCAGGTGTCTGCCTGAGGCAGAAATATTTCAGGAAGTTTCATCCAAAATGGTACAGCTGTTTCTGAGAATAAGGTTAAAGAAAATCTGTTGTTTAGTAATGTTGAAAAAATACTGGCAACCTTTTACTGGAGAAGTCCAAGTGTTTTTATGCAGAAAGTAAAAGTTTGGGGTGATGGGAAAACAGAGAGGGGGAAGCTGACTTTCTGTCCGTGATGTATGTCTGCATAGAAACGTTCGCATTTAAAATTTTCAGAAGTCAACCTTTTTAAAATATTCAGCAGGGCTTTGTAGGCTCAGTGTCTTGGACTCTAATCTCTGCTGAAGTCCCTTTACTTGTTTCTTTTTCACACTTTCTGTGACTAAACCCAGCCAACAGGAAACATTACAGAAAGACAATTATGCAGCACCTAAGGCTACATAAGGTAGAGCCTAAATTCAGGCATTACAATTCCTTGAAAGAGGGGGTCCTCATTGGGACACAGTTCCTCATTACACTTTCTGCTCACCCAAATCTGCATGTACTTTCCTGAGGGAAGAAAACTAGAACTACAGAGGAAGGCTTGAGCCTCCCTGGTGACTGTTTCTTCCATGCATGCAAGATGCGGACACAGGGAGGGGCACTGAAAAAAATTTGGGTACTGTTAACTTGGACATGGAATGCAGGAGCAGCTGGGGCTGTCTGTGGACACCCAGCTACACACTGGCAGGACACAGGGTAAGGAAAGCCAAGGAGCCTGGGAGGGGATATGGAGGTGTGGAAAGCACAGAGGTATGGAGACTGGAAGCCATGCAAAAAGCAAGGTGAGGAGAACTAGAGGAGAAATGTGGCAAAACTGGGGGGAATAGGGTAAGTGAAAAAAAAAAAAAAAGAAGAAAAGGAAACAGAATGGAATTAGAGCAGGGAAAAAAGCTTGTTGGAGGGAAGGGGTTAGAAGGAGAGCTGGAAAACTCATCCTGAACATGGAGAACAGAAGAGGTGGATGATGGAGATTGAGTATAGAGACAAGCCTGGAGCAAAGGGAGTCTTAGACTAGGTGGAAAAATCAGGAAAGAGAGTGGCACTCAGGCTTGGCAAAGGGAACCAAACTCAGAAGGATGAGATAGAAAGAGCTGTAAGTGCTCAGCAGTGTTTTCTTCTGAAGGAAATCCAGGTCTAGCCTGCAGATGGACCGATGGCTACTGCGTGTGACAGTAAAATTCAAAGAGACAGGACATAAGCTAAAGTACCATCTCACAACCAAACTACTTAATCATTATTAATTATGTTCCCTGAGAGTTTTGGTCTCAATACCAGTCTTCCAGATCATTCCCAGTTTAGGGCTAGCACAAGCCAGAGATTGCTCACAGTTGTTGCTATATATGAAGACAACCTTCACAGAGGTAAAAGAATATTTGGTTGCATGGGTGTAAATTATGCCGTGCACACACCCAGAACCAGAGGATGGGCCTTGGTTCACATTATTTACTAGTATAGACATTGCCTAAGGCTATAACAGTACTGTTAAATGAAAAAGGGCCAGGGAATGACTCAAGTACTGAACTGCTGATTGCTCATGCAGATTAAGAGTTAGTTCACTCACAGTCTCCGTTTTGGACCACTAATCCTAGGAAATATCTACTTCAGAGTGGTCTTTGGTAGCATGTATGTAGGCTGCTTTGTGTCACTTTGTCTAGGAAACGAATCAGCAGGCTCTTTTACTTGGTGCTTCTGGAAATGAACCCACTGTCAAAATAAAACCAAACAAAAAAAAAAAAAAAGAGAGAAAGAAAAAGAAAAAGAGGTGAGTAAAACTGAAGTTAGCAAGACTGTCAGAATGTACCAAGTAAAAATAATTTCTGTTTTACAGATTCAATATTATGGTCCTGTTTCAACTAAAATTTTGGATTAATAAGGGAAAGGGTTATGAAAATAAGGAGTAAAAACAAAAGCAAACCTAAATGTACATTTTAACAGACAAAACCCAGGCAGGTCATTTTTGCTAGAAACAGAGGAAATCAAGGCACACATCAACAGGTATTGTGCAGTGACAAAGTATCCTTTCAGCCCTTGACAGCAAACCACAGGTGACATATTGTCTCAGGTTTTATAAATTGTGACCTTAAAATATAGCTAAGGATATCAACACCTGCTTAGCTGATCTTGTATTAAATCCATGTAGAAGCTGTCAGAACTTACTGCAGTGTAGGCAGGCCTATGCAGGAACTGAGGAGTGGCCTGTGCAAGCTTTTATGGCATACTAAATTAGTGTGGAAAACATTCAGCCCACACTCCTCTTTTTGCCCACCGATATGAAGTATGTTTGGCAGATCAAAGCTAATATTAGAAGATGAATACCAATGGTTTTTTAGCAGATTGGATCTCACAGACCTGGTGAAAAAATAGATACTGTGTTCCTGAAAGCATGGGTACAGAAAAAAATGCCAGAGGGCATAGAGGAAATGATACATGTCAATACAAATAACTATCACTCTGGGTGAAATTCCAGTCCATGAACTTCATTAATTTGGTGGTAGCTTGCCAGACTGCAAATCCCACCAACAGAAATGTAATAAACAATGAAACAGAGGATTTAGTCACTTTCCACTCAGCTTCTCTTCTTCTTTGTCTCCACTATTCCTTTAAGCCACAATTAACCTACAAATCTTTATCCTCATCCTGAGCAGTTATCATAAAGTCTCACCTTATCCCATAAGGATAATAAACAAAATGCACAATCTTCTGAAGATTTCAGCAATGTTCCAAAAAAATTAATTCTACATTTAATACAGCTACTAGCCAAGATCAGTCATTCATATATTTAAGTACAAAGCTATACACATTGATTCATGAAAGCCACACCAAACCTAGAATAAGCTCTGAAATATATGTGTATCTATTTAAGATTTGGTGGGAGGTATGGCTCCCCAGTGATCCTCTCAGGAGGAGAATACATACTGGCAAGAGGCAGAGTAAAGGGAAAGTCATGAAGGTTGAGAAAAGAAATACATGAGTGCTGTTTAGATGATATGCAAAAGAGTCAGCTGATTGCTCCCTTTCTTTCCATGGCTTGTCCTGGCAAGACAAGCAGGCTAGCAATCATAGCACTAATAAAACATATATATAGTGGTAATAGTATAACTGCAAGTTTACTTTGCCATAGCCCTAAAATAGATTCTTCATAATAGAGTAAATCTATAACTTACTAAATACTTCCAGTCACCTGGCCTTAGTTGCTGAGAGTAACAAAGGAAAATTGTGAACATTCTCAAGAAAAACAACATGATGAAAGTTGCAAGAAATAAGAACTTTTAAAAATCAGACCATTTACCAAAGACAAAAGGACATTGTAGTCCATCAGGTTTGTTCTCCTGCTGTTGCAGACATTCATATCATAGGATATCCTTCATCAACTTATGAAGTTCCATTTAGAGAATGTTGTTTGTTTGTTTATTCAATCTGTTCTGGAGCTTCGGCATTCCAGTTGTTAAAAACTTTCTTCCAATTTGCACATATTTCTGGTTATTTTACATGCATCTAGTTTTCATATGAATATTGGCCCTCATCATATTTTTTTGCCTTTCGGGCATTACACCCCTAATACATTTAGAGGCTGTAATGAAATCCTCATCCCAGACTTCATTTCAGTAAGTTAAATACCATGCCTATTCAGTTTCCTCTTGGAAGACAGATTCTGCATTTACCTAGCTATCTTGTCTTTCCTGCTTCCTTCTTGTTTCAGCTTAACACATTTCAAAACATGGATGGTCAAAATTGTAAGTAATGTGACGGAGGCTCCAAAACCTCATCTGAGTCTGTATCTCTGGTATATTCTATATGTCATATGCCTTTCCCAGTACTGGATCACATTGCTATGATTAATTAGCACATCCTGTCTTCCCTCTCAGGAAGACATCTTGCAGATGATAACAGGAATTATTAGAATCCTTTTCCTTCAGGTTTGTCAGTCTGTCAGCTCTGTATTGTTTAACCATGTTGCCAATGCCTTTTTTTGCATCACAAACACTTTATCAACAAAGCACAAATTAAAAGATTAAATAAAACCGCTCTTAAGCATGATCATTCTCACAGTTCTTGAGGAGTGCTTCTGAATATATTTTTTCCCTTTTTCAACACTACAGGTTTTATTTCGTTAACTGATCCCTCCCCAGGTTCCTAACTTTACTCCTTCATCTCTGACAACTTAACCACATCCTCCCTAACTTTGTTCACATACTATTGCTCTCATTCCTCTTCACTCTTTCTTGCTGTGCACATTTCTGCCCTCTTGTATTCCTTTATCCATAGACATGTACCAAACTTAGGTGTTGATTTTCTGCAATTCTATTTCAGACTTTTGTCATCATTTTGCAATATCCAGTTAGAGATTCAGATATTTTACCCCAAGTTGTTAATACTGAACAGTCATAGAATCATAGAACATCCTGAATTGAAAGGGACCCACAAGGATCATCAAAGTCCAGCTCCTGGGCCTGCACTGGACAGCCCCAAGAATCACACCATGTTTTTGAGAGTACTGTTCAAACACTTCTTGAACTCTGTCAGGTTTGGTGCTGTGACCACTTCCCTGGAGAGCCTGTTTCAGCACCCAGCCACCCTCTAGATGAAGAACCTTTCCCTAATATCCAACTTAAACCTCCCCTGATACAGCTTCAAGCCATTCCCTCGGGTCCTATCACTGGTCACCAGGAAGAAGGGATAGGTGACCACAATGAAGTCCCCCCACAGTCTCCTCCAGGCTGAACAAAACAAGTAACATCAGCTGCTCTTCCTACGACTTCCGCTTCACCATCTTCATGGCTTTTCTTTCAGTGATCTCTTATAAGTTAATATTCTTGTCTATGTTACTCTTTGTGAGGTGACCATCCTCATCAAGAGACTGGCCAATGTTATTTCTGGACTGTCTTTTGCTATTAACATATTTTTAAAAAGCTATTTTATTGTCTCCCACAGTACTGGCCAGCTTCAACTTTAATTGAGCTCTGGCCCCATAAATTTTCTTTGCACAGTTGTGAACAGCATCTAATCTCAAAAATGAGCCTTTTTCTTCCTTGATCATCATCACTGTGATATTACAATGGGAAAGTAACAGGAATCTGAAAAGGCTGTCATTTTCTGAGCTAGGAGCAGAACTGGGGATCATGAAAATAGTGAAAAATCCATAGTATCACTCTCCCATACTTGACTGTAGAAATTTGGATGCCTTAGCTATGCTGCCTCTAAACTAATTAGTATCACCTAGAGCTTTGATATGGGTTTGGGTTTGGTTTTGTTCTTTTCTAATTTGGTGATTTATTTATTTACATATTTATTTACGTATTTATTTATTCTTGGCTGTTTGGCTTTTGGCAATGTCTAGTTGGCAAAAGTTGGCATTCTATTGGCATTTTGTCTGCTTAGATTCCATCTATGTAACAAACCAGTGAGCTATGCTACTCAGGAGAGGTAACTCGTTTTTTCTAGGGGCTACAGAAACATTCAACCATACTACATTTTAGTGGTAAACACGACCATAATCACTCTGTTCTTTATCCAAGAGACAGGAATGTGAAATGAAATATAATGTTATTCATGCAGAATTAATTATAGAAAATGGTACAATGCAATGCAAAACATAATAATAAAGCAAAACAACCCCTAAAGAATACATTTAATCATTTCTATATCCTCCAGTTTATGTGTGATCAGACTTATTTCCAAACTGGACAAAAACAAATTCTTTGAGTTCAATCCCATATGCCAAATTTCAGTCCAGAATTATTTTTTTACAACTAAGTTATAAATCCCTGAAAACAGGGGGAAATAATGGAAACACTGACTACAATATCATAAATAAAAACCTTCCTCTGAAGGATTTCCAAGATTTCCAGTTCATAAGAAGTTTAATGTTTCAATTGAGACTTACACCAAACTTCAAATAATGACACACTTCAAATTTGTACTCTAAGCAGTACAAATAAAGTAAATTTATTCACGATGTATTACTGGTAACTGTTTATGTCCCAGAAGTGAAAACACCAAGCTCAAAGGCAGCATGATAGCCTATATCTTGCTAAACCACACATTTATTTCCAAGACTTCACTACAGCCAGAATTCAACCAATGCCATGCTCTTGCCAGTAACAATGTTTCTATTGTAAAATAAACAGTACATTTTTCATATCACTGTTTTTTATGTGCATTTTGCGTTTAATTTTTTTTTCTCCCACAAGATAATTTTGTATAATTTTTTTTTTTTCCTTAGCCTTAACCCACAGAAACAGCTGCTCCATTTGTGTTTTCCTGTGTTTCAAGGAGTGTACTTACTGAACAAATACAGTCATCGCATGGGAGTGTTCATATACTTGTTTCTGTTCTGGAACTGCTGATTTCTCTCAGGTTAAGTAAGGCACATGATCTAATCGCTAGAAAGATTTTTCTGAAGATTTTTCTGAAGATTTTTCATCCACTACTGCAAGGCAGGCCTTAATAGTTAACATGCAGATATCACTAGTTCTATTGAATTTCAGTGGAGTGGAGGTTAAATTTCTTTCTTTTTTTGGTAACATCTAAACCAATATTGGTTTGATCCTATACTGTCGGCCCTCTATGATCTGGTACTATTCACATTGTGTCCTGCTACTCTTACCAGTATCATATTGCATTTGGTCCAGCTAAAGAAAAAGTAATATAAAGAATTTGCATAATGATTGAAGCTTCAGACTGGAAAACAAGAACTCGGAACTATTCTGCCTTTGGCAAGACAGTGCTTAAATTTGTCTGTTGTAACAATAAGGCTGCTCTAAGGTGACAGTAGAGAAAAGGAGGACCACAGCTCAGTTCCCCATACTGCATAGAAGCATAAAACTGGAAAAGATCTCTAAGACCATCAAATCCCACTGCAAACCAGCACCACGATGTTCACCTCTAAGCTGTGTTACCAAGTGCCACAGACACATATTTTTTTTAACACTTCCACCACCTCCCTCAGCAGGCTGTTCAAATGCCTGACCACCTTTCACTGAAGGAACATTTTCTAATATCCAGTCTAAACCTCCCCTGGCACAGTTTGAGGCCATTTCCTTTTGTCTTGTCACTTGTTTCTCCTTCTTCAAGCACTCGCCATGGAAAGAAAGCCAGTTAATTCTGGACATCTGTCTTTGACCACTGACAAGACAGGAAACCCAGGGCAACAAGACTCTAATCACAAGCACTTCAGCTAAATATCTAAGAAAGGTGGAGTGACCTTGAGCCCACTGAACTCAAGTGGATGATTAGAGAGGCACTGAAGCAGCTTCCGAGGAGTGTCCCAACATTAAGAAGGTATTTCCACTCAGTGGTTAGTACAAACCATGCTGGAATGCCAGCTGCCCCACCGGCTTCTCATTACTCTATCTTTCTCTAGTTCCGTTTCAACTCCTCACAAACATTCATACTGTCATGACTGATTGTCATTGTGAGAAAAATTACTATCCTTATGCTGAAAGGTGTTTCACAACAGCGTATTTGGAAACCAATTGAAGTGGTCTGAATAGAAATACAATGTACTTTCAGTCAGCTGCAAAAATCTTTTTCCCATGTCTTTTCCTTTCAGCATTTCAAAATTAAATTTAACCATTCTTCCCTTGAGATGTACGATGATTCTTTATTGTTATTCATTGCCTTTTATCGGGATCTTCAAGCAGTTTAAAGAAATCAGCATTTTCTAATGTTTCTGAGGTATGCAGGTAGGATTTTCAAAACTCTGGGAGATATCTTTCATGTTTATAATTAGAGGAGTAACTGCCCTATGCTTTTGACTTGGCCATCTGTCTTAGGTCATCACCGATATTGCAGAACACCAGAACAGGATATGAATCTATGCCTCCACTGTCACATTTGCAGCTCAGTTTATTAATGAGCACATACTTTCATTGCAATTTAATCTAGCATTCTGTATAGCAAACCATGGCGACTGACACATGGCTCATATACTATCCTTCCTTGCCTCCTATTGGGGAAGTAATCCTTTGAAAAGAGATAGCAAAGACATCTGCTTGCTGTAATGCTTTAAGCTACAACAGCTAAATCTGCCAGTACTTATCTCTCAGTGCCCACGTTGAGTTTGGTGGGGTTTGGATTAGCCCTTAAATTAGGAAACTACAGTACAGGGTTTTGTATTTGATCTGTCTGAGGTCACACAGAAGCTGAGTGACAGAACTGGCGTAAAACAAAGGAAGAAATGCCAGAATAAGAAAATGCAAAGGTAGTAGGTAAGCAACAATTTACTTTCCAAAAATATGAAGAGAAGCAGAATAATATTTTTATTGACATGGTTAAACTTTTTTTTTTTTAAATATACACTCAAAGGTAAACTTTGCCCCTTAGCTAACAGGATCACGAACAATGTCATCAAGTTAACCACACATATTTTTTCCGACACAGAGAAGTTATGTGCAGCAGTAAGGAAAGGGTAAAAATCGCAGCTGATTTTGGCCAAAGCTTAAACTTCTAACTGAAAGCTGAAGCACTGAAGCCTGCCCTTTCACAAAGATTTATTTTCTGCAACAAAAGCAAAATTCTCTACTTTTAGCACTACGCCCCTCTCAAGTCATTTATAGAGCAAACATGCCTTACTATATTTCTGCTTAAACTACTTGCATTCAAAATATACTTATTTTATTCTAAATTAAGCCATAAGCTGCTAGTGATTAAAAAATGTTCTTCCTCCAGCACTGAAATAGATCAAAGTGAATGTTCATATATGTAAATGACTGTAGAGTTGCTTTTTCTCCAGCTGATCATTTCTTCCTATCTAGATCTGATGTTCTGCCTCTGAGAACAGAACTTATTAACAACACTAAATGAAAAAAAAAAAAGATATCTTTCAGCAAGAGACTCCTCTTTGCCAAACATCCCAGGGTTTGTCTCCAAGGACTTTAAAAGAAAGGAAAGAATGAAGAACGGAAACTATAAAGCATGCATTACTGCTATTATCTAATTGCTGAATGAATAGCACAGTTGTTTAGTCTGATTGCACTAAGCTAGTTATCCACTGCAAGCCTCATTGACAAAAAGGGAATCTACACAAATTATAGGGAAATTCAAGCACTAAAGGAATGTTTTGGTTCAGAGGTTTGCAGTGACTATTGGCTTTGGTTCCTGGCATAGTTTGCCTTTGCCATATGAACTCTGTTGGGTTGGGTCAGCCCAATGCTTTCCAAAAAGCCTGAGAAGAGGACAGACTTCCTTGTCATCTGTATCCCATAAATAAATTAAAGTGATGTTCTCCAGTTAGAGTTTGTTTCTTGGCAGGCTAATCTGCAATCAGAGAAAGAAAAGCTTTTCATTTGTGGACTCTAACTAAAGGAAGGAAGTTTTTGTATGTGTATTCACCAGAGACCAAAATATTAAAAAGTGGAAGAGGAAAAACATATGTTGCAGTCCTCCAAAAAATAAGTGGATAAAAAAATTGCATTAGAAACATGCACTCAATTGATGATGTTGTAAAACAAATCATTCCTTTACAAAGAGCAGGCAAAATCGTTTCCCCGCTACCACCTTCTTCCAGCATAAGAACAGGTTTTTCAGGCACTTTTTTTCCCCTAATTTATACCCTTTATACAGAAATAGCAAAAAATGAAACAAACTTTAATATGCCACGTTCCAGTTCTCCCTCTTATCATATTGCAAAACGTATGCATGCAGAATGACAGGGATATGGATTGCACTACCCTGCTATTTCTAAGACATCACAACCAAGAAGTAATTGCAGCAAGTATGAGCAGTGACAAGGGTATATTCAGCAACTTTTCTGAATACTTTATTTCAGTCAGAGAAGACATTGCAGCACACAGCAGCTACACTTCTCCTCCTGCAACCTACTGCAAAGCTCCATCAGACTCTCTTTCCATGTAACTACCAGCATTCAGGCTCGTCTCTCATATTCTCAGACTATTTCTTTCAAATTTTCTTGCACATCTTCTGTTATAGAAGTGAACTTTCTGTAGCAATTAATTTCCTTTTAGTTAAATAACTATGTCTCTATGAAACCTTTTTATACTCACCAAAATAAACAGATCTCTCTTTTTTTATTTTCTGCACTGAATGATTACAAAATAAAATCAAAATAGGAACATGGTAAGAGGTTGCAGTTAGAGAAAGCATTTTTCTAGATGGACTTCTGTGAGTCTCTGATATTTGTAGAAAGCACTAACACACTGCTCCCAGGTCATGCTTCCCTATTCTGGGGACACCCTGTGCCTGGCACAGCTGGTATGGAGCCCTACTCTCCATTGTCCAAAACAGTGATACCTGTGTTACAGGTGCTGCAGAGTGGCAGGTGAGACTGGGACTTCACTTGAATGAGTCACACAAAACAAGTAACAGAAATGCTTAATGGTTATTGACTTATAATGCCAAAAATATCTTCTGCTAGCATGACTTCCTCTGCCTGGAAAATGAGCATAAGCTTTGCCATTGAAGGACCTGTTTAGCTGCAGCTCCAGCACAGCCATAGCAGCCACACCAAGTCATTCTAAATGACAGCAAACTTTGAGAGCTGTTTCTCTTGACATCTGTATCAACCACCACAACACACCTCCAGGGATAAGTAGTATTTGAATATTAGCTGCATCATATTTGGAAATGTTTTATGGTTTCAAATTTGGAGCCTCTTTAAACTACATTATAAAATGCATTACAGAAAACTGAGAATTAAATCAAATTTAGATCCTATTAAATTCAAGTTAATGGAAGATGTACTACTGGCTTTACTCAGATCCCAACAAGACCACAGATGTTTCATTTTCTTTCCAAACTCTATTGTCAAAAAAATTTAGTTTCTCTTTATTCCCACAAACCAGAAATAACAATCAAAGTATAATGATTATAACCAGGAACTGACAATGAATATACAACTACAGAATTTTACTTTCCTATGTTTCCGTTTACTGGCTTTTGCAGGTATATTCATGTCAGTTCTCCTTTCTATATCCAGTTGAGACAGCTGTTATTTAAATATTTATATCCACCAGAATCTTTCTATGTAAATTGTTTGTCTTTGAAATTACCTTGTTCATTCAAACAAAGTTTCAATGGGATAGGAAAGCATGGCTCTTAAGGGTCAGGTATGGAAATTGAAAGCAATTATCTGTAGGTGCTGGCTCTCCGAATGCCTTAGAGACCAAGTACATATTCTGCACTTAACAAGGAAGAATTAATAATTAATCTTAAGTTTTTGGCAAGATACAATCTAGGCAAGAGCCTAATGCATTTGAACCACTGCTCCTCATCTTGGAACAGGAAAGTGGATTTCTGTCTCTCTCTGGCTGACACCGTGGAGTCAAAAATGATTCTCAGGGAGCTAAAAGTAGTGCTGGTGATGCTGATGTTTTCAAGAGCAGGGTCTGATGCAGACAATCGTGGTTAGGATATATCTCCTGCGCTGCATGACATCATTTCCTCACGTGTACACTCCAACAGCAGCTGCCTGACTTCATCCCTCAGCAGTTTGGAGTTAGCAGTTTCTTTAACATGCCCTGACTCATGATCCCAAAGGTTTGGGGCTGAAAGAAAGGATGCTTTCTGAAGGGTTTTCTGTGCCCCTTACCTAATTTCTGAGTAGCTCTGAGTGCCGTCTTCATGAAAGGGTGCTTGGTACTTCAGGGTATGACATTTCTCAGACTCAAAATCACTTTTGCTTTCAACTCTCCCCTGGATCCTGCTAAAACCCATTTGCTTCAAATCCTCTACCTAATATTGAACTGCAGGGTTTGACTGAAGTTTAGTTTTACCTTCCCATTGTAAAAGTGAAAAACACAACACTTTGCATCCACTGTGGCAGTGGAATTACTATTGCCTTACCCTGTCAACCTGCCTCCCAAAAGAAAAGAGAGACAGAAAACTGCATGTCTATGGAAGGAGTGAGAGGTGGAGTTCTGGGGAATTCCATCATCTCCTTTGTCCTGCTGATTGCTCCTCTGGGATGGCTTTATCTCCTGAGCCTCCTTCCTCCTCAACCCCGTGTTTATACGAACATGCTATGGAGGAATAAAGGAGGGAAAAAATTCCCATTATGACTAGCAATTAAAAGCTTCTAGGTTTGCACATAGTGACAGGGATCATCATTGCCTCAGCAGTTCATTTTCTGTGCCAGTCTGACTCTACCGTAGCCCTCAAACTTCAAGTTATTCCTCCCTATGCTTGCATTCCCATTTTAATGGTGAATAAAATCCTTCTCAGAGTAACCAATGTAGATTGGTAGCACAACCATGACAGTAGAAGAAACATCACTTCAACCTCTATTACATCACATCATGAAAAAAAACTTTGTTTACATTGACTCAGCATCACATGAAAACTCACTTTGGTAGAGTACTAGGAATACCACCCCTTGCACATGATTTTACACACAAATATCCTTTTCAGTAAAGCCTTTTTCTGTTCAAATTAATCTGAAAACCTTATTACTTTGTATGTATACCATGTTTTACAGTATATCATATTTTGTAGAATAAAACATTTCTCACCTTTTTTGGTCAAAAAGGAGCAATTACAGAGTATGTACAGCTCAGAATTATATTCAGTTTTCTCAGAACAAGGTTTCTAATTGCTGTCTGAGCTACAGAAAGGAATACACCACTGATGATTTTGGTGGTTAGGTAAGTGCTAGCCAAATTTATGAACTCTGGGATACACAATTGAAAATCAATACATTAAACTTGATCCTTTCCAAATATTCAGAGAGCTTTCGCTTCTACTTCTGTGTGAAAACTAAAGAGAAAACCCTATGAGGTTAAACATATCTTTTACCTAATTGTATTCATTCATATCTGTTATTAAGATACCTAGTCTTTTTGTTGAGGCTTATGACCAAAAAACTCCAACAACATCCAAAGAGGTGGAACTTTGCTGTCTCGGCAGCTAAAGATCTAATTTCCACAGTCTGCTTCTGAAGAGCAATGTGACTTGGGCATGTTAACTCATCCCTGGCTTCTCCGTTTTTTGATATGTGTAGTGTTATCCACTTCTAGACTCCTTTGAGACTTACAAACAAGAAAAGTTGTAGCATGTATGTTAAGTATTATTAATCTAATGTAAATAAAATTACCAAATAAAAAATTCAAGTCTGTTGATTTTTCTACTTAGTGCTTGTATTCCAACCTGAAATTATCCAGGGGCACATTCATCCAAGATGCTACAGCATACTTTGCAAATTAAAATTACTCCATGATAATAGATCAGGGGTCTTTTGTGCCCCAAATATAAAGAATTGCATTTATCTAACTGATTCTGCTCTCAGTTTTGAGTTTGGGAGTAACAAAGCCAATATAAACTTAGTGCAGATTTCAGTAATTAATTGTTTGGAAACAATTCATTGTAAATACTTTTGTATTTATAGCTACTATGAAACAATGAAGATAACATCTGAGAAGGCTCCAAGTGAAGCAGGAAGACGCTGCAAAGGATGTGCCATTGTCATTATTAATAAAGCTTGTGTCTGACTGCAGCACAAGGTGCAGAGATTAGTATCAGTTGTGTCCCTGGAGGGACGAGACAATGCAGAGCTGTAGTGAAAAGAAGAGTAACACACCCTTCTGAGACGGTGTACGTGGGTGATGAAGCGTCTTCATGGTTCATTCAGTTCCATTTGCACAAATGTCATGGCAAAAAATACCTTTGCTATTCAATTATAAAAACCTAGCACAGCATGTCTGTAATTTTGTATGGATTCCCAGAACAGATCTTTTGGCCAAAATGTATTTATTCAGTGTCAGAAGAAATGCTTCTTTTCCTTGTACATTAACACCACAAGCTTGGATTTTGACTTCGTTAATGAAGGTAAACATGTTCTTTCATGGAGACACACTGGACAATAAATTCTGAATAACTTGCAATCCCTTCAGAAAACATCTACAACTGTATTAAAGAATGTTCTTATAGGACAAAACAACAATAAATAAACCAAAAATAGTAAGGCTGATGAGTACCTCTTCCTGATTTTCCAAAAATGGGAAGATTTAGTGAAACTGAACCGGATGACAAAACCATTACTATTTCTGAGAATAAACTGCAATCCAGTCCCAATATGAAGAAGAGGAAATTGCTATTGCTGTGAGCATACATTTTTTTACCCTCCATATAAACAAGGCTTAAAGAGGGACAGGATGTGAGCACACCCATCCTCTGGTGAGTACACTAAATCATCATGCAATTTTTTTGCTCTACATCAATAAATCTCAAATCCTCTAGACAAATAAATACAATAGGGAGGCTAGGAAAGAGCTCTTAAGGGTGGCAGTTTCTTAATCCAACACAGTACAGCCAAAACAGAAAAACTCACTGTTTGTTCAGTGGCTTCTCCAAGTCACCCATGCTCCGTCTACAGTGCCCAAACAAGGAGAGATCTCTGGCTTTAGTGGCACTGACTGACTCACACCCAGATTGATAGCATCATCCTTTCTATAACACATGTGTCTTGGAAAGGTTGGCATAGTTAGGAACAGAGCCAGAGAACTAGTGCAGACAATCAGGGGTTAATTTAAGATAGGATTGTTAAGGAATAACTGTTCTGAATATGTAATAATAATGATTACAAACAAAAGGGTTTGAGGTGTGCTTTGTCTAAAAATGTGAATCCAATAAAGTCATGTTTCAAAGGGTAAAACAAACCTGATCATTCAGTCTTCTATACAATCCTCTCACAGCAGCCTGTAATTCCCTGAAATATAAATATTTATACATAAATATATAGATGCACGTATTAACTTGCAACAAAGGGTTCAGTTCTTCGACTTTCTCTTTGTCAATCCTTTGTTTGGCTGCATAGACATAACATTTGTTCTTGTGAGAGTGCATGCAAAAGATAAGGTATAGTACAAAAACTGACAAGACCTACATGGCAAAAATATTTGAAAGGACAATTAAAAAAAAAAAAAGAGCATATGGAAATACACTGTTTGTACCTCACTCTACATGCTATAATGTATATGACAATGTACACCTTATTTCAGTTTTTCCATTGCAAGGTACCCTCTCTCTACCATTTTGACATACCTAACTTATAATTTACAGAAAACATACTTATCAACATCTTACACAACATTCAAACAAGAATTATTATATTGAAATTCTTGATTAGTGTGGCAACGGACCGTGTCTCACATGATGGGATATAGAAAATCCTAATATCTTGTCTTATTCTGCTCTCCTATTTCTGTGTTTCCTTCTCCTTTAATTATCAGTTATTATCATCAATTATCTTGCCTTCACTATGCTTCCAAAGTCCCCTTTCCTGTGGTTCATCCTCCCTACCACGCACCCAATCTTCCTGCAGCCAAATTCTCTTCCCCCTCTTCTCTTGCACTTCTCCAAATCATCCCCAGCTCCCTGCTCCCTACACACCACCACGGCCCAGTCAGTTCTTTAATCCTTTCTTTTCCAGCTCTCAGCCTTTAATTGACCTTCCTATAGGAACCGTTGCCAGCCACCACTTCCCCTTCCCTCTCCTCCTGTGCCTCTTTTGCTGGTCAATCAGGGTGGGAGAGGAGGAGCAGGAGATGAAAACGGGAGACAGCCTGTCTCCCTGCCAGGTGGCCATGTGGAGGCACGGGGCTGTCCGGTGCCGGTGGTGGGGGCTGAAAATCTGCTGAACACATGAGAAGCTGGGAACACTCAAGAAAGGAGGCGATCCAGAAGCGGGACCAAATTTAGACATCATCAGTGCACATCATCTGGCAAACTCATAGATGCTAAAAAATGAAAAGCAGGGGGAGGAAGCTGAGTTCCTGCTAAGTCATCTTGTGCAAAATATGTGTCAATCACCGCCTGATTCTAAATCACTACCTGGTCCTAACAGTAGCACTTTGTAGCTGCTTTGCATTT
Source organism: Monarcha castaneiventris obscurior (assembly GCA_026261815.1). Taxonomy (NCBI): domain Eukaryota; kingdom Metazoa; phylum Chordata; class Aves; order Passeriformes; family Monarchidae; genus Monarcha; species Monarcha castaneiventris. The sequence goes on along the minus strand of JAMPIT010000566.1, from coordinate 1,994,359 downwards.
AGTTCTCCATACGCCAAGAGAACCCAGGCTCATGCAATAAGCATATACTTACAATAATATATATACATTTACTCTAATACATTGTGGTTAACTCTTTAAATTTACAAAAAGGTTTTCACTTACCTGTCACAGAAAATGACACTGTGTCCTTTTCCTCTAACTGAAACATAGCATGCCTAAGAGGATTGAGAGTTGGTTTTCAGGTTTATTTATTATTCTTTTTGATGAGAGGTGGTTTGAAATGAAATAACTTCTGACAAGCTCTTTCCTTTCCATTTGTTCTTATTTGGTGAGGGTGCGGGGGTGGGGGAGGTGAAATCTGCATCAGTAGATTTTGTTTTGACAGTAAAAACTCTTTCCCCAAATGAGAAAGAAGGATGTTGGAAATTAAGATTAGTCTCGCATGTGTGGACAGACCATACAGTCATCAAGAATTATTCCATATGCATAAGTAACATATCAATGACCTAATTTGTTAACTGGCACCCAGTCAAACCTCAGAGCCACCCAAGGTAGAAAAATAATATAACCAACTTGCTGATTCTTAGCCAATCTTGCTTTATTCTTCTTTCATTCAGAGGAAAGGCCTTTCAAAAACACTTCATTTCTCTGCTACATGTATTCATATTCTCTTTTGATATTCATTCAGTTGCATAGCAAAGAATTTTATGCTCAGCCATATTAAAACGTGTATAGACAAGCTCAGCAGGACTTTTCATGTTGCACTGTCAACGCTGCACAATGCCAGCCCTTTTTAAAATATAAACTTTATGCAGAAAAAGTTCAAACTTTCAGAGCAATTAATATCTAGTGATATCAACTGAACTGGAGGCCTTGCCTTACATTATAAGGTTAATGACTTGCAGAAACACTGATTCTGGGACTGAAGGTACCATGAATACAAATGTGTGATATATACAAATTTCTATCAATTATTAATCCCAGAGCTATTATTTTGAGATCTTCTTATATATTTCAGTGAAATACTCTTAGGCCTATCACATCCCTCCACATATGTCTTAGGTAGGTAATTGTTTGACACAGAAGATTAATTCAGTAAAATACAGATACAAAAAATTTCTCGAGAGTAAAATCCCAAAGGATATGATTTACTGTGTAGCACCTTCATCAAACAAAGGGTTTATTTCTCAACATATCCTAAAAATTTTCTGAAATCAAGAAACCAAAATAATGGATAAATTGACCAAAGTGTAATTCTTTCCCACAAAAGAATAGATCAGTCCTTTCACTTGCACAGAAAGCTAGAGATTTGACATGACCTTCAAAAGAGCTTTGGTGGATTGTGTATGACTATGGGTCTACCTGCTTGTTACTGAAGAGCATTTGCAGCTCCAAAATGTTCTTCATAATATTTACCATCCAGTGGTGAGTAGAAAATTTTTCTGTTATCATAGGTACATATTAATTCCGGATTAACATCCAAATACAAAAATGAAAGTGAACTATGCAGGTTAGATAACATAACATTTGAAATGATCAGTAGAAAATAAAAGTAATGATGAACTGCACAAAAAAGCAGCTGAACCCCAGGCTAAGTAAGACTGTAAGAGACAGGTGAAGTCCTACAGCCACAGGGTACCAAAAATAAACAAAAGCTGTTCAAAGAACAGTTTGAATGGACTGAGTAGGCTTATGAGTTCTGTTGTAGACAAATATTCCTTCCTTTCTGAAGGAAAATATGCACAATTTCAAACAAAGAAATTCTAAAATTCTGAAGAAAGGCATTTTCCTAAAACATTTTAAGGGTGGTAATACTTGTGAATACTTTCCACTGTATATGCCAGTGCCATGAATGACTACACAAACAGGAAATTGCTGAGGACAGGTAGTGCTACCATGTGCACTTTTTCCTACCCAAAAGAACTATGGAAACCATTCTATCCATTACATGGACCCCCATCAATATTTATGTTTCTCATATCCATATATAGTTTTCTTATGACAATGCATAACTTTCATTCCTTTAATTATAAGACCATTGATTGCAAGAGCTTACTAGGCCACTTTCCAGGCCTTCAGAAAGCACATTTATATCCATCAAAGACATGTTTTTCAACTTTCTTTAAAATAAAAAAATCATAGAGTTTGAGATGTATAGTGTCCCTCTAAATCAAATTTGCTTGATTAAAAATAACTGGATACTGTAATTTACCACATCTTAAGTTGAAAACATTAGTTATTGTATTTTGTGTTTCTAATAGAGATTAGTACAGGGTAAGGTATTGAGATACATTTTAAACTTTTTCTTCTGCACATACTTGTGTTGGCTAAGTCACACTAGTAAAAAAATCATTTTCATCAGCATACAGACATGAAAAAGATGTATGAGAAGGAGCTTAACTCTGTTGTTTTTTTTGTGTTGAGTTCAGATCAACTTTTCAAACAATGACAAAAACAACAAACAAAATCAAAGCATAGGTAATAACAAAACCCCCACAAACCCAACAAAACAAAACAAGAACATAAAACACAAACCACAAAGATGATCATTTGTATAAAACAGTAGATCGCAGACATTTGGAACTTTGGCTGTGCTGGAGAGAGGAAATGTAACATAGGGCAGCTGGGGATTTGGACAGGCTGGGTTTTGAAGCTGACATGAGGTGAAGTCACTGAGAAACAGAATTGTCATGAAAAGCCTCATAATACCACAGGCCAACCCAAACCCAGTGGCTATGTCTATGCTGGCAAATAAAACAGGGCCAGAGGCCAAAACAAAATGTGACTGTTTTTGGAGGTGGTCCCTGGAGCAAATTAGACCCAGAACTCTGCCATATATTGACTCAGAAACAGTTGTTTGGAGACATCCTCCCAGAGCCTGAGACTGAGCCAAAAATTAGGCAGTGCCTACAATAAAGTATCCAAAACTCTACTTCTCTTCCCTCCCTTCTTTTATTTAGTACACAATGACAATTTGTGCCATCTACCTAAATATTCCTTATGGTGGGAAGTGGTTATAATGTCATATCATCACTAGGATAGATACAATACAGTCAAATGAAGGATTTATTTGAGGTTTTACAGCCTAGAAGACAGTGCTACGTTATAGACAGCTTCAGCTGTCATTTCTGTTGGCTGCTGTTGACACAGCAAATGATGCAGTGTGGCTGTGCACTGAAAGTCAAGCTTTCCTGGAGCCTTCTAGCCAAGCCTGGTGCATGTAAGTTTCCCACTTTGACTGGACAAGAAGCACCACATTTGCCTATTTCAGTTTTGAAAAGTTCCCCCAACCACATTAACAAGGTATTGGAGGACATTTATAGAAGCATAATTAGACAGCCTCTCATTTCCTTCCTTCTCTCCTACTTCTCTGGTTGCCCATCCCAGCAAAATAAAGAAAATATTTTTACAATGATTTTGAATTGGCAACAGACAGGACTAAAGACCTTTTTCCTAATGCTCTCCATATATAGTCCCTAAACCGAAACTTTCTTATTCTGTTCAGTTCAAGACCTTTACATTACCAGGTCTTAATCTTGCATTGCTGGCTTGATGCCCTGGGGTAGGGATCCAGAAGTTCATGTAGGATGTCGGGCTTTTGTTAGATGGAACAACCTTCCTAAACTGAAGATTTAAAGTGGAGGCTCTGCCATGCCACTGAGAGCTCCATCTTGTGCAACACAAAGGCACCAGTTTTGAAACAATGCCATAGGAACAGCATCTTGTGCCAGATACTACATTTATTCAGGGTTACTTGAGCAGAAGTAATGAGCAGCATTAAAGCAAAGTTTACATAATGAATTGCAATATCAAACACGCTATGTACATTAGTGAGAAAAGTAGAGATTGAGTTGTTTTGAACAAAACAGTCTGCTTCTTGAGAATGTAAAATTACTAGCAGAGTGCAAAATTACGCCCTCTCCAATTTTAATGTTATTTTCCTCTTAATATAAATGTGTGTGATTGTGGCTCATTTTGACAAAATGACAAAAATATCTTCTAAAATGTTTGCAATATTCTTTTTTGTAACTCTTACTCAGCCACCTAATCTTAGAGAGGCCTTTAAAATATACATAGCCATTTCATAAGATGAGGAAAAAATATGATAGAACAAAAAGGCAAATCATCCACAAAGCAGAGTATCAACAGAAGTCAACAACATAAGTTAGCAAAATTAAAAAGTGCTTTTAGAAAATTGTATTCTGATTAACACCCTACACAGAGAACAAGGCTGAACACCTTTGTCTCCTTAGGGAACCTGCTTTGCACAAAAATGAGCTCAGATCTTCTTAAAACAAAGTGCATCATGACTTCTGGTGAGGAATTCATGCCTGAAGGGAGTCACTGCCAGCAAATTCACATCAAAGAGTCTGGAGGGTGAAAAGCAGAATTCAGAGCCTCTGTGACCTGTATGCACTTTCTATGGATGGCCCCATAACCCACCTTTGTAAAGAGCTACACCAGGGACCCCAAACCTGCTTCCTATAAAGCTTGCAGCAAGCCTAACTAGCCTTGAGCCAGAGAGAAGTTCCTTATATTTCCACCATTCTCTGTTATATGTGGCAGCAGCATGGCCACATGGAGAATATTACCTAAGCTAGGTAATTTATACATGGGTACAAGAAGGATGAAAGTCAACACAGAGAAGACTAAACCTATTCCAGAGGGAGGCAAGCAGCAGCTCTTCCCTCTCCCCTGAAAACTTACAGGGGTACAAAGCAGTTGATTTATGTCTCAGGGCATGATATGGAGAAGGAATCTGCTGGTTCTGGAATACTGCCTGAGGTTTTTTCCTTACTATTTCAATTTCTGACCCAAGAAAACCTACTCTTTCCTCAGAGGTGCAGAGGGGACCATGCTCATTGCAGGGGAGTTGGACTAAATGACCTTTAAAAGTCCCTTCCAACTCAAGCCATCGTTTGATTCTGTGAGTGTGACACTGTATGGGGTATTTTGTCCTCAAACCAAATGGCTATACCTCTTTCACAACTGTGCTCCCTGTTCAGAAAAAATATTTGAAAGCAAAGTATTATGATGACTGTATGGATTATATGCACATAGCTAAAAGATATTTATCTTTTCCTTTACTTTGATTACCCATGGCTATAATAAACTTCTCAGCATTTGGCAGCAAAATCTGCCCAAGCTAAGAGAAAGCTGTGACCAGCCTCCCAGATAGGTGCAGCAGGAAGATGGGTCTCCCACTGTGCTGCACCCTCAGGAAAAACCTCAGGGTCTAGTTTTCCCCAACTTTTCCCCCTCTCATTATTTCAGTCTTGTGTAGTAGCCAGGCAAATGGTAGCACATGGCAAACTGAGGCAGAAAACTGGGCAGTGTCAGGAATCAGCTACAGGATGGGTGCAGCAAAGGGCTGTGACGTTGCAAACCAGCTTGAAGAACAGGAAGAAACAGCTGCTCAAAACTACATCCATGACCTTTCCATGGACAAACCCAGTGGGGAATAGATGTATTCAATGAATGATAAGGGAACAGCCAAATGAAGTGCAAATGGGAAAGACAGACTGAAACACGGACTGGACAAAGACCAAGACAAGAAATTACCAAAAAAATAAAAAAAAAAAAAAAGGAAGAGGCAATTTAGACCCCACATATAGAAGAGGAGAAAAGCAAAGCCTTGTTCCAAGGCAGAATCCTAAAAAAGCCCATGGGAAAAGCAGATGGGAAAATATGTGTGGAAACAGTGCTAACACCTGCAACAGGTGTGTTATTCTTTCGATATGAAGAAAAGAGTTCCAACCACATATGACCACAGCACAAGCACTGAAAGAGACCTGTCAGAAAGGCAAAAAGGATAAGCAGTATCAACTGCTTAATTTGCATACAAGGAAAGTAGTTCAAAATATTACAAAAGCAAAACATGACAGAGAGCCAGGATGAAAAGGACTGTCATAACAAAGGTGTTGCTAGATTTAATGAGTAATGCTCCAGGAGTTCTAATCATCATAGTCCCTAAAAAAACAAATTACACCAGTAAGTATATTGATGTAATATACAAGAAACTGCTTCTTCAGACAGTAAGGAAAAGAAAATTTATTGGAACTGTGCAGATAAGGAACTTGCAGAAGACTTCCCAATGTCAAGCATGGGTGAAGAAAGTAAAATGCACATGCTGGAAGCCAACCAAGGGAAGATCCGTGGGGTAGGTTGGAGGGATTTGAATGCACAGATCACTGGAATGCCTCCTGCCGCCGCAGCCAACTGTTTGGATTACGCTGTCTCCCCTCATGCAGACAGGTTGCCAGCCTCTTTGGCTCTGAACTGGCAGGGCCTGTTAGGCAGGCTGCAAACCTTCAGGAGAAGGAGGGAAAGGGAAAGCTTTCACTTAATTTAAATAATCCGGCTTGTACTTCCAACATACAAATTAGGCGAGAAACTAAAATTGTTCTGAAGCAAAAGATGAAGGATAACAAGAATATAATGCCTGACGCAAATGTGTGGGGAAACAAGCAACAACTGGAAGGTGCTGTACTAAATAAAGGAGATTACGATCTGGAAAGACTAACTGAAACTTAGTGGGATAATTCCCTTGTGTTGAAAAGACAGGATGCAGTACGCATGGGAAAGGCACAGTGGAGAAAATCAATAGGTGTAAAATATATTATATAATGCTTTCAAAGTACATATTTTATCACATTGACAGTGACAACAGTAAAATGGTAAAATCTCAGGTAAGCATACAAGAAATTAAAGAAAAGAAAAAAAAAACAAAACCAAAACGAACAAAAATTCCCTATAGCAATAATTTCATGGATATCCCTTAGGCCAGCACTCTGGAACAGAGCCAGGTAAGGCACAAACCTCCGACTGCATTTTAGTTGATGGAGTCTTTAGATAATGCATACAGATGCAAAACTGTCAAATACATATAGTGAATTCCAAAAACTAAAGATGAAGAGTTGGGTCAAAGTTTCAACTGTTGAGAAGTGGGGAACTGAAACTATGAAATCAGAGCACTTGAATCCAATGGAGGAAGAAAATAATTCAGAGAGAAAAATGATGTAAGGGAATCAACGCCACTTTCAGAAGCATTTTAGAGAACATAAAATATTGAATATGGGATAAGAATAAATGCTTAAAGCTTATCTTTATGAAAAAAACACTGGGGACTTCTGGGGGAAATGCAAAAGGAATGAAACTCATCTGTGGGGGAAAAAGGGAGATATAAGGCAAAGCAATGGTCAGAATGTCTTCACAAGGGCTATTCAGAGCTCAAAGTACATATACAGGAAGGAGTGGCAGGAAAGGAATCCAAGGACTCTTAAATCTGAATAAGCCAAAAAGGGAAAAGGAGAATAACAGGACTTATATAGTTACCAAAGGAGAAAAAGAACTACAAAGACAAAAAGAAACTATCAGAGAAAGAAAAAGGAAAGAAAATGAAATTTAAAGTGGAAAAATAGAACAAGATACCAATCTGGACTGTGTATGCTATGTAGCATTAAAAAAATTACAAGCGATTTAGAGCCAACCCCTCCAAAATCATCCTCAACTCTTTGGAACAGGTCCAGAAAAGGACCACGTTGAGCCAATGTACTTTTGAATGAACTCAAGAATCAAGAGTAATCAAAAAACCTATCTTTGGCATAGAATGTAGGAAATTTAGGGTGTGGTTCACAGGATCTATCTTGGGCAATAAAGGCACCAATATCTTTGAGCCAGTCCCTCTAGGTTTTTCAGGACAAAGAAAAACAGGAAATTACCTGTCCTGATTTTGGCTGGCATAGGGTTTTTGTGTTGTTTTTTTCTTTTTTTTTTTTACAGTGGCTGGTATGGGTCTGTGTCTTGGAATTTTGCTGCAATTAATATTATTAATTCAGATATGTTTTCATCATTGCTGAGCGGGGCTTACACAAACTCAAGACCTGTTCTGCTACCATCACCACCCCACCAGCAAGTAGTCTGAGGGTGCACAAGGAGCTGACAGGGGACACAGCCAGGACATCTGACCCCAAATGATCACAGGGATATCCCATAACATATGTTGTCATGCTCAGCATAAAAAAGCTAGGGTAAGGAGAAAGAAAAGGAGCATGTTCAGAGTGATGGCTTTTGTCTTCCCAAGTGTGCTGGTTTTGGCTGGGGTAGAGTTAATTTTCTCCCCCGTGGCTTTATGGGGCTGTGTTCTGGATTTGTGCTGAACACAGGGTTGATAATACAGAGCTGTTTTTGTTATTGCTGAGCAGGACTTACACAGAGCCAAGGCCTTCTCTGCTTTTCATACTGCCACGCTGGTGAGGAAGCTGGGGTGTATGGGAGGTTGGGAGGAGACACAGACAGGACAGGTGACCCCAACTGACCAAAGGGATATTCCAGACCATATGGCATCATGTTCAGTAAATAGAGAGGCGTAAGAAGGAGGAAGAGGGGATGTTTGGAGTGATGGCGTTTGACTTCCCAAGTAACTGTTACATGTGGTGGGGCCCTGCTCTCCTGGAGATGGCTGAACACCTGCTTGCCCATGGGAAGCAGTGAATTCATTCCTTGTTTTACTTTGCTTGCATGTGAGGCTTCTGCTTTCCCTGTTAAACTGTCTTTATCTCAATCAACAAGTCTTCTACCTTTTACCCTTCTGATTCTCTTGCTGACCCAATGGTGGGTGAGTGACAGAGCAGCTGCCTGGTGATTGGTTTCTGGCTGGGGTTAAACCACAACCCCAAGTCAGTGTTACACATGATGGAGTCCTGTTTTCCTGGAGATGGTTGAAACCCTGCCTGCCCATGGGAAGTGGTGAATGAATTCTTTGGTTTGCTTTGCTTTGCTCGTGTGTGCAATCTTCACTTTTCCTATTTAACTGTCTTTATCTCAGTACATGAGTTTTTCCTTTTACTCTTCCAACTCCACCCTCCATCCCACTGGAATGGTGTCTGAGTGAGCGGCTCTGTGTGGCTTAGATGCCAGCTGGGGTTAAACCATGACATAAACTCTGCATAATACTGTTGGCTTCTGGAATAACTTCAGACACATCCAGAGATACCTACTTTTCTCCTGAGGGTATAAAAAGCAGCCTAATTTAGATATAGACATCTAACTCGTGCATGCTTCAAGTCATATGAGACAAATCCCACCCTTGCTTTCTTAATATTAGGAAATCTAGGAGGACGAATTAATGCATGCATGCGATATGCGAAGTTGATTCCAAAATAAAAGAAAATTCAAAAATTCAGATGACAATTTTTCAGCTCTGGTTTTTGTGAATGGTAAAAATAGTATATCTTCTTTATGATAAGAGTATTTGTATTGGGTCTGGACAGTGTACTCTTTTGGTCTGATATTCTAACGTGCTGAATTCTACTCTAATCCTGCTCGCTCAAAGCTCCATGGTAAGCACTGAGTATAAGACTTCCTCACACTGAAAAAAACAAGTACACTTTGATAAATGCAAGTGTGACATCCTACTCTCTTTGATGTTGATGACAAAATTCCCATGAACTTCACTATGACTAAGATTTCACCAGAAAAGTGCACAGAAGGATGTAGGCCTGTTTAAGAGAGCAAAATTAAGAAAAAGGACAATATTAACAAAGATGAATGTTAGGCCCATTATTAGGAAAACATGCAATACTGAGTTTTAATAACTTCTGAAATATAAGTGAAATAAATATCTTGCTAGAAATGCTTCATGTTGACTGGCTAAGCAAACAGAAAAAAATAGAAACATTGGTAGAAAAAGTTGATATTGGCAAGATGAGAAAATTAAAGACCTAGGAGGTATTGTCAGTGTCTAATCTCTTCAGTCAAAGGGGATGAAATGGGAGAACATAACCCTAATTGCTTTCAGAAGTTTTAGATTGTATGTGTTACAGTGATGTGAGCTATCGAAAGAGTGCATTTTGAGAAGTATTCTGGAGTAGGAAGAAAAGAAATGATTTAACACCTTTAATGTCACAGTGCTGGGACCACAAGGGAGCCTTCGATATCAATGAAAACGTGGTGCACTTCTATTGGAAGATATAACCACTGACAATATACTGCCACCACAGTGGGCCCTGTCATCTCCAAAATGGAGCAAACCTATTGGCCACAAGCTGCAGGAAGAAATGTGCAGGAGACCTGGGTCTCAGGTTGAATGAGGCTGTATTGTATGTATATGTGTGTGCCATGCTTTTTTCTGATGCCACACCAAACTGCTTTATCTTCCCAGCAGCCATTCTCTCCTAACGATAAGGACAGCATAATCCATTTTCCAGCAGATCTGACAGAAAAACTGGTATCACCAAATTTTTGGAAACCCAGTCTAAAATTACAAATTTTAATTTCATGCATTCTGCTCAATTTTAAAAAAACTTATTAGAACACTGCATTACTCAGCACTGCAACTGTTAAAAAAAAAATCTGATCTTTATATAATCCTGTTTCTTAAGGAAAAGACTATTTTTAAAGATATTTTATAATACAATCCATATAGTATTCACATTACAAGTAAGGTAGCATCTGCATGATGAGCACAGTTCACTAGGAACCAGTAATCTAAAATTAACCATTTCATTATGGTCTCAGAAAAAGGATGAAAGTCCACCTCAATGTGCCTATGTTTATGAAATACTACTGTGGCAATTGTATATTTTATTAGCAATGTGAGCCCATGAAAAACATAGAGTGAAATTAAAATGGACTACCATTATGAGAAAATAGATATACTTTTATATCTGTGCTTCCCATTACAAATAGAACATTCACTTCATTCCTAATACACAGAAAATGCCCTTTTATTTCTTCGCTCTTTATTTGTCGTAGCTACAGCAGCTCTAAAAGAACATTTAAGACAGTAACTATCTCAGTGTTACAGCACTGGGGGTGAGAGGAAAAATCACTTAAAAGAGTGGACAGAAAAATGAGTGGTAGTGTCTTCCCACTCATAAATATATAGTGAATTTCTTTACAGTCAGGCAAGACTGTAACCCCTACAGCTGTGACACCTACAGCTGCCACCAATGTCAACAAGACAGAGAGAACATAAGGACAAGGATGTTGAAACTACAATACATTTGCAAACAATTAATAATCAGCAGTATGAAATAACACCTAGGAAATGTCAAGCAAGAAGAAAATCAAAGAACATAATCTATGCTGTGTATTAAATGTGTCAGAGGCCCCAAAGGAAAAAAAAGTATGTAATCATAGTTGTTGTGTAAAGGGAGTGTTAAGGCTGTCAAGAAGAGAGAGCTCCTTTACTTTAGCAGGCTTAATTTTTGCTCCTTGAAAATTTCTCACTGAGGCTCTTATCTGGGCTTTGTTGGTTTGGGTATTTTTGGTTGGGTTTGGGGGGCAAGAAAGAGTTAGGGGGGGCTTTTTTCTTCTTTCTTTAGTTTTGGGCTTTTTTAGTTTTAAATGTGGATTTTTGGACCAGTGGAACTGTTCCTCTCCTTGGAGGTCTGCAGCACATGACTTCACTGGCAGTGACCCTGCAGAACAATGTACTCTGCAGCGAAGTTATTCTTGGAGAGGAGGCGACAGGATGTTCTCATGTAGGCAGTATGCAATTATACATTGTTATCTGGTGACGGCTGATCCAGCAGCCAGCACGCTGCAACACAACTCAATATTGTTTCTCATATAGAAAGGATAAACCTCCCTACAGAACAGAGGTTAAATCTAGCAAATGTATCCAAAGGAATAATCAGTTTTCCCATTTGCAGGTGTAAAGAAGAGGTTTATGGCCACTGTTGCATTATTATTCCCTCTAATATTATCCTAGATTATATTAATTGGTCCAGTACGTGTCTCTGGTACAGAACTAAGAGAAATACGTTTTGTCTTTTCTGTCTTATACATACATACTGCATACATACAGCAATCCAGTGTGTTTATATGAAACACCAGTTTACCATCAGTGCTCTCCCAATACAAGGCTACAATGAAACTTAGAGATAGGAGTTGAATTACAATGACTTACACCTGACCTAATAAAGAGCTCTGTGAGGAAGCTATCACAGTACTTAAAGACATCTACCTTGAAATTAGTGATCCTGGTTTCTTTTACAGCTACTGGAGAGCACTTGCATGATATCTCTCATCTCAACCTGTAGCAGCCATCCGAAATACTCTAAAAGTGCCTGCTTCTGTCCATTAACAATAACCATAAATTTCTGAAGATAAATTCCACCTTTCCAGTGTAGCTACAGATAAGGTTAAGTGTCTGGGAGATTATTTATTATTTATTATTGAAATTGGAGAGAAAAGGGAAAAAGGAAAAGACAAGAAGAGAGACAAATTCTTTGCAGTATGCAGAATTCTAAACATTCATTTAACCTGTTAGCCTTTCTCTGATTCCTTCATCATCACTTACCTTAGGCTTGTTCTTGAAAAGGAGAACGTGCTGTCACAGTCTATCTGCCTTAGCACAGCAGTGGCTTCCTTCTTATGTGGGCAAGCATTCAAATCTCGTTTTTGGGCATACCACCGTATGAACCCAGTACTTGGGTAAATGTCCGTACACAGGTACTCATAGGAGTACCTAGGGGACAATTTTCAGTAGGATTGGAATCATCCTTTTTCCATTCTACCCATGATAAACCCATTATTTTTCCCACTGTGCACATCCAATGCTTATTATGTGAGCTGTTCAGACTCCCAATACTCATTCACCTTCATGCTACACAACTTCCTGACTACTGTGGGATGCATCCTATCACAGATGTTTTCTCTGGGAAAATAATTCTTATCTGATGTTGCAGTTGTCCTGAGGACAAGAACTGGCCTATGGGCCACAATATCCCTTAGGCTATCAGGTGGATGGCTTGGGATGGCATGGACCCACGCATGAAGTGGGTGCTACTAATGAGCACACAAAAAATAGTGCTAAATTAAGTATCATAACAAAATAATGTATTGTTCATAAAATCCATTTTCACGATCCTCTGGACTAAAGGAATGCAAAACATTTTTTTTGAGGTTATACTTGAGCAGCTACAGCAAACTGCAGAATGACTCCAAAATCCAGTTACAAGTAGAGGAAAATTTGCCTTCCGAGTGTGCACGTATAAAGAGAATTTTTTTTGGTCTAATTTTGTGAGATGTAATGCTATCTGACTTTGAAACCAGTGTATGATGATGCTTCCTCTCAAAAGCTGGCACAAACATTTGAGACAGACCGACATTTGATCCAGCAGAATGGTACCTGTGGCAGTCGTACAACTGATCAGGCTGCTAAATAAAATTATGGGGAATAACAATTTTGGGAGTTATGTTTGCGATTTGGTCAATGAAATGAAATTACTATATGCAATGGGTTGACCCTGGCCGGATGCTAGGCACCCACCAAAGCTGCTCTATCGTTCCCCTCCACAACTGGACTGGGGAGAGAAAATATAGTCATGGGTTACATTGTTAAACCTAGACAGAAATGGGGAAGGAGCTTTTTCCTATCAGAAAATCTTTTTTGGAAATGTAACATTTCTGATCAAATTATTGACAAGGAATTCTCTCAGCTTTAAACAAAATCTACTTGCATTAAAATAAGAAAAACATCAGCTGATTCTTCCCCAGAGAGACCAACAGTGTCCTAGTACATGGGAAAGCAAAGTACAAATACGCACTCACTTCACTTAACTCAAACCACTATCATGAACAGTTATCATATCCCAACTCATTATATCAGAAGCTGAACTAGTCCGCTCTAAGGCTCTAAGGCTGCAGAATAGCATTTATCAACAGAGAACTCTCACACAGTCTTTCCCCTTGCTTTTTGCACTCTGAACAGGGCCCTCAATCACATGCCTTTAAAACTGTGGTTACTAAAGGAAATTATGGTTTCGGTCCATTTCTGGGTTAAATTCAGAGAAACTTTTATACCACCCCAGTTCAGAATTCTCCATCAGCCTGCCTCCTCCAAATTAAATAGATGCTCATACTGTGAGGTTTTGCTTTAGGTTATATACAATCTACCAGCCCCAAGCTGAGTTGAGACTGCACTTTTCTTCATTTTACTATTCTTTGTTTAACTACTTAACTTCAAAAAAGCTCTTCCACCCAGTCTTCCACCCACGTTCCTTGGCTTCCTCTGCTTAGCTGACATGCAGCTCTTCCCTTCCGTCCTTCTAAGTCCTAGGTAATCCCCTGAGCAGGCAGCAATGGGGAAGCTGCCAGAGGAATATCAGGGCTCATTCAACACGAGCTACCAGAGCAGTATTTTAAAGAATCTCAGCACTGTATGCTTGCCTATTAAAAATATTTTGTTTCATATAAATGACGACATATTCTTTTAAGTGCAAAATCTTATTTATTTTTAATTGTTCGGCAATAACCTTTTGGAGGGGGGAGGGTATTTTTGTGTGAATTGTGTAATAAGTTTAAATGTCTTGTCCCACTGTGGAACAGGAAGAACATTTTGTATCCTGCTGTAGTTACTTATCAGAAGCTGTTAAGGAAACATGGAAAGAGAAAGAGAAAGAGAAAGAGAAAGAGAAAGAGAAAGAGAAAGAGAAAGAGAAAGAGAAAGAGAAAGAGAAAGAGAAAGAGAAAGAGAAAGAGAAAGAGAAAGAGAGAGAGTTTGTGAAAAGCAGTGAAATTTGTTAGGCCCTTCAGATCTAAGGAAAGATAAGCCTCAGGGAAAAGCTAGATATGCATATATTTCTTAATTGGTTTCAAATGTGTTTTCTTTGAAGTGTCTCTGTACTAAATAAAGATTCTGTTTCAAGAAATTTGTTTGGTCATAGCATCAACCACTGTCATTGATTTTGGAGAGAGAAGAGTAAATCAAACTTTCAAAATTAGTCATAGTATTCTGTGACTGTAGCTGAGAATGTTGTTTGATGCTGAGAGTGTCCCCAGTTGGTCCAAGAGTTATTTCATCTGTACTGTATGTGTACATTGATACTTCAACCTTGGCCAGCCTTGAGGTTGGCTTCAGCTGTGCCTGTCTGCATAAGATGTGCTTTCCCCATCTGCACTACACCAAAGCCTCTATATACAAAACCAAAAATTATACCAAAGTAACCTCTACTGCAATTTTCTTTTTCATGAAGCGAAGCTGTTAAAAGATCTGCCCTCTGACAATTCAGCTCTTCTTCCAGCTATATCATTCTTTGCAGGAAGCAAAGTGGATAAAAGAGACAGAAAATAGGAACAATGGATTGCAGTTGATGGGCAGCATCTTCATCACTTCCCTCCAGCAAGGACAGCGCAGAAGAATCACTACAGAGCCAATGTCTCCACATCTCTCCCAGGTCTGCTCCACTCCTCAAGGGAAACTTTGTACTTCTTCCTCAAAAGGTACCTGACCAGTGATGGTTCAGTCATTCAACCCAAAGGTTTTGCATTGTTTCTTAGCTGAAGTTAGAAAAAAACATAGTTCTTGTTCACTTACACCAACACTTCCACTGCAAATAAAAGCATACCCAGATAAGAGAAGTAATAAATAGAATGATAGTGTGTTGGCATTATTTTTTCGTCAGAATCGTCAAAAAGTACTGCATAAAAAAATTAATTGGAAAATAATTCTTCTCCTCAATTTGACAGTTGAAATTAGATAAATATAATTTCACAAATGAGAGATTTTAAAAGTCACAATAGTTAAAAAAATAAATTACCTGTGATAAATTGCAGCTCATTAAACCAGGGCCAATGGTCATTCACTAAAAGAAAATATTACCATGTATTTGCACTTGTTAAAGGAAAAGCAAAACCTTATCTAATATTCATGGAACCATTTAAATAAATAGGTTACCTATATTAATAACATAAGAACTTCCAAAACAGCTAGAATGAAAAACAGAAGTCATAGAATAGGAACACTCAGCCTAGGTATGACTCTCATGAAAAAAATACCCAATTTGGAAATAGGAATAATATAGTGCTATTGCTCTGTTCTCTGTGAATGATACCCTAAATATGTCTTTTCCCCTATTCGGCTGTAGCTTATGTAACAACAAGCAGTGTATTCAGGCTAGACATAAATATAAATGCAGAATAAAGCAGCCTAGCTATGCTATCTGTTTCTTTCTCAAACCCTTGTTTCTGAAGGGAAAAAAAAGTCATAAATGGCTTATTATTTATTACACCTAACAAAAGCAATGTCATTAAATGTGTGAGTTTTTTTCATGATGAAATAGCGTCGGTGCCTTGGCGTGCTAATCCACCTCGGAGAGGAAGGACTGGCTGCCCTGGTGCCAGCAGAGGGAGCATAGAGCATTGCTTTTTGTGGGCTTCGAACCTGCAAGAGGAGCTTTGTCCTTTCCTGTTCCAATTTTTCCCCCCAATTAAATGTTTTTAAAACTTAATGATCGCACATTCCGTGCTAAAAGCAGCTTTTTATGCATCACAAACACAGCTGTGAGGTAACACAGGTGTCAGATTGCTGTAGGATAATTAACTTCCAGCATCTGGAACACCAAGGCAGACACAGGTAGGGAATTTCACCAAGATGAGAGGCAAGATATCCCAGGGCATGGTGGCTAAATTGGGTAACAAAAACGTATCGTCAAACCATCCTCCCTTAGCTGCACAGCACGTGCTCAGGCACGGCAGCCACTGCACCAAGGGGGGATGCTGCTCTCCAAGGGGCATGTTTGTGCACATCCACATGTCCAACACACCTGTGCCCAACCGGCTTCGGAAGGGGTGTGACCCGGGCGTTGTGAGAATTAATCAGCTAATGAGCCTTATCTTCCTGTCGTTACCCAGGTAAAGCTTCCATGTGTCTGAAGGCAAGTAACTGCACAACTTCTGAGGATGAAACGCGTGATGTCTGTGCTCCTTGCACAGCTGAGGCCTCCTCACCCCCTCGCTCTAGACAGAGGAAAAATGTGTGCTAAGCCCTTCTACGCACTAGAAAATCCATACAAAGGACTCCAGAAAACTTAAAGACAGAGTCAATTAAGGCCTTTTCATTTCCTCATGATTCTCATTATTGGATTCTCACAAAATTGGATCCCACTTTACCATGCCTTCAAAGGGACTCTTGTTAAAGCAAGCAGCAGCACTCAACACACATTTTACTCCCAAGTAAAAAGCTCATTGCAAAATGTAGCAGACAGACACATCCCTTGGCTCCCTGATTCTCCCTAAAAGAATCTGGAACCATAAAGCTTCCAGAATCAGATTTTCATAAGTTGAAGCCTAAGGTTGTAGAGGATCTTCTCATGCACAGTTAGTGCAATTGCATATGTATAGCTGGCTTTTGTACATACAAATGGAGCCTGTATGCTAGTGCATGGCTCAAAGGAATCTAGACAGCTATACAAAAACACACATGGGCCTCACTTTTTGTTTTATGAGGTGAATTAAGTGAAGGGGGAAGAAAAAGGTGATGGGAAAAAGATGAAATTCAGACCTCATCAAAGTGAAGGGTAGTTTTCCTATAGACTTCAAAAGATTCAAAGCTTCATCTGTTACATTTATGTGCTACTGAACCCAGAGATATGCTCAGAAACAGGTTTCAACCTCAATTCATTTGGCAGCCCAACTTCTTCCTGGTTGAATGGTGGAAGCACTGACAAGAATCTCAAAAGAAAATTTTACCGTGATCTAAATCAGTAGTTCCCAATTTTTTCTGGCTGTCTGGGCAAATACCTCCTTTTAAGAGACAGTGAGAGCCTTCTATCCCAGCATTTATGACTCACATACCCCAAGCTAGAGTGTTCATGGAGTTGTCCATTGGAGTAGCATGCAAACTAGCACCATGTTTCCCAGAAACCGTGAATTTGCTATGTAATTCATTCCCAAGCTGCTCCTGCAGCTACCCCTGGGAGCAGGTTACAAGCTGGATAAATTAAGTTTGCAGGATGTGTTTAGCCTATACGTTGCAGAATGAGTGCTCTTTCTCCAAGTTCACACTGTTTACATGGATCTGACTAAGTACCATTAACTGTCTTTCAACAACAGCTTACATCTTTCTTTTGGGAAGAAGAGTGGGGCGAAATGTGGGAAAAGTTCCCCTCTTGCTGTCAAATTTAATGTTGGTCTATGCAAGTACAACACTGCTGACACTGCCATAAAATCCTGGCCACATTAAACTTGATGGCAAAATTCCCTTTGACTTTATTAGAGTCTAGATTTCACAACAAGTGTTAAGGGAGTGTGACTGCAAGACTGAGGCAAAGGCAAAGTAAAAGCAAGAATAGTTTCCTCACTGCAATCCAGAGCCAATGCATGGTTCTCCAGGGCCATAAGGCAAGAAATAAAAATATAAATAAAGACATAAATTAATGAAATGGATACCCTATTCAGACAGTTACTAGTTCTTGGCACTTTTTTCTCCCATCTTGTCATCCACCTGTCCAGCTGCACTTCCTTCACATTTGACTGTCCAGTTAAGCTTCTCTGTCAGTCTTGCTGTCACTCCTCTTTCAGCACATGATGTCAGCTCTCCTGCCATCTTGCTGTCACTCTTTTCATATGGCAGGATTCACAGCCTTAACTCACAGACCTGTTTGTACATCGGAAGGAAAATATTTGTCATACTTGCTTCTAATCCCCCCAAAAAATGAGCATAGCTAAGTAGGAAAAGCCTGTCAGGAAAGTACTGACAATGAGTTTCTCTGCCAGCACTGTTCCAAAACACTCGATTTTTTTCTTCTGCCTACCCAAAGATATGAGAAGAATTGAGAAGTGAAGGATTCGGTTCTGCTAGGGAGTAACCGTACATATTCTGTAATGGCTTTTCAAGTGCTCTTCTTCATGTAGGTCAGTGAACAGCAGAGGTTTTGGTCCTAATTATTGTTTTGTTGTGAGATTCTTTTTTCTCTGCTGATCTAATGGTGGCTAAGCAATCATTTTGCACTGCTGGGCAAAGGCAATAGCAAAATTGTTAACTGGGCATTTTTACACTGCTCCCCAGCACAAAAGACACACCCTCAAGCCCCCAGGGTGGCAGGTTCTAAAGTGCCACTCATTTTAACAGCAAAATATTGCTATATTCACTGTGTGAGCAGACCTTAGGTTAGTTGGTATAATGTGACATATAAGAATGTGCAATTATTGGTCACAGCAAAGGGAAGTAAGAAAACAGGTTTTTACAGCAAAAGCTTTCCATCATGGGCTCCCTTTGCAGGACGTGGATAACCTCTGACTTCCATATGGTGCTGGATTCTCAGAGGATGGAAGTGAGCAATGGTAAATCACCCCAGACAAGTATCTCCTCCTCAATATAATAAGCAGTTTATGTATCCGGCTGCAAAAGTGTTCTAGGAAGTTGCCAAACAGGAAGGAGATCCTTGCCTGAAGTAATTTGCAAGCTAAAAGCTGGATCCTACCAAAGCATCTGGTCTGAGGTTTTGAACAGCTTTTACTCCCATAAGATTTCAAAAGATATTCAGGAGGGCCATGTCTCACAGCATGCTGTAAGGTTTGGCTAAAATTGCCTGTAAACGAGCCTCCGGCACGTAGCAAGCCTATGTTACCTTAGCCTTTAAACTAGGGCAGAAATGTGCTGTGGATAGATGAACTGAAACTACACCCACAAGGAGATGAAATTATATTAACAGGCATACAAATATATCATATTGCAAGTGAAGAACACACAGTATGTTACTGTACTCAAAATTTTTTTTAAAATATGCAGATCTTCCTTCCCATGGCCTGACCCACCAGTGCAATGCTGCCAAAATGGATGGGTTAATTCCATGGAGTGAACTGCGCAGATCACAGACTTAAACCTGCTGCCACACACCTCCTTTCTCATGACCATTTGTTTCAATTAAATACCCTCTGGCCACCCTTAAGCCAACAGTGACATTCTTTACATCCTGTTAATAGGTGTCATGATAAAGAAATAAAGAAATGAATCCTACATTATGTGACTAAGGAAAATCACATGCTGCTCCACATCAGCTGGCACCTTCTTTTTTACCTTGATTTTCACAGACTCCAAACCTCCAAAAAAGTTTGATTTTCTCCTTACTTCACCCTCTGGCTTTTCTGTCAGTTTTTTTTTAAGAGTTACATTTCTGGCTAGAATACAATGTTTTAGTCACAGTGTATGGACATTGCAGAACATTGCAAAGAATATTTGACCCCTGCTTTTTATTTCCTAAGTGCATCATCAGTTCCAAGCACTGAATATATTGGCAGAATTGGGCATTGCTAAATGGCAACACTAAGGCTAACAGATCTGAATTTTAGTTAGTTAGCATGCACTAACTACCTCGTGTGATGGCAGGAAATGACAGCTCCAAGGCTGAAATCAGATCCAGGCAGGTGGGCTCCTAAGGGGATTGGTGTAAACACAAATGTTGGCCCATGTGGATCCAGCTGCAGCAACAGAGCCTGAGGTTGCAGAGACCTTAGGAGAAAAACCTGTAGTTATATTTAAAATCTAATGCATCCAACACATTATTATGCACACACATCACATGTGATGTATCACACGGGGTGATGCATCAACACTGCCTGCATCAGATAGTTAAGGGCACTAAGCAAAGTACAGAGGTCCAGGCTTGCCTACGATGAGACATTTCAGTAATTCACAGGTTCAGGGGTTTTGTTCCTAAATAAATCGATTGGCTAAGTCCATTACATCTTTTTGAACTCAGGATACAGAGTTCCTGTGAAAGAGAAGAATCAGAGTGAACAGCTTTTCCTTGCAAACCATGAAGATCACATCCCTTGCTGTGTGGAAGACAAGGGATGAGCTACCCCAGTCATCGGAGCAGATGCAGAAACCAGTGGAAATGAGGAGATAAAAAGTCAAAGCCCAAGGATTGGCTAATAGAGAAAGAAGTGTTGTAATTGCTAAATCACCCAAACTGCTTTGCCAAACTTTGACATGCTTGATTTCCTGTGCTTAAATAATTTTTAGGCTTAAAAAAAGAAGGGGGGGGGAGGGGAAGTGCAGAAAAATAACCAGCTGTTCCTTGTATAGCGCAGGAAACATGTATGATTTATTGCTCTAAGGTTATTTTTGAAGGGGCTGCCTGTGGCAGCCGGAGCGCCGGAGAAGTCACTGAGGCCTGTCCACTTGAAGGGCTCAAACTGTTTCCTGAACAGCCCTTCTTCACTCGTCACCTCCGACAGCTCCTATTGACAACGTGTGACTGGGGCCCCGGAGTGTTTTAAAGCCGCGGGGGGCCGGGGCGGACAATGGGGCTGTCAATTACCTTTTCCCCCGTTGTGAAAGGGGCCGGCGAACAATGCGCGGGCGGGGGGGGCTGCACCGAGCCCGCCGCGCTCAGCCCCGGCCCGGCCCCGCCGCCACAAGGTGCCGGAGCTGCCGCCCGGCCAGCCCGGGCTGCCGGCACGGCGGGAGGGCAGCGCCTGCCCCATCCCCATCCCCATCCCCATCCCCATCCCCATCCCCACATCCCCATCCCCACATCCCCATCCCCACAACCCCATCCCCACACCCCCACAACCCCATCCCCATCCCCACATCCCCATCCATATCCACATCCCCACATCCCCATCCCCATCCCCACATTCCCATCCCCATCCCCATCCCCACACCCCCATCACCACATCCCCATATCCCCATCCCCACATCCCCACATCCCCATCCCCATCCCCACATCCCCATCCCCACATCCCCACAACCCCATCCCCACATCCCCATCCATATCCACATCCCCACATCCCCATAACCCCATCCCCATCCCCACATCCCCATCCATATCCCCATCCCCCCATCCCATCCACATCCACATCCCACATTCCCATCCCATCCCCACACCCCCCCATCACCACATCCCCACATCCCCTCCCCACATCCCCACATCCCCATCCCCATCCCCATCCCCACATCCCCATCACCACATCCCCACATCCCCATCCCCACATCCCATCCCCACATCTCCTTCCCCATCCCCACATCCCCATCCCCGACCCGCACCCCCGGGCTGCGCTACCTAGATTGTGCCTTTAAAAACTTCCTGTGTGCCTTGATGGCTTGCTGAGAGGACTGTCCATCATACAGGCGCTTTGTCTGGCAGTCACTGCCATTTGAATTTGACTGACTGAGGAAGCCCGAGTTATTTGTAAAGAACAACAAGGCTTTTCATTCATAATTTCAGTGGGGGGACAGGGTGCTAATGACTGAGCTTGAATAACCAGGGAATGCGGTATTCAAGGCAGGAAGAAGCCCAACTGGCTGCCAAATGAGAGGAAGGGAGGGGAGGGGGATGTAGGTGAAAGTGCTTGTGTGAAAAGGCAAACAATGAAATCGGGATCACACGCATGTATACAAATACAAATCAGGTTCTCAAAAGGTGAGACAGGCAAAGACAGAAGCAGGAAGGAGAGTGGAGGAAATTCCCGTTTCTATTTCATTGACTTGCCTTCAGAACCAGCTTCTGCAACGCTAAATCCGAGAGGGTCTCAGCAAAAGGCAGCTCTCTTCCCTCCTGCCGCCCTCTCACCACAGAGAAAATGCTTTCCCTCTCCTATTCCTTTTTGCTGCAGAAAAAATCCTTGGGTTTGAAGTTGGGCTGAATGAAGATTTTGCCTTTGCAGCTTGAGCTCCAGCTTTGACCAAACTTGAAAGTACTTCTGCTAGTCCGGCTGTGGCCCAGCACCTACCATCCGTACACATAACTTTACATATTGACCCTCTAATTTAGACATATATTTACATATATTCTTTAACTCCAAAAAAACTTTGTCTTTACAGAATTCAAACTTTACCTGATGCAAAAGCTATTCAACTAAATAAAGGCTATTGCCTTTATTTCTATTGTCTACAGAGGGATTTTGAATAAGGCGTTAACAGAAATTTCCTTAGCTGAAACGGATTTTATAGAGCCATAATTTGTGTCCCTGTGGAGAAAACAAATCTACAGTGCTAAGAAAGAAAATAGAAATTGAACGGCACATACTCTGGAAAACACAACTGCTTTGACACAACGTAAACCATCAGAACTGGATATAATTTGTGCCAATTTGAATTGCGTTGTGAGTAAGCAACAATAAGAAAACTTAAAATATGTTAAACGGTTTAAACACTTAACCTCAAGAATGAAGGAAGTTTTCCAGTGGGCTTATTTTGCAAGCTTGTTCTGTCAAATGCAGTGGATTTATTGTCTATGTTTGTAACGCAATTTCCAATGCTTCCTTTAACTTTCGTTAATTAGAACACCATCTTGGGAGCTGTTCTGGACAGCTGCATTCCCTCCCTGGCCTGGAGCACATTAGACTTTCACTCAGGCTCCAGAAGGAGTCAGGGGCTTGTTTAGGAGGAACAGCTCCGAGATTCAGTTTCTCTGTTAATGTCTTCTTTCGTATCTATGAGACTTTTGAAAGGCCTGCTTAAAATACAGGAAAAGATGATTACAAAACCACAAATGAGATAAGAGTAAATACACCAGATGCAGAGATGGAAGTTTAGAGGAACTCTTTAATCAAGGGGTTGGAGTGGATGCTCCTGCAGAGATAACCTTGTTTAGATAACTAAACATTTTGTCCTCTTCCCTCTCAAAGTAAGATAATCGTCCAACAGTTCATACCCTTTTTTTAAGGTGTTCCGATTCTATGAGATGCAGATTCTGAAATTTTGGATGCAGATTCTGAAATTTTGATTGTGCAGAAAGACTCTGGAGGTCACAAGGAAATCAACACTTTGGGCCTCCAAGGGAAGCAGCATGTACACAGCACAGAGACTGGACTGGGACCTGAGAGTCCTAGTTCTTTCTTGTGAGATGAGTTACTTCTTTTCTTCTTCCCTCTTTTTTCTCACCTCTAAAATGGGCATAGTGACATCTCCTGAAAACTAGTTTGAAATATGTGGAGAAAACTGTGACAGAATATACAGTATTTAATTATTGTCATTGATATTGCCATTATAAACAGGAAAAAAAAAAAAAAAAAGACAGTACAGCTCTGACAGCAGGATCAGGGCATTTCACACTTTTTAACATTTTTTTTTAATTTATGTAACCATATAGCCAGTATTTTACTTTAGTTGTGTTCTGATTTTCAGACAAGCGATGGGGAAACACCAGTTTTTATTTTCCTTTTTTGTGCAAAATTCATTAGTCTCCAGGAAATTATTCTGTCCTGCATACATTACCTCTGCTTTCAGGATGTGCTTGTATGCCACTCAGATGAACACAAGTCTTTCATAACTGAGAAAAAGAAAAGTAATCTCAGTAAATAGGATAAACATGATTTTTTTAACATTTGTTCAATCTGCTTCCTTTTGTTTGCAGCAAAATCTGTAAGTCTGACTTGTACATATGCCTTGACTGACTTGCAAGATTTATGTTACCAACTGCTAATCTCTCTGAGTATTTTTTGAACTCCAGCCTCCACTGCAGAAAAATACCTTATGTTCTGGGAGCAGAGCGGCCATCACAGCATGGAGGTCCATGGAGGCTACTTCACACTTCTAAGAGGAGTAGGCATCTGTCTTCTTCCACCTCCACTGCGCACAGTACCCAAGATATTAATTTACCTTTCTACTACATTTCAGTGTAGAGCTAGTTCGGGTATCTCTACATCAGTGGTTTTCTCACTGTGATCTGTGAATTCCTATGGACTACTTCTAAATGGGAGGTCTCATAATTTACAATTTTCTAAAAAAGCTTGTGCTTCCTTTATGCTTTTTTTTTTTCTTCTAAAGCATAGAAAAAGTCTACAGACTGAAGAAATTTGAAAACTACTGCTGCAAACCACAGTAGAGATGTGATAAGTCTCTTCATAAAACCTCCTTTCAAATTTCCCATAACTTTGACCTCTTCCATTACTTCTGAGTCACTTTAATCCCAGATCAACACACAAATGTCTGCATCCTGCTACAAAATATTTTGGGAATTCCCAAACTAGCACTTATTAACATTTTAACAGGCAATCAGTCGATTTTGCATAAAATTCTAGTATAGTCAAGCCCGGTGTTATCTAGCCTCTAACTGAACGAATCTAGGAAGTGTAGTGTTTCCAACACTGACAAGGCTTGTCTGTGCTGCCATGCTCATGATTTCTTCTACCAAAGAAGTCGAAAATATGAGGAGAAATACCCTAACAAAAACAAATACACCCTAACAAAAACAAATACAACAAATACAACAAATACACCATAGAAAGCCTACTATAATACCAAATAGCAAATAAACTTCACTTAGCCCCATCCACACCAAATTGTCCCACTTATGAACATTTGGTCTCAAGGTACTTGAAAAGAGAGAATTATTCATAAAATGCATCGTATAAGCTAGAAAGGTTTATAAAGTTGAATTCCAAAAAACCAATGCTGATTTTATCAAGGACACAAATATAACCAAATAACACTGAATGACACATCAAAGAGCACAGTAGCTTTATTAGAACAATTTACATGCAAAAGCTCCACATTATATTACAAGTACTAAATGTATGTACCCTTCAGTATAATTTCAGAAGGCTCAGGAAAGGGATTTGTTTATTCTTTAAGTTTACATAAGTATATTTGGTATTCAACAAGAAATTATCCTTCTGGCAACTGTCTCTCTATATACCAATATAGAGGGGCAATCACCTGATGGGATAAAGTTACACAGGATCTGGCCTATATCACCTTTAAGGAAGGTGTCTATCATGAGCTAGATCTGAAAATAGTAGTTTAATCTGAGAATATCTGGGCATCACTAAAAGCAGGAGACTCAATCTCTGAGCAGCTTCAGAGCATGTGTATTCCCAACCACAGTGGCAGGCATTAATTCTATCTTTCACATGCAACAGTGCTGATCCTTGTCCCACCAGACTGCATTCCCAGAACACAATGTTCATTTTCCCCCTCCTCTCAGGGAAGAGAATTCCAGGATTTCCTTCAGGTAAACTACAATAAAAACTGCAAGAGCAAAACTAACAGTACAGAGTCAAGGACCTAATTTTCTTCATAAATACGTCCAGCTGTTTAGAGTGCCATGTGTTTGACTTCCCTGTTTCTCTCTATGATTTACCTAAGTGGCCTTATCTGCCATGAGAACTTCAATGAAATATCAGTAGGCAAAAAAAGCTTTACAGGTAATCACTTTTAAAAAGCTCTATAATTCCTTTATGTACTTTAGCTTGTTCAGAGTCACAAACACAGAAGATAATCAATTAAATATTTAATTTTCTATGGAACTTGTGGACCTTAGAAGCAATGTGCAGCCAAACTTAGCCCTTTTAGGATGTGCAGAATCAATATTCCCATATCATTGCATTAACTCATGAGATAATGCATGAAATGTTCTCAAAATCAGCAAAGTAGTACCTGCACTTTCATTCCCTTGCAGGAAGAATTCCTTATGAATGAATTCCCTTACTTCCCTTCCTTTTCAAAGTAATGCGGGAAACCACTTGTTTTCGGGTCCTGATCTGAAAATCAAATCAAGTAAAAACTTTTGGGACAATTTCAGGATGAAGCAGAAAAGTTTCGGCTATTTCAGATGGGTGTCTATCATGTCATACACTTTTCAAATGTATGTGCCCCATTTTTCACCTGAAATCACTGGAATTGCTACTATTCAAATATATCATGAACATAACACTTATACACATATAAATATATGTGTATACTGGTGTGTACACAAATGTATATATATATATGTATATATATATATAGATACACACAACAGTTACATTTCTCTGCTGAGAATAAACTCAAGAACTTCATCTCAAAAAACAAGGTCTGCTTGGGTTAAAAGCAAAAAAAAACGGAAAAACAAAAACATGCAGTGGTTAGAGCAAACCACTAGGGGAAACATAATCACATGCATTAAGCCACTCTCCATGACAAGAAATGTGAAATGTGAGAGATACATGGAATCCTCCAAAAACTGGTTCCAAGGTACCATCAGATTAAAAACCTGAGAAATCAGCGTCGAGGTTCCAACATGAACACACACAAGCACACGCACAAAATAGAGCAAACTTTTTTCGCAGATTTGTGCACTGTTTATTGGGAACCTTTGTGCCAGACAGTGAACAACTCTTTGCAGGTTGAAGGCTTCTCTTTCAAACTCATCAGTACCAGGATGCTATATTCTTGGGGGTTTTGCTGGCTTTATTTTTGGCGCTTTTTTTTTCTTTTTTTGAGCTATAAGACATTGATGCTTCACCACTTTGCACGCATGACTGGCTCTGTGAATAAAAATAGCTTCACTGTTTTCAGATCTGTCTTTGACACTACTCTCTATATTAAGTGTATACACCTGTAGTTGAGAACTGGTGTGGAAATTGGTGATTGCACTACTGATCGACAGATTTAAAAATGGTGTTATGAACTTTCCAGTTTAAAATACTATTTATGTACTCAGTATAAACGACGATAAATAATTTAACAGACCTTTCCCATGCATATAGGTTTGCACAACGAGTTCTTAACCTATTTTTGACTTTGCTATGTGGGAGGAAGTGATTTTTGTCTTTCCACAGTGAGGGGAATATCGTGTTTTCCCTTTCCCGGATATTTTAACCCATGCGTGTCTCTCACAGCTGAACGCCGTGGATTGCCTTGCTGACACAGAGCAGCCTGCACACGGGCACATCTCCGAGGATGCTCATGTCGCTGCCCGGCGCATCCTCACGGAGACGCTAGGCCGCTGGGTGCCCGCTCCCGCGGGGAAGCTCCGGGAAGGCCCGCGGCTCCCTCGGGCGCTGCCCGGCGCCGGGGCCCCGTCCCTGCGGAGCCGCCCTGACCCGCCGCCCCCCGCCCCGGCGCCGCGCTCCCTCTGGCGGGGAGAGCGGCCGCGCCCCGGAGCCCCGAGGATAACCCAGCCCCACCGGGATGCGGCTCCGGCGGAGGAGCAGCCCCTCCCCGGCGGGAGAGCGCTCCGGCTGCCGGGCCGGGGGGCGAACAGGGTGGGGAGGGGACGGACGGACGGACGGACGGGCTGCAGCTGTTCTGTGCGGGCTAGGGAGCGATGGAACCCGCCTGAAAGGGAAGAAGCGAGCCCCGTTTAACTCCGACTGACCTTATCAGTCACATCAACCAAGTATGGAAAATAGTTTGCAGGTTCCGAATACTATCGTGGAAGAACGGATACTTGCATATAAAACCACGAAAACCCGAAGGCCGTCCGTGGGAGACACAGCCCTCGTTATTTACACGTTTTTATGGGGAATGACCACCCCCTCCACAGAGCGGTGACCAGCAGGTGTAGGAGAGGAAGTGCCTGCGAAATCGCCTCGAGTAGGGGAGGGCTGGCTGGGGCTTTGCACCGGGGGCTGTCCATGTGAATAGCGCACCGATTACTGCCTTAGGCACGGTGTGTATTTTAGGCAGTGCCACCCGTGACATGGGAACACTCGTGCTCGGTGCATGCCTGCCTGGGCACGGGGCTGCGCGTACAGATCCGTGCCGGCGCAAGATGCTCGCGTCCAACCAGCCTCAGCGGCCCCGCCAGTGTTTCCAGCTCGCACCAAAGGGACCGAGCTGCGGCCGTGTCAGGAAACGCCCAGAAGACAAACAGTCACTTTCGCGAGCTGCTCGCAGACCGTGTCCCCCTCACGAATGGCAGCTGACTGAAATAAAGTGTGCGGGGGGGGAAGTTTGCAGGAGTTTTTAACTTATTAGAGAAAACCCCACACCTCCGGGCCCCCCCGCACAGGCGAGGGGACCCCGCTGGTGCCAGGGACGCGGCGCAGTCCGGGGGCAGGCGCCCGGGGCTCTGCCGCCCGCTCCGCCCCGCGCCCCGCGGGCCCCGCTCCGCGCTCCGGGCACGGGGGCGCCCTCCGCGCCGCCTAATCGCATTAATCCGCGGGACAATGCCCCAAGTAATCACCCTTCCTGCTCCCTGCGCGGCCGGCGAGCGGCGGCTGGAAAGGGCGAAGGGGGGGAGGGGACGGGCAGAAAGTGTAAACTTTTATTCCACTCGGTTAAGAGAAACGGGTGGGAGGCAAGAAGGAGCGCTTGGACAGGGGTCTCCCGAAAGCCCGCAGCGGCGGGGAGAGCGCGCCTTCCTCCCCGCGAGAAGCGAGTTCCCCTCGGTTTCCCTGCAAACCTATCGCCGCCTGCCTCTGAGTAAATACACGAGCACAAAAGCAGCCCCGAGCGGCGTGAGACCGCGCACGGAGCAGGCTCCCGTGAGCTCAGGCTGCGGCCAGGCCCCGGGAGCGGGGCTGCCGCTCGCCCCGCGGACGGGCCGGGGCCGGGGCCGGGGCCGGGGCCGGGGCCGGGGCCGGGGCCGGGGCCGGGGCCGGGGCCGGCTCGGCGGCGGCAGCGCTGCCCTTTTGAATGCCTCCCGCAGCTCGGAGTGCTGGCAGGGCGCTGGGAGCGCCAGTGAATGTAGCCCCGCAGAGCCAATGAGCTGGGACCGGATGCGATATATCCTCTGGGACAACAACTGCTCTGTTCCTCCTCAGATCCACATGACGCCATTTACTGCTGCTTTTGCAGAGAGATCACCCTACCTCCTCCGGAAAGAAAAAGAGAGAGAGAGGGAGAGAGCGAGCGAGCAGAAAAACGCCGAGCCCCTACAGCTCAGATCTCAAATCTTCCTCCTCCTCCTCCTCCTCCTCCACCTCCTCCAAACACACAACAACAACCACCACCACAAATCCGCTGCGCTCCCAAAACACCCCCCCGATTGCAAACCACAGAACTGCCTGCAACACACACACGCTCGCAGAGGGAGCGAGAAAGCTAAGAGAGAGAGAGGGGAGAGGAGCCTGCAGCAAGCAGCTTCTCAGCAGAACGGCTACATTGCACAAGCTGCTTTTTTGGAGGAGCTCAGTGGAAGAAAGCTCTGGGATTTTATTTTAGATCCACATTATTTTGTTTTCCTTGGCTTTTCCCTTTCCTCTTGATCATCTTGCAACAGCAGCAGAAAAAGTGACTTGGTATTGGCGATTCGGCCTCTTGTTCATTGAGGAAAAAAAAAAAAGGAAAGTGTGTGTGTAAGACTAAGTGATCTCTTTTTAAGATAAAAGAAAACCTACCCCGATCCGGAGAGGTGTTTTGATTATTATTATAGTATATACACGCACACACGTATTTATAATCGATCTGGGGAGAGGCACCTAACTTTGCTCTGGACTTTTTTTTTTTTACATGGTGATCATTCTTACTCTAATTTGCAAGCTGGACTAAAGCAGAGTTTGGAAAAGAATATTTTTTTGCTTTAGGGCTGGATTTATTTGCAAACCGCAGGAAAAAGAAAATACAAGAGAGAGAGGGGTTTGGTGCAGCGCCGCGATCACGGTGAGAGCCTTTTCCTTCTTTGCAAAACAAACTTTTCAGTAACCTCCCCCCCCCCCCCACCCTTGGTTGCTCCAAGAAAACTCGTGGAAATGTTTGAGGCCGATCCCTTTTCCCTTCGTACAGGTTCTCCCTCTCCCCCCCTTCCCTTCTCCTTCCTTTCTCAGAGAGGAGCTGGAGGTGGGATTTCGGAGCGGTTTCTCTCCGGGGAGGGGTGGGGGGAGCTCCGCTGGGGTTTGCGGGCTGCTCCGCGTCTGTGCCCCGCCGGGGTGCCCCGGGGGCGCGGAAGGCTGCGCGGGGGGCTGCGGAGGGCTGCCCGGGCGCCCGGAGTGCCTGCGGGGCTGCGAGCGGGGCGGGGGGTGCGCCCGGAGGAGCCGCAGCCCCGGCGTGTTCTCGCTGCCGCCGGAGCCGGGCACGGGAGCTCCTGCGCGCTCCTGCCCCGCTGGGCACGCGTGGGGCTCCGACAAGCCCCGGGGGAGGCGAAGGGAGGGCGCAGCGGGGCTGGCCAGCGTCGGGGCTGTTTGTCCCCCGGGCTTGGGGGAGAAGGAGCAACCCGCCTTTCAGTGCGTGATTTACGCCTGTCTCTAGTGGCGTCAGGAGATCCGTGCGATTCGGAAGTGAGTGCACGTCTGGTACAAATATATATGTGTGTGTGAGTGTGTACGCTTAGATCTGTGATGAAATTAATTTGAACTGTAAGACGAGGAAAATCCTTCCCTAGGTTCTTCTATGCAGAGGGCATGAGTGGAGGGGAAGGAAAAGCCTTTTTTTTCTTTTTTTTTTGGTGGGTTTACTGCGTAACAACCCCCCTTCCCCCATAAAAAAAAAATACTGCTGGTGTTTTCAGCAAGCTATTTGTGTGTCACTTTGCCCCACCCCGATGGTAAAGTCCCTTTTGCCCTAATCCATAGTCTGATCACACACTCGGCCCTTAATGGGGGTTTCAAAGCACTTTGAAAGAAGAGGAGGTGGTTGGTGTGTGTGCGGTGGGAATGGGGGTGGGGGTGCCTTGCACAGGCTCCGGCCACAAAACAGAAATTCACGGGCAGAGGACTTCTCTCCCTTAGGCTTCGCCTTTCCCCAGCCAGCGGTACACGGGTTTTTTCCACAGCACGCAAGAAGCCCCTCGCGTTTTAAACCTCCCCACATGTGCCGAACGCGAAACCCGTCCCCCTCGCTCACCCTTTTGCCAAGCCCAGCTAAGAAAAGTTAGCAATCCTGGCACTTGAGCTCGGTGAGAGTGGACTTTGGCTCTTAGAAGTGGGGAATCGTGTTATCACACACATGCACACACAAAAAGGCAAATCTGCTTCTCTGCTCTTGGCGGATGCAAAGGGGAGAGGTACTAGGTCAGAGGAGGGAGAGACGTGCCCTCCCGTAAGGATTTTCAGGCAAATGTAGGTTTGTTTGCAAATAAACGTGCTGGTCCTTTGCGTCCTGTCCTGTTAGCGGATCTACGAAGGAGAGGAAAATCGGGGAGCACCGGGCTCGGCCTGATGCCCCACTGAAAATGCCTCCTGGGTCCCTCCGGGCTGGGGCGGAGCGGGGCGGGCTGAAGGTCAGGCAATTTGCAGAATATGCGTAAAATAAGAGGAGCTTTTCCAGCGGCTGGCTTTGTGAAGTTGAATGGGTGCTTAGGGCAAGGCGAGAGGGGGTAATCTGCCTTTTGCCCAGCTGTCCCGGAGGTGTTGTCTGCACCGTCTGCAGGGCGCCTGGCACTTCCCGGGAGGGGAAGCTCCTTTAGCATCTCCTGGGGGAGGGCAGGGGGGAAGAGTTAAAAGGAAACATGGGTTTGACTTTCTGATAAGGCGGCTGAAGCAGCCCCCTCCCACCTCCCAGCCCAGAGGATGTCTCCTGGTTATCTCCAGGTTGTCTGCACTCTCCGGCGGGCGAGGGGCCGTCGCCTCCCACCTGCTGCGCGCCCCCCGCCCGGGATGGAGCCGGAGGTGGGGAGGGAAGCGGAGACCGGAGGCTGCTTTTTCAGCTCCCACCTTGGCGTCTGAGGGGGGCTCCGCCACCGAGCCCGGGGTCGTCTGAAGCGCCTTCAGGTCAGGGTCAGCTTCGCTTTTGCAGTGGGTTGTCATTTCTGGAGAGGCAGGGGTTGACCGGCGTTCCCTCTAGGCTGGCTGGGGCTGGTGGAAACCTGGACGTGGAGGGCAGAGAGGGCTGCCGATTCCTCTCAAGGATGGGGAAAGCATTTTACTTTTTGTTATATTTATCTCCAGATAGTTTCAGATGAGAGGAACGTCTACTTAGGCTGTTGGTTGAAACTTTTGATATGGCGGAGGTTTTAATTTGTAAAAAAAAAAAAAAAAAAAAAAAAGCAATCCTTGAAGCCAAGTTTGCGAGACTTTTTCTTTGGGGGGGGGGGGGGGAATGGACACCGTGACATACATCCTGTGTCCAGAACCAGAATTTGGCAATATTTAAAATAGGTGGTCACTCTTAAAAGTTAAGAGATTTGTTTATATAGATATATATATTTTTTAAATTTATTTTGAGAAAAGTCTCTTGAAGGAAGGGAGCCAGGAATTAAAAGGTTAAATGTTTTGCATTGATGTTAGAATAAAGACAGTGTCTTGAGATACTCATTGTTAAACTGTTTGGCTATATTTTATTGTACTGCACTACAGTATTATTGTTGGTAACTGATGTGTACAGAGTAACACTATGGTGCTCTTTCTAGGTATAATTGAAGACATTGTGTGGTCCTTGTAAGAAGTTTGGTTCCTGCTTGGGTTTTAATTGTAAAATATTGTTCGGGATTTTTGTATAGGTAATTGGATTTTGGAGCCACTTTAAGATATGATAAAGGCAGAACAAGTATTAACTAATTTAGAGGGCAGTACTTGAAACTTGTGCATATTTGAGTGTGGAAGTTATTTACTAATTATCATCTTCTATGTCTTTTACTGGGTTTTCATTTAAATTATAAAGTCTGCATTTCTACTTTGTAGTTAACAATGCTTTAAAGTAATATTCACAATCAAGTAGACTTCTTGGATGCTGGCATTATTTGATTATATTATGCATGCCTCTGTCCCACAAGCCACTCTTGGTAATATTTACAGTTTGAAATGTAGTCTGTGGAATTTTTTATACGTTAAAGAAAAAAAACCCAAACAACTGTGGTGGCATTGCTTTTGTAGTATTGAGCCTTAAAATAACAATCACAGTGGTGTGCACCAGTATGACACACACTAAAATACTGGAGAGAGATATTTTTACTTGTGCTGTTGAAGTTTTTGGTAGCACTAACTCATTTAATGTCTAACCTCAAACATTTTATTGCTATTTAGTGTTTTTCTTGGGACCATTGGTATTAAACTAAAATTTCCTATTTACATCATGTAAAGTTTAATGTGTAAAGAGACTAGCCTACCAAAATATTATCCAGTTTTAAACAAAATTGGAGAATTATATGTCTGTCATCAGGTCACATTACACTTGCTGAATACTTGCAAGGTAGTGTTTTGGTTGTTTTTTTTTTAATATAAGGTTTTCAGTAGCATGATGTGAAAAGAAGTGTCACTTCAAGTGTCTGAAATGTAATCACTTTGAAGGCCATGGTCTAACCAGAAGATGGCCTGGGAAGCCTTAGTTAGCAGGAATAATACCTAGACTTTCTAGAGCCACAAGTTAAGCTGCATGGTGCTAGGAAAGAATCCCCTTAAGCTCTTCACAGCAGTAGGCAGAACAGGCCAAGGGAAGTGCGCTCAGCTGACTGTGCTTGTCCCAGATGTGACTCCTTTTTTTAATGGCTGATGCATTACTTGATTGTGTGTGGTACTGTGGGGTCCTGCAGGCTTGAAAGGCTGCTGGAGAGAGCATGAGATGTGTTGCAATAGTGAATCCTCTCTTTGTTGCTCCAGGATTTCAGATGTGTTCTAAGCCTGCCGGGGTGAGCAAGCTTCCAGGCACTGATGGAGACTCAGCACGGCAGTGGGTCGCAGCCCTTACTGCAGGCTCGGCGTGACAGTGGGAGGCCGCACGGGGAGCCCGACCTGCGGGATGTCCTGATGCAGCAGATCCACGTCCTGTCGTTGGACCAGATCAGAGCCATCCGAAACACAAATGAATACACAGAGGGACCTACGGTGGCTCCACGGCCGGGGGTCAAGTCTTCTCCTCGGGTGACAGCCCAGCCCAAAAATGAAAGGCCCCATGGCTTGCCTGAGCATCGTCATTTTAACCGGATCCAGCACACACAAATGCATGCACCTCCTCGAGCACCTCTGTCCCGATCCATCAGCACGGTCAGCACAGGTTCACGGAGCAGTACAAGGACAAGTACGAGCAGTAATTCATCAGAACAGAGACTTCTAGGATCATCTTCGGGGCCAGTTGCTGATGGGATAGTCCGAATGCAGCCCAAGTCTGAGCTGAAGTCAAGTGATCTGAAGCCACCGAGCAAAGAAGACTTGGGAGCACACAGCTACAGGTGTGAGGACTGTGGAAAGTGTAAGTGTAAGGAGTGCACTTATCCAAGGACCCTCCCCTCGTGTTGGATCTGTGACAAGCAGTGCCTTTGCTCAGCCCAGAACGTGGTTGATTACGGGACTTGCGTTTGCTGTGTGAAGGGCCTCTTCTATCACTGCTCTAATGATGACGAGGACAACTGTGCTGACAACCCCTGCTCCTGCAGTCAGTCACATTGCTGCACTAGGTGGTCTGCCATGGGTGTAGTGTCCCTCTTTCTGCCTTGCTTGTGGTGTTACCTACCAGCCAAGGGTTGCCTTAAGTTGTGCCAGGGCTGTTACGACCGGGTAAATCGGCCTGGGTGCCGCTGTAAACACTCCAACACCGTTTGCTGCAAAGTTCCCAGTGTCCCCCCCAGGAACTTTGAAAAGCCAACATAGCATCACTAGCCAGAAATACTAAAGTAACAAGGATTATTATTTTAACGTACATATGCAACCAACTAAGCAGCTATGGTCTTGGCACTGTAGTAGAAGGGTTGGGGATGTACTTTGCTGTTTGCAGTGAAATGCTTTTCTGTGTGTGTGCCATCTTAACTGATACGCTTGTTAGAATCCAGCTAGTGGCATACAGGGGAAAAAAAAGGGATGCAGTACATTGTGACCCACATATTGCATAAGCTAAAGCAACACAGACACTCCTAGGCAACTCTATTGTTTGTGAATAGTACTTGCAAAATTTGTAAATTAGCAAATGACTCCTTTTTTTCATTGTTTTCTGCCAGAGATAATGTGCTATATTTTTGTATATACAATAATATTTTCAACTGTGAAAAGTAAGTGCTGTCATAAGACATGGCACAGTCACAAAATATTATACTAATATGTTGTACATTCGGAAGAATGTGAATCAATCAGTATGTTTTTAGATTGTATTTTGTCTTACGGAAACCTTCTATTACAAGACTCTGATTTCCCTTTGGACTTCATGTATATTGTACAGTTACAGTAAAATTCAGCCTTTATTTTCTAATTTTTTCAACATATTGTTTAGTGTAAAGAATATTTATTTGAAGTTTTATTATTTTATAAAAAGAAATATTTATTTTAAGAGGCATCTTACAAATGTCACCCCTTTTTATGAGGACGTCATAGTTGCTGCAAATAAGGGGTGAACGATGCATATGTTCACTATAAAATAGAAAATATATTAACGTTTGAAATTAAACTGGGCTACTTGTCATTTTTTCCCCCCATTTATTGTTTTGAGTTGGGAGAATTGATACTTCGAATTGCAAACTTCACAGTGCTATAGACACAGTGAGCCTACTAGGAAACCAAAAAAAAGATTTTTTAAGTGTATTCTTTTGTTGTTGATTACTTCTTCACCTGAAAACAATGCAGGATTTTTGCACCCTTCCTTTGCACAAATGTCCCATGTACTGTTCCTACAACAGAAAAGGAAAATGAGCATAGGAAAATGCATTAATTCATTCCAGACTAGGACTAATAGGCCCTGAAAGCTTGACCTATTCTATAAGTGATGAGCTTTTGTGCTTCAAATAGGAAATAAGTAATCATTCACAAAAAATGTTAGGCTTGCATGGTTTTACTCAGTGAGAGAGAGGAGGAAAAAGAAAGGGTAATTAATACGGTCAATGCAAAAAGCTTGCAGGATTATTTGTTAAA
Organism: Monarcha castaneiventris obscurior; assembly: GCA_026261815.1. NCBI lineage: Eukaryota > Metazoa > Chordata > Aves > Passeriformes > Monarchidae > Monarcha > Monarcha castaneiventris. The sequence goes on along the minus strand of JAMPIT010000566.1, from coordinate 1,958,248 downwards.
GGTAGAAGAATATGCCACAGGGAATGATAGATCTGAATGCAGTCCAGCCTTATGTCAAACATTTGCCTCACTTGTAAGAAGAAAGTTGCTTGATTTGTCATTTGTGGCAGTTACCTTCCACTGAGGTCAAAATCCTTTCCCTGCCAAGTTTCCCACCGGAAGCCTAGAGAATGATTTACCTTTCTTTATTAACAAACTATCATTTCCTGTTCTGAGTATGTCTCTCCAAGTTTAGAGGTCTTAATGTTCAATTTTATTTATACATTTCTTAAGCTGGCATTTAAGGATAGTTGTAAGTATTTTTAAGCTGACGCTTAAAAAAGTCTCTCAGCCTTTTCTGAACCCCCTCCAAGAAAAACAAGTTATTACTAATAAATTAAGAACTCACTAAAAGTTGAAAACCAGAGCATTGAGTAAATGGTCTGTCTTCTTGCCCCTTAATTTTCATCTCAGATCTGGTGTTTGGATGATTTTACATAGGTCTGTAGTACTCAAAAATCGTACACTGTGTGTTTGTGCATATTGGTTATCAATCATCAAGTGAAATTAAAAAGTGCATGTTCTCTTTCTCTTTTTTTTTTTTCCTTACCTCTCTGGTGAAAAATGTAAGCTGGTTTTCTTTCCTCTCTGCACCAGCTGGCTGGTTACTTTGGTATACAAAGACAAACCGTGACAAACCATATATATTTAGCTTTCTGAATATTTCTGTATTTGCCCGAAAGAAGGTAGCTTACGTTACACAATTAATTTGTCCATATTAAAAGCACGTCAGTATACTGTAACTGAGCATTGATATATGTGAGATTCTGCTTGGCTGCTGATAAACAGAGGTTATTATTATTTAATTATGGGGTTTTTTTAGCAGTTTTGTTCTTGAAGGGGTTGATAACCATCATGTGTTTCCATTCACTGAATGTAGTTCTGAAACTAGGTTAAGTGCTTATGCCTAAACTGTCCTCGGCTAGTCTTGCTGATGAAAACAAACACTGGGGGAATCTTTGACCTTTAGGCTATTTGTTGGAAACCCCAAATCCCACTGTTTCCAGTAGACAGTAAAACCAATGTTTTCACTGTATTGATGAACTTGACAAAACTGAAGGCAAGCCCTGTGTTTTCAGTGATTTATGTTTCAGGTGAAGATAATTCTACAGAAACTGGAAAACTGTGGGATGGCTGAGCAGTACAGCAGTTAAAGAGGGTGCAGCTCAGGAGTCCTACTAGCTAAAATCCAGTGCTAAAAGTGTGGGTGTGTTTTCTTTTTGCAGTATAGTAAGTTCTCTGTCTGCCTAGTTAGGTTCTAAGGGAAAAGTCTTCTTGTTGACAGTGAAATTTGAAGCTGGTTTAAACACTGAGCAATGGTTGTCATCTTCCACTTGGTTCTTAATGAGGATCAAATAGTGGATCCCAGCCCAGGTAAGCCCATTACCAGGAATTGGATTGCATGTATGACTCTGGGGAGCAGGGGTGTAGGGAAGTGTAGCCTGTTGGGCTAACTGGCTCTGGGGTCTAGGCTTTAGCCAGTATGGATTGGTGTGTGTGCCCACTGGGCTCTTAAAAGCTGGCTTGTGTATATTGGTTAACATTCTAATATTGCACTTAATTAGATAAGGTTTAGTTTTCTAAATAAAACCAAAATCTTGCCTCAAGCAGATTAGATTGTTTTAATAAGAATTAAGAGGGCTTTTAAAGTGGATTGAGATAATGTTATTAAAGCATGCCTACTTTATCCTTTGAGATAGGAAGGTGGAGGTCCAAGTAAGGAAAGTTTTCCATACACAGGTTTTGAGGATAACCATGGAAGTCATGCTTGATATACATCATATAGGACTTTAATTTTAGACTGCTATGAAGTCTTGAGAGAGAGCAAAACCCTTATTATTGTTCCATTTGTTGTGTTGTTGCTCAAGAGTTTTGATCTGTTAAGTTACAGATTCTGTAAGTTTTGTTTGAAGTACAGAGACTTGCAGGATTGGACTGACAGTTGACTCTGGTAACAATGGAAACAAATAGCATTTCTTCAAATTATTTTCCTGTATGATGTGAGCTACAAATACATCAAATTTAGAGAAATTTAGAAATTCCTCTATTAATATCCTCAAGATTTTTTAATTACTTTGCTCTTTAATTCTTTTTGCATCAGAATCTTGATGTTAATTTCTTTTTTGAGATAGGGATCATAACAGTAAAAAAAAAAAAAAAAAAAGACTTGGATTCAAGTGGAGAATAAATAGTGCTTTTGATGGAAATTAAATATGTTCCTAAAGGATTTGAGATCATATTCGGGTGAGTAGGTACATATTCAACAGGTTTACCAGATCAGTCTTCAAAAGCCAAAATTCTCCCAAGTGCAGAAGTGAGGTAGTTAAGTGGTCAGGATGCTTAACACAATAGATTTATTACACTTTCTTACTAAACTCCCAGCATTAAATGTACAGTATTACCTGTATTACCCTTTTCACCTTCGGCAAAATACAAAATAATTAATTTTTGTCATGAGTGAAATCTTGGGGCTTTTTCTCAGGTGGCAGGAAGAGAGCAGAATGCATTTCTGTTCTACAGTGGAACATTTAAATATTTTTAGGAATTAAGAGTTGGGAAAGATGGATTTGAACAGTCTGTCTTGTCTCAGATGTTCCTAGATGGGTGCAGGTACAGCAAGTAATAATGATTTCATCTGCTGAGACTAATTTCTCAATCAGTCACTGGAGCAGAGTCCCAGAAAGAAATTGGCTGAATGTGAGAGCACGCTCAATTGAGTAGAGTCTGTATGAATAGTACTGAATAGATGTCTTACTGAAAATGTCAGCATTTGTCATACTGGGTCATCTTAAATAAATCAATTACAGTTGGGATTGCAGGTGACAAAGTACACCAAATCCTTACCAATGAAAGTACTTGGTTTTATTCCTCTTTATACAATCTGATTTTAAACTGGAATCTTACAAATAAAAATTAATGTCTCATTGAAGTCAGGACTCAAAAAACACGTGCATATATGATGCAGATATTTGTAGTACTTTTGACTTCAAAAATATTTCCTGTTTCAATCTGTGGAGACTCCTACAAGTCAATCATCATTATTTCTCTTCATGTTTATTCTTTCTGGTCCCTATCCCTTTCCTTGACCTTTCCTACCCATAATACATAAAGGTTTACTGCCACTTATAGGACAAAAGGGGAAAGGGGAGGATGAAACATGCTTTTCTCATTAGTATCCTGTGCCTGAAAGTTTAGGACAAGGTCTAAAAACTGATTACTTTGCTGCACTTACACTGCATTTTCAGAAGTATGATGTGTTTTTTCCATTCATGTGAAATTGAACCCACTGTTTCAGAAAACATCATATTGTCATTGTTGTGGTATGATTTTTATTACTCAAGAAGGCTTTATGTATCTTTAAAGAGTTCCCCTTTGTTTTAACCCACTGGCACTGTGTTTCAGATAAAAGAGGCAGAGGTCTTACTACCATAAAAGCATGAACTGCTGCTGTTCCTCTGCCACAGGGATTGTTCAGGAGAGAGCCAATGTAGTTACCTTTGGACATGAATGCTACATATATGAAGTTTTTCTTTACGTGTAAGAAATGGGTTTTTTTCCTTACTTAGCTGTGCATGCTGATTACAGAAGCTTAGGGCTAAAATGTTCAGATTGCTAGACTAAAATGGATCAGTTCTCATTTCAGTAGAAGTTACCAATAATCAGAAGTTTTGACAATGTAGTCTGCTATTATGTAGGATTATTTATGGATATTTTAAAACTTAGGGGTTTAAGTTACATTTTAAAATGGTCTTGCCAGAGGAGATAATCTGTTTCTAGAAGGTAAGGAACTGTATAATCAGAGGAGCTCTGCTTTCCTGAAAGACTGCTGTGTAATTACCAAACCACTTGGTGCACCAAGACATATTACAAGAGATAGCACTTGATGCCATTTAGGAGTTGCAGGCACAGGTTTCACTTGGAGAGTCTGAGCCGGTACACAAGGGTGTATCAGGAAGACTCACCAACTTACAGACATAGAGCCCCTTGAACCAAGGGAGGTTCTTTAGTTTTTCTTTTTTACCCTCGTTTTATTTTGATCAAGAAGCGGTGTATATGAATGACTCATAAATTGTGTGGTTGTTGCTATGTTTACTGATGAAAGAATGTATTGATGCTCTTATAGTGTGTGTCAAAAACCACACCAGAATGGAAAATCTTTAAATGACCAAATTTATCACTGTCATCTTCAGAAATTAACACAAACATGAGGTCTATAGCAATCCATGTTTCAAAATTAGCTGCACTGTAAGTGAATTGCACTAATTGGTAACTGTTAAAACTGTTACTATAATTAGACACAGTTCCGCTTTAGGTCTCAAAGTCAACTCAGACCTTTCTCAGCTTCCTCTGTAGTGCAGTTTTATTAATTACTGATTTACTTAAAGTGTTGTTGTTTCTTGTCAGACACATGTAAAAGTTGGTGTATGCAAACTGTCAAATGCACAAAGGGAACAGTTCTTCCTCCCTCTCATTTCTCTTTCCTAGAGCATTACAAAGAGGAGGAAAATTTGAAATAGTTTTACTTGCTTTGGGTAATTTTATTTATGAACTTTGTTTAGTTATCATAGAAAAATTGCTAATTGGATAGAGTGCTGTTTTGTGATTCCTTCCCCATTCTCCCCACCCCCCTTACACTCGCTCCCCCAAAGTATATGGCAGTATGAAATATGTAAGTAGAGCAGTTAAAGGACCAAGAATTCACTTTGTGAACTTAACCTCAGTGCAGCTGCATTAAATAGTAAAGTGAAGCAGGAGCATCAATGCCCTCTTGCAGAATTCACGGAATACATTGTACCTTTCACCAGTAGGTTTACTGTCTTCTACCTCTGCTGTTCTGCAGATGGAGATTATGCAGTTGTTTATCATGTACGTTTTTATACCTCAGTGTCTTTTATTTTTTGGAGAAGCATTGTATTCCTTGTTTAAAACTAGTGCGTGAGGATCCCATAATACCATTATTAAAAAAAACCTAGCCACACATGAAGGTTATCTTAACTGTCCACTGCCTACTACTCTCAGTACTGTTCCTGGGGAGAAAGGCTCTCCTCAGACCCCTTCATCCCAAGTGGAAGAAAAAGACTTCCAAAAAAGTGTGGGTTATTCTGAGATATGTGTGGCTGAGGGGAGGCAGGGGTTGTGAACTTTCCATCTGGGCTGTGCCTGACCTGTTCTCTCCTGCACACACACAATTGCAGTACAAAGTCTGAAAGTGCACCACAATGTTTCTGGCCACCTGGGCACTCGTAAATCAGAGAGTAGGTGCAAATATTCCTGGACAATGGATTGCAATTGTCCACACTAGCGAAGCGTTAAGACTTTGCCTGGTGTGAGTTAAGCATGTGCCAAAAAGTACTCTCCCAAGCTATTCCCTACCACATTTCAGGAGCCATTCCCAAAAGTCAGCTTGCCAACAGCTCCTTCTTTTAGAGGTTAAAGGAATTGCCCAGCATGGACACTGTCCTTTTGGGGCCAGCTGGAACATAGTGCCCAGGAACATTCTTGGACACATTTATTTGCAGTCCAGGAGGAAGGAGATCCCTCCCACAAATCTCATCTCAAGGGAAATTCACTCACAAAGACAGACATTCTCATGAGTTCAGATGACACAATCTAATCCCCAAGTAGAAACTTAATTGCACAGAAGCAACCTATTTAATTTTTTATCTCAAAGGAGTAAGGCAGTTGGCTAGGTAACTTTTTATAATTTTGCAAAGCTTAAGTGACTCGAGCACAGGCTCCAAAATAGTTATCTAAAGTTATATATTGATATTTTGTATCTAACCTGAACTTGTAATTTTTTTCTTTGTTTTGGGGAATGGCATTCTGTGGTTTTCTTTTTTTTTTTTTTTGCAAAATTATTTCTTAAGTATCTACTGAAAAGTCATTAAAACAGACATTTTCCTATATTTTCTTTCACTGAAAAGTAAGCTTTAGTATGTCACAGCACCTGATATTTCAGAATGAATTGAGATGGTGTTTCTTGAAGTTACATACATCTCTGAAGAAAACAGTCACAAAATATAGTTCCCTCTCATGGTAATAATTACATCTTTTCCCAAGATATGGAAAGTGTTGTTTCTTTATTCCTTTCAGCCCTGTGCTGTCTTAGTCCCCAAGTTATAGGGTGGGTGCTTATGGAACCTTGCAATTGCTGAGTGATTTTGCAGACTTTCATAGAGAAAAACTGGTGTGTAAAGTATTGCAGTTGTGCTTAGCCTCTGAGAGGACAGATCTTATTAAAAGATTTCGAGAGTGTGCAAAATATATTTCTGCATACATGCAGTCTGAAGGATGTGGCTGGAGAGAAAAGGACTGTCACAACCCACCCCTTAAAATCTCTGCTTTAGAAAAAAGAATCAATGACAACATTTTTTTTTAAGCTAATAAATTAAGCTAAGTGAAATATTAGATGGAAAGATATCCTGTTCAGTTTATTAAATGTGTCCAGGATTTGTGCTGTTTACATTTCACATAGTTTTTATCCAAAGACCTCACTTCAGCTGCAAGATTGGTGGGTGAAATGCCTGGCCTCACTCGAGGCAATGACAAAATTCTCCTTGACCTCCTTGAAACTTTGTATAGACAAGAGGTGAATTCCTGAATATGTACTGATTGAACATACACTTGAATGGGTATCCTGGGAAAATCCCAGCTGCCTAGGGGAATAAAAAAAGTTTATAATTGCATGACACACACTTTTGAATCAAGGAATTGCTATCTTAGTTTAGGATTTTTAACCTTCATTCTGATCCTACTTAAGTTACTCTACTACTAAGATAATTTATTCTTACCACTGCTGTAGGATATATGTAGTTGCTTCCTCTAGGCATCAATCTTTTAGATTTTGCTGAGAGATTCTGTTTTGGTGTTAATTCCATTAAGGGTGCTGCAGATTCCTGTTAGGCTTTTTGCTGACAGACTTGTGCTGATAAAGCTTGTGTGTAGACTTTCTCCCTTTATTTCAGCTTACTGTTATCAAACCATTCTTGTATACTGAAGTTGCAACAGTATGGATTCAGTTTAGCTCAGCTCTTGCAAAAAAGTCTAGAGAGAGAGTATTTATTTGGTTTAGCTGACAGTCTGGTTAATTGGAATAGGCTCATTCATACTAATAGTATCTGCACAGTGTTTTGTGACTGTTACTAAATCAGCTCGAAGCACTACCTGAGGTTACAGAAGCAAAAACATGCTTCAAGTACAGTGAGCTGCTCTCAGACAGAAGCGTCTGTGTGTATTAGCATTGCTTTCATCCATCATGCCCATTAGGATGGGCAAAATATTGTTACAGTTTCATTTCTACATTGCACATTCTATCTCCTGTAGATACATATGCACATCACAAATACATCATTCTTAGGGGAAATGAGGAATTGAATTACCATATTTCACTGTTACAAATACTCCTCTTTCAGAGTATCAGCTTTGCTGTAGCATTTTCCATGGTTTTTAAATGATACCGTGAAAGGTGCTCCTTTCTCCCACCCCTGCGAGAGAGCATCTGCAGAGTGGAGTGCACCTGCCCTGTACTCTGTATATTGAAGTCTCCCAGGCGTAGCATGTTGGTCCAGTAAACAGAACAGCTTTTTTCCACTTTGTTCTTTCAGTGACAAATGAGTGATGAAAATACTAGTTTTCTTCTTGCTTATCATACAAATATGGCAACTTTCAAAGCCTTTGTCAATTCCTGAAGCAGCTAATAGGCAGCTCTCATGCAGATGCACAGATATGCAGAACTACTGCTTTGGGAGAAGATATCATCAGAGGATGAGTGATAAAGAGAAGGAGGAGTGCACAGATGTGATGTGGTATAGAAACAAACCATGAGCAGCAATGGCCATGAAATAATGACTGGTGGGTTTACTGTTGGTGGGACTTTACTAAGAAAATCAGTCCCACAGTAGTACAGACAGTAAGTAGACACAAAGAGCATTCATTTCTAAATTTCTAAATTTAGTGGCTTAAACCTGCAATTGTCCACATGTGATTTAGACATCTCCTGTTGAGGGCATGAAAGGTACTGTTTTCTTCAACGGTTTTTTGTTGGTTTTGGTTTGGTCTTTTTTTTTTTCTTTTTTCCCTGGTGAAGGCAGGATACAGCATGCATGGCAATGAAAAAAAAAACCAATCTGCCATCCTTGGTAACAATTTCAGAGATGTACAATAAGGTTTATTGGGACAAGGAAATGCCAGAGACCAAAAAAATGTTGAAGTTAAAGTTTTGTGCTCTATTGGGACAAGGAAATGCCAGAGAACAAATTAAGTTGTAGTTAAAGTTTTGTGCTCTTTTGGTATTTGCTTCCTTGGTGGGGTGGGTATGTTGTCGTGGTGGTAGTGATTTTTTCCATTGTTTGTTTGTTTTAGTCTTTCTTTCCTAATAGTCCTAGTCTTCTTCAGCCCTCTTAGGCCATAGATTTGCCTTAATGAGAAAACATGGGATATGAAATATGAAAATATAACCCTGTATATAAAATTATGTGACAGCATTGCAGAACAGTGGTTGCTGTCATTGTGGGGAGTTTGTGATTTTTAGGTTTTGGTTTTTAATAATTTAACTGGGGCCCAGATTCACAAGTAGGGTAAATCAGCCTGGCACCACTAATGACAGATGTTCTGCTGATTTCCACGAGCAGAGTGTTGGACCAATCACTTACTACCAAAAACCCCCATGTTGCACAGTAGAATAATAATCTTAAGATTTTATCTGTTTTTTGTTTCTTTCTGCATCATTGTGGAACAACAGTTTTCACTATAACTCAAGATAGTTCAGATTCCTTATCTGTAATACTTTGAGAGCTATTTTTTATTACATTCAAGATGCTTGCGCAAAAGGAATGCTTTCAATTCAGTCACTTCACTTTAGGATCCTGGAATCACTTGAGTGTTCCCAGACTTATGAAAAAAGCAGAACTCGTGCAAAAGGAAGAAAAATTATCATTTCAATTTACATGCAACAGTGTTTTAAGTTTTTAGAAAATACTTAAAGCATGCTTTGTGTGGTGGACATTTATGCGGAGCCTATTTATTATGGAGTGAATAATATTTTTCAAGAATGATTCATCAGGGTTATTTCAGAGGCTGCCTTGAATTCTGGTCATTTCTATAGATACTGCAATTCACAGTCATAAGTAAGCTAGTGGTTTGATCTAACCTCAGCTACCTGTTGCTGGCTGTGAATGGAAGAATTTATTTTTAGTGTGAAACCACAATATGAATATTTTCCACTCTGAAAGTATAAAAAACCCTTTAAGTAGAAATTTTACTCCTTCACTGTGATGTGCTGTGGCTCTGATGTCAGACACACTGGGTTCTTCTTACAGAAAATCCTTTAAAATGCCTTATTCTCTATTGAAGTTGACAAGAATTTCCTCCACTTAACCCCTTCAGTGCCCCCAGGCGTTCAGCTCACATCAAACAAAAGGGAGCTCCTCTACCTCCTAGATGGGGATAGTGGGATGTTGACCAATGCAAAATGAAAAACAAGGAGACAGAAAAACCTGGGCCTTTGGAAGGAGGTTAGTGGTCAGGCTCACATAGCTGTGATACGTGAGGCAGTGTCTCTGGGGGCTGTGACTTTACAGCTGCACAACCACTGTGACTGCCCTGCTGATATGGAAACCTTCATTTTGGCGTGATGTGGTCTTTGGTTTTTGTTGGGCTGGGCCATTTGTTGGGCCAGAAATTCTGCCATTTCTGCAAGATTCAGAAGCAGAAATGGCCTGTAATTTCAGGTAATATCAGCTCTCTGTCAAGGGTTTAATTGTGCTAGAAAGCTACCTACAGCTCTTGAGCACGTAAAGCCTGTAGTTATAAGTGGAGTTATGAAAGCTATTATTTAGTGTAACGGTGGGTGGACTTCTTCACCCACCATGGACTACATTGCAGAAGAATGAGAATCTGAGACCCGTGTAATGCCAGTGGCCTATTCACAAACTTCCCACTTTTTACATAAAATGTTTGAATTACATTGGAGATTAGATGAAGTAATGACAATTGATATCCTGGTTCCTTTATACTTCATTTGGTTTATAATTTTGCAAATAAGACTAATCTAGAGTGCAGTCAAAAGCAAGATAAAATGAAAAACAAGAATATAACACAGTTTAAAAACCAGGACAGTTTGTAGCTCATACCCAAAATTCAGTTCATTTTAAGGACAAGAAATGGCTCCTGAGACTTGACTGAGAGCCTGGTTTCCACAGAATATAGTGCCTTCAGGTAATTGATGGGCTTTGGTTGCTGTTCACCACCAAGCTTTTGCTGTTTCAATCAGAGAGGCTACTGACCTTCCCTGCTTAGATTGTCACCATATTTGGACAGCTTTAAAAAGATTTCAAAATAATTTGTGGACTTCTTTGATGGAGGGAAATTAGTTCCTCCTTCATATTTGTGATGCCTCAGAAGTTCTCATTTTTTTCCCTTTCTCAAGAGTCCATGATTTAGTTCTGTCAGTTCAATTCATTCATCTTAGGTGAAGAAAGCTGTTGTCTTTGTGTCCACACTCATAAGGAAAAAAAAAGTGTATGTTTTTTACCAACTTCTTGCTCACACATGATCATTAGCACAAGGTACAATATTCATGTGGCCACAGCTGCTGGAATTTCAGTGCATGTGGTTTGGTCATTCATGCTACCAAGAAAATGTTTACCATCTCTACCAATACATGTCAAAAGCTACAGTCATGCTCTTAGCACTGTGATTTTAACATTTGATAAGTAGAAAATGTTTGTTTAAAAAACACGAGCAAATAAGTACCATTGCCCAAACAATTTTCTCTAGAGAAGATAACACCTGAGCTTCTGGTTAACACCTCCAAAGATGTTATAACCACCTTGCATTTCACATTTGTGTCTTAAAATGCAAGAGAGCTTGCTCTTATAAATGCAAACATTTCTTCTCCTCCTGACCAGCTGCAAGGATTTTTTACAGGTACTCACCACTTCACTGTTCAAGCAGGATCTGTTTGATTTTTGGTCTAGAAGCAGGAAGGACAGGCAGAGCATTTCAGGAGACCCCCCCTCCTGGTTGCAGAGAGGAAGAAATAGTGGAGCCTATGTCACTATGCATCATAAATGATGTGATGAGTAAACATCCTTTTGGTAAGCAAGCAGTCTTACCACAGGACTGTAAATACTTTTGGTAATTACATTTTTTTGATCTTACTTTTTAGTATGATTGTGAAAGAGCCTTCTTTCCTTTCAGAGTCTTCATTACCCTGCACAGAATGGAATTTTGACCATGTTTAAAACCTGGATTCAACTTCCCCCAATTTACTATAAGGGGGAATTTATTAAGGGACAATAACAACAGATTTTTCAGGAGTTATACATTTGTAAGGGCTGTAGTAAGCTAATATTTTGTATTTCCTTGCTAGATAAAGACTAGAAAGAGCAGAACATCCAGTAAGGGAAGAGCCTGCTGATAGGTTAATTTAGGTACCTCATAAGAGACTTTCAAGAAGTGGCAGCCAGGCTGAGATGCATCCATAACCAGGAGCTGGTTGAGAAGATGTGTAAGGAGATCTTCAGAGCCCAACTGCAATCTGCTTCTGGGCTGCCTTAACCTCCTTCACTTCTGTAAATTTGGTGTTAGAAGGAAGACATACACATTGACTGTGTCTGTGAACTGTTTGCCTGATGAATCATAGATCATTGAACAGAAAGTAAAACGAATGGGGGGTTTGGGTGTACTGTCTTCTATCCCAGTACAACAGTGGTGGACATGAGAGGCATAGGAAGGAAATGGACTGCAGACAGTGGCCATGTCTGCACATTTTCCCTAAAGACCATCTCTGTGGTCATCATAAGAAAATACATCTTGGGCTATATGAACCACTCTTCTGAGGCCATAGAAAGTCCCCGTGTTCTTGAGACATTTTTGAGAAACAGAAATTCATATCAATTCAGAACTGTCTTGGGTTTTCCTGAAGTAGGTGTAGGGGAATTATACTGACTGCCTGTGTGTCAGCTGCTGTCTCCTACAGCCTATCAAGGCTCAGATGGCTGTCCAGCATCGCCATTTGGGTTCTTCTAGAAAATATGTAAAAGTAATGAAAAAAAAAAAACCCCAAACCTTACAGAGTGGTGCTAGATTTAAGAATTTTTTTTTCTGTGTGAATGTATATAGCTGACAGTGTGCAAAGATGAAAATTCTTCTGCTAAATATGTTGATAAAATAATTCTCTACAGTGGCCTTAGGGAAGATTTTTCTCTAAAATTCAGCTTTTCAAACAGTTAAGTCAACAAGATACTGCATCTAGTATCCCTCAGAATGCCCAACAGTGTGAACACAGATGTTTAGCTATACCTTATGGATGGTTCTGCAACGTTAGCAAGTTGGCTGGGTGACGTTAGCAAATATTCATTATTAGGAGATCAGCACTGGACATCCAAAAAAAGTTATAACCACTGATACATCAGTATTTAAGGAGTGATAAAGTACTTCTTCAACCCAGAAACTTCCTGCCTCCAACCTAGTGTTTTAATAGATTTTAATGACCTTTCTGTCAATTCCTAAAGCCTGCTATCTCAAGCCATTCTAACATGTTGTCCGCAATATCCTTGAGCATGGAGTTCCACTGTTGTACTCTAAATCTAACTTTTAGCTGACCAAAGAAGATAAATTTCACCCCAAACACTTGCAAACAAATCTTTATAGATGTATTTCAGTACCTTCATAAGGATTGAAGGTACACTGACTGATCTGTACTTTGACCTATAATTCCTTGATTGTATTGCAGCGCTTTACCTGCAGGATGAACCCTCAGGTGCAGCACAAAGCTAATTCATCTAACTGGGTGCAAATGTTTCTAGGGTCCCTGCACCAAGCTTCACTGTTTTCTGTAGACGAGGTTGCTAATGTTTGTGTCAAGTCATCAAAAACAAATATTACCAGATGCCTTCCTTGTCTTTCCAGCTCAAATTCCTGCAACAATTATCAAGAAGGATGCAGGGTACAAAAATCATGGCAGTGTCATCATTTTGTTGTAAGGCAAATGTATGAATAGCAGCTGAGTTATACCTTGAGAGTTTCTTCTCATGAGGAGGGAAACCTACCTCAGTATTGGGGCATAATAACTCTAGATTTTTCTATCAATGTTTGGTGAAATGTTCAAGTCCCTCTGTATCTTCTTCAAGTTTGCAAATTAAGATTTTTCATCTAGCACTAAGAGTGTGGTACTCCTTGAGGCTTCCTGTAGTCTCTTGCAATGTATCAGGGCTTTCACTGTATCTGTGTCGGTTATTATTATCAGGGTTATTATTATCAGCAGTAGCCTTCCCTCCCACCCCCCTAAATCCAGAAAGATTAGAATTACATCCTGCTCTGGGAGGGACAGAGAGGACAACCATTAAATATAATGTCAAGCATAAACCCAAAATGTACTTAGTGGCATGAAATACAGATAAGGTTAGATGCACTGGTGGAATCTGGCTGGTTAGGTCATGTTTATAACTCCTTTGCACAGCAGCAAGGAGGATAAACCAGTTTATCTGGTCTATTGATTTTTTGTTGCTCTGAATCCTGATACTTTGATTTTTTTGGCTCGAGTCTTTATGCTGCAGAAAGGGTGAAACTGATGCTTAGGGCCATCTCCCTGGGGGTAATATATGGATCAGGTATGCAGGTTGCTGGCAGAGGATTTTCTAAGGTAAGTCTGCAGAACATGCAGCTACAGGTCTCCGTTTAGGAAGGGTTTCAAACCCACCTCTCTCATTTTACATGTTAAATGTGGCCTAGAGGAACATCCACCCACACCAAATGGAAAAGCCAAATTTCCTTCCAGTTCCAAAAACATTATAGACATCTGCCAAATGACATTTCTAATTCTTCCCGTAAAAAATGGAAAGCTAAACAGAAGCATCACCCTTCCAATAAATTCATTCCAAACTCCTCCTGATTTATTCCAGATCCTCTACATTTTGGTGAGGCTGTTAAATAATACCTACTTTTGTTCTCCTTATGGGGCTTACCTCAGAAAGTATTTTATATAGTTGTTCCTTCAGAGACTTTTAAACATGCTCTAGAAATCATAAAGAGGCAAAGTTTGACTTCTGATACACATGTTCAGTTCCTATTGACTTCACTGGGGAATTTCAAGCCGGAATAGACCACAGCGTTGGAAATATTTACTTAGGCATGCTAAGGAAAATGAGTAGTTCTGAATAATTTTTAGTATTTCCATCAACTACAACAGACTTTAAGCACCTTAATTTGATTTTTTTTTAATATGCTTAAGAAGTCAAAGGAATTGTGAAATGAAGAAAGCCACAAAAACTTCTTGTCTGGAGGGTCTTTTTAAGGACTAGGTAATCATAACATCTCACAAGAGATGTATCATCTCTAAGATGTAAATAAAACATAAAGCTAGAACTCATTTTTTACTGTGGTGAGATTGTTGAAAAGTATCCAAATACATGTTACCATAAAGAAAATTTGTCTTAAGATTTTTTTCTTTTACATCATAATGGCATTGAAAGGGCTGTTTTCAGCTGTCACTGTTGTCCATCATTTTGTTCTGGAAGGTTTTTGCAGCCTGACTGCTTGGACAAGCACAAACCCAAGGTCCTCTGGCTATGCCCTGACCTGGTCAGACAGAGCCAGATCCTGTCCAAAATCAAGTAATTGCAGTCAGGTTGCTCAACCCTGCTGGTTACTTCAAAACACAAGTGCCATGTGAATGTGTCTGTGTATGACTTTGGATCAGAGCTGGCTCATGTCTGGCCATTTGAAGAGCAGACAGACAAGCTTGCATGTGTCTGTACCTGTCCCTGGAGACATACCCTAAAGCTGCTAAATAGCTGATTTTCTTTTTTTTTAATGTCACAGTAAACAATGAATATGGAATGTCAAGTAATCATCATGGAGCTGAAATGTCCTCAACAAAGAAAACAGGTAAAACAATGCAAATAAAATGAGATTTTCTTTCCTCCCACACCCATAAACTGTCATGCAAGTGCAATAGCTGGAATTGACGTAAACCCTTTTTGAAAAGCTAATTTAGTAGTGTGCTGTCACCTTTAATTTGTTCATTATTCTCTTATTTTAATGTTTCTTCTTATTTTAAGAAGAATATTGGTATTTCCAAAATCTAATCAAAAAATACTGGCTGTTAGTACAGGAATTACAGGAGAGCCTGTAAAATGTTTTCTTTCATAAAATTAAAGGTCCTGGTAAACTTTTGATAAGATTCCATACTTTGAAGTTTTAAATGTTACATGAATGGTTCTGTTGGCAAAATTTTCCCAAAGTATATTGTTATTAAATTCAGTAATTTAACAACGAAAAAATGGCCATACAGTGTCTGAAAAAACATTTACTTTTTCAGTAATTAGAAAGAACATCCCAGATAAAAACAGAAGATGGATCTATAATCCTCACTTGTCATTTAGAGCAGTGCTGTCTAATATTATTCACATATCTTTTTATCATAAATATTGAGGGTTTATTATTTACTTTTATTTTTCCAGTTCAATTTTTCCTTCTCCATCCTCAAAAGCTGTCTTTTCGAGATTCTACTGGTTACTTTGCTGTTCAAGTACTGATGCAGCCTTCTGCAAAATATTTCAGTTCCTAGTCTTCGGATCCATCCTACATGGCCTGCTACAAGCTGCCCCAGTGATGGCTTATCTTTGGGTTTGTGCTTTCATGGGTGAATACAGGGGACCGATGACCACATTTTGTTTGGAAATACTGTAGCAGTAATAAATGGGAGAGGGATTATGGAACTCCTCCAGACAGCTTCCCCAGGTTTTCTGAGAAGCTCCAGTAATTTAAAGGTAAGAGAAAATACGGACTAAAGCTTTTGCACCTAACTTGGGTCCCTATCCATCCCCCATTTTCAGATGGATCAGACGACTAGTTTAAAGAACTGCTTGTCCTCAGTGTGATCAAAGAGCCATTCCATTTTACACTGACAGCAGGATACTATACTCACAAATAATACATTTTAAAGAAGTCGTTTAAAGCTGTAACTCTCACCATGTCTTTAGTCATAGGTATATGCCATAAAATGTAACTTTGTTCTAGCAGGGGACAAACAGGTGGCAGTCAAGTCCAGAGGTGCAGCTGAATCAAAGGCTTTGCATAATTGAGGGACAAATAACTTTAAACATAGCAGCACTTTACAACTAAAATATCTCCTGTTTCAGTAAGAAGCAGTACTGTGTCCCCAAAAGTAGAACAGAACATGAAGTAGCTACAGGGCTTCATGAGTGGATATAATTTAGAAGATCTGATGAGCCATCTCAAACTTTTCTCCAGCTGCTTTGATGACATCATTGGTTTCACTATCTACAGTGGCACCATTGTCAGATTAAACAATGACAGTTCTAAAACTATCCTCTCTGCTATATACATATGCTGCATAAGAGGGAAAAATAATCTCGTTCTCATCATAATTTTTTCTTTTTTTCTTTTCCTTTTCTTTTTTTTTCCTCCCACATAATTCCCTTTTGTCCTTCAGATCTTAATTGCAATTCATTATTATTTTTGTGAAGAGCAGCCTCATGAAGGCAAAGAGTTAAAGACGTCACTTTAAATGACAAAAGCTGAACACTTTACCCCACTTTCAGTCTCTCATCTATTCATCCTTTTCATTGTGAACTTCGCTATTTCAGCTTTCTAAGCTCTTCAACTACCTGCCCCTAATTTGTATTCCTGGGAAGAGGCCTAGGCTAGTTATTTTGCATTTGTGTGCTAATGGTGCTGAGTTTGCTTCTAAGAGGAGAACAGGGAGGGGAGGGCAGGAACCTCCAAAAGGGTTTAAGTGGGAGTGGGGGTGAAGGTGCAGGAAGGGTTGTTTGGGGGAGAGTCATGCTGAATTTTAACCCTGAATGCTTTCTTATACAATTTAGCACAAAGCCCTCCTGATTATATGGAAAATGACACCCTGTGAAAACTTGCCTGTTCATATACACCTTTTAAACAAATAGGTTAGTCAAGTATCTGGAAAGCCTGGGAGACAGTTGGGTCATCTTTTTATTAATACATTAAATCATGACATACATTTTTTCAAAGCTTTTTTTCTTTTTTTTAATATGCCCTTTTAATATGTAACTTATTCCAAGTATGTATAGTATTCTGAAATACATTTATTGGTGGAAACAGTCTGTACATGTAAATGACAGTAGTGCAACCCTGCTCTGCTTTGTTTGATAAAACCCTTTACATTCACAGGGTTAATTTTGCCTGTGCGCTTAGATGCCGTGTGAGATAAAATACCTTTCATTAGATTAAATAGGCAAACAGAGGCTTTTTGACTTATTGACTAGTATTTCAAAGCCGAGCATTTCTTATGCTAATCATTTTTATAACTAATTTAACAGACGTAAAAGAATGTCATTATGAATAATTAGCGATGTTAGTAATTTAGTTTCTAATTAACCAGGGATGTGGCAGACCATTACAGATGGGAATTCTCATTAGCCATGAGAGGCATGGGCGTTTTGCTGCTTATTATAGATTCTGCCTACATTTAAAAATGGTTTGGTTGTTCACAGTTTTTAATGCGAAGCACTTTCACTTCATGCTGCCTGGTACCTCAGCTTGTTGCACTTTGTCACACTGCAAACCAGACAACTACGCAAAGCACCTGATGCAACAAAGCGTGTAGGCAGTCATTTTCCATTTCATGAATTATTGCATGACAGCAGTTCTCACCCCAACTCCACACCCAAGAGGTGGATTTGCAAAAGGGGCATTTTTCTTTTGCAGGTGTAAGTTGCATGCAATACAATTAAGCACAGACATATTAGATCTTCAGATCTGTGCCCATGATTTGTTTTCTGCTTAAAAATGAAAGGGAGCCTACCCACTTATGTCTCCCTGTCTCTCTGAGCTTATGACATACTTTTACAGAATTACTGCAGTCTCTATACCATCTATTCCCCCTGCGTAGGCTTCCACTAGTGACTGCACAGCAGTCTCTGGGGTATGAAAAAAGCTCCTCCTTTACACTCTTACATACCCTGAGTGAAATTCCACACACCACCGCTGTTTCTGCTCTTATTACCTTTGGTTTTCCTTACTGACAATTTCCAAAATTATTACTTATTCTAAATGTTCAAATTCTCTTTCAGTAAGACCCAGTGAAAATACAACCATCTAAAGAAAGGGTTTTCTTCCATTTGAAATATGTATTTCCATTTAATATATGTATTTACATGCATTTTCAGTTTCTCAGATACTCTAAATCCTTTGGAATCAGTACAGTCAGCTTATTTGGAAAAGACACTGAATATTGTTTACAGTAATCATAAGTAATTTTGCAATATTAGCATATTAGCAATATGGACAAGCCATTAAACTCTTTGAGAAGGGCAGTCTGCCCCATGATTTATTAGTCTATGGAAAGGAGGAGAGGGACAATTTCATGAGGTACAGCAGCAAACAAACCTGAAGGAGAAAAGCTTCCTCCAAGTCCTGAAATAGGGGTTATAAAGAAATGTCCACCTCAATAATGCCAGACTTTGTCTATAGAAGAAAGTTGTGCACCGTTTTTCAAGAATGACCCAGTTAAACTGCTGTAAACTGTTTATTTTGAATATACATAACAGACCTCCACCCACCATTTAATGTAGTTTAACTATATTAATTTAAACTGTCCCTTTAGTTAACCACTGCAACTTTCTCCTGTAGGGAGAAATAAAAGTGATTTCAAGTCAGGTCATTCATTGTTTCTGTCCAAACCTGTTTGTGATTCCTCTCACTTGGGAACAAGTGTGTCCCATTTCAATTCCTGTGTTTTTGGTGCAGACCAGAAATATCAGAAGGTGCAAATTAAAATGAACTGCTATTTCAATTCAAGTGTTCACATAGGGAAGAAGTAAAGATGGAGATTCTTGATATGCTTATTAGCCTACTTATGTATATTGTATAGCCAGTTAAACTTTGCCTAAGATACAATTGAACATACTTAGTCAGATTAGAAAATATTTTTTCTTTTCATAGCAGAGATTAGAGCACTGACCACAGCTATGGAAAATCAGTGTTCAGTGCCTGCTCTACTATAGATATCATAATACAAATGACCTTGGGCAAGTCACTTAGCATATATTTGCACTGCAGTCAGACAACCTAACCTTAAAGTTCAGCATTCCTGAACTTTTTAGCAGCACCACTAGACCACTGTCAACCCCCACTGTTTTCAAAGGCCACTGTGGCCCCCTATAAATATTTTAATCAAAAGCACCATTGTGACAACTTTGTTTTATATGGTTCAGCAAACCACTTACAATAAATTGGGAACTGCAGATGGGAATCACTCCAATGGCATGGCTTCAATGTGGGTTAAATGCTGAGGGTCCCAGGCAGATTTGTGCATCCCAGGCTGCTTTGTCTATGCTTCCATGAGTGCCTGAGTGCCTGAGCTGTTCACTGCCACCAACACTGCCATGCTTGTCCCTGATGCTGCCACGCTTCCCAATGGCAGTGAAGACAGGGCCTCAGCTCCTCACCTGTGAAAGGATCAGTCTACCTCACAGGTGCAATCTGAACATAAATGTATCATAAGACTGTGATGAATGCCGACGCCTAGGGTTAAGGAGAGTATTTAATACATAGTCTAAAATATACTAGGTAGTTATCTTCTCAACTTTCCCTAGGAGCTTGTGGGAAGTCCTAGTGGCTAGAGGAATGAGCAACCTCCTAAAATGAAGTTGGGAGGTTACATAACTGTCAAAAATTATCTCAGTTCTGTTGGTTTAACCAATGTCTGACTCATCTGACCTCTTTCTAGCTTGACTACAATGGAGATTAAAAAAAAAAAAAGAGGTACCAGATCATTTTAAAAGAACAGAAGGTGTTAAAAGGGGTTGTGTTATAATGAGCAGCTGGTGGCCAATAACCACCTTTACAGATGCTAGAATCTGATAGTTTGTTTGGCTTTCACCTGAGAACTAATGCGATATACCTGAATGTGTGGAATCTTCAGACTTGACTCTGAAATCTTATTGTGATGCAAACTTCCATTTGAAGGGAGTCAGGAAGATACCTATCTGCATGTCACTTCCAGAGGATATTGAGTAAAGGGCAGCAAAAACAAAATTCTTACCATTACCAGATTTGGGGGCAATCAGAATACAGTCTGGTAGTGGTGTTTGATTTAAATCAGTTTCTTCACCCTTAGTTGCACATTCTTTCCCACAGGACAAGAAATAGTAGACTGGTCTCTTAGGGAAACTTTGCCTGAATTAGGTTAAAATATATACATCCTCTTAGGTTACTACTTTTGTTAGGAGTAAACCAACTGCATGATGTCATGAGCTCGTTCCAGTGGTTAAAACAACCAAAGAAAACCCACGGAAACCAAACCAGGAGTGGGTCTTGTGCTAAGTTAGAGACCATCTTTCTGTGGGGAAAGAGACCATGAACATTAATGCCCACAACTAGATCAGCTGTATCTATAAATTGTATGAGTTCCCATTGATTTCAAATTCTAGAAGATCAAAGTCTATACGGCTGTCCTACTTCAATTGTTATTTTTTTCTCTGCATGTTGCTTCTGAATGCTCTTGGAGAAAGAGAAAAATCTTTCAACTACAGTAATCTAGCCTTCACTGTGCAATGACTGAAATAGATATTGTTTTGTCACTTACAGGTTATTGCTTAATAGAAAGTTGTCTGAGCTAGTTTCCTAAGATTGGGTGATGACATATCTGAACATCACTTATCCCAGTCATGTAAGCAGGATCTGTATCTTAATAAAGATCCTCTGTGCTGGGTTTGGTTTTTTTCCTTTGTATTATAAACTATGTTCTGATGCACAAAAATGAATAATTTAGTTGTAAGTGTACCACCATGAGTTTATCATAAACTGAAGCCACAATTGCAATCTTGGATGCCACCAAAAAATTGCTATAAAAATTTCTAAATAGTTCTTTCTTCAGCTGCAATAACATACCATTTTGATTACCAGATGTTAAAACTCTATAGATTATCTGACAGCAAATACTCTATCAAAGGTAGTTCAAAAGAAAAGTAAAAATTATTTTCATATTTTTAATCATGCCTGCAGATGGGTTAAGATAATCTGTCATAGCTCAGAAGTAGAAAAGAAACAGGCTTGATGTAACTTGGCTCAGTGGTCTGTTTCAAATATGGTTCAGACACAATGGGAAAAACAAACAGGTCTTTGCTTGAGAAAACAGATGCAGCAGGCAAGTGCAAAATCTTACTGTGCTTGTGTCAAAGACAAAAAGCAAAAAAACTAGGTTTTCAATAGAGAGAAAGAGATCACGCCAAAAATATTCCATGCAAACTTCTTTTTTTGAGATTCTTTCTGCGCTTCCCCCTTCCTCTTCCCACACACACTGAATCAACAAACCCAGATATTCACAAGAATACGTCCCTCGGTACAGCCATGTCCTATGCCATGCATGTACAAGGGGAGATGCCTTACTGCGGATGCACAGGAATTCCTCAGGACCGATTGTTGTGCTGCAAAGTGATGTACAGAGTGTGTGTGCCTTTTATTTCTGCATGGGAAAAGCTCCATGGATTGAACCCACTTCAGAGGCCCCAAAGATCTAGAAATTCAGTGCTTACAAAAAATGTGACTTCTGACTGTCAGCTCTGGGTATGCATGTCCTGGATCCTTGTCCTTTTAGCAACACAATGTTGCTTCTTATTTTGGCACAGCACTGAACTAAAGAATGGGATCTGGAAGACAGAAAAGAGCCTTATACTAATGAAAACGGCAATCCATAATTATTATCTTACCTTCTTATTTATTAAATTTATAGGGACTGGTGTTTCAGTTTATACTCACCTGAGCACAGTCTTGGTCATCTGCTTGCCTGCTTTTTAGCAATATTTTCGTTAACTGACACCTATCTTGTTTTCAGCCAGCCTGTGATTTAAATGTGCGACCACCTGAGTCTGCAGAAAGCAGCAGGCTTAGGTTTTCCACACAGCAACTCTTGTGTCACCTTCACCTAGTTTAGTTATGCCTGAATATCTCGCAGCACCCTTCAACCAGCCTGTACGGAGGATTTTAACGCAGCAAATTCATCAGGAAAGTACAAAACAAACGGGAGTAAGTGGCAGGGCTGGGGGTAGGATGGGGAACCCAACTGCCTGGTGCCTGACATTAGAGGAGGAGGGGGGGCGAAAAAGGCAGTCCTTCACCATAAAGAATAACCTGGATGTTTACTGTGCCTGGCCGCACAGCCAAGAGCCGCGTCGGCGTGGCTCCCCTCCCCAGGCCGGATGGCTCCACAGCTCAGTGCCTTGGCTTAGGTGCAGTTGGAAATGCCCGAGAATGGCTCTTTGTTGATTTTCGCCTGTGCGAGAGAGCCTGGTGTTGCTGCGAAGCGAAGTGCTATTGAATTTGCTCACTCAGGCAGAACACTCGACAGGAAGGAAGGAAGCAGCCATTCTTTCTGGTCCTATTGTCTGGCCACCAGGCTTAGGCAATCAAACAGCCCTGTGGCCCGGCTGCGGCTCCCGCTCCGGCCGCTTCTGGTGGGCCCGCCTGGGGAAGGGGGGCCAGCGGGGGACGGCCTTCTCATGGCGTTCACTTTGTTTTCCCTGCACTCCATCACATCTTTTCACGGCTCAGGGCCTCAGGTAGCCGTTTCCCAGCCCTCCGAGTTTCTCCCGGGGAAAAGGGTCAGGGAAGGGAGGGGCGAGTGTAGCCCCAGGTGGGGTGGAGCTGCTCAAAGCTGCCTCTGGACTGCCACTGGATGATAAGAAAGTGTGGGAGCAAACTGTAGGAGCCTGTGAGGAGTGCTTCCAGTGCTAGGAGATATTTCTGTCATGATCAGAAGGCGCTGCTTGGAGCTGGGGGCTATTTAACAACACATCGTTCAGGGTAACAAAGGGTGAGGTGGAAAAGGTTGCAAAGGAGCAAACCTGTCTTTTGAAAGAGGTTCATTTAAAAATACACGTTTCTGATTCCCCAGTCGCTATCTCAGTTCCCCAGAGAACAGAAGAGAATGAAAAACAGAGCCAAAGGGACTGGTTTTGCAAGGCAGAGAGCTGCAAGCCTGGCCCCGGCTTGTAGTAATGCCACGGGGTCAGGGTGAGTTCTCCTGAGGATTCCTGACTGAGGAAGTGCAAAAAGGGTAACTGATCTAAGCATCCAGAGCAAAAATCTGTCTGCCACTGCATTTTCCCTGCCCTCTTACATCCCTGCAAGGTCTCAGCACTTCCAGTCTCAAATCAGGTTGCAACCATAACATTGCAGCATGGATTTTGCAATGAAGACTGTGTTGTTCTTACTGAAATCTGACTATGGGATAGCCCCCTACTATGGTTTCGTGACTGGATAGCGATAGCTGCAGGCTTTTTTTTGTTTCATTGTGGTGGGCTTTTCTCTGATGGCTTTTCTCCAATGGTGGATCAGGTAATAGGTGTGTCAGTGATACCATTCTTAATGTCACATGATAAATAATAACGTTAATAGATGATAATATCGCCCTGAAAATCTGTGATGTACAGTGAGATAGCAGAGCCTGGCAAATGCAGAGGCACAGTATTTACACAATCCGACTTCTGCAAGCCCAGGGATGGTTTCAGGGTGGTTTAAGTGACTCTAAATGGTGTCCTAAGTTGTATGTTCCAGATCCATCCTCTTAGTCAACGTTACTGCTTCAAGTCTTGCTTGGTTGCAAGGCATAGATAGAGGTGGAAACAAATGATGGTCCTCGAGCCTGATCTCCTGGTCACCGCACAGAGGTTGGTGTTGGCAGAAAGGGCAGCACGGGGGAGCTGCGACAGCATGGGTTCAGAAAGATGAATATTGCCTTTTGGCATGGCACCATGCTGAGGCACTTTGAGTGCCATGGTCGTAGCCAGAAATATTTGCTTATACTCAAGGAAGCCTACAGGCTGCAGTTGCATTTTGTTAACTTCAACAGAAAGGCATGGGTTGCTTTCAGGAATTTTGTCCTTGGAGTATGCCCAGCTTCCTACTTTTGTCTTAATAAAACCTCTGCTCAACCTGCTCATACCTATCCTGGTGCAAATCTAAAACAACCTTGATGAATTAATGGAATTATTCCAGGTTTGTCAGTGCAACAGAAGAAATCAGCATGAATGATACAATTTTTTTTTCTTTTTAATGGAAACAAGTGGAAATTACTAGAACAGAGAGTAATTTGTAGCCAAGAAGAACTCTTGAATTCGGATTTTATTACAAACTTGAAACTTGGGCCAGTTTTGATGGGATTTGTAAACGCCTTCAACAAATGTGGGCTGAGTTTCAAGTGAGGCTGGGCTCCGTTGTAAGGGAATCTGGGCCAAGGTATGGTTTTGAGTGGAAAGCATATGAAACTCACCGCATTTTCCTGATTTAGAGTCTTGCTTTGAAGTACTTGGTCCATTCAAACCCAGAACTCAAAGCAAAAACCCACATGGTGTTAGTACACTGGAGCCAAAACTATAATAAAAAGTTCCCTTGAAACCCCATGATTCAAAGCTAGCACAGATCCAGATATTCCTCATAAGATGCTACAAAGGTTGTTATTTTGTATATATATATTTTAGTTCAGAAACTTTAAATACCATGAAATCTTTACTAATTTCTGTGTTCTTGAAAGATCTTATTAAAAGGGCTGCAGTGGGGTGGATTATTACTTTTGTGAAGACCTTGTCTATGCATGTTTAGTCAATTAATTTATCTCTTCCTAAATAAAATATGTTATTAGTGACCCTATTTTGTGTCTATGGGCTCTTTCACCATGCTCAGAACTACAGTGTCTGAGAGCCTTCCAACAGTGCATGAAGCATCGTGAATAACATCTGTTACATGCTGTTTATTATCTCATCCTTTCCCTTGAGATGCAGCATGTGCAATGGAGTGTCTTGTTCTGGTTGGGTTTTTTTTTTGGTGTCATGATTTGTTTTATGATCAAGAAACCACTTCTTTGAAAATGTCTTAAAGGGCAAATGAGTGAAGGATATTACTGGTTAGAAACTGGAGGGAAAATTTGCCATGAGGTAGTACTGACATATTTCTTTTTTTTCTTTCTCTTTTTTTGTTGAGAGACATTTTCACTTTACTGCAACAGTCACATACACAAGCTCTGTGCACATATTCACAAAGCTTGAGAGAACTGCTTTCAAACATTTTTATTTGAACACAGCATAATGTAATTAGATTTACTGCCCAGCACGCCTTTGGTAGCACAAAGTGTGCTACAAGATGACTTCTCTCTCCTTTACTGATGCATCAAAATTCCATATGAGCAGCCACCCAGCAACTCGGCTGGCTTTTGCATTTCCAGTTAACTACCCTGAATCATAAAAGTCTGGGAAAGGATCTGAGAAACATGTTCCTTCAACTACTGCAATGCTTCAGCAGTAAGGCTGAGTTTGAGTTACATGTGGAAAATCACATGTCAATATGCATCATTCATAGTCCTGTGCAGATCTGTTAGACATTTCTGAGAGGGGCTGGTTGTCCCCAGCTGCCTGCCTGTAGAACACCCATAGAGCCAATGGGAGGTCTGCATATGGCTTGCTGACAGGATCAGGCCTTCGTGCTATAAGCAGTCAAAATATTTTGTGATACTAGCAATAATCCCAGTGCCAAGGGTCTTCTTTCTTGTGCAGCTCTGTAATTAATACTTGGCTGCCTTGGCTATGATCCTGATGGTCCAAGCCAAGAGGAAGCAGGGACAGAGCAGTCAGAATAGAGGTCACTTCTGTAGTTCATCAGAATCAAAGAGATGGCCTCAAAAGTCACCTGGAAAAAGTAACTGAATTGTTTTGAAGGTGAAAGAGATTGAAAAAGGACAGCTGTGGGCATGCCATGATCAAAACTGAGGAGAGAGCACAGCAGTAAAAGAGCAGCACTGGAAACCAATGCTCATTTGCAGAATGGCTGCTGCTGGTGTTCCAAGGATATTGCCATTACCAGTGACCTTTCCCAGAAATAAGTGCGCAGGAACATACTCTGTGCTTCCCTCTCCGTGTAAATTCAGAAGGAAAATCCAAACATGCAGAAGCTTTCCGAAGTTCTGTCTCCATCCATTTTTCCTCCTGGCAAGTCCTGCTAGTCCTTTCTGCATATAAAACAATGTGAAATAGAGCAAGAGATGGTTTTAAGGACATTACAGCAACACTGCAGAACACTGTACTGGACAACTGTCATTACACAGTGTCTCAAATAGAAGAGCGACTCGCCATTATTTCACCTGTCCACATGCACTGGTATTAGATGTTAATTAAAAAAAAATCATTCTTCTGGAGCATGCATGCCAGGTGAAACACCTCTCTATACCAAAGCTCTGCATAGTCCAGGAGGAATGAAGAAATCATCATGTTCTTGATTCCGCTGGCCAACTTAGACTGGGGCTCAGCTGCCCTAACTGGCACAGCCTATGTGCGGTCAGAGCACTGACAGAGCAAGTATATGCTTGCTCCTCTCCCTTTCCTTGACCTAACAATTTGCATAGGGTGAACCCGGGTCATAAGAGAGGCAATGATCTGGCCTTTAAAATTTCCTTGGACAGAGAAGTTAGTGCTAATTCAGCATGTTTCAGTTTGCTGAGCTTCACCAGGCTGCACATGATTTTTAGCAGAATCCCCACATACCAGATCCTGCATTGTGTTGTGGAGTGTTGTGGTGGCTAACTCCACTTTACACCCCCCAAGTTTCCCTAAAAGTGATCTCTCCCTACAACACTGTGCTAGAAAGTTCTCCCTTTGTCTAGATCCTGTTGGTCACTGGCCCTCTCCCCTCTCCCATCCCTTTTCCCATTGGCCCCTGTTATGTCACTCAACCTTGCCTCTGCCCCCTAGCCCTCAGACTATTGGTTTTGGATGCTCTGCACACCTTTGGGAGTTTTCCGGATAAAATGGGCGCAGACTTTCGCTTCTGGGTTCTTCTTACCTCTGTTTCCCTTCAACTGTGTTGCCATTAAATGCCTTGGAATTACATGCAGAGAACCCCTGTCGCCTCTTTGTCTCCAGTTCGTGCACAGTCTGTGTGTGTGAGTGGCTGCTCGCGACCATCTACGAAGAAGAGATAGTTTCCACGCTTAGGTTCTGGCAGAGTGCCACCCAAGTGTGTCCACGAGGGACCCTGTAGGAACAAGCATGGCATCGATCCACGGAAGCTCTCATGCAATAGAGTGTCCTCAGCACAGCTGATCTGTGCCCAGTTTGATAAAAAGCTGGTTCCATTGCTGGCTTCAAAGCTTTTTTTCTGATTGCTGTTTTGATGTGGAAGCATAGTGGACATCTGGGCTGCTTGGTTTCTTGTTGTATCCCGCTTGTCCCTTCCCCCATATGGATTGTAATGAGTTTGTTAGCTGTCATATCTTGGAGATTAAGCTTTTGTGCAAGTTTTTTTTTCAGGACAGACATGTGTAAAGGGGCCCTTTCAGCCAGAGAACAAGTGTTCCTTAATGGCCCTACACAATTTTTTGGCATGCATCCATGCATTGGCAGTATGATCAAACATATCCCAACAGACAGTAGAACAGAGATAGTTGTAGGTATAGAGATCTTGGGAACACAAGGAAAATTATGTCATCTCTGTTTTCTTTGAGGCCCTCCATCAAGACTGAAGGCCCATTGTAAATGGTGATCCTAATTTCTCTGGAGTCAACTTAAAGGACTGTCTGGAAAATACCATACAAAACAAAAGGGCTGCCGAGCTGCCTTACTGACAAATTAACTTATCAGCTGGAGAAGTTTTCATTCCAGTGAAATTCTCTGTTGGTTACTGAGAATCTCCCCTTTAAAATTAATGACCTCATCGCTGATGAATGATGAAGCAGGAAAGGAAGTGTGTTGAAGACTGAACAAAAATCATCAGGTGAAAGGAGCTCTCTGTGATTATGGAATAAAAACTAGTCATTAGGGCTTAAATAAACCCCAAAAAACTGGAGCTCTGCTTCTCGGTGGTACTAATGGTAGATGTTTTCTTGGAATAGAAAATGACTTCCCCCCCTCAGGATCTGTGGTGCTATAAAAACAGGCCCCTTCAGAACTAACTTCCAAATCTGCTAACATAATACTCCTCTGAAGAAGAATAAGAATGTTGGTTTTACAGTTAATTAAGGGTTTTGGGTCAGGAACTTGAAATCTATCCATTAGGGTATGGTTTTCTGGTTAAGGAGTCATAAATACAGAGTACACTTTATTAAATGGCTTGAAAAAGACTGTGTTTAAAATATGATAGATGCTTTGATGTGTTTAGCAATAGATAAATTAATGTTGAAAGAAAAGAGGTGGTTCCCCTTGGCAATAACTAGGTGTGTCATTTCTTTGGAAAAGTATATTTTGTTGTCACCTGTGCACTCCTTTTCTTTCTCTTAACAGATTTGAGGATGGAGGGAGGCAAGATAATGATAAAAACAGAAAAGTAGAGCAAAATAACATGGGAATTTATGGGTTTTAAAATCCTAAAAGAGCTGTTACAAGACAGAACTGAATAAAGCACCTACTTTTTGAAGCCTTCTGAGGTATGAGAGAAGGGCTGTATTAGGATGTCCACATCCTGCCAGCTGGGACAGTCATTTCAAGAGGAAGACATGATTAGTGTGGCAAACGATAGGCAGAAAGAACCACAAAGAGGGAAAGGAACTTGTGAGGGAAAACATATATAGGGACATATTCAGGTGCCAAATCCCAAATCTCCTGTTGTGCCTCTGACCCCAAAGACATCACTCCTGTTTTCCAGGGGCACAGATTGGGGATGGAGAGAGAAGCAGCATCCAGACAGGTACCCTGGAACTGTGAACCATTTCTTTGTGAGCAGAGTAGTGTTATAGACAGTTCATCATTTCCAGGACCATTCTTATGCTAATTCCCCAGACTCAGGGAAAACTTAAACTCCTTGCCTTGCTGAATGGAACCAATCCTCCATCACGAGTTAATTTTAAAAAGAGAGCAAACAGAAGGACTTGATGTTTGGCAAGCTTGGCGTTAGAACGTTCCCATATGCACATACACATTTAGAAGAGAAGTGTCTTAGTATTCATGATACTTGGTGATAGAGTAGCAAAAAGCTTTCAATTAAGCATGAAAAACAAATATCACAATTTATCTCAATTCTTCAGTCTTTTATGTGCTGAAGGTATTTTTTTATGTGAGGTTTTGTGAGGTTTTTCACACTTTTTTTCTTTTTTTTTTTGGTGAATGTCTTTCATTTCAAGTTACCCTTGTTCTGGGTCTTTTTTAAATTCCCTTTGGCCAAAGCGTTTCTGAATTTCTGCCAAGAAGTTACTATGTAAAGCCTGTTGTACTCAAGAGTTGGATTCCCATTCCTGGAATCATGACTAGCAACCCCAAAATAGAGTGCATTGTTGTTTCAGAAGGAAAACAAGAGAGGAAAGAAACCTTAGGAACAAACAGAGAAGGACGAAGCCAAGCGACAGTTACAGACTCTTCAGAAAGCTACTCTTCAATTAGACATTTAGATTGGCTGCTAAGGAATCTAATCTAGATGGTAGAAAAACTGCGTTTGAAGTACAGACAAATCTTATAAATTAATGCTATGAAAAGCTGCCTATTTTTGTTTCCTGTCTGCTTGTGTTTAGGAACCAGCATCTTTGCAAACACTTGAGGGACAGGACACTTTGGAATGTCCTGTTTCTCCTGCAGAATGCATTTTTGTTTCTGAACAGAAAGTGTGACTTCACCACAACTACATTGCAAACTCATTATCTCAGGAAAAAAAATGCGGAACAATCAGTGCAAGGGGGAAATAAATAGAGACCAAACTATTTTTTTAATGGTAGTATAAGAAAATGAGTTAGCAAAAATACTGATATATCAAAAAAGAAATACTGAGAGTTTACAAAAGGTTTCCATGCTAAGGGAATCTTTCAGGAAACATTCTTTGCTAAAGTAAGTATTTTCAGGAAACATTTTATGTTAAAGTATATTACAGAATTCTAAGTCAAAAATTCTGTACCAAATTATCGTCTCATCAACATAATATGCTCTGCATTACTTTTTGCTGATTTTTGTCACACAGAAGTTTAAAATTCATTAAGTATAGCAGCACTTGATTCTATAATATTAATTGTTATTAACAGCAGAAAGTTTAAAAGCATGGAGAGCTTGACTGGAGAAAAGAGAAGAAACTTTGGGCTAGCAAAGATTATCGTACTTATGACACACAGAGAACAAGCCTGTTTCTGTCCATGTAGTAACTTATGATGAACTCATCAATTCCCTATAATAGACACAGAAACAAAATCCTACTTTTGCCTTAATAAAATATGATTAATATTGATTTAGATGTTCAAATGAAAAAGTCAAGACCAGACAAGAGAAGACAATGATTTTGGCCTTTGCTTTCAGCGGGTGTCAGCACCACAGTGTTAAGCTTGAGAACCTGTAAAGTTCTGTGTATACAAATGAAAATCCACCCTGGGAAAGTTAATCTCCTTTAACATCCATCAAAATTGTTCATCAAAGACCAAGTACAGCCCAAACGCACCAGCTCCTTTGCAATCATCAGCCTGCATTATTAAAAAAAAGAAAATTATATGTGTGCATATGTGCAATATAAAGTCTATATTAAAATCTGGTCATAAAATATGTCAGAATTCCCAAGCTAGAAGTACATGGTGACACTGTAACTATCCAATGGGAGATCTATTTTGTCTCTCTGCTTTAGGTAACTAATGAAGCAGTTCCACAAAAGATATGTATTTTTTAAGGGCAGGGTCAATGGAAAGGAATGGGTGGCTTTGAGCACCTACGAAAGATTTTAAGTGTTGAGGCTTAGGTACCTAGTTTGGGAATTTGATGTAGGAGCAGAGAGGTTCTCAGTCTGGTTATCTTCAAACATATTTGATATTTTAGTACTTACCTTTTGGAGTATGCTGTCTGCTCCAGCAGACAGCTAAAATTATCAGTTTTGTGCTTGCATTAGATGAACTGAACCTCTCCTCAACTAGGTAAGTTTTTGCAATGACATTGTAAGGAATTTTTTTAAAAATTCTGCTAAAGGTGTCATGAGTATAGAAATACATGTTTTCATTTTCTCCTGTAAAGAGATAAGCAAACAGTGGTTAGGTGGCTTAAGTATAAATTTAGTTTTTGACTCTACAAAACTGAGTCCACATATAATACAGAAAGCTTTACCAAGATACACAAAATGTTCCAACAAAAAGCATCACTATGTGAGATGTGTGGCTAAAACATAAGGTCAGACTACCACTGAAATCAGATTGCAAGGGGCACACTCTTCTTTTTCTAACCCATTTTGGTGCAAATGCATGTGTGTCTCTAAATAAACTACTGTGTTTGCATTTAAAAACGTGGCTATGTCAGTTCCTGTAATTAGATCCTTTAGTGTCTGTTATTGATCATTTCTGCATTTCTTTAGCTTACACTTATGAATCAAGTAAAATGCAGAATGTTACCATACATAAAAGCAATGCTAAAGAAAACATCTATCATGTCCAGCTTGTGAGCCATGCATGGTATCAATCCAATTTGCTCATGGCCCACAGCATGAAAATCTCTGACATTTGTGGAAAAATTATGTTTGGGCACTTGGAAGGAAAGGATGTTCAGGCAGTGGTGACACTGGTTAAAATTATGCTTGGTGTGAGTGTTCACAGACAGACACTCCCTGATTTAGCATAAGCTCGGAATGACACTTTTTTTCTTAGGAATGACAGCATGCTACGAGAATGTGGAATTGAATGTAACCCGATTCAGAGGCAGAGACTTGACTTTTCCAGAGCAATGCATTTGCTTTACTTCACAGACGGGACAGTCTAACTGGCTTACAACATGCAGTGCCTTATTTTGCCCTGATTTGGGTCAAGCCTAACTGTATCACATTCAGCTGACCTGTTAGTTGTGCCTCGCAAAGGCATTGTGTTTATGACTCTCTGAACATGGGATCCAAAATAGGGCAGACAATACAAATACTGGCTGTCTCCTTGTTCTCTTGAACAACTACTTCAACAGTAGCTGTAGTGAACACAGCAGGCATCTATCAAATACCAAAGGCTGGACATTTTTAACTTCTAGGTAGATTACAGGAAAAATCACTGAAGTTTTCCACAAATAGTCTCAAAATCAGAATGGTTTGATGTTATGAATTGAACTCTATGAAACCTAGCTGTAGAACAGAGTACCCAGAAGGAAAGAGCAAATGTGAAAAAAATGAAAGTCAGTTTCAGTCTGATCCTCATGACTCTTTCACTGCTTTATTTCTTCATAGTCCTCACTTCTGAAACATAAAGGATTCATAATAAGGTGAAGAAGGACACTAGAGATTTGATGCAGTGTGTGCAAGTAGAATGAGAAATGTCTCTCATAGACCAAAGCTAACTGAAGGATTTGATTGAGAATTAATGGAGTAAAAAACAATTATAAGAATTTTCATCTGGTTACTGTTGGTAATGATAAGAGACACTGGTACTCATGTGTTTTAGAAAATGTATTTCGCAGTATGCAATATTGTAACAATGTCCAAGAGAATTAAAAAGAGAAAAAAGTTTGTATCTACTGTAGATCAATAGACAAAAGAATGAACTATATGACAGTGCTAATATAGGAAGCACGTTTCTTTTAGCTCAGTTATTGATCTCTGAGATAATTACACTGTACATCAAAAGAAGTTCAATTGTATTCATGTGTTACTTTGTAAACAGCATTAGCATCGTTTGGACACGTAATCTTACAACAGGGAAAAAGCTTTCAAACTAAAGTGTATATAAACCACTATGGTTTTGCTTTCCCAGATCTGAAGTATGCGTTACAGCCAAGCAGATATAGTCCCTTGCTGATGTGGTTCTAACAATTTTAACAGTTATAAGGATAGCAATATAAATGTCAGTTACAGGCTACAGTTCAATCCCCCCAATTTTTACTCCAGATTTGTACTTACAATTTAAGCATCTTCCAAGACCTTTTACATTGCAGTGACTCTCTGATAGAGGGAACATGGGTGTTCAGGGCAATCTATCCCTACAGAGCTAATGCTTGGTTCAAAGCAGGTCACCTGGTTTTGTGAATGAGGTCTCATTTAACTTATCATTTTGGCAAGATTAAAAAAAAAGCAGTCCTTATCAACCATAGCTGCATAAGGCAGCAGATAATGAAGTAAAAAGGTCTAGCAAGAAATTTGTTTTGTCAAGGATGTTGATGCAAAGAGCTGTATAGACATTCAAGTTTTTTGAAGTCCTTCCCATCCATAGAAAAAAACCAAACCCTTTTCAAAAATGCTAAAAGTTTCAAGTGCCAACTGTCCAGCTCCTTAAACCCCAACAACCTCTTCAGGGCAGTTATTGTGGGAGGTGAATAATCCTATCTACTCTTGTGAGACCCCACCCCCATCCAGCTCTGAAGTCCCCAACACAGGAAGAACATGGACCTGTTGGAGTCAGTCAAGAAAAGAGCCACCAAGATGAGTAGAGGGATGGAACATCTCTGCTGTGAGGACAGGTTGAGAGAATTGGGATTGTTCAGCCTGGAGAAGAGAAGGCTTCTGGATGACCTAACTGCAGCCTCTCAGTACCTGAAGGGAGCCTACAGGAAAAACGGAGAGAGACTTTTTACAAGGGCATGTAGTTACAGGACAAGGGGGAATGGCTTCAAACTGAAAGAGAGTAGGGTTAAATTAGATAATAGGGAGAAGTTCTTTAGACTTAGGATGGCGAAGCACCAGAACAGGTTCCTCAGAGAGGTTGTGGATGCCTCATCCCTGGAATTGCTCAAGGCCAGGTTGGATGGAACGCTGAGCAACTTGGTCTGGTGAAAGGTGTCCCTGCCCAGGGCAGGGGGTTTGGAAGTAGATGATCTTTAAGGTCCCTTCCAACCCAAGCCATTCAATGACTTTGTGATTGTCAGTCTTGTCAAATGCTGGGCTTGTAAACATGGGTCTCCTACTATGTTGTGTGCAGTTCTTTGCTAGGGATTATATGGTTTCTCTTTTTCTCCTGAGACACATTGATTTTCTCTCTGAGAAGCATTCCAGAGAAGGATTACATCAGCCACTGCATATAGAGTGAGTTGAAAAACAGTTTTGTCTGATGGTGTTGTCCCTCCACAGTCAGTTCCAGTGCGGATACCCTCCTCCTTTGGCACCCTGCAAGAGATGCCAATCCTTGCCTTTCACATTACCCGTTATATGGAGCCTCATGCAACACATAAAACAGTGATAAATGTGTTGCCACCACAAAAATGGAAAAGTCAGATGTAAAGCATGAAAATATACAGTTGTTTGAATTTAAAATCAGTGTATGTAACATAGAGAATGCTTCTCTTATTCACTTATTTGCATTTTGTATTACTGCATTCAATAGAAGTTTCTGTTAATGAAAACTGTAAAGCACTTCCAGATGGCCAGCCTTCTGAACACAAGAATGGGCTGAACCTCACAACTTTGCAGAGGAATTCAGGTTTATCTGTTGCAGAAGACACAGAGCATTTTCCCTAAACTTGTCCCAGTGACATGCTGTGACAAAACACAATATGAAATATGAGTATCGGCCCCTGGCTGGACAAGGGTTCTAACATATACATATAATTCAGGGGGTGGCTTGGGAGGGCAAAGGTAATCAGGCACTGAACATTATTAAAAGAGCAAATCCTTTGCTAAAGCCATGTAAAACATTTGTGTAAACTCACTGGAATTGTAGTAAAAACACATCACGACATTGTTAAAGATCTTGATTCTTTGTCCCTGAAAGTGTAAACCAGTTCATGGGCTGTAGAATTTGAGGGAATGTTGTACAATTATCATGTGAAAGAAAAAGGATTGTATCTCAGCTTAATTTGATCTGAATTCCCTTCTGCAATACTCAGTTTAAGATGGACTAGGAGATTCACCACTGGCCTACTTCTTTCCTTACTTTCTATGCAGCTGTCTTAACCAGAAAGCTGCAATTACAGTGAGCTCAAAGAAACAGAGGTATGATATGAAAATCGTAAATAAATTGCTCTGAGACACCCACATATATTATTACCTAGACCTCTTGAAGAATTTCTGCAAGTTTCAGGATTTAAATAAATAAGCCTTATTCTGACCCATAAACATCTCTGGTAAGCTAGATAAGGTGGGATTCACAAAATTCAGATATCTGTGTGAGGTAGTCACCTAAGATTCCCTTTATAGGGAAGAGAGAGAAAAAGGTGCATTAAGGACAAGAGTCATTTGACCTATTTTCATCATCTATTTTAGGATGGGATGAATCATACTCTAGAAGTGCATATTTTATTTCATTGAACACAAATGAGAGCACAGAGATGCTTCAGATGTTAACTACATCTACACTATGATTTATGGTGATTGAGATACTGATGCCTATATTCTGTGAAATGGTTCCCAATCACATCTACCTCTGCTGGTTTTCAATTAAGCACAATATCAAAGTTCGTTTAGGAGAATATCTTACATCCTGTGCAAAAGAAGCTGGGAGAAATAAGTGAGACTAATGTCTAATCAGGTGCCTGTTATAGTTTACATGCAGAGTAATTGGTTGGACTAGTAATGGGCCTGAAACACTAGAAGCAAGTCTGATGGCAAATTCTTCTATCAGTGATAAATTTTCCTTTGACAGGGAGATATGAATATATGTGAACATATGATTTAATTGTTTATAGAAGCAAAAGCATAACATGGGATGTCATTTGAGATTTGTTAAAAGAGAGAATGCAGAGGCAGAAGCTC
This sequence comes from Monarcha castaneiventris obscurior, assembly GCA_026261815.1. NCBI lineage: Eukaryota > Metazoa > Chordata > Aves > Passeriformes > Monarchidae > Monarcha > Monarcha castaneiventris. Next base: position 1,922,617 of record JAMPIT010000566.1, on the reverse strand, counting down.
TTCTAGCTTTATTGATACAATTCAATGTCAAAACAAATTATTTGATGACTTTAAGGGAATCTATGTCTTACACTGGTATTACAGTAAATAATTACAGTAAACAGGAAGTCTTACATTTGTGTGGTATATGAGTTGTATTTAGAGCTATGTATTAATATATTATATATAAATGTGTTTATGAAACAATCAAGAAAGATCAAACAATTAGGATGTGGAGAGTTCCAGTTTCCATTCCTTTCTTGAGAACTTCTGTTTTGAGGAACAGGTGTATATGGTTCATGAATAGCATTTCTATTTTAAGAACATATGTATGTGGTGGTGTATGTGTTTCATGAAAATAAAAAACAACATACCATCTGCCATACAAAAAATAAACTGTGATGTCCAACCTTGCTGGTGCTCAGTTTGAAGTTCAGATGGCTGTAAATGTTATTTATTTAATGCTTTGGTAGGGGCAATATTTTTGGTGGTTTTTTTTTTTTTTTTGTTCTTCAGAAGACACCAAGTACAATTAACTTACTCTTCCTGCCCACTCCATTTTCAACATCTGAAGTCCTCAGAAAGCTTCCCATATCAATACTTTGTAGTCTTGCACATTTGTATCTTGGCATTGACACCTATATCTTAAATTTATATCTTCTGTAGTCCTCATATATCAGTGAGAATATAAAAATTCCAAAGGTTTGGGGTTTTTTAAAGTTGTGGGGAGGTTTTTGTTGGTGGTTTGTTTTTTTTTTCATTGTTGTTTGTTTGCTTTTGTTTGAGGTTTTTTTGAGTAATACTATATTAGCAATATTGTATTGCTAGCAACGTTAACATCCTGAAAATGCATGCAAGTCTGAGACATCCAAGTATTTTGGAAGTGCAAGGCCAGACATGTTAAGTTCCTTTCTTCCCTCAGGAATACCCTCTGGTCTGCAGTGAGAAGAGGTGTCCAAATGTGTCCAAAAGTGAGCTTATTTACAGCCACGTTGGCAGAAGTCAAATTCAATTTTCATCAGGAACAGTTGGTAGGCTCTGAACCATCACCCACCCACCTCTGTTTCAGCCTCTCTCTTCCCCTTCCCCTACCCCTCTGGGTATGATCACTAAGACCCACGGAGGGGGCTTTTTCTTCCTTGTACCTGCACTGTTTCCTCCTCCAGGGCACTGGTGGTGCTGGTGGCTGCATGCTGGGAAGCAGCCAGTGCAATGGTGTGTCTGTGGCATCAGGGAGTTCAATGTCACAAACTTCTTCCTGGCCCAGTGGTTTCAGCACAGCTTCCACAGTCATTACTTTAACTCCTGCGATTAATGTTGTAAATCAAATGTGTCTCAGCCCCTGCAGTGTTGGCTTGCCTCCTTAAGATTCCTCCTTAAAGCCCCACTTTCAGCAGCTACCTTTCTGTCAATATGCTCTAGGTTGGCACCAGCCACTTCTCCTCACACCTGTGATTGTATCAGGGAAAAAAGACCAAAATAAATATTTACAGTGTACATGCAAGAAGAAAAGGACTGTTTTCCTTTTTCTGTCATTGATTTCCTCGGTTCCTCAGTTACTGGTCCTGTTCTATTTATTTATGATACTGTGTCTAACTTGGACTGCATTTCATGGGCAAAAGTCCTTGTTTCTTTGCTGTGGTTGTTTGTGCTAGTGTTGCACGTGATAACAAAGAAAGGGAAAAAAAACATGGAGAACACTCCAGATGAAAGCAGTAGTAAACACACAAAAATTGGCTGAGTCAGAAGAAGATAGCAAATCAAATGACTGTTAAACTCCTTTTTAAAATCTATTAGCTTTCACACTCATAGTGCCCTCTTAGAATGGCACACGTTATCCTTTAACCTCCTAGACATTTCAAAAAACCCAAAACCCTGTGTAGAAAACACATGATTAAAATTAGTTTATAAATGCCAAGGAAGTAATAGCCGGCTTTTATTACTGTTAACAGGGTTTCACATTTTTTTCCCAAGTGATTGCAGGATTCTTGTTATGCATAAAAAAATCCAGATATAGTGGTAAAAAGCATTTCAAAATGAAAAATCTTCTCTTTCCTACACTTGTAAATACACCAAAATTTTCGGACCAGTTTGGCTTACCTCTAGTATCTTGTATATGCTCTAGAAATCTGGATATAAGAAATCATGCAGAGCTTGATCTTCTCCTCATTTGGAGACCAATAAACTTTCTATTTATAGAGAAATTCTCTGTCCCCAAATCTCCTAGATACTCAGAGTACTGACAAGAATAGACTTTGCAATAGACTCTACTGGCCCTACTGGATTCAGAATTGAGTAACAGTTATCAGGAAATAAAACCATGCTAAAAAAGCTGAATCATTTATATAAAGTGATGGTTGGTTCAGCTGTGCTTGTTTATACTCTGAAATAGCCTAAATTCACAAGTTTACAAGATGGATATGTGGGATAGTCCCATACATTACTGGCCACGTAGATGCTGTGTCTAGCAAAGAAAGTCTGTAAACTGCTGATTGCCAGAAGCCAAGGGGTTGGCTTTCTTTCTACCTGCATTCCTTGCCTCTTTTTTAAACATCTCCTAGTAGCAAAAAGAAAAAAAAAAAAAAAAGCATACTGGGATAAACAGACATTAATGTATGACTGGTCTGACATTCAGCATTCTCATCACAAGGAGTGAAAACCTTCGAAAGCTAATGGCTTGCTCTGTCCTAAAGGAAACGCTTCCTGAGTGGGGGGAGCTGCATCTTCCTGCCTTTGCTTTTATCTACTCTGGGGCTAATGGAAGACATCGGTTTCCTGTTCTGTCAATCTTGCCTGTCAGGCAGACACTGAATTCACTTTAATCAAAGCCACAAACTTAACAAGATGCACACGGAAGGTGTCTCCCTTGCTTTTACAAATGTTCTGCACCTTTTGAATCATCAGCTGTTCACTTTGTAGGAGGACCAGATGCAGAGGATGTGAAACCCTCCTGTCGTTCCATCAGCTTCAATAAGCATGCTGATTTTTACCAGCTGAGCTTCTCACTGTGACTTACATTTCCAAGCCTCTCAGGTATATTCATCTACAACTGGAGAAATAGTCAAACTTCTGCTTTTCTTCCACTGAAACCAATAAACACTACAAGGTATTATTTTTAAAAAAAGTTTTGCTTGCTGCTTTTCTCAGAACAACTTTCTATCACTGCTGAATTATTTTTTATTTTATATTTTTTAAAAAATATTTTAAGCTTGTTCCTGGTTGTTGGCATCATATTTTAATGTTAAAAAAGAAGAGACATCCATTTATTTGGATACAACTCCATCAGGAATTGAATTATTTAGAATTCTTTCTATTTGGGGTATTGTCGGTGTGACCAGCAATGGAGGACATAGATAATGATGGCAAATAAATCTTAATGTAAGAAGGCAGATAAAATGGTTTTCCTACTCAAAATGACACTGCTACCTTTAAAATGCCAGAACTGAAAGACTTAAATCTCTAAGCTTCGTATGTTCCCTGTTTCAACTCTAAAGTATGACACAGACAAAATCTCTTAATACCCTAGGGCACTGGTAACTTGAGTATCCTGCATGTCCTATGGCTTAAGTCTTTATAGATTACTTAGGAAGATCAGATAGTGCAAAGGAATTGAGAACAAACCATGTTCACTTTGATACTGTTTTCATACCAAATGAGGAAAATAGAAGTTTCCTCTTTGAAAACCACATGAACAGAATATAGGTTGCCCATGTTATAAAAACAGGAGAAGTTGTATTAAAAATGTGTTCTTACAGAGAGCTCATCATTTTAGCCCTTTTTTAGAATTTCACTTCTAAATTCTTATCTTTGTTTAAGAGGAAAAAAGGTAAGAGGAAAAACAGTCCAAAATGTTTTAAATTACCTTTGCAGAAAAGCTACAGTAAAAGTTTACCGATGGATAAAAAGGCTTTGAAGAACTTTTTGACACCTATAACATTTAATCTTTTTTCACTGGATAGCTAATAATCATTACTAAAAAGTGTAGAGCACAAATGACATCTTACATTTGACAAAAAAAGTATGGGAGTGTTTTTCTATTTCCATTTTCAATGTCATATTCATAATAATCATAATGTCAACCACAAGTTTTGCTACTCCTGATTTAGCAAAAGCAAATACACTTGCCTCCCCCAACTTATCAGGAGTAAATATTGCATATCAAGCACACACAAAAAATAAATATCCGGTCAAATGGAAGAGATGGGAATTGTTCTGCCAATTAGTAAATTATTCAGTGCTGGTAATGTTGTAGCTATTTAACTCTTGCTAATTGCCCAGCTATATTTACTGAATACCAAGAGGAAAATAAATAAATAAAAGATGCACTGAATCACTCGTCTGTCTGAACCAAACCATCAAAGTGCACTGTTCTGTTTGAGTTAGTTTCTCCAGAAGTATAAAAATCCTCTTGCTGGAAACTTTGATTGGTAATGGCTTCTGTTCTCTGAATGCTTACACATATATGTACATTTGCTCAAGTAAACAGTCCATGAGACTGTGCTCATGAATAATGTGACAGATACAGAAAAGTATATGCCTGACTCCTTTCATGTTTACAAAAATCTTAATGTCTTGAAATCTGTTGTTAAAAGGTAGATGAATTTTGATATTTCTCACATTAAATTTAATGTCACTTTATGTTCTGTCGTTGATAGGGATATTGAACATTTAATGCAAAATAAAACAACACAGTCTGTATCTTTGTTCATTTTCGTGCTTCCTGAATGTTGAGTCTCTAAGCAATATTCATGTGGATTTGTTTCTCAGTGTAGTTGATTTCAAGATCTTTTTTAAAAAAAGGGTAAATTGAATCCACAGACATTCAAAGCATAAATGCTAGGCCAGCATTCGCCTATGCCACTGACATCTAATCTGTCTGATGAAATTTAAATATTTTTAATTATCTTTCCTTTTCATTTTGGAAAATAGAGCATGCCAACACTCTTCCTTGCTGATTTTACAGTTTTCTTTGTGGTCAGTACTACCTCCTTCTCATTCTACTTCCCTTTCCCCGCCCTCCACATCTACTCCTTTACCCTACCTGGGGCTACTATGAATGCCGATCTTGTGGTTTTCTTCATTACCCATGACCAGAGAACTCAATTTTTTTTTCTTCAGCAAGTGAGTTGTAGGTACCTGACTTCAAAATGAGGTAATGGAGCCTGTGAGATGACAGTAGGAAGGAGTGCAGGGAAGGGGAACCATACTGGATGGGGTCAAGCCAAATTTTACTCCCTGGGAATCACTTAATCTTACCTTGTTTGTCTCTAAGTACAAATAACATTCCATGTTTTTTTTCTTGTTACCCTCAATAACTCCCCATTTTTGCTGAGCTCATTTCAGTTACAAACAGCTCATGTGAAGGCATCTGATTGCAGCAGCAGGAATGTGGGTTAAGAGTAGTACTAGATTTGTGAAGGCAAATTTTCCCTGCTTTCCTCAATACTTACAAGTGTTTTTATCAAAAGGACACAGTCACCCTATTAAATGTTCTAGAGTATTGTCTTGTCACAGCTGCATACAACAGCCAAAACTCTTCGTCCCGTGGTACTCAAAGGGCCAATTTAAAGCCATTTTCCAACATGCAATAGTACCTGTGAGATCAGTAATGGAAACAAAAGATATTTTAGTACTTGGTAGCCAGTTCAAATCCAGAATACAAATCTTGTAAGGCTTGGTTTACAAACTGATGAAAGGAGGTCGTGTCACAGTGATCTCAGTGGAAAGGTGTCTGTGTGGTGGGACAGCGGATGTCACTTTGCACACTCTGACAGTTCCAACAGGCAGCCCCAGATGTAAAACAGTGATCTCCTCAATGCTGGTGATGTTACCCCTGAGTTAAAACGTGCCAGCAGGGCGATGTGAGGAAGCACACACTGTTTGCTCTATGATGTATCTCTGCAAAGCTTGTTGTAGCTGCAAACACATACTTCCAGTGAATCCTGGAGAGGATAAAAGAAAACCAGACTGTGCAGCTGAGTGAAAGCCTCCTCTCTTTCTGCCTCCATTAAGACAATGAAGTTGAATTGAAATAGGTTGACTTACATGCAAATCAGTAATGCACAAGGTAATCATATAATGCAAGGAATGGAAATAATAGAACAACAAAAATGGTTTTGGATCCAATATTTCATTTGAATCTAAATTAATCTTGGTGATCTTTTAGTACACAATATACCAAGAAAGGCAAAGAGTATATTAAATTACCTAGAGACAGTCTGCAGCCATGAAACGTTTGGAAGAAAGCACTTCTTATGGCACTTCCACTTTTTATTTCTTCACTGGCTCCATTAAGATATAAAAAAATAGAATACAAATGTTTTAGTCTGACAATGAAATCTTTGATGACATTTAATTAAATAAAAAGGGACACAAGCCAAGGGAAATATTACAGCATAATATCACAACAAATTAGTCCTGGATTTAACATTACTTTGACATGAGAGAGAAATACATCAGGGGAAGAATTTTTCCAAAGTACCTTTTCACTTTTGATTTAAGTTTAGGATGCCTAAACCTACTGGTAAGGAAACTCATGTGGACATGGAGCTTGCCTTGCACTTCAAGTTAACCAGGATCAGGTGCCTATCAGTAGCACTATTCTGCTGTGAAAGTTTGTAAAATTCAACCTTTGATCCATACTTAGTTAAAACAATTCTTTACACATAGTTTATATTCAGGCTTGAATCAAAATGGCACTGCAAATATAACCAAAAACAAATGTGGTTCACGTTAGTGGTCATCTATTTTTGTCCAAAACTTGCATAGTTTTCAATGCTATATGTGACATGGGTTGTGTATGGCCTTTTCTGAGAAATATGTGTAATTTCTAACTGTGCATAGTTAGCTGTACAAGAAACACATTTCATGTTTTTATTTGATTTATCTCTTCCGCTTGTCTATTTGTTCCTGAACTGACTCATAAATTTTTAACAGGAACAAATACGATAAGAGTAATAAGCGAGTATGTGTATCTACATATGTCTCTCTCTATATATACATGCAGTACATGGACTCACTGAGACTATTTTGGCTGCTGGACAACTTTCTGTGTTATTAATCAGGCATTACATTGATTTTGATTGCATTCTTATTCTGGAAGGATAATTCACTGTTATACAGAAAGGCAAAATGACTATTGACTATAGTAAGTTATCAAAGTGCAACAGAGAAGATAAATTACGTGCATGAACTGCAATTATGTTTCTCACGTTCTAAGGACTATTTCTATGTGCTTACCCTTTATCATAAGAGTGAATGCATTCTAGAGACAGCCCTGTCTATAGATGTGCTTAATTTACTTTCCTCTGTAGTTTAGAATCTATTTAAATTAATAATGATGGAAACGATCTAAAGCCCACTGTTGTAAACAGGATAACTAATACTACCTATGCAGGGGGAAAATTCTCCAGTTGGGAGGGAAGTAAAGGGAGAGGAAAGAGAGAATTGTGCTGCTATAATGTTGAAGAATTGTTCATGTTTCATGATGGCAAGGTGGCCAGGTAGTTACACAGCTCCTTTCCACGTCCCTTTCCTGTTCCTGATCAGTGTTGCAACAAACTGCTGTCACTGTAGCCAAATCACTCCTCATTACAGTCTTGGCCTTCAAAGCTGCCCTTGAGCAGGTGTGTGCATGTCGTTTAAAAAGGTCCCTAATGAGACTGATTTTTATACTGACTTTACACAGTTAAATTCTGAAATATGAAGGAATTTTGAACATTTGGCATTTCTGGTAATCAGGCTTGATGGACCACAAGTACCATAACGAAACTATTTTAATTTCAGCATCTTAACATTAAAACTCCTATGTGGTCTGTAGGGAATAATTTAGATTAGGAAACATCTCCTTATCTATAATACTGATGTCTACATCTAACCTGGTCATTTTAGGCTCCTTTTATTGTCAACAAGGAAACATTCCCAGACAGTGATTCTGCTGACATATTTTAGATACAACTATTTTAAAGTAAGATGAAAGTTGGGTGAGGCTGATCCCACTAAGTAGTTTTCCAGTTTAGGGAAAATTGGGGTTTTTTTTCCAACTAAAACTTGTCAGTCTTTCTTTCATTTCACTTTTGTTTATTTCCATTTACTTGCTACTACAATACTCAGATTGTGCTTACTGCCACACAGACACACCAGAAATGGCCTTCTTCTCCCAAAAGGTTGCAATTTATTTAAATAAATAAGGAGACAGTAGTTCATACATTGTCTTTTATATGCTGGTATGACCTGGAGTCGGTGCAGTACTGGAGACAGCAAAAAAGCATAAAAATGATTTATCACAAGTTAGTATTGTATAAAAACCTCTTGATTTATCATCCAAGTACTTAATTTCAACTACAAATAACTTCTTTCACAACCACTGGCTTTAAGTCCTAGGAATGGGTATGTACACGATGAGATAAAAGGAATTATTATGGTATTAACTGTAGGAAATAAAGATCAAAGGTTACCATCATGACTCTTCCTGAACTAAAACTATGTTTTACCTCACAGTGATACCTCCTCAACTGTCCTGAAAATGTAATGAACAGTATTTAAGGCAATATTTATATTGGCATTGTTTACTCTTTAGTAGTTCTGTGCAAACTTAAAAAAAATTCATTTAACAAGTGCCTACAAATTTTCAATATTCTCCATATAGTTTTTGGCTGATTTCTTCTTTCAATCCAGCTGTCAAGTTTGCATACATTTTCCTCAAAGCTGTGCATTTAATCTTTCCTGGTGCCATTTTTGTAAGAGCAGAGAGGTCTGGAGGTGAAACAAAACTGTTCAAAAAGTTCTTTTACTATTGTTCTTACACTGAAGCATCTTTATGCCTTTCTGATATGCAACAAAAAATGTCTAAGTGGAACTGGAATCATAGCAACCCAGCAATAATAAAAAAAACCCCGTCCATTTTTTTCTGGTTCATGAGAAAGATCCTTATGAATGTTTCAGAATGAAGTACCCTGCCAATACTAAATATAATACTTTAAATAAGCTTGACAGTATACACTTCTAAATGAATACTAATTTTCCCTTGTACATGGTCTTTGCTCTCTTAAACAGCTATATAAATTATTGTTTCAAATCTGCCCACAGATAATTCATAAGCTCAGTGACCACTGTTCAAGGGAATTGTAAACTGCCCTTTCTTGTCAGCCAGACAGCTTGAAAAAGTGAATAATTTCTGTGCAGGCCTACAACCTCTCAATCTTTTCAAAAAGGAAGTGTGGTGGCTAAGGATTACACTTGTTTGGACAGGAAACTTTTTGGAAAACACCATTTTCAGTGCTTGAGAACAAGAGCCCCACTGAGGTTCTGGGCACTGATGCTGTTCCAGTTTTTCCTCACTTTCCCCCCATTGCAACCAATCTTTTCCTAAAGTTCAAACATGTGGAAGAAAATAGTTTTTCACTTGCAGCTTGCAAGTAAAAAAATTTTTTTACTTGTCTACTAGCAGCTGTTGGAAAATATGTATCTAGTTATTATTTTCCATTTCAAATGATGCCATTCTGGTTTTTGGGGGCTATAATGAAAAATGTAGCCTGCTGCCTGCGTCATAGGAGTTAATCCAGAATTACTGACACAGGAGTCCTTAGACACTTCAGGACTTGGACATCAGTCATCAGTCCCACAGAGCAAGGCTGCAGAAAGGAACACAGTACTGTAAACTGCTGAAATGTGCAGATAGGTGCCAAATAGCTGAGTGAAACAAAATCCAGACAAGACACATGTGGATATGGTGGAAAGAGGAACATTTTTTTAAAAAAGGAAAAAAACACCCAAATCACAAACATTACCTCCTAGTAACATCGAAGTTGTTCTCTCAACTTTTGTTTCTTTTTGAATTCATTATGGTTTCCAGACAGCCATTATTAGTATCTGTTCTTCTACACAGAGTCTTTCCTAACTATTGTGATCTGTACACTCTGTCACTTCTGCACATTTTCCTCAGTGGAATCTACCTGGGGGAAGTGAAGGATGTCACTGACAAGTCTTAGGCTTTCTGATGTGTGGTGTAGCACACAGCAGCACAAAGCACAGTGAGAGCCTTCTTCACCAGTGATGCTGGTGTTCAGTGTTCAAGGCCCCCTGTCCAGACAGCACAGATCACGTCTCTGGCCCTGGAGAGAATGTTGCACTGACCTACGTGATAGACAAAGAGTTACTTCTCCACAGATCAAGCAACAGAAGTTGAAGAAATAATCTCAAATATATTTCAGCTCAATTTTCAGAAACTCCTTTTCTTTCTTCCAGCTCCCTGTTCCACAGTGAAGTGATTATTCATTTTTTTTATGAGCACTCTTTGAGGTGCTAGGAAAGAAAAGCAAGTAGAGAACTCTGACTTGTCTAGCTGAGAGAGAAAGCACATCTCTCCTCTTGAATAGGAAGGCAAAGGGAAAAACAGAGGGAATCTTATGATTATTGAGAGAAATAAAGCAAAGCAAGGTAGTTGAAATTAAGTACTCCTTACACAGATGAGAGAATAGCTCAGGAGGAGGGAAGCTATTTCAACCTTAGGGCCTTTGTCCTGGAACAAGAGATCAGCTATCACATTCCTTACTCATCAAATGTTTTGAATTAATTTGAATCAATAAAACTTTCAAATTTTGCTTGATCGAAACAGATTCCCATTGTTTATTTATTTATTAATTTTTAATGTCAGATCATTTGGTTATTTTGAGGGAGGAAATGAACTTTTTTTCTCTCAATTACAAAAGCTTTCATACAGACATAGTCCTATGGTGGAGGTTTTCCTCACTCTTTATCCACTTTCTTTTCTTTATACATACCCTTTCACTCTTCTTCTTTCTGTTTCCTTTCTGTAAGAGGAAGGAATCATTCCAATATAAAGAAATATTAAGAAAATTGCTGAAATGGGATTTTTTTAAAGACTTCAGCATTCCTTCTCATTAATTTTAGTAGTGGAATCCTCTTGCCATTTACATCTGATAGCTGTAACACAATAAACTTTTGATTTCTTGATGTAAGCTAAAACCAGTGCAATGCAATGACATAAAAATGTCATTAATTGATAAAATGTACTCCTCCAAGAAGTATATGCTCCATCATTGACACATAATCTCCTACATCATAGCATTGGATAAAAGCAGGTGGGAAGCTGAGTTGACCATTGTCTACCTGGTTGAACACCCATCATGTTACAGATTGTTTTTTTCTTTGGATGCGATATAACTAATGCAAAGGTTTTCTTTTGGTCCTTCCTACTGTGTCCACATAGTTATTTTCTAAAAAGAGCTGTACCATATTATAAGCAAAATTTACTTTCAACTGTGTTCTTGTGAGAACTCAAATTTCTTGCTTTTCCAGAGTAGATTAGATAAAAAAATCCAGCTGTAAAGTTATTTCAAACAAATTCTTACTCAGACCAAGGGTTTCTATGCTACTGAAAATTAAAAAGATCATGTCTATGCAACTGGTTATCTTTCTTTTTTTCCAGTTAGACTCCACATCATAAAATTAGAAAATCACAGATAGATATGTCAAGCCAGACTCTCCGAATATGTTGATGAAGACTTATTTTATTCTCTAAATAGGCAATCAGTCATACATGTTTGACTGTAAATGCTCCAAGAGGATCCTCCACTTTGCTAGGATTAGCCAAGTGCTTAAATTTGTGTATGTGTTTAGCTCTTGTTGGATCAGAGCTGAATTTCTGCTGCTGAAGGGCATGTGGAAAGAAGGATCTTGGTCTAATCACTTAGGGGGCCTCAATAATCGATCAAGAAAAAAAGGCACCTTCACTGGGCAATTCTTTCTGACACTGTTAGTCTGGTGTTACAAAGTCATGATCTGCCCTTTGGAGATGTCCATCACTTCCCTTTGTGACATAAAGAGCCTAAAAATGTCCAACTCAGACTTGATACCTTATTTTGGTTGACATGAATCCTATCCTTTACCATTCAGACCCCATTGCTTTAAATGAAAAACAGTTACTGTGATTGCATTATCTTTATTGCTCACCCAACTCATTAAAACAGCTGGTGGCTGAGGTGGTAAACATCTGTTCATCAAAATGCTGTGTTTCCAAGGACATGGTGTGTCAAGTACATGTTCAAATACATGTTGCGTGATACTGTTTCCTCTAAAATTGCTGATTCAAGGCATCCAGTTTTATATGCTGCCCTGCATTTTATCCAATTTCCCTCAAGAAATCTGTGGGCAGTGTATAAGTGTTAAGAACATGTCCTTGTCATTCTTTGTATGGCTATATCATGAACTATGATAGAAACAAATACTGTGTGTTTAGTATAATTTAAAGACACACTTGCTTTATAAAAATGATCTTATTTAACTATGTATCTTAAATAAATAAATGACCTCTTTCCTATTTATCTGGAAAAAAGAGCCTTTGGCTATCTGCTTATTCAAAACATGGTAAAACATTGTCTTCCTTTGCTTGTCTCTTGGCATGCAAATTAGATTTAAACCAACAGAGTGATAACACTCTTACCACTGGAAGAATGTTGTGCTATATCAAAGTGAACTTTGCACACACATTGTATGCTTAGGAGTGTACTCAAATGTGTGCTGCAAAGGTGGAAAATTAATACAGCCAAACAGTTCAGAGGAGTCAGACATCATGCTATATGCAACTCAAAAGGGTACATACAGACCCTCAATAATGCTTGATCTACATTTCTCAAAAAAAAAAAAAAGGAAAAAAACCCAAGTTCTATCACATTTCTAAACTGAAGTCAGTTGAAGCACTCACATGGTGTCCCTCCCCTCGGGGGAGGTGTCCCTCCTTGTGGGAGGCTCGGAACTAGATGATCTTTAAGGTCCCTTTCAACTGAAACCATTATAGGATCCTACAGTATAAGTTGCACAGGGGATTGGATACAGGCAGGCAACAAGTAGTTCTGGGCTCATGGTGGTGCTGAAAACAACCTGCTGTGTGATCTCAGACAAGTTCTCTTCTGTGATGTACTTTTACTCCCCCCTTAGTAAAATGGGTATAATTTAGATTTGCCTATTTACAAAGAGTAATTCTGCAGGGTCAGAATGTCATTTGAGTACTGAAAGGCAAAGTGAGCCATTTACACAATGCTCAGTTTTGAAGATGGACCTGTTTTTGTCCAGGAGAGATATGAAGGTGTGAGGGAAGCTGGATAATGAGGATACTATAAAATTGCTTCTTTTGATTTTCTGCTCTGAAATACAGTCTAAGGGGTTTTCTTCTTTTTTTTTCTTTTCTTCTTCTTTTCTTCTTTTCTTCTTTTCATCTTCAGGCTATGCAACCAAACACAAAACATGACTCTGCCATCTGTCATTATAAAACATTTCTGTCCTGTGGAAATCCTGATGCTTTCTAATTGATGAGCATCTTGGCAAGGGCTGTTGGGCAGGTGAAGAAAGCCTCCTGCTCTGGTGTGCTGCACTACTAGGCTTGGTGCTAGCATATGCTGATACCTCGGTTGAATTCACCATGGCTAAATTAAGATTCAGGAATCCTTTTCCTCAGGATTATAAAATCCTGGTTGGAATGTGTCCCAGCATCTCCAAGGTAAGAATTTTCCCTGTTTGCTGCTGGGTTCACCTCACTAGAGCTACTTTTGTGGGCTCTACAATCTTCATATTTCAAGATTCCTCAGTGCACGTTCCCACTGTAACTACGAGTTATTGGGGTATTTTAAAGAGAAATATTTTATAGCAGGCATTAGATATTGTTAACAATCTATTTTTAGCTAGTGCTAAAAGGGAGGCCATTAAGCAAGGACTTCTTTTCTCCATTGTCCTAAGGATCATTTGTATATAAGGGGGATTGTGTGCATAGTCGTGAACAAGCACAGGCCAAGGCAGATCACTTCACCCAAAGATTGTCTTCTAAACCAGACAATGAATCCAAACAAATGGTAGGTCAGCAACTGAGGGGAAAAAAAAGCCAAGGCTAGTTAGGAGTTATCCGGTTTTAGAAAGAGGATTATTTATAAATAAAGAACTTTTTATGAGTAAAGAGAATTATGTCATATGCAGTTTAAGAGATATGACTAAGAAAAAGTGAAAAAGAGAAGAGTTTCCTTTGCCTAATGAAAGAGGTAATATTTTTTACCCCAAATAATTAAAAGGCACAGTAGATTCCTGTATAAAAACACAGTGAAGAGCAATCTCTGTCATTTTACCACCAGGTAAACTTGCTGAGGTCAGCTCCTGGCCAAAGTGTATGGCTGACCTCAGCAAGTTTACCTTGTGGTAAAACTAACAGGCTTTGATCTTTACTTTGTTTTCACCTCAGGACAGCTCCTGCTTGTTAGTTACCTGAAGGTAAAAATCACACCTTCTTTTATCACCAAAGCTAAGTCTGTGAAGCAAACAGGCTGGAAATAAGAAGAAATGAGAGCTGATATATGGCATATAGACTTCAAAGGAGGGGATGCAGGGCTTATTTTGCTTCCTCAAGAGGAAAAAGGAAATTTACAGAAGTTATAAGAGGCAGAATATATTGCAGAAATGGTAAGTATGATTGAATAATATGTACAACTACTTCATAGTAGAGTTTTAGACAAAAAAAGACAGGGAAAGAGGAGAAATGAGGTAAGAAAGCAAAGAAATGAAGGGTAGAGTAATGATGTGGAACTAACCAATGCAGAGACAAATACTCTTTTGGTGAGACTTAAAAAATCAGAACCTGTAAGGAAAAACATGAGGTGGGCTGCATTTGGAAGTGCACTGGATGGTGAAGCTAAAAGAGCAAGCATGAGCAACAAGCCCATGACTGTGTTAGGATAGCAAGATGGCATTACACCACACCAGGGATGGACTGATTTTGTCCATAGGAAATCCAATGGGATATGGTAATGAACCCAGCTCACAGGGGAGCAGCAGGTGATAGCATGGGACATTGAGGACTGTTTTCTGCTAAGTTTTGCCAACTGAGTGGTTTCACTGAGAAGGAGGTCAAAAAATATTCAGGAAAGGGAGAATCTCAGCACAAAAATCAGTGATGGGACCTAAGGAAGGCAGGAATCTAGAAGAAAGAGCATGTGGGGAGCCACTGCTTACTCTTGCTCTTCTTTTGGCCATGAATGCATGCACTCAAAAATGTTTGCCATTTAATATCTGATGAATTTCTATAATTTGTCTGGTGCTCCATATTTCTGTAGCTATTTCAATACTGTCATAAATAATTGAGGTTTGCCTAGTTTTGGGGTTTGGGGACTTTTTTGGTTGGTTGGTTCCTCTGTTTTAATCAAGATCATACTTCTGTGAGCCCTAATTTAGTCAGGTTATATATTTCAGGGCAAACAGCTTGCTTTGCCTAAGTACTTCTGTGAACTGAACACTCTGCCCTGAGGCAAGCAAATCCAAAGCCAAAGAGGGATGCACCCTTCATATTCCGCTAATTGATTGAAGGGGCAAATGATCTATAGGAAAAGTTGCATCATTAACTTAATTGAGGGCAAAGCCTAATTAGAGGGGAAATGAAGTAGACAGAGCCAGAGACACAGCAGGCCTTCATGTGAGATGTCAACAAACAGACATTGTAACTAAAACCAGACAGAAACCGAAGGACTTCATTTACATCTTTAATTTCAATGTGAAAACATTTACAGTGATTGTGATGTGTTTGTGAGATTGCAGAGGAATGCAGAAATTTAACAGAGTTAAACTAAAATCAGCAGGTTTTAGAGTTGCAGAAAAAATCAGCTGACTAAAGTTGCTTTAAAAAATTTTGAGCAAACTGACTGAAGTTACTTAAGACTGAGTTTGTGCTTCTCTAGTATATTTGAACTCCACATTCCTGAGGAAATCCAACAAGAACTGCACCAGGAATTTTACAGTAGTGAGTAAATAAACCAAGTAAATTGTGGTGGACCATATTGCTTCAGTTTGACTCTACAGATTCCTGAATGAAGAGATAAAATGTCACTTTTGCACATTTGTTCTTTAAATGATTACTCTGTGCAGTTACTTTTCTGGCATTTCCTTGCTTGTGCAAAGAGGCTTCATCCCTCAGAATCACAAGTTCTTGAGCTGTAAACTGGTGATGTTAAGTTCTAGAGGCTTGTTAAGTATTTTAAAATTTAATTTAATATCTGAACTAAAACAGGTGGCAGAGGTCTTTTCAGGACCTTTTCCACTGTGTTTTAGGGGCTTTTTTTTTGGCATGCAGCTCCTTTTTTTACCAGCTGCAGGAATACAAACAAAACCTTTTCACAAGAAAAGCCACTTAAGTGAAATGAGGAATGCAAGCAGTCATGTTTTGGCTACAGTGCACGTCTTTAAAGTATATAGGCATTATTATACAATTCAGCTGCATTCATATGGGTATCGAGCATTCTTTCAAAAGTTGGGCCTTGGGCCTGCTCACAGACATGCACCATATTTTTGTGAGTATATAGAATTAAATAGTGTGTAGATATATTAATAAATGGAAAGGGAAAATTAATTTCATTGTGAAAACCAAACCTCCACAGAGCCAGAAAAATCATCAAGCACTAATTAACCAAAATATTTTTGAGATGACATCTTTTGTATTCTAAGGAAAATTATCAACAGTTTACAGTTTCACAAACCTCACATTTTGTTAAGCAGTGTAATTACTTACCAAACAACAGATTCATCCACCTGTTTACAGCAACTGGACATTAAATAGATGCTTCTGTATCTGTATTTTATTCTTCATACTTTTTGTCCTCTCTAGCCAACACAACCACCTTCATGTCCCATTTCTTTCCCTGCAGATTAGCACTTAGCCTCAAAATTTTGTCCTGGATCCACTGATGCTGCTGTGAAACAAGAAAATTCCCAATGACTTCTTGGAAGATTTTATTAGTGTTGGATCACCATGTCATTCTCAAATGAATTTAAGAGTTTATCCTTAAGACAAGACAAATGAGACCCCCTGATCCAACCAAGATAACACCCTGGCTCCCCTGTAATTCCAAATCTCTCATGCAAAGCTTGAAAATACTGGCTTTAGACAGAAGACAGGAAGAGGCTCCACTGAGCACAGTATTGGTAATTATGCATGTTGTGTGACAAGGAGCATTAAAACAAATGCATATTATGCCATTCGTGCAGCTAAAGACCTTCAGGGCAAATCTCCTTTTAGGTCTCTTAAAGTACATTAGCTCAAAGCTCATTTTGGTGGAAGATGGAATTTATAAAATTACTGGTTTCAAGACAGCAAAAATTACAGCAGTCTACAAATCACCAGAGCAGCCTTTCCTGTTTCAGCTTTGTAGTAAAGTTTATTGTAAACTAGGTAATAAGAGAAAATCCTGCTTGGATCATACTGGAGTACAATAGTTGAATGTTAACACATTTATTATCACCTGTCACATCCCTATGAATGCATCATTGTGAACATGCATTTGGAATTAGGACAGCATCATTAATCATCATTCCAAAAAAACCCACAGTAGTTAATTATTTGTCTCAACATATTGCATTTAAATCATCCTCCTCATTAAATCAATTATGAAACAATGTAAGTATCCTAATTGAGCTACTAAGAACAAGAACATTGTTGCAAAATAGAAATGGAAAGATACTACCAAATTCCATCCTGATTTTCAAGTACATAAACTCTATTTCTTTTGCTCTTTGCCAGAATTCATACAGCTTGGGGATTAAATTAGGAAACCTTTCCAGGGTGTATTATCTGGGGTTTGGCAATGTGCTGGGTTTGTCTTGTGGCTTTTTATGGCTTGGAACACAAGCAGAACCTACTCATGTGTGCTCATACTATAGACTGTAAACATATCTTACGATGCAAAGAAGTTTTTAATACTTCCCAATGTTCCCAATGAAATATGGAAAACAATGGCAGCTATTGAAAGCCCCATGTTTTTGAAAACATGGTATCTGGATATTTAACTCGTTTTCTCAAAAGTGGCATTCACTGAAGCAAATATTGACTTGTGTACATCTGAATTTATCTCCCCCAGGCTCCTCTTACAGTAAGCAGATGAAAACAAACAGTTTAAAGACCTAGTTCATCTGACTTATTTTAGATATCTGCTTTGGGATAAGATGAACCATATCTTAGAAGTACCTATTCTTTTTCCATTGACCCAAAAGGGAGATCCAGACTTTTAGGTGTCAAGATAAGTACGTCTTCACTTCAGTAATTTAAATTTCAGCTTAAGACCCATCAGCCTGGTGTATAACACAATACAGGCTACATGAACTTGAAAGCTTAAAGGGAAGGATGAAGAGATGCAGTTCTTTGATTTTATACACCTGCAGCATCACAGAAGTTGTGAAGCTACACCAAGGACTTGATTGTAAGAGTGGTGGGACACAGCCTAGCAAAGAGATATGGGAGATACCCAGAAAATACAGTGCAAACTGTTCTATGATGGAAATATTCTTATAGACAACAATGACTAAATTTGTGGAAATTATGGTCCTTCCAAATGCTAATAATTTCTGTTAATAATTTCTGTTTCTTCTAAATTTTCTTTTGCTTTGACAAGGTCCCTATAAAAAATAAATATTTCAGCTGCAGTTGTATTCAGTTGTTGGTCTTTCTGTAGTAAAATTGTACTGTGATCTCTTACTGCAGTACTAATTTCATCAAGTACATGAGATCACTCTAACCATTTTGTACTCTCAAATTTAATGTCAGCTGGAGCCAGATTTAACTTCAATATTGTTGCAAAATGTTTTGTTATGCTCCCTACTCTTTCAGAAAGGAAAAAGATATTATTTAGGGAATGTTTTGTTTTGCCATCTCTAGCATTTGATTTTTTTTTTTGAGGTAAAAACACTGTAATGATGTTTCACTCCAGCAGCAAATCAGTCCCACCTTCAGTACTAACTGGTGCAATTTTTGCTTCTTTTTCAGGTATGTTCCCCACAGACCAGTCTCTGTTTTGAGAATTACATGAAATCTTGTCTGAACAGTGCCCAGACCAACTATCTGGTCTGATTGACTCTTGTTTTTTTAATAGGGCTACATTTCCATATAGGTAGCTTAGACTTGACAGCCTTCTCCTCTGGCAGAAACAAGTAAACCCCTGCAAAATGTAGAACTGCACAGTGTGGGCCAGCCCATTTATTCTTAGCTTTCTGTTTCACATGAGGGATCATGAGCAGCATGGCAAATATCTTGATCTTTAGAAGTGAAAATCTCATTCTGAGCATTGCCCTCCACTGAATCAGAACTACTTCCATCATCTTTCCCTGCATAGCAGTTATTGGCAGATTCCTTCCTCTTCTGAAACTGGAAGATCTATACAATTTTTCACCTTTTGCAATTTCCAGAATAAAATTAGGTGTGTTACATATTTTGTATGTTTTGTTGGTTTTGTAGAGGGTTTTTTGTTTTTTGGGTTTTTTTTTTTTGTTTTTTTTCAAAAACAGGTTTTGTTGTCCCAAAACCACCCCTTGCTGCAATCTATAATTGTCTTTTTGTCAACAAAATTTAAAAATAAGTAGGGAAGAAGAAAAGGAAATCTGAAAAAATAATGTTTCCTTTCATAGAAACCATAATCAATGTTAATTTAAAAATGTTTTCTATACATCCATTGTAAATTCCATCTTCCAAGTTTTCTATAAAAACTAACATTTGTCAACAATTACCACTTGGTGCTATATAACACTTCTTTAAAAATATTTGGAGATACCTACTGTGCACTAACTATGGGCAAATGTTGATGGTTAATAGATTTATTATATATGGTCTTGTTACGGGTGAAAACATGATGAACTTTCAGAATTATTTCATGCTAAATCACAGCTAATTTTATTTTTAACAGCATTGTAAATGGTTACATTAAACCTGCAAAACAAAACTCTAAATCCCAGGAAGGAATAAACCGTGTAGAATTAATTGACTTGGGAATGGTTTCTTTTCATCACTGTCTGCACACACTAAAATTCAGCTCACTGTGCATTAAATAAGTTGATTACATTTACAGGACATAGATTGTTAATTAGGAACTAAACGTCACTTTCCATAAAGGACTGACATCCCCCTTTCACATAAAATATTAGTGCAAACTAATATTTTGTGTAAATAAATGTGGAATTTTGTCGACACAGTAGCAAAGCAAATTTGTC
Organism: Monarcha castaneiventris obscurior; assembly: GCA_026261815.1. Classification (NCBI taxonomy): domain Eukaryota; kingdom Metazoa; phylum Chordata; class Aves; order Passeriformes; family Monarchidae; genus Monarcha; species Monarcha castaneiventris. The sequence goes on along the minus strand of JAMPIT010000566.1, from coordinate 1,902,616 downwards.
CGATTTGCCAGATTTACCAAATTGTCAGATTGGTTTTAGATTTAGGAGGTACAGATTCTTTGTGAGCTTCCCACAGACAAAGGCACACTGATCCTCAACACGCTGACAGCAACAGAGCCAGTTGCTGCTGCCTCCAGTGCGAGGACGCTTCAGCCCAGAAGGCAGAAACATTGGCTAACGGGAAGGAATAGGGGCAGCCTTGTTTGCGGGGCTCTTTCCCAGGAAATCAGGAGCTGATCAGCTCCGTGCTCAGCAGGAGATGTCAACAAAGTCTATAGAAATTATGATGGGCGTTTCAGATTACATGAAGAAATTGTGACTTTCTCGGAAAGGTCATATGTAAAACATTCTCCTTAAATACATTCTCCTCAAATTAGATCAGCAATTTACACAACATAATTTATTTTAGACATTGCTTCTTAACAAATAACTGAAAAAAAATCTGTAAAATATGCTTTAGAAAGAAAACAGAAGTCAAAGCAAGTGGCAAATAAAAATAGAATAAAAACTTAAAACACAAACAACTTAAAATCACAAAAATCCTCTTTCTGCTGGGATGTGGGCTTTGTCCACAGAAAAATTAGTGGGGATGTTATAGTGGTGGCAATAGACAGAGGAATATTTTCAATACTTCTTTGTGGCAAAGAGGGAAAGAAAAGCAATCAAGCCCTCCTGCTGCCTGAGGCATGCTCCTGAGCAAAACCCAGCTCCTTAGGCTTGGGTCAGGGAAGACAGGATTTGGCTCAACAGGATGCATGAGTGGATTAACATGACAAATTAACTGTTAATCCAAGTAGTAGCCAACTATTAATAAACTCCTCATGAACACTACCTTAGTGGTTTGAACTCTTAGCTCCTGGGGTGTTTTGAGTTTGGAGGGTGAATTTGAACTAGTCCCCTGTCAGAGGCACAGGTAGTGGTCATCTGGGTGAACAAATACAGGTAAGTCCATCCCACAGCCTTCATAAAGGTGTTGCATTCAGTAAGAGTATGGACAAGGCACTTCAGACTTTGGATCTGAAAGAAATAAGCTATTTTGGTAGGGGAAATGAGTTGGAGGGAAGTGCTCAGAGCCTGCCACTTTATCCATGTTGGCATAGTAGCTGCTAGCTATTAATGTTTTTCCTGTCGAGAGCTCTGACTAGCTTTATTTTTTAAAAAAAAGCCCCACAAACTATTACCCTATTATTTGATAACAATTGGTTATGAAATCAGTAAAAAGTATTTTAGATATCATTGGAAGATTTCCTTTACTCCTTTAGAAATGTGATAGGAACTAGTCTGACAATGCGCTGAATCCACCTTTATTTCACTTGTTTGCAAGTTTGGGTTTACTTTTCTTGCAGTTGGTGGAAAATCTCCAGGAATATAACTAGAGAAAATGGGATTTCAACGACACTAATTTAAGTTCAAGTTTCCCAATTTATATTGGTACAAGGAGAAAAAAGATTGGAAATAATACTTTAATAATAAGTTTTAATTCCAAGGGCTTATTTAATTTAAATAATTTAATTTTAATTTAAATGAAAAAGAGCAATGGGTATGTGACTCAAGTGCCAGAAAGAACAGGTACCTAGCTTGGACATAATTACACAAGTCTACTTTTGCCTTTATTGAGTGCTTGGCTCTATCAGTTTAATGAGAATTTTATTCTGAGTGATGGCTGCAGGACTAAGTCCTCCATCTCTAATGACTAAATATCTCAGATATGAATCAGTCTTATGGATAGTTTTCATCCCTGCATCTCTGTATACTTACTTTAGCAAGCTTTTATTGTCCAATGAAAAAAGTATGCCAAGTTTTGCCTGAACACTGCAGAGAAATAAATATCCAGTATTATGATAGGGAGTTTTTCATTTGTACAGTAAAATATTTTTTTAAATTATGGTTAAAACAATGTGTACTTATAAGGGAGGGCCTTTACTTGTTTTTTAAATTCAAAAGGATTCAAGAATTGCACTGTTCTCAAGACTTCAAGCATTTGTTTTGTTTCCTGTGATGTAGGAAACCTTGGTGATGAATTGTAATTAAACTATTATGATTTCATTTTTAAAAAATAAATAAAAAGAAAAAAGACAAAAATAAAAGAAAGGAGATGACTTGTTGAAAAAAAACCAACAAAAAAACAAAAGCACAAAAAACCCCACAATCAAACCAAAACCCCAAACTCAACAGAGTTGCAAGAGAAGAACGAGTAAAAGTTCATTTCAACATAGTGATTTATAGGGAAAGGCTCAGCAGCTTACATAAAACCAAAAGGGGAAGTGGTCGAACATTGGGTCAAATCTCCATTCACATGTTTTGTAATAAAAGGCTGACTGTAGCCTTTGAGCCTTGCTTCCAGTCACAGACAATGGCAATTGCAGAGCAAGACTAATAACAGGATTTAGCATAAATCCACCACAGGCAGTGAACAGTTGTACTGGCAAATAATTAGCCAGGGAACTTTTTATGGCAACACCAGGATGGTCTCTGTGTTTTAAAGCATTGTCTGCAATTGTGATCAGAAAAAAAAACAAACTCACTTCTCCTTCCTTGTAGAAGACTTTTACTTGTAGATAACTTTTTACAACATTTTAATAATTTTTCTCCTTATTCTAATTTAGCAGCAATAGTGTAAGTATTGAATTTGCATTTGAAGGGTTTTCAAAAATGTTCTTTTCTTTTTTTTTTTTTTTCTTTTTTCCCTCACTGATGCTTTTTATTGCAAGGTAAATTGTGTTTATTTTGCATGGCTAACAAGTGGGTTCAAAGCAACACTTTGATCTTGAACCCCTGCCAGATTCCAAGAGCTGAAAGCCCCCCTGTGCAGTAAAGTAGACCTGTACTCACAAAGCCTAGCTAATTTGCAAAGGAATGTCAAAATTACTGGCACAGCTGACTACTGTGGTGCAGTACAGTCTATAGTTTTTCTAATGAATGGAGATCTGCTTTTCTCTGTATATTTACTTGTCACTTGTTAGAAAATTATTTTTGAGTTCTCCAGACAAGGAATTTCCATCATTGCATTAAAACAAACAAGCAAACAAAGCAAAAACAAAAAAAAATTAGAAACCAGACCAGCTACTGTGAAATCTTTGCTTTTCATAAGAGCTAATCTTCTGGTAGCCAATGCAATTAGATCTGAAGAAAGCATTTTACAAAACTGTAAATAATTTTAGGTAGGGTAGAATATGCAGGTTCTACATAAGTGCTCTGAATACATTTCTATTCCTTTTTTTCTTCATCAGTTCTGCCTAGTGAGAATGATACTCCTTCTCATTCAGTGAAGTGAGATACATGAATGAAACTTAGAAAAAAAACTCCATCTCATTTCCATTGCCTTTATGTATCTACTTCCTAGGCACTGGACAAAAAAACCCCAAAAACCCACAAACAAACAAGCAAATAAAACCCCAAAACCCAAACCAACCCAAAAACAAAGAAAAAAAATCAAACAAACAACCAACCTATCCACATAAAAAAACCCCTAAGAATCAAAGCCCCCAGCCAAACCACCTGTGAGGAGACTGTTTCCTTGGTGTATTCACTCAGAATTCAAGAAACCAGGGGTATTTAAGATGGGGTAGAAATTTCATGCTCAATTTTTTGGTATGTGCATCACTAGTCTACTTCAGTGAAGAAAAAAAATGAGAGAATCCCTGGATGCTGAATCACAATAGAACTTGAGAAACAGATGTCCAGAATTGCACGGTGGTTGTCTGTAAACCTGAATCTGGCTCTGTAGAGGCCAAGGAGGGGGCAAGGTACCTCAAACCTCCTAAGGACTGCAAATCTTGACTGCAGTGACCAGCTGGATGCTCAGCCTGCACCATGGGATACATGAAAGAAAGAAAATACCTACAAAGCCTCCATGCCTTTCAGGATTTAGACTGTGCCTGTTCAGCTGCTAGTGAAACTGTAGCGTACTCCTGTATAGGGCTTTTTTTCTTTTTTTTCTTTTTTTTCTTTTTTTTTCTTTTTTTTTCTTTTTTTCTTTTGTGTAAATAGGCAAGATTCAAAAACGGATAGAGAAAGGAAATAGTATTGGCTATAATGTCACAAGTAAGGAACTGAGGCACAGAAAAATTACCAAAAGGATTTTCAGAAGGATTAAAGCAGCATGACTTTATTGACTGTGCTGCATTAACATCAAATGTGGTTTGACCCTCAGTGATTTCTTCAAAGTAAGACTGGAAGCAGAACAGGAACCAAACCCAGGTCAATACTCAAGCCACAAAACCATAATTACTCTCCTTATTTCTTTTCTATATTTAGGAGGGAAAAAAAATTGTGACACATGTGCCTGTAGGGTGACCTGTCATGCTGCTAAGTCTCTACTTATTCAACTTCAGTCCCTCTCATTTTAACTAACTCTAATTTTGAATGCTGTCTTTGGCATCCTGCCTTGGACTTCTCACAAGGGTTTTTTTTTTGTGGTATTTTTTCTTTATTTTCTTCCTCTTTTGAGAATGGCGATAGTAAATGTGAATAATTATTTCTCCATAAAGAACGAGCTCTTGTAATCACATTTGGCATCACTGTAATTTCTTACTTTTTTAAGGTTTAGACTAAACCCATGATATTTATACTGTGAAAATCCCTAAGAGGTTCCAAGTGAATCATTCCTTTGAGCTTCCAGCAATAAGTTATATTTTTAAATATTCTGTTCATGGGACTTGTTTTCTGTGTTGTTTTGTTTGCATTCTTGGAGAATTGTGCCATGAACACTAAAATTAATAATTTCATTTTGTGGATGATTCATACAAGATATCTAGATCAAACTGGGAATTGAATAAAATAATTTTGCAAAAGACAAATTTGTCTCAGGATAGTTACAGAAATATAATATCCATTCAAGGGGAATGTGTATAGTGTACAAGTTCTGGAATGCAGTATAAACTATAGCTACATACTTAGGAAAAGAACAGACAGAAGTCATTCAAGGAATGGAGAGTAGGGTCAGATTTTGAATTCAAAATTCACCCACAAGCTAGTATCTACAGCAGTAAGTGGATCAATAACAGTATAGCTATTCTGCCATGTTTTAAGGCTAGCACTGTCTGTGAAGATTGAAGTGCAGCTTTCTTCTCTTAACTGCAATTATATGTATAAAAGCATGTTTTCCTCAGCATGTATGGTTTATGTCTATAAATTTGGAGTTATATTTACCTGCATAATAAAATATTATTATTATTTTTGATGTAAAATTGTAGATAAAAGTGGCATATCAAATGCAGAAAGAAAGATTCTTATGTTGCTCATTGTACTAATATTAATTAATCACTTTTTAATTTATGTAGGCTGAATTTTTCTAAAGTGACTGTGTTGGAATAAAAAAAAATGTGATATTCCATGAGAAAAAAGAATTTTTTTCATAGTTTCTTTAATAATTAAATGCATCTGCAATAAAAAATCATTATTGAGGATTTTAAAGATAAGTTTCCAAAGAAAATGCTTCTCTATGATATAGCACTAAATATTTTTATAATAATTTGTAAAAAAAAAATTAAATGATTACTAATGAAGTTTGTAGGTGACCAAAAAAAAGCCAACAGAATAATAAGTGTCAGTACTGTTCATCTAAAGTGTCCCCTGCACCCTTTGATAAGTCAAGCAGAAATAATATATATTATGCAGTATCAGGACAAACAATTCAGGCCACACTTTAGGGATGAGAAATTATTTCAGTCATTGTTATCTAAGAAAGGACCACTGCAGAAAAAGACCTAAAATTATTCTGGAGTTTATGAGCAGCAAATATGAAGTAGGTGTAAGGGGAACATATTACCTCAGGTGCAACTATTACTGCAACCCTGAGTCCAGACCCAGAATCCACACCTGAAGGATGTGTTATTGCACTGGAGGGAGCATGCACCAGAGACAAGACAAAACCAGAAAAGGACAAATAAGTACGAATTGGAAACTGTGTGTGATTGCTAAAGATTTAATGAGCTCACGTTTATACCAGAGGGATTTTCAGAAGCGTATGAAGTGAAAGGTCGACAAGAGGCAGCCTTGAAACCCCATGCATTGTTTAAAAGCAGTGGCGGTCATCCCCTGAGAAAAAGCTCTCTAACACTTGCAATAGACAACATATGGAACACAGGATCTGAGGGTTGTCACAGCACAACTCGGGGGGTGGAAGCAGATATCAATCCAGGAGGACCCCACAGCTCCAGTGAAGAGGTCACAAAATTAATCATGTGGAAGAATTACATAATTGGAGTCTTGAAAACTAGTTTTCCTGTATATAACTGCATTTTATCATGACCTTCACATTAGATATCTCAGATTTAAAATACTACATGTAAAGACTACAAATCTCACCAAAGATGAAATTTTTACTTTTAGGTCTTTGTCTTCAGGGCATGGGTGGTAGCAAAGAGAAAAGAGTGAACAAAACTCACAGAAGAAGGGGAGGGAAACCACAGAAGAGTGACTTTACTTCTATAAAAGAAGAATTAGTTACTCAGAATGATACAGAAGGTGGAAAAAATGAAATAAAACTCTTCCTGTGAACCCCCACTCCAAGACAAGTCAACATTAATGTGTCTTTGACAATCTGTGCATGCGCTGACAGCCATCAGGATGCATTCAAAATAATTGTTAGGAATTGGCATTGAGCCCTGAATTACATGAAGGAAAACTAGTTAAAAATTTGTAAGAAATTATGCTGAAAATAAAAGCATGTAATTGGCAAAACTAGGAGGGAAAGGTAAACAGAGAATTGCTGTTTTTCTCTTGAAATGATTATAGTTAGACTCATTCCCTTAATCATATACTTTATTTGAGGTTTGTTAGTAATCTCATGGTCTGGTCTTACACAAAAACTTAGTTTAGAAACTCATCAAGTGAATTCTGACAAAACAGATGAACATTATGAAAAAATTCCACCCTGAAAATTTACTTAGCATGGAAAAAGGGGACTGAATATCAGTGAATAATCTTTTTCTGATGTATTAACTTCAGTAGCAAAGAAAACAAATATCTTTGAGACAATAGCAAATAAGCATTTCTGTAAACTAGAATCTGTGTAATCTAACTGATTATATACATTTTTAGTTCTAAAGACTGACTGTATATTGGAAGCATCAGGATCATTTTTTGACACTGAGGCCACCTGGTATGTAAGAGCCCACAACTATATTATCTACCTCTCTTATTCTTTAAAACTCAGTCCTTCACCTGTTGGGAGTTGCTAACTCTCCAACCAGGCCCGGAAGTTTTGTTGGAGGATTCTGTCACAGGAAAAACTATGACAGGAGCAGTTCTAGCAAAGCAGCAGTATGGCTGACTGCAGCTCCAAGCACAGCTTCTTTAATTTATCGGTATAAAATGCAATATTAGACCCCAGTGCTCTTAACAATCAGCACCACACAAGTTTTTACTTCCGTACACACTGGTGATTTCTACAAGGAGTGATTGGGCTGGGTCTAAGAGTAAGATAAACCACGTGAGTATGTTTGCATGGTCAGGACTATGCAGTAGTGAGCTTGTCCCAGGCACAGGGAGCAGAAATTAAATGCTGTAGCTTCTATGTTTGTTGAAAGAGTGGGGTGGGGAGGGCAAGATTAAAGGCGTGTATACGTATATCTCTATCTCTATTTATATATATATATATAAGATATGTTTTAAATAGAAACACAACTTATGAAAAACCACATTTTTAAAGGGTAAGAAACACAAATCATAGGGAAAGCAAAGACTCAGGCTTGTATTTCAGCTAGTATATTCCTTTACCTCTGAATTGGCTCCCTTGAGACACTGTTCTTTAGATCAATAATCCTCATGATTAGAAAGTGTTTTCCTGATATTTCACCTAATTATACCCATCCATACTCTCTTCCCCAAAACCTCTCCTCATTTTACCTTTTTGGCATCCTCTAAACAAGTCTTTTCTTTCAACTTGGTCTTTCAGCTAAACAAGCCTTTTCAGATCAGTAGCTGGCTATGTAATACCCCATATAACTGGAATCCAAACCTGCAAATTGCTGAGCAGCTCCAAATTTCCTTAATTTATAAAACACAGTGAAGGTTCTTACCTTTTCACAAAAGAATGCTCACAATTAATAAAAACATATACATTTTAAATAAACAAAATATTCAGCCTTACTGAGTGTGTAAAATATCTAAATACATAAACTAGTTTCTTTCCAGTACTCTCTTGTTCCAAGAAAGCACAGAATTACACTTTTGGTAATAATTATTGTAAAATATTTCCTTTTAGGAAAGTCAGTATCTACAGTGTATATCTTCTGGGAAGAATATAGTTTAATCTGATAATTTTCTAGGAGGACAGGACCTTTAATTTTAAATGTTCAAACATAAATCTTTCACTAATACTTACAGGCCCAATTATGTGTGGGTGAACGGCACAAGTCCTGGGATAAATTCTTACATATGCCAGCTTCCACAAATTAAAGACTCTTACTTTAACAATACACTAAGGCTGCAGTATCTTGAAAAAAAGTGACTATAATTTTCTTAGACAATGATCAGCCACCACTAAAAGCCCTTTTCTCCTGTTTCTATTTTACTGCCTGTCCTAGAGAATAAAGCTGTTCCCAGTGAAGGTCTTAAAGGAACATTGCTTTTCCATTGTTTTTAAACATCTAAATAGAAAAGACTGCAAACTCTATCCTTCTGGGATGTAGCGACACAGTCACTTAGTGCCTCAAAAAGATAAGCCATATGTTTTGAAAGAAAAAGCCAAACAGCTAAACATAAAGGTGCATGGGCATAAATATGCATTAAAATCCTTAGATTTCTTATCTTCTTTAGACTTTTGGCAATCTACACAAGAGAACTGCTGCTCATGTCAACCAGATTACCTTCTAGAGTTGCCTGCTCAAGAGCTGTAAGTGAAGGCAGTGTTTGCTATAAAATTTGTATTCACATAATTAAGGGTGTAGAAAATGCTTCCCAGATTGTCACTAATTCCAGACAAAAGCTGAGAAGCCTCTAAAGTTTTTAGGAGTTTGATGACAGCAAAGTTGAAAGACTTTTCACACAACTCCGACCTCTACCAGATAGACCCCTAACAACTCAGGATCTTGGAAACACTTGATGTAAATACTTGATCATCTCAGTGGTGTATTGTGTTCTATGTATTCAGGACTGACAGAAGAAGTGGACAAACAGTCAGGTAACAGAGCCTGCTGCCAATGACACAGAATTATTGAGGACAGTCAAAGCTGACTGAGTAGGATCACAAGGTAATAAGGTTTCTGAGGAACAAAATATCAGGTGAAATTCAATCTGAGTAAGCAGAAAGAAACATAAGAGAAAAATAAACTTAACTAAATACACACTTTCAACTACTTATTATCACCCAGGAAAGAGACACTGTAGTCATTATAGACAGATATTAAAAAATCTTTAAGTATTAGTAGCTATAGAAATATAATTTTAATGTTATAAAATATGAGGAAAAATATTTAAAAAAAAATAAAAACATCCTTATGCTATGCTATAAATCAACATCATAGTCCCATTTGGACACTTTCTGAATCTGGTCGCCTGCCTCATAAACACCAGAGCAAAAAATAGCAGCCAGAAAATTAAAATAAAATCAATAAAATCAAAAGAATAAAATTCTTTTTGATTCTTCTCCTTTCTCCTTTCTCCTTTCTCCTTTCCCCTTCCCTTCCCTTCCCTTCCCTTCATCACATTGCTGAAATTTGTCACCACAGGAAGACTGCAATGAGCAGTTGGATACAACTGTTAAAAAAAGTTGTGGAGGACAGATGCTTGTCCTCTGATTCAGTAAATACCTTAACTGCAGAAAGGGAATACTGTTACTGTATATTTTCTGTTTCCTTGTACTTCCTCACTAGGCACTGTTCCCATTGACCCCCAATTTGTACATAAGAGTTTCATTGCTCCAGGCTAGTGCCTGACTGTATATTTGAGCCAAGTGAAGAAAATACAAACCTTATAGAAATTGTTAAAATATTTGGCTTAGGATTGCATAGTCTGTTTCCAGCACATACTCCATTATCACAAGACTGCCTTTCCAATACTTTCTTCTTCCCAGCTGAGCAGACCCTGGACACCATCCCCACAAGGAGCTGAGGGCCTTCTTTATTTTCCTTTACTAAGAGTGCTGTTTCAGCTGTCTATGGGCTCAGCCACTCAGTGGCGAGATGTAACAAAGATGGATTTGGGTAGTGAGAAACAAAGACAAATGATAAAACTGTCTTCTTCATCCTTCTCTCAGGCTCAGCATCAATTCTCCACTCCTCTACCCTCCCCAAGTGTCACAGGCCCAGGGCAGAGGGGGGTATGGTCAGTATGTGGCAGCGTCTCTCTTCTGCTCCTTTCCACTCACGTTCTTTCCCTGCACCAGTGTGGGCTCTCTGTGGACTGGGGGGAATGAGGTACATCCTTCTATCATCTGAAGCTCAGAGAAAGGCACACCTGGATTGGCTGGTGAAGGAACTCTTGGAAGGTCACTAGAAGGTCCCATCTACCAGCTACTGTTGTAGACATGATGTTAGAATAACATACTTTAAATCTCAATAAATAACCTTATTAATATTAATATCATTTAGATACAGAACTCTCATTTTCTAAGACTACTTTTTGTTAGAAAATGGACTATAGATTTGAAAGGAAAGAAAGGAAAGGAAAACAAAGGAAAGGAAAAGAATTTGAAAGGAAAGAAAAACATCACCAAATCATCCTTTATGTGTATATATATATATATGTATGTATATGTCTAAGTATAAATATAGCCAATTTATTGTCTGTAAATAAAATAGGATTATTTTTTCAGATAAAACTCTTGCCCTTAAGACGATTGTCTCAACAAGGTTTTCTTCAGACCATCTTCATTAGCCTCTCTTCACAAAATAAAAAGCTCTTCTATCAACAGAGCTGGAGATGCTGGGAGAAAAGGTAACGTCCTTTTGGACCAAGTCTTCTAATCTGACTGCTGGATCATTTAAGCCACCTGTTATTTGATCCCTGACCTTGCCATGAGAAAATGCTTAGTAGTAGGTTGCAGACTTCCATTGGCAAACATGCTGAAAGTGTACTCAGAGAGTGGTTGTTGATTAATTATGCATGCTTCATGTCACTGAGATCTCTGAGCATGTCAGAGGGCTGGAGACAGAAGGAGGTGTATTGTTTCTGATTTTCTCTACTACATAACATTCTCAGTTTGCACAAACAGAAGGGTCAATGCACCTTGGAGTTTTTAACAAAACTTGCAGGTTATATGTTTATAGATGAAAAACTCAAAAAGCTTATGAGAAATTACTGTTTAGAAGTAGGCATGAGGAGTGCTTAAATTAACATTATTTTTGAGCTGTTACCTGTGCAAGGGAAAGATGAACTTTATAAGGAAAACGTATGATTCATTATCTTTAGACTGGGAATCTGTGGAATTTTTGTTTATCTTTTTTCTTGTATGGAAGTGCAGCTTTGATCCAATAAGGGATCCTGAATATTGTGAGGCCAAAAAGTAGTTAGTAACCAGAATGGAAATCAAACCAGTGAGTTAGACACCCTAACATCTCCAGAATACCAACCATGGATGGACAAGGTATTCCCAAGGTGAAGAAATGAGTGTATATACACATATATATATATATATATATATATATATATACACACATATGAATATATATGTATATCTATAATATCCTAGTTGTTCGAATAACTGTTTAAGAGGAAAGATCTGCAGCCAGAACTGTTTCTCAGGTACCCTGAGAACCTGAACTAATAGGATTTTGTGTGAGAGCATCATTCTCTCCTAAATCTGCTCTGTGCTCCCAGGAATGTACAAGTCATGGGGCCAGAAAGGCACCAGATAAGGAAGAGCTTGACTCTGAAACATCACTTCTGTGGGGGAAATAAAATTTTAGGGAAGTCCTGTGTTGTCTAGTTCCTCTTAATAAAAATGTTCATGTTTGTTTTACCTTAAATTTCTACTGAATATAAAACATGGAACCACCTAAATATGAGAAAACCCAACCAAAAATGCTACCCTGAACCATCATCCCACTGCCCCACACTGTGAGGCAGTGACTGAAACACAGAAATAGCTTGCATTAGACAGAACCCCTCTTGGTTACCTAGAATTAACTGAATTTATAGATTAGTACTCTATTCAGAAGTATGTCATATTCTCTTTGCAAAGGTCTTTCCATTTCAATTTTTCACACCCTCAACCCAATTTTTTCCCTCATCTTTGTTTAAAATAATCAAACAAGCATTGTACACTGTGCTCATATGCTGGCTATTGGGACACCATCAGCTCTTCTGGAAACGTGCACTTGAGGGTGTTAACAATTAATTACTTCTCCAGAAAGTGCATTTTTAGATATTTTTTTTTCTTTTACCATGGAAAGTAATTTGAATCTGTGTTGTTTATCCTGGAGTGATTGAATCTCCCCATATTTCTGCAGAGTATCTACCTGTCCTAGGTAACTTAAATAACATGAATTACTAGCAAATTTTGCTGCTTTCTTGGTTTAACTGAAAATGGGAGGGGGAGCAAGAGAAATGACCACAGAAAACTGGAGAGGACATAGATGTTAAGGGTATATGGGAAAGCTGAAATCCTAACAATTGAATCAAAGCCAATGTTGATAGGTCACTAGAGATTTGGTATCCAAACATCTGCCTCATTTTCTGAAACACCACTTTCTAAACACAAATTTCTATTAATGCTAGTCCACCAGTCATTTAGTATTTGCTCATTTGGAATATAGTTTAGTAATTTATTATTGATCACTTTGTTCACACAATTCCTTTTCTTCACACTTTAAAACCTGATAGTGCCTCATCATTATCATAAGGTCTTGAAACAAAACTGTCACCAGAAAGTTCAGGAAAAAGATAATGTAATTCAAACTGTATTTCTGTATTTCTGATGTCCTATTATTGATGGAAACATTTTTCCTTTTATGTAAATATTATTTTCTGTAGTTTTCAATCTAGTCACCTCATGTTATCCTTTGTGGATAAATAGAAGTGGGTCACAAATAAAGAAGTAAAGAAAGAGCCTACAGCTCTTGCATTTCTTCAGCATCCTATGCAAAAGAGCTGCTCTTAAAATATAGAGAAAAGCACAATTAAGTTTTTAAGCATGATCATGATTATGGGATGCTAAATGCTAAAGGTCTGCGAGTGATGAACAAACCTTTAATGCTTTAGTTTCCATTATTATGAGGACAAAAGAAGGTCTGGTTAGAGAAAAATGGAAATTGCCTGGGGAGAAAAACAAACAAACAAACAAACAAAAAAAACTAAAAGGGGAGGAGCAGGTGAGGGGACCAGTGGGGAAATACTGTAACCAAATGGATGTGTAGACTGTGGGAGGAGGGATTAGTCTGTCTAGGTAAAGCAGAAGGTAATAAAATATGAAAAGATCACATGGGTAGGAAGATGGCTGGGAGGGATGGGGAAGAAAATTCCATCCTCTGCACACACTGCTGTCTGCAGACTTAACAGAGGTTAAGGTCCCAGGATCTCAGCAAACCGTTGGCAGAAACCACTGACCACAAGTAACAATTCTCTGGCTGGTTTGTCTGGTCATACCAATCCTCTCCAGCAGTGACTCACTGAGAAGTTGCTCTGGCCTGAAGCTGTTGGTTGTTGGACTCCCACAGCCAGAGCTGGTGAAAGGAGACACCACTCTCACTCCACTTCTCATCGTCTTACTATCAAACCCACCTCATTTAAAACCTTGTGAACGGTGATCAGAACAGGAAGCAAAGTGAAACCTGCTCCACCAGCTTGTCTGGCAGAGGGTGACCCACAGCAAGGAGTGGATCTTCTTTTGTCAAAGGCCATTTGTACCTTGAGCAAATGAGGTGTTCCAAATAGTCTGGGTGGACATATATCAGGCTGACTGCTTGTGAAGTTCAAAATATAGCCCTTTTTCCCCCCACTAGCCTGATTTCTGCATAGAGGTGGTCAAAGAATGAGATAATAAGGCTTTTAATGCAGAAGTAAAATTGAATTTTTCTTCTAAAAATTTTTACTCTTCCTCTGCCCACCCCCTTTTTTTCGGCTGTGTGCATTCCTCATTATTGTAGAGTTCAGTAAGCAAATTTACTTTACTTTAGAGTAATCTTTAGAGAAATCTATTTTAGAGAGGTTTTAGAGAAATCTATTTTTTCCTAAGTAACTGTTTTATAGCATTTGGAATAGTTTCAGCATTTACACTTAGATAGAATTTGTTTCTCCCAAATGATTAGTAAAGGATGCTTACTAACAATAAAATAACCTCTTCTTATAACTAAAATGCAGTTTTTCTCCTTTAACGCCATTAAATCTCAATTTAGTGCTGTTTCTTTAAACTGACCCTCCCTGAAACAACTGCAGCATTATTGATTCTGGTTCTGATTTTCTGATCTCACCAAGTATCACATTTTGCTTTCATGCAACCACAGACCTACAGAATGGAAAAATACCCTGTTAAGTGCTTCCCTTCATGGCTGCAGTTAAAGTCTGTCTGCTCCTTTTGATTGATATCTCCATTGCTATCAAAGAGCAAATCCTCTAAAAAGTCATATAAAATGTGTGCAGCTACTTTCTAATGTGCTGAGTTTTCTGAAAAATATTCCTGAGACACATGACAATATATGTCCTTTATGCCCTTTGGGAAAAAAAAAAAGGTCCAGGAAGGGGTGAAACAGATTCTTAATGCTTTTCTGTTAAAATTAATTTATGTGAAGAAAGTTAAATAATTAATTTAATGAAGGTTTGTCCCAATTGTTTGTTTTGAGGAGATGCTGAAACTGTAGGTTGTTGTTAGAGAGGGAGGCATGCTTTTGCATGTGGCTGTTGCAAACAAAGGTATGGTAACCAGTTGTGGAGAATGCCATTCCATGGGCAAACCCTTCTCCAGAGAGCTTGTTGCCCTATTCCTCACTTCACCGCCACAGAGCACTCTCACACAAAGCCTAATTTTTCCCAGAAATAAGGTGACCATATCATATTTTCTTATTAAAGCTTTACTTTACCTAATCTTACCCAGAACCAACATGAAACTGCAAATAGAAAATGCATGTTTACATTAACATCTAACTGCATAATGCACTTATTGTTAAATTAGTTTGTTATTTTTATTTGTTGATGTCAATAGAGACCCACATTTTTTACTGTGGAACTAGACAGAGAGGATTAGTCCAGAATGGCATGAACTGGTTGTAATGAAATTCAAAACGGTGCAAAACTCCCCTGAACTCACAGACTTTAAGTGCAACCTGTGCAGAAGAAGGTTTCAAAGAACAACCACTTCTCCCAAAATTTTTGGTACTGAGACCAGAAGTAAACAGGCAAATCTATTGTTGAGCAGAGGTAAGGGGAAAGCTTTTATCAGTCTGGACTTTCATATTATCCACATCCCCATGAACCCTCCAAAGACCTAGATCATATTAACTGTGGGAACACGCAGAGCGTCCTGGCTGCGGGCCAGTCAGGAGTTTCAGAAACAGCTACGAGTTAGTTGAAACAGGTGCATGTAATAAAGAAGCCTGAAATAAAGAACCAGAACAACTGGCCTGTGTCAAGTTGAAGTTACTGTTACACAGGGCTGTTCAGAATTTTCACAACAAGTTTCAGAAACCTCCAAATCTGTGCTTTGCTTTTTAACTTCGGAAAATTGATTCATTGAAAATGTACAAACCAATGTATTTTCCACTTACAGATGGACCTACTATAATGCAAAACTTTTACATTTTTTCAAAACCTGTGCTATTTGAATTGTTATTGTTGTATAAATTTGACCTATCTAGAAACAAATACAGATGAAAAATGTGTGTTTTAAAACATCAAGGAATATTATAGGCATCTGACCTCTTAGCCCAGAACAAAAATAAAAATAGTGTATAGTCTTATGTACAGGTCTATCCCATATGTTTGTGAAAAGCTCTATTTTATATGTAGGCAAAGGAGAAAAGAAGGGCTTCTGGTGAATGCAGGGACATCTTCCTAGCTCAAACCAGACATTATCTCTAGACAGGGTTCAGAAGCCCTTCTCTGGCAAAAAGATCTGTGGAAGTTTGTCCTCCACTTCCTACCCCAGGGATCTGAAAAAGGAAGCAACAGGTTCCCTAGTGAGTCAGACTACATTTTCTGAACACTGTAGCATGTATTTTCTCCAGTGTAACCTTCTGGATGCTCACTTTGGCAGCATGGGTTTGAAAGCCCGTGACATCCCTTTCCTCTGATTCGATGTGCCAATAGTACTGGCAGTGTACGAATCCACACACACACAGAGCAAGTCACAGACAAGGCCAAATTTTTACCCGCTCTTCCACATAAATGTTAGAGGTAAGAAGTGCCAACAGTTTCCATCATTAAGGTCTGTACCTGGGAAACAGTCAAAAAATGTTATTTAAACGAAGTTCTACTTAAGAGCATAAAGTCAATCACATAAGGAAGGATGCTGTGGTGAGTTAAACCTTTTCATTAGCAAACAAATTATCTGCTGTCAGAAGCAGTTCATTGATTGTATTTGGTATCCTGGTGCTTATTTTGTCTTTATAGAATCAATAGTCAAATCCTTCAAGGTTTGAAAAAGAAAAATTTGAAACTGGTAATAAGTACTTCCTAGAAATATGTATTATTTCCCTGGAACAGCAGTGTGAATAGCAATAAAAATAGGGTCTGGTAAAATCACTTGAGTGCTATTGGACTTTTCCTTGGTTTAGAAGATGAAAGTTAAAGAAGTTTATGGATTAACTGTATCATATTTTTTCAATGGGATTTAAGGTACTGTATTTTCTGCCAACATTTTCAACATATGGAATTAATGTTATAAATTTAATGATCTTGGTGACATAAAACTGAGGGTTATAGAAAACAAAAGCAAAATTCTTACAGACCCTTCTAGTTATGAACGTGCATCATGTTGGAGTTGTAAATACTGTAGCTTATTGCTCACACAACATAGTTCCTCACTAAAAAACTGTCAGTGGAAGAGTTTTATGTCCATATCTTTTACAGCAGCATTAAAAAGAAAAAAAATCCCACTTAGGTCACCAATATAAAAAAAATCTACTCTGTAGACAACAGAATTTTTAATAATTTTCCTACCATCAACGTTGGTAAAAGAAAGTTAATCCAATGGCTTTCATGTGTCCAACACATGTATCTGATTTTGTTGCTTTTTGTCATATCTCCTTTTAAATGGGGACATAAAAACAGTGGCAACAGCAAAAGACATCAATAAACATCTAAAGATATCTAAGTATTTTTAAAAATCTCTGAAATATAATCTCAGTGGGTAGCCCTCTACAGTAGAGGAACAGCACAAGAGCAAATGCTTTTACTGATATTCCTGTATAAGAAGGACACTTCGACACCACAGACAGTTTTTTTGTGTGCTAATGTTCTCAGGAGCTGTACTGTTAGGAAATTCTAAGCTCTTGTAGGATTGCTTAAGCCAAAAGTGTGAAAGAATGGTGAATGAATACGAAGCAGTCCACTTGCACTTCACTTTGGTGTTTTACAAATAGCACAAAAGTTCGAGCTCAATAAAAGTAAAGAGGAGCCCAGCAAGCCAAGGTGGCAGACTCAGTTTTGGTAGAAATAAGAGACGCCTCAGAAAAGTCTGTCCAAAAGCCATCTGAAAGCCAAGATTTTAAGAGCATCTTTATAGAGATGGTGATATAAACTGTAACAGGACATTTCTGGAACAGTTTAATGCTGGCTTCAGCAGCAAAAGCCATAAGGCAATGAAAGAAATGGACAGCTGTAATGTTGAAACACTTAAATGAAATAAAAGTTGATAGCCAGGAACTGTCATAAAGCAATGAAAAAATATTAAAACCACAGACATTATGCATAAAGAGAGGCAAAATATTTATGAGGGACGGGAAGCATCATTAATTATAACTACCTCAATTAGTTTCTTAGAATCATCAACTCTATGATTGCAATAAAGAACCTCCAATAAAGTACCATCCCCTCTTTAGACAGGCTTCCTATGTGCTCCTGGGAAGGCAACTAATGTGCACCCACTAGATGCCAGTCTGTAATGTGGGAAAAGTTCTTCCCAGCCTATAAAAGCATGCTTTGGCTGAAATCCAACACAGAGTGGGAAACTTAGCCATAAGAAACAAGAAAAACAAACCTCAGAAAAAGGCAGATAGAGGCAAAGAAAATAGATATAAAAGGGAGTCTGGATTAAGAAATTTAAATTCTTTCCAGCCTGATTATGGTGTGCCCCTGCAGGTTATGGACAACCCAATCACACCATAGTGATGGAAGTTCTTAAGCCTTTCCACACTTCCCTCCTCCTCACATGAATCTCCCAGTCAGAGGCTGCTATACCCTCTTGCAGAGCTATGGCTCCAGGTGCACCTTGTCCCCAGAAAAAGTCCAAGTAAGAAGCAGCGTGTATTTGGCAAACCCCTGATACACAGCTGACATTATCTCATACAGAAGGAGAGAAAGGTGTATATTCATGCGTCAAGATGATTATTCAGGAAATCAGCAAGAGGTTAAGGGGTGAAGCTGTAGCTACACACATGCAAGTGGTAGTACAGGTTTTCTTATTGTCAACCTGCTGGAAGTCAGAGATTCATACCAAGAAATTCAGGTTCCTTGCTCTTACCCTCTCTCATGATGTATTTGCCTACAGGAATGCCATAACCATAGTTTTGAGTAGGTGAGGGTGTCCCCTGTGAAACTTTGAGGATGCTGGACTCCTACACTCTCTGACTAAACTGCTGGAGCACCATGGAGGCCAGGATGCAGAACACTTCCATTAAATGTATTAAGCCAAATGTGCTTCTGTAGCTTGGAAAATGACATGATGAGCAATGTTTTTTTCCCATTTTGCACTTTATTATCATATTCTTCTTGTTATTTACAAAAAGGAAAATATGATTTAACTTGAACATGAGAGCAACATTGATGTGAAAAAAAATTTTTACTGGACAGAAAGTTGAAAACAGCCGCAGACCACAGTAACAGTCAGTTCTTGTAGAACTTAAGGAAACAAAAATATCAGTATTCTTGGTATAAATGTTCATCACAAAGAGCAGAGAGTACTCCAAAGATGGGTACACAGAGTAAGTGTGCTGCAGTTGAACCCCAGATGATGTTTTTGCATTTTGGGTTCTGTGACCCAAAACTGCATCTGAACATGCCCATGTGGGTGGGCACACACTACCAATAGCAGGAGCCAGCTTCACACACCAGTAAAGCTTTGGAATTCCTCACCAGTGCCTTGGAGTCTATCAGTGAATAATTAAGTGTGATAATCCCAGTGACAGAATGATATATAGACTTGATAAAGATACACACTTGATAAGATAAACACTTGATTTATTTTAAAACTTGTTTTATATGTGCTTAGATACTCAAAATAGAAAGCTAATCTGACTCATCTCAAAAGCCTCATGAACTTCAGGAGAGACAGCACAGAAGCTTTGACCTTCAGCTGTCTGAGGGAGCTTTGCATGTGTAATTCTTATTTCACAGGGTTACCTGAAAAATCTACAGCAAGTATCAAAGTTGTAAGCATTCTAAGTTTATGCTACGGATAAAAAAATAAACCTTGAATGCTATAGATTTTCTACAGATGTCTAGCTAATCCCCCTTAATCAAAGTAGTAAATACAATTTCAATTTATTCTTGCTTGCAAAAAATTTAAGTAAAGTAACAATCTCATCTAATTCAAACATTCATAACTTAAAAAAACCCAATTACTTAAAGGTGACATTTTATAATCCAGAATAAACAAGATGTACTATCAAGATTATAGACAGCAAAAGCAGACACAATGAAAAGACTAGAATAATGGGCTTCAGAATGGAAATGCACTTATGATAGAGAAGTTATATGATAAAAATAAGGAAATAAACTTCAGAGGGAAACTATATCAATCACTTGTTTTCATTCTTTTTGATAACACAGGGGAAGGAGTCATTACGTTAAAAAAAAAACCAAACCAAAAATTGAGAAAAGGACATTCCCTTTCACATTATGCATAATTAGGCTATGAAGTTCATTGGCATAAGATACTGTAGAAAGCAGAAGCTCAGCATTACAAATAAAAGGACAGACCAAAAAATGACCTTACACTATGCAGTTTAAACTGTCCTAATGAAAAGCATAACGTGTACCTGCTACATTGAAAGATTCAGAATATCTTGTCTCTATGGGCAAGTTATTCCAAAACTATCTTCAGTGGACTCTCTTGCACATTTATTTGGGGATGATAACAACACAGTTTAATACAGGAATCCGGATGAGACTGATTCGGTTAATTAACTCTGGCAATTTCTAAGGTGTTGAACACTAGACTTACTTCCATGTAATACAAACCTGATAAAGCATTGGATTGCAAAGAATACAAATTGGCTTAGTATGCCAGAGGTGCTAATGCTGCAGTATTCCTATTGAAAGTAAATGGCATATAATCTTACTAGCCAGCATTTCAGCATTTGCTGAACTTATTACATCAACAGATTTTTCTTTAAAACTTTCCGTAATATCAGAATCTTCAAATCTTTTTTTCTACCTGTTGTCTTTATTTATTTTTTTTTTAACAAACACATGACAAAATCACAGAAGTGCACCTCTGGGTTAACTCGGGTTCAGACCTAGAAATGGTGGAGATGTGGCTCAGTGATGACAAATGAAAATGCACACAGAATTCCATGTGTGCTGAGTGGACTGTAGGGAGCTAAAGGTCTCCAGCTCTTTCTGGGAGCTTCCTTCCAGAAGCACAGGGTTCTTTTACAAGTGAGTTGTTGAATGCAATTTTGAAAAACGCTTTACTGGAATAAAAGAAGGATTTTTTTTTTTCTTCCCCTCTTAGTTTTAGCTTTAAGGAGAATAAAAACAAATCAGGAAAACTGATAAGCATAATTTGTTTTATCATCTTAGAGACAGAGAGTGCTTAGAAAAGCGAGCATATCCAACAAGTTTACAGGAAAAAAATACAGACTAAAATGTAGTTTGTCACACAAAGTATTCCTTGGTAGGTTAGATAAATAGTTTATGAAGAATATTGAACATGAATATGCCAAAAGCAATGAAAGTTACTGTGAAAGCTATGGTACTGTACAAGGTAAAACCTACAGCTACACTACAGACGACCTACAGTACTGTACATGTACAGAACTGTGCAAAGCTGCCAGGTTTTGCTTCACTGAATTTCTGTAGAAAAACCAGAAAATCTTGCCTGTAGGGCCAGGGCTTCTAAACGTGGAAATATAAGCAAGCATACAAATGCCTAAAAGGTACTAACACTGTAGAGTGAAAAGAATTATTTAGGAGTACAGACACATCTTTGAATACAGAAGAATAAAATGAGGACAGGCAAAATGGGCTCAGTGTAAAGTACTTTACAGCAACACGCTTTTCACTCCAGAAGAGACACCAAGAGCATGGCAGCTATATTACTTGAAAAATTTTGGTGATGCACAATGACTGCACTGTTAGCGAGATTGACTAGAATAAATGAAGGCTGCTCACAAGACTCCTGCCAGGAATTGGTAATTGTTACAAACTAAATGGAATATTAGGTGACTTTGGTGAATTTCTGTACAAGTGATCATATAGTCAGTCACTCATCAGGTCTCAGCATGGGAAACTTAATTTCTCTTTGCAGTGTGCATGGTAGCTTGACTTCTAATTCTTACTGTGAGAAGAATATTTATGGGAAAGATTTTGCAAGTGAACTTATGAGAGTCCAGTTCTTATCACAATTTGAGTACAAATCTTTTCTGACAAAGCTGACAGCCTCAGATACTGGAACTAAAGGTCACCAAGCCTATTTTGTTGGGAAAAAAGCAATATGAACTGTAACTCCAGAAACAGGAGAATAAAGTTCTAAGTTTGTGTTACACACTAAGTAACAATAACAACTTCTTGACCTAAGGAAAAATCTAATGCTCTGATATATTTAGTGCTTCTTTTTCCTAAACATACCAAGAATGTAAAATGTTTTTATGTACAAAATGAATGAATAAACAATTTTCTTTTCAAGACTGATGCAAGGAAATATTACCTCATCCAGATATCCATTTGGAGCCTATGGGTTCTGCATTTTTACGGGAAGGTCTATGTGATGAAACAGAGACATATGATCATTCAACACTGTGCTGTTGGGGTTGAAGAACTGTTATTTTCTCAGCCAAAAAAACCCACCACCATCACTACACTTTTATTTCTATCTTTTGCATAGTTCTGGGGACTCTGGAAATGTTGATAAGGCATCTAATATATATTTTACTGAGCTCTGATACATGTATGTATATCTGTGGCCTCATCACAGAGTAGCACCTGGGCACACAAGTAGTCTTTGCAAAGCCAAAGCCACCCTCCACCCTCTAAAATAATTTACAGTAAATAGAAATATCTCTGAGCACCAGGTCCATCCTGTTTAGTGTTAACCTGTGACATGTAAGGCAATAGTGCTCATCCTGTCCTCACTTGGCTTACATGCAGAGAAGGAAACCACCTTTATTTTCTCCCTCAAGAAAGGTTCTGTTCTGCCTATAAACTACATTAAACAAATTGGCTTTTGCACTAGATCAAGTCAGTAATCCATGGAAGAAACAGTGCTCAAAGACATCAATGAAATCATTGTGCTACAGCCTGTGGATATTGTGCTGTCTCTCTTTCTGGTACCAATCTCCTGGGCTGAATTGGAACCTGAATGAGCTCTCCCCATTATTCCCAGCTGGCATCTGACCTAAGGACTGTGATGCCTGGTTCATAGGCAGATGGACTCTTAAAAAAAAGATCCTCATTTTCTAAATTCATTAGTTGAGTGACCTGGAAAAAAACAATTGGACCTTCCAGTACTTCCAACAGATGTAACAGCATGAGATATGGAGAGGGTACATAAAAATGACTGTCTCATTCTTCTATGAATCAAAGCATATCCAGGTATGATCTCAATATTCCAGAAAGGCTCTAGTAGAAACTGGATTTTTATTTCAGTGATGTTAGATCTGATTCTTTTCCCTACACCTATGTTAAATGAAATAATTTAGGGCCATAGTAAAAAAAAAAAAAAAAAAAAGGATTCTCAAAAGGCTAAAGTGAAACCAAATTACCTAAGTCATGGATCATGGAAACACTTCCATTCAATAAGAGCACTTCAAATTTTCTTCCTCCTTTCTTTAGCACACAGAGCTGTTCCTTAGCATGTACCCAGAACACCACCATTCATGGCATGGCAAAGTATGTCACCATCCATCTTGTCAGGATCCTAGGCTAGGATCCAGAAAAAAAGATATCTCACCCTTCCTAAAAATCCTTGGAGAACTTATCTGAGAAACATTTTCAGAGCAAATGGAACACACCCACCTGCTCCTATTGACCCCGAGCCACAAGTGAAATTTTATGCATGAATATGGCTCACTGATTTTGCTGAGGTGTTTCATATACATATATGAAGTGAAGTGTGAAGGTACATCAGAGATCAGGTTTAGAGCCGTTAAATGCTTTTATAAACTACCAGTTACCAGCCTCTGGTTTACTGCTCAAACACAGCTGAGTTAAGCAGATGCAGGAAATTCAATGCATCCTGGACACACTGGATTCACACTTCTCCACGAATTAACAGCGCCTGAGTACCACATCTGGTGCAGTGTCAGATCCTGTGGTGAGTGCCCTGCCATTGATAAGTTCACATATGGTCCCTCCAAAGTTCAGCACAAACTGGGCTCTCCAGACGAGTATAATTTAGTTCACAGATGTACAGCAGGTCTCATGTGTTCTAGATATATAAGAGCTGTTGCACGTACTCAGATTATTTATATCTGCAAAGTCATTGTTACCTGAGGGTAATGGAAATTGTCAGCAACTCTACCCAGGCAGAGAAGAGGCCAGAGTAGAAAGCAGGAGCTGTGAAAGGCCGGTCATAGCCTTGAAGTCATGCTGACTCTCATGCTAGATAGGTGAGTCAGTCAGACAAACATCAACAGACTCACCCAAAGGAAAAAAAACCTGTTGAAATTAAACTGTATTAAAGCTCAATATCCGCATGTAAAAATAAGGAGCAGTAGGTATTATTTTGCTATTCTAAACATTCTGGTCATAGCCAAAGCCAAGGCCCTGGTCTGCGAGGAAGGGCACTCAGGGTAAGCAACAGTCTGTTCCCCAAGGGGCTTACAGGCTAAGCAGGGTTGGGGACAGAAGAAAGGAAGAATTGTTATCCACATTTTACAAACAGAGCACAGCAATGCAGAGAGATTAAATGCTTGGCTCAAGGTCACACAGGATGTCCAGGGCAGACCCCTGGAAATGAATCTACATCTCATGATGCACCTTCCTGTCTGTCACCCAGACAGGTTTAATTCATACAGAATAAAAAAACAAACAAACAAACAAAGACAACACCCCACCAAAAAACCACAACTACAAATTAAGAATCAGCCACTTCCCAACAAGACTTAAATAGGTTTTCAGTCTACCATTTCCAACTAACTTCTCAGTCTAGCAGCTAAAATTTCATTACATCTTTGAAAACATAAACGTAGTGTTTTGCCTCGTGCTGTAATATGCACGTTGCCAAAAGCACTCCCTAACACTGTAATATTTTGCTCCGTGAGAGGTGCCATACTGCCAGCAAGCAGCAAACTTACTGACTAAAATTGCAACCATTGAACAGTATCTTCTCTGTGTCTGTGTGTCTTTTGGCCTAAATAAACTAAATACACAGCATTAAAGGCCTGATCCTACTCCCACTTAAGTCAATGGCAAAATTCCCACTGATTCCAAAGGAAGAAGCAGACAGCCCTAAAGGAACTGGTGATTTTTTATTTCCTTAAATTTCTGGCAGATCAAATCACGTGCAATTTGCAGCCCCAGAATATTGGATGAGAAACAGTGCCTCCATACATAATTTTAAAATAATGAAGATGAAATCAATTTTATTACTGTGCTGATAGTGTACAAAGATGTAATAAACCCTAAATTAAGACAGGCAAATAGCTCTCCCAAGGCAATGTTAAAGGGATCAAGAAGGATTTCCACTATGGAAAGTGGATAGTATGTTCCAATATCTCATGATATGTGTCATAATTTCAAATATAAGGGTTTAAGTCCTTCACATTTTACCATGGTTCATATGCAAGAAAAAAACCCAAACCAAAAAACAACAAACAAAACAAAACATTTAAATAAAACATAGATGAATCATGGATAAAATGCTGTCCTTGAATATATATATGATTTCTATTGACATTAGAGTATCCTGCCTTGCATCTTTGACCGAAATTTGGAACACATTGTTTTCATTTTACTACTTTCTCTTAGGCAAGTGTATCCAACTAGTCTTTAAATATGTTTTGTTCATGAAGCTATATTTAGAATTCATTTATTTAGATGTTACTTATTTCATATCCTGAGCCAAATCACACCTTCTTTCCCCCCGCTTTCTTTATCATCTTTTCTTCCATAATTCCTAGCAGAGATCATGAGCTCATCAAACCTTTTCTTTCCATTTGGCTTATGATATTTATCTTGGGCTGCCAATGCATTTGTTGCTACATAAGACTTGTAGATTGTGACTCCTGTTTTTTTTGACAGGACACTTAAATTATCAAATTGCTGAAAATTTCTCCCAACACTACTTAAGACATTTTTGGCTGAAATAAAAGTCAATAGAACACTTGACCTCTGTGTGGACTCTAAACCATCTTCTTTTCCTAGATAACCTCAGATGGTAGCTAGACTAACAGTTACTAACAATATGAATCTCCCATGTGATTTAGTGACAAACTCTCTTGCAAACATGAATGACAGGACACAGTTCTGGTGTGAGAAGGCTCAAGTTCTAAAAACAAAAAGACTTTTAGATCTAGACAGAGTTAAGTGCCAATGAAGAACTCTCCAGCAGTTACCCCACCAGGGTGAAAGGAAGCAGAACATATATTAGAAGTCTAAGGAATCAAGTCCTGTCAGTCACTGCCTTCCATGAAAGAGATAAAAGTCATAGTAAAGACCCGAGTTCTAGGGACAGCAGCATAAAATATTGGTATGGTTAACAATTCAAAGCTGAAGGCATCTGAGTCTGGGGTAGTGGACCCGGTGTCTCCTGCAGGAACTCAGTGCTTGCTTCTGGACAGATGCTGAACCTGAGAAGCTAATAAGTTAGGCTGTGTCTTCTTGGCTGTAGGCATTTACTCTCCACCATTTGCAGAGAAGACTGTGCACTACTGCCTATCATACTTTTTTATGGTGAAACAATAGTTCCAACAGAGTCAGTGAAGAAAAACAAGTGCAAACAGGTATTTATGCCTGCAAGGATGCAGATCTGCTGAACAGAGAGGGTCAGTCAAATAAATTTCTCCCTGAAATTCAGATGCAGCTGGAAGAAAATTCAGATTCTCAAAACAAAGGCTAAGCCTCTGCAGATCCAGACATTATTTTGAAAGGCAAGCAGGCAAACACCATAGATGGAAAAGTGCTTTTTAAAAACTAACAGATAATGACGGCACAAGCAAAAATTTGTATAAATTATTTTTGGACAAGAAGAAAAAACAGAAGATTTCTAATTATCAGAGGAGTAAATAACTTTTCAGTAGTAGTCGTGGGTTAGGAGAAAAAAAATACAATGATACAGGGATGAGCACAAACAGCAAACACTTAGGGCTGTATCTAATCATACGTAAGACTTACCCACCCAATTTTTTGGAAAAGAATGAGTTAGCAATGTGGACACAGGCCTGGACATGATTTTTTTTCTGCTCAACAAAGCGTACTTTTATATTTTGAAGGTATAAATCAGTTCCCATTCAATAAGTTCCAAATATAGATGGTATCTGGAAGAAGCACGCAGAGAATTATTTTAGTAATTGCAACAATATAGTTCACACCTATGAAAAAATGGGGTACTTAGAGGAGTTTTTGGTTATAATCAAAGAAAAAATAATTTCTTCAAGAGAACCTAATTCTTTCAAGAAACTACTAAGCTGGTGTTTTGACTGAATTAATCATCAGTACAGAGACCAGGTACTGCCTGAGGAATCTAAGTGTTTTAAGAGAGGAACATTTGTCTGAGCAATAGAAAAACATGAAAGAATGTGTACTTTAATTTGCATGTAAGTTTTGGAAATTATTTTGGTTTGCAATTGCTGATAATATGCTAGTATCTTCACACCAAGTATTGTAAGTTTGTGCCTTGAAAACTGGATGCAAAAGAAATTCACCTGGGCTTAACTGTGTTCTAGTGAGCTCATGGTAAAATTTAGAATGCACTTCTGCTTTTAAAATTGCAGTTATCTAAAGAACACATTCTTGTAAAAATCCAACTTCTGGTGATTTTACAATGCACTTATTTTAAACTGATATGTCAAAGAAGAATGCTGTCTCTGTGAGCTCCTATTGTGGTACAGAAATCACAGCTGAAGCTTTGCTCCTCCTATAACTCCTAAGAAGTCCAAAGCCTTAAGAGTTCAGCTGCATCTGGAATAGCAGCATCTTCATGTCAAAGTCCAAGACAAACACACATTTAATGAACCTTCAATCTCCCTAGGCTCAGTTCTCACTCCCTGACTTCCAGGGCAGACCTCAGCTGAAACAGCCAATTTGGACTCTCACCAGCAGGCTCTTTGTTAGAAATCAACTCAGCCACCTGCAAAAGGCCTGGTCTTCCCTGAGGAGATTCTGGAAGGCCACAGTCCTAAGTCAGGGTTATGTATCCTTATCATTTCAGACAGCCTCAACGCCAGACACCGAGCCATGTGCAGTGAGCTTGCTGAATCTGACTGTAAGTGCACAAGTGATTGCACACATCTCTACATCTGTCAGAGGTGGAATGAACCATTACTTCCTTCTTAGTTAGCGCACTGAACATATATTTTCCCTCAATCATTTTTAACTCGAAGAGAAATAAAATTAATTTCTCTGAACTTTGAGGGACAATAAAGTGTCAGCGAGGTTAAAAGATCCACTTGAATATTCACATGTCTAAAATTTTTTTATAAATTCACTCACGTAGGTACTTCAAGAGGATTGAGAAAATTAAATTCTTGTCTATTTTTATCTAATCTGTTTTAAATATATTTTTCCCAAAACTCCAATTTCCTCCACAGGAGGGAGATTTTTAACCAGTTTCATCCTGTTTTCAGTAGATCAGCCCTTTCACCATTTTTTTTTTTTAAGAGCAGTCCCATTAATTTCAGATGGGATTTAGTGTACTGGATTGTGAGCAACAGGACTGGCTCCCTGGAGCCCCTGACAAGCACACAGAGCAATTTGCTCCTGTGTTCAAACACACTGCATGTTCTGGGCACAGTGCTGTTTTCTCAGCCCAAAACTTCTCCCCAAAGCCTGCTGGCTCCAACAGAAATGCCTTGAAAACTCTCTGTGCACAATGCGTCAGCAGTCCTGCAATGACACCATTCCCATTAAAGAGTAATGACCATTCTCTAATTTTCATTATGGAAATATAACCACATTCCCAGAGAATGTGGCAGGTATGGGCTTTCTCTTAAAATTTTTCCTCTGACCTCAGGTATCTCAAGGTCTTGAACCTGGGGTTCTATGAAGGTACCAAATGGGATTCCAGAGCCTTTCCATATCACAACCCTAAATCCCAAACTCCTATTTCTCTTTATTGGACAAAGAGTGGTGGTTTCCCTGCCCCATCTCCATTTGAGCATAAGCATACATTTATGGGGGATAGTGATGTGGAAGTCCGTGGTATTGGCAAAAATACTCAGATTAGGCAAGACAGTGCTGATTAAATCATGTATACAGCTGGAACATCAAGTACCCACAAAAGTTTTGTAAGAAGTACTGGGAAGCCAGACGGGGTTCCTAAAGATGTCTCTTTTGGTTAAGTTGGTTTTTTTCCTCCTAACATATACAAATATCTTTTTGTATTGGGATTGTGATCTGCTGCTGGAATCCACAGAAGAAAATAGATAATAACCCTTTGACCTCCACAAAAATAAAAAAAAATAGGCCTGAAAGGCTTCTAAAAGAAAAATATGCTAAATATATCCTAAAGAAATATAAATATATTCTAAAAGAAAAATTTTTCTTCTAAGAGAAAAATTTGAGTGTGTGGAAGTAAGTTATTTTAAAAGTATTACCTACATCTTAGGGCTGTAGGGTTTTTAATTTTCCAAAGACATCAGATGTCTAAAAGAGCTAAGCAGACCTGTTTTTCAACCAGAGTCAATAAAACACAAATTGAGGTACAAATGGGTCACAAGTGTCATAGCCACTGGGGCAAGATAGCAAACAGGACTTAGTAATGATATTCACGCCCCATCCTTGAGCCCATGGTGCTTCATGTCCATATTTGTCTAAACTTTGAAGTGTTACAATATATGAGGGAAGAAAAAGGCATTGCTCACTTTTCTTTTTCTAATACGTTGGATTTCTAACAAAGAGCATGAGTCAGTCCTTTTAAGTGTTGTGTTAAACATATAAAGAACTACTGCAAAGCAATTTAATTTAATCAAGACACATCCCTTACAGAATAAACTCCAATTCTTTTGGAAGCATGAGTAAGAGGAATAAGACTTTACTGCCTGTTTTCTGCTGCCCTCAAAGGGGTTAAAAAAGCCTAATACAAAGGAGTTAAGCAATGCCTGAAACGGGATAATAAATGTGACACTCTCCGACTATCAGTAGCAAATATTTGAGCTTATCAAATAATGGAGGAAGTAGTTTAGTTACAAATAAACCAATCTCCCATAAAACAAGTCTTCACACAAGGCAATTTCATTGAACTGGAGACAGCTAAAGGCCACCAGCGGGCAGGACTCCCACTGCCCGAGCCCTCCCCAGCGGCCCCGCCTGATTAATGGGGCGGCCGAGCGCAGGGATGCCGAGGAGGGACGAGGGAGCCGGCCCTCGTATCAGCGGAGCGGCAATAAATAAAGCATCCCAGAGCTGGTGCGAGGAAGTGACTCATCCTCCTGGAACACAGCGGGGTTTGTGCTCTCCCCCGGCCGCCCCCTCCCCCGCGCCCCCGTTTTTCGGCGCTGCGGAGTCCGGCGTGTCCCAGAGACCGCAGTAGATGTCACCGCTTGGCACTGGCTGTGCAAGGACAGGACAAATACGTGGGTGTGCTGCGGATCTGGGACAAGGGCCTTAAAGCCGCAGCGCTGAGCCTGGAGGGAGCATCTGGGCTGAGGCGAGGGCAGCAAAGCACGTTTCAAAGGACGGCTTCCTGACGGGAGGGAACTGGATGCTCCTTCCCAGCTTCGTGGCATCTAAACAATCCAGAGGGAGAAAATAGCAACTTTGTAAATGGTAACAGACTTTCCTTCCAAAGTTATGTAAGGACACAAGCAATTAAAGCACAGGGGAACTGAAGCAAAGGGAGGGCATCTGAAAGTGAAGTTGCAAGACTTCCCATGGGAGTTGCAAGACGCCCATGGGAGTTGCAAGACACCCATGGCTGTGCTGGGAGTTACAGAGAGGTTTGGCCACCAGGTTAAGGCCACTCGAGCCCCGTGGGGCTGCCAGAAGGGCTGAGCCACACTCCTCTCTCTCCACAAGCTCCCACGCCCTCCCCAGCAGCTTCTTCTCGAGGGACATGACACCATGTCAGCACAAGCATCAATGGAAGCACAAGCATTTGAGGAAGGATGGTAGGATTATTCTCCTGATAGCACTGTACCTGTAATGTCAGTTCTAGGTTGGAATCCTATCTTCTCCATGATAAGAGTATGTGACGTCACTGTAAGCATGCAGGGAAACCATTCATACATCAAATAAATTCATTTTCTTCCTCTGACTAAACAATGAAGTCCTGACAGGTATCAGTAAAAAAAAATTATTTTCCCCCCCTTTTGTTTTCTGGGCCTAACATGGCTCGTATTTGCTGCATAATTCATAGTACACTAATTAAGCATTTTTTTTTTTTTAATTCCACATGCTTCTATGTAAAGTTGTCAAACACATTTGCAAAAGGTAACAGAGACTGATAGCCTCATTTCAGAATACTATGAAAACGTAAAAAGGATTGTAATACACAAAGTAGTACAGAAAATCAGACATTCTGGTATTTGAGAATGTAATATGGTGTCATTCATGTACATACATCTTATATCAGTGGATCTTTTTCTATATCTATACCTTTGGACAGGCTTTTATGAAGATATACAAGTTAAAATATGTGAGTATAAAAGCAGATTCAAAACAGGTCATGTAACTGCTTTAGTGTTTGAAGTAAACCTTTCCCCATTGCTGCCCTTTTTGTTGAATCTATTAATTATAACACTGGAAAACTCCATTAGCACCTTGATGTTCAGTCCTGAATGTGGGCTTATCTTTGCTGGCTAAAAGTCAAACAGTATACAAACACTTCTCAAAGTAAATGTAAGTGCATCACCTGACACAGCATGAAATCACCTGGTCAGCTACTGTTTTCTTTACTTTTGCTGTTTCTAGGGCAAAGCAGGCTTAAGTGCCTTTTAAAATAGTTTTGAATTATACCAATGATTGACTTTAGTGAGCTCATTAAAGTAATCTGTGATTTCCATGGGCAAAAGTGGTTGAAGGGCACTCAGCACTGTCTCAGCTGCTGGGACTGCAGTGGGGTTGGAAGGCTCCTTCTTGTTGCTGAAGGTAGATTTTGTTGGGACAGCTGAACCACATGTTATCCCCTGATCCACCTGTCCCACCCCCTTGCCCAAGGTTGCTGGTCTTAGCAGGAACTGCTCAATCAAGATCTACTTATTTATCCCTATAAATAAGTAGATCTTCAGGAATACTGATTAATGTTAATATACCAGGCTAGGAAATGAAGCAGTTCAGGAAGCTTATCTGTCCCAGTACAAGTGATTGTTTCTCCACAGACAAAAAATTCAGATGCCTGGAATGGAGGTGGGGGGAACACGTGCTTTAGATGTGGAAAATGAACCTTTCTGCAATCTCAAAGCCTTACATTCAGACAAACTAAAAGAAACTCTGATCTACCTTCTGAATAGACATGTCACTACCTGGAATCCTGAAAGGGTCCATGA
Organism: Monarcha castaneiventris obscurior; assembly: GCA_026261815.1. Classification (NCBI taxonomy): domain Eukaryota; kingdom Metazoa; phylum Chordata; class Aves; order Passeriformes; family Monarchidae; genus Monarcha; species Monarcha castaneiventris. Next base: position 1,870,715 of record JAMPIT010000566.1, on the reverse strand, counting down.
AGAGCAATAGGCTTGATACCTGTGTAGGCTATAACTGGTTTGAAGGTGGTAATAAGAGAAAATGAAAAAAGAAAGGTATACAAATCATATGGGGGAAAAGCGAAACAAATCCCCACCACTCCACAGCCTGGGTAGACCCAGATTCATCTAAACAGATCACCTCCCTTGCCCCCTTTATTTTAGAAAAGAGTTTCTATGGAAAGGGTGTGGGAGGTATGAACTACTCCATATATATTGCCAATTATACAAATACATATTGGCCTTTCCCCTTCTTCCAATCCCCACACCATTGCCTAGCTTTGTTTCCAACTAAAACATAAACTCTGTTAGTTACAGCTTTTCTAATCCTTTAATAAACAGCTGAAATACTTCTTAAAAATTCCGTCACAACTTGTCCTGACACACGTCAGCCTCAGCTGCACACTCACACAAGGTGGGGCCGGCGGGAATGAGAGGCCTTACAAAATGTAACATAAACTGTGTCATCCCTACTGGGATTCAGAGGAGGAGTCCACAACAGGAACAGCCCTAACTTGTATCCCAGGGTTAGAACTACTATTGCAATTCAACACATAAGGTCTGTGAAAGCTGAAACAATCCCTCCATCCTCTACCCAGATAATTAGATGAAAACTGCCTGCAACTGCAAGAGGTAGTGTTGAAAGAAAACACTGTTTCTGCTTTATTTTATCCCCTGAATATTGCTGGTGAGGCAATGCTGCAGCGCAAGGGTTAAGGGCTCTCAGAGAGCCATGGTGCACTTTAGCTGGGGGCGGAGACCAAGCAGAATGGAGGCCTGTGCTGCTTTCCCTGGGAAGCTTTTAGATTAGTGTGCTTCCAGCTGCATTTCCTTGAAAGTGATTTAGTTTCAGCCCATATCAGAATCCTTTCATGGATCTGTTCCTATTCAAAATAAAGTACTTTAAGAAAAGCACTGTGATGGAGTTTAAAGTAATCCAAAAAGTATGGGTTGGCTTAGAATTTCTGCTACAACTAAAAGATGGATTCAGGACAGGAGGATAACTGAAATTATGCCTCCCTGTACATACTAAGCCCTTTTTGACCTAAGGCATTTACCACAAAGAACAGGAGGCTTCATCACCTCTCACAGGGCTTACAGTAAGGGAGGTACTTTTTATGTCCCACTAAGACTTGTTTCATTACAAGATATCCCTCAAAATTATGCTGAATTAACTCTCTCTGGGAACATTGTCTCTCATGACAACCATGATAATTTCTCTTTGTTTTAAGTACAATTCTGGAAACATTGTCTCATTTGTTACCCCAGAAACTGCAGGTTTTTTCAGACATAACTCTTGTTTAAGTAATGATTATTTTTTTAGTACCAAAGAAAAAGCATAGACATAGCTTATAAAAATATTAAGTGTTCATGAGCAGTGCTTATCCTGCGAATGACAGCCACGCATATGTTCTTAGAGAATTATTTCTTTAAATGACAAGACTGCCAAGGGGCCAGCTGAGAACAATTAAGAAAAATGTCATTGTTCTGGGCACAGAGAGTAACAGAGGAGACATCTACACTGCAGAGCCTAGGAGCCATTCCAAGTCCCCACCCCAGGAGCAGGCTCTGGCTGAGTCCTTGATCCCAGTGGACCTCAGCCCAGGCACCTGCTCCAGGTGAACACTAGGACTGCTTTAAGACGAATCAGGTGTGGGTGTCATGGAGACCTGAAGAGTGCCATGACATGTCCTTGCCAGTAAGTATGGGCATAGCAAGAGATTTATTATCTGAGAGAGCTGTGATCTAAGTAAACAAATTGGACAATGGGCTGGAGAGAACTGATGGAATACCTACTGAGCAGTGGGATGGTTTTCATGAGTCTTCCTGGTTGTTCGCTTGTACATTTTCCTCCGAGATGAAGCTCCACTTTCTTAAATTACCAGAGAGTGGGGTTTTGTTAGATGGTGTTTTACTAAGCTGGAAGACAAAGGAAAGAAGGGAAATGACACAAGATGAAGAAGCTGGGAACAGCAGAGGAATGAATCCAAGGCAAAGAGAGCATGCAGAAAAACACTACAGGAGGCTCCTGCATCTCCTGACCACCAATGCAAAGTATGCCAAGATGCTTGGGGTGTGGCTAAAGAGACCTAATAGCAGTTCAGGGGCTGTGAGAAGATAGGATGGAGTGGAATATTTTGATATCAGACCCTGATCCTCTCCCAATACCTTTTATAGAAGCAATAATTATGTTTTGAAAATGCAAGCATTTTTGTTCCATAGCTTTTGCAGTAACCACCTTATTGGAAAAGGTCACCATCAGATAGTGAGGGAAACTGGCAAATCAGTTAGTATTTGCATGGCTAAATGCCAAAAACACTACCACTTTATGGAAGAGTTTTATCTACTCTTGCTCAAGTTGCATGGAGAAGGAACACAGAAGGACATATTTTTAGGGACCTGCAATCACTGATTGCTTTCCCAATCCCTATCTTAAAAAGCAAATCTATTCCTAAAAACTAGAAGAACAAAACACGTGCTTACCACAAATTAAATCTACTGAAACAGAGCAACACAGGTGCCAAAGTCCTGGCAAAGGAAAAGCAGAATGAGGAGCACTGACAGGAGTTTCATTTTCCTTGGGAAAATTGTTTGTTCCTGATTGCTCACTTCCTTGTCTGGTTGCTTCAGTATGAACAACTGCATAACTGGGTGTATCCTGCTAAACAGAATAATAATATTTTCCATGTACTTAGCATCCAAGTAGATAGCTGAGAATTGTGTCTCATTATTGCTCCCATGGCATAATGCTGGACCTTGTCTATGCAAAGTTGGATTGTTGGGATGCCTCCCATATGGTAAAACTACCGAGCTTTAAAGAAACTATGGTTTCCACTGATGCAGCTCTACCCTGTTCTGTAAGATGTTATCTCTCTTCACCATTCCAGCTGCAAATGAACTCTCAGATACAGCATTAACAGTTTTAATATTTAGGTACACTCAGCAATAGATATTAGACCTCATTCTAAGTCTACAGCTTTCAATCTCATTCTACATTAAAATTAGTTTGGAACTACATGTTTTGTGCACCTTCATCCAAGTTTTCCTTTTTTTCTTCAGGCTGAGCACATGAAAAAGATGTGTGAATGCTTCACCTGGCAACCAGCTTGCAGCTCCAGCTCAAGGATCCACTCTGACATCATTAGGACTTCAAAGGAAAATGCTACACAGCTCTGTTGCACAAATGCTGTGGAGTGGTGAGAGGCAGCAGTGAAGAGGTTAAAGATACACTAACATGGTCCAGGTTTCTATTTTGTACCTGAATTTGAAAGCAAGAAGGCTTGGAAGAAGCATAAGGGAGAAGGGATGGATTCTGAAGGTGAAAGGGAAAATAATTTCATTTAGGTCCATAGCAAAGGTTTACAAATTATTTCTTTTACACCCCAAATGGCTAAGGTTATATTAACTGGCTTGGACTATCCCACAAATATGTTCTTCCCCAAGAAAGACATTTCCTGGGGCTGGGGGAGTGCAGGAGGGAGGGGAGAAGGAGGGAGAATGGGGATATTCGATGTATTGCGGTATGTCTGGAATCCTCTTATCTGGCAAGACTGAGAACACCTGGACAACACTTGTCTTCCTCCCCCAACCACCTGTGCAAATTGCTAAGCACACTGAAGCTCAAAGCACTGCACCATACGCCAGTCACATCACAGAGATCCATTGTGATTTCTCCGTACATCAAAGAAAAGTCACTGCACATCTTCACACAAGTACTGAGGGAGGCAGTTGTGAAGGGGTTAAAAGATCAAGTTCTGCTATAAAGATAACAGGAACTGGAGAACATGCAGCAGATGTTCCATGTGGAGGCACTTAAGTTTACAGTCCCACCTGTGTCCATTTAATACCTTTAAAAGCAATCTCCTGTTCATTTGTGAGAGAGAAGAGAAAATCGATGTTCCAATCTCACCATCTTCTCACAACATCCGCATCCCACACTGAGGAAAGGAAGGAGGGGATGGGATGAGCAAGACAAGAGGGCTGAAGTTGAGATTTAAGGACATGGATATACCAAGATTTATGCAAACACACATGTGGAAAGTCAGCCATTCTTTTATGTGCAAGGCAGCTCATGCTCTATGCTGGAGAGCACAGAGCCCAACATTAATGTCAGCATTTAGAATGTCTTCAGAGCAGCGCAAAGAGTAACTAGCCATGTCACAGAGTTTTACTTCCTTCTTTTTGTTTCCTTCCTTCCTTCCTGCTCACATTCTTACATCCCTTCCAAACAAAACAACTGTATTTCATATCGTGTGTCAAATGACTTCAAAGAAAATAATTATGTTACAGTTTTATGGAAATAGGCAACCAGGCAGATAAAGGCTGAGGCTGAGGATGGTCCATCGCACTATCAGACACCAGAGGGTCCACATGAGAGAGGCTTGGAAAAGCTCCATGGTACTATTTTATTTCCATATTCATGTCCATGGTTCAAATAGATCTGGAGCTAGCAGAAAAAACCCATCCAGTTACACAGAGCTGTGGGTTTGTTTCCATTCATCCTGCACTAAGGAGATGAAAACATAGCCTGTAAGTCATATCCAGGGACACTGGATATAAAATCCTGCTTCCTTTTTCTAGACTTGTTGGTTGCAAAGAAAAGCTCCCAAGTGTGGCTCCACAGAGCTGATACACTCATACATACACACATACATACACACATACGTATGTACCCATCATCACTGGCATCTTGAAATGTTCCCAGGGTGATGAATATGCCCAAATAAATTTCCGCATCACTGCTGGTTGCTTTCAACCAGCAGCAGGGAAGAGGCAGAAATGCATGTCTCAAAGAACTGAAATGATGAGTTGGTGGAATGAGGGTAATATGGAGCTTGAGAGTTGTGATCTTAAAAGGGAGCAAACTGTTCAACTGAGTGATGCCAATCTCTCTGTGCACTTCCACTGACATCGCTGGGATATTGTTGTGCTGGAAAGTATGCAATTTGTATATTTATACTGTGACCCACGAACCATAATTTAACATGGAATTCAACCCTCTGTGCTTAAATGACTTTGACACCCCGAGGCTACAGCAAATCAAAGAACAAAACAACTACTGTCTCCTCAGGCAGGCAAGGTTTTTAAAAATATAACGTTACACAGAAAACAAAGGTAGAATAGTTTCATAACTATGTACAACACACCTTAGCGCCTTGTCTTATGCCAGGTGTCTCCTCACTGCTGGCTATCTGCCATTTGCACCAGTCTCCCATTTCATGTCTTGGCACAACCCAAGTCACTCCTCCTCGTGACCCATCTGAAGGAGGAGTTAAAACCAAGCAGTAGCTAGAGGGTAACCATGAGGTACCTGCTTGCAAAGGAGATTGCCTCTCTAGCCAGCACTCCAGAAGTATTTATTCTATTTCGAGCTTTGCTACTTGCATGACAATGGATTGTCTGCACTTTTGTAGTAGGTTGAAACTTAGTGATGGACTTTTATACCTCAGTTTACCTACCTTCTGTTTTTTCCCCCTCATGCTGCCATCACTTAAAGAAAACACATAAAATATTTCATGTTGAAAAACTGGGATTTCACCATCACAGGAAGGTTTTACCATAGCAATTGTTGTTCAAGACCTGAGGTTACAGTGGCAGAGATCTTCTAGCAAACAAGAACACCTCTGGCTTTATCTGCACAGCTGGGTGCACATACAAATGAATACACAGGACTGCCTAGGTACAAGCTACCTTGTTGTCAAGGGCAGCATTACTCTATCTAAGAACAGTAGCTGCAATACTTTATTCATATAGTTTCTTCAAAGTTCATACCATAGAGAAACTGGCTGCTTCCCTCTCCCCCCAAATCAGGCACATCTTCTGGAAATACTTGTGGGTCTGAAAGGAAAAGCATTTGCAGTGAAGTATTTGCAGAGTTCAAAGCTCATCAGCAGAAAACAACTTCTGGTTTGACACTAACAACTGCAGCTCTGACTGTGAGAGCAGGCAACAACCTCATCTAACAGCTACCACCTGCATAAGGATTCCAGAGGTAGAACCCCATGGGTTCACCTTCACATCCAGAAACCTGATGAAGTAATTTCTAATTTCAGATGAGCTGCCTCAAAAGCTCAAAACATGCTCCTTAAAAATGTAGCTGGGAAACACTGGGAAATTCCATTTCTTTCTAGAAGGCACTACCCATGATGAACTGCTGCTGCACCCGGCCACAGTGAGGTCCTACAAAAGATGAAAAGGTGGGTTTATTTTTTCCCCCATTACTTTCCTCCATGCTAGCTTGCCCTATGTTATCAGTAAGCTTGCTGGCTGAGATGAGACCTTCCAGATATCTTGCAGGCAGTTCTGGGGCTGTACTGATTGCTTGATTGGGTACAGGAGACTTCTGCAGCTCCATGAGAGCACACTGGCTTTCCTGGCAGCCTGACCAAGCCTCCTGTTTCCCCCACTTCCATCTTCAGAATCAATAATTTCAGTCACTTATTCTTTCTGCTATATAGCTATAACTTCCCTTTGTTTATTTTGCCTGTAATCCCATTTCTGTCCCCCACCAGGCCCAGTGGCTTAAACTGGAGTTTAAGTCTTAAACTTGGAGTATTGCCAAGGGTCTGAGCCTGTATATTAGAGAAAAGCCTTTTTCACTGCACTGTCCCTGGGGAAGGGTGGAGGTGTGGGCTCCAGCCACCTTCCCCCACACCCCCTCAATCGCCTCACAGGGGCCTGAGGGGCCCATCACAGGATCCCTGCTGTGGTACCCATTACTGGCCCTATCCAATCTTCCCACCTTGTGCAAAGTGATTTTAGTAATGTAGAGTGCTAGCAGGCTATCTGCTTATTAACCCTTTAGGGTGGAGGGACAGACATCCTGAGGGCCAGGGTGAGAGCTGAGATGATATCTCCAGAAGCTCCTTGCAGCCGGATTTGTTTTCCTGCTTGCACCCACCTCTCCAGTGGCTCTGGTGCCCTGTGGGCTGTACCATGCACTGGGACAGGCAAAAGATCAGTGGTGGCCTGATGAGCTGAGGGGTTCTTAGGGAGTCAAAGCATCTAGAGAGGACTGCCATGAATAACACATTTTCCCACGAATAGCTGCTGGATATAACAGAAACTTCCTCAAGCCCTCTCCACGTACTTTTCCATCTCTTTTGACTCCGATGTAATGCCCAATAGGTCTCCATTAGAGTGACCAATGACTCTTCGAAGGCTGAAATCCTGCTGCTTGGTTCTTATCACAGTACTTTTTTCCTGCTAAGAATAGCCCTGAGAGCACCAGTTATCAGGTGGTTACTCTCTGAGACCTGGACTGCACTCACTGAAACTTACAGGGCTGGGACCTACTTCACAGAGTCCTTAGGCGCTTTGTCTTTAAAGACCATTCCCTTCCCCCTCCCCCATTTCACTGAGTTGCTCCTTCCTGGCATGCAGGTTACCATAGAAAACATTCTTAACTTGCTCTATATCTGATACTTATTTATGTTTTCTTCTCGATTACTGTTAGCCAAGAAATAATTCTCTTCCTTATCTACAGCTGAAACCAGAAAAAAGCAGAGAGCAGAGGCCGCAGTTTCAGGACTGTGAAGGGTTTTCTCTTGCTTTTTCTTTGCTGTGGTTATTATTTTTTCATTTTTTAAGATGAATAAAGATTACTGCAGCACTGAATTAAAACCTTTGCTATAGTGTAAAATGTTTGGGGTTTTTAAAGTAGAGAAAACTCATTAAATGCTTTAAAAAAAGTTTTTCCCACTGACCACAAATGGAAACTCTTTTGAGTTCTCTTGGTAAAATCTTGGGCTTTTGATGTTGATCAGAAGGGGTCCTTTGATGCCTCTTGTTTATTGTTGAGAAGAAGCATAACGGAAGGAAGCAGAATTTCTCAATATACTCCTGTTTATACTCCTGTTTTCTTTTGGGAGAGCATTTGGACAATTTCAAGTAGATTAACTCATTACCTTAAAGCAGAGTATCACTCGGGAGAGCAACAGGACTCTGCTGAATGAGTCCAATTTTATGCCCAGTTTTGCTGCCTCGACTTGCACTGAAGAGAGGTAGATTTATGGATGGTGGAGAATGCAGTGGTTAGCTTTGCTGAGTGCGAAGGCAGTCTCAGAGGTAGCATGGATGCCCACACAACAGTGGTTACATACTTGCATGTAGCATCTAGCATGTTAATTAGAGTTTTGCCAGAATCTTGCAACATAGACAGAACTTCTCTGACCCTCTAAGGTTAAAATAAATAGTGATTGCCTCTGGCAGTACAGCATTTACAAAATCAAATACATGTGTTCTAGATATGTAGTGCTACACATGTACCACTGTTCTATAAAAGTGCATCTGTGCCTTATCTTGGATCGGATGTCATCATCATCTTTGTATGGCATTTACTGGCAGGATACCATTAGAAATTAAGAAAACATATACTTGTTACTGCCCGGCATTTATCTCCATATTGCTAATAAAAACCAGATCTGTTACATCTGAATCCCCTTAAATAGTATGAGCTAGCATGTGGCCAAGTTGTTGGTTACCAGGCTGACCAGGGACTGCTGTTGTCTGCTCTTTTGCAGCCAACCTTACCTGGCATACCATGTGCCAGTGATTCACTCAATTTGCATTCTAGAAGGCAGAAGGAGTCTGAAGTGGTAATTAGGCTCTATTGCCTTGCAGTTTTATTACTGTAGATACCCAGAATCTGATGCTCTCTGCGGGTTAACAATGTGCTGGGCAGAGCCGTTAATTTCAACAAAGGTGCAGATTTACACTTGTAAAGGAGAAGAGGACTGGTGCTGTCAGTGGTAATGATAGAGATAGAAGAAAGGTAAACCTTTATTCTCCAACTGACTCCAGAAAACTGCAGTTCTAAATGTATAGCCTAGACCTGAGATTGCAGTGGTTTATGGTCCTGTAAAGTTGCTTGAATAGTTAAAACAGACTCTGCCAAGAAAACAAGATGCATAAAAGACCTTATCTTGTTTCCCAAGATGACTGGGATGTCTTTCCTATTGGTGCTGTCCATTTGTTTGAAATAAAAAAACCCCTTGAAACAGCTAACCAGGAGAGAGAGTAGACCAATGGGGAGATCTTTTCTTTCAGTTTAGATAAATGTGCAAAATGAGCTCCAATGAAATGAGGCAATAATTATTCTTACTCTACTTGCTGAGTAGTCATTGTTTCTTCCTTCCTGCAAGCCAGGGCAACTGGAAGGTACAGAGGAGTGTTGCCTGGGACACTAAGGAAGAGATCAATATCACTCACTTCAGAGGTTTTGAGATGTGTGTCTATTCTACCTGCTGTGAACATTTGTTTGCTGTAGAGTATTACCTGCAGTAGAGGCATTTCTTCAGCTGTTAAAGAAACTAGGACTACATCTAGTCTACAAAGACAGCAAGAATGCCAGGACCTACCATGAAATGGAATTTCCTAGTAGAATGTATTCACTCATATTTGACAGGAAATTTTAATAACTAAATTTCTACTGATGGACATAGCAAATATATAAGAAGTGAAGGTATTTGCCCAGGTTTTATAGCAGCATGTTTCTGTCATGGGTAAACATTACAAATATACATGAAGGACATCCAGAAGTAATTATTAAGGACAAAAGACAAAGATGAGATCTCAAATTCTCTGAGCAGTGGAAATACAACAAACACAGCACATAGTGACAAACATTGCTCAGTTATTCCCATCCTTGAGTACTTTTTATCTCCAGTAGCCCAGTCGAATTGTACAAATACCCTTAAGCAATGGTACAGTACTGGCTGCTTTAATGTCTGATTGATGTCTGTGGAATAAATCTCTGTCTTATAGCTACTGAGACAGTGTGTATAGAAATGTAGCTGATTTTCAAGTGTAGCAAAGCCTTGTTTTGAAATGAGTAGCTAAATCTTCACATTGATAGATCCAGGCAGTACCAATGCCATTTTCAGAGATTCATATGGAATTCTCTGCAGCAGCAACTGTCTGATAGTTATCAGAATATCATGAGCTTACATTTATTTGAAACTAGGCTATTTGGCCACTTTAACCCATTTTGATTTACTTTCCATTCTTTTATATCCCTCAGAACCACACATTAGTAGCTGATGAATCCAAATACTGGCTTTTTTTCTGCTTGTTCTTTCTCTGGTAGTAGCAACTTGTAGTCATTGAGCGGTTTGACAATCAAAGATGCTTCTTCCTCATTTTTTGTAAAAGATATTAGTTAGTGTTAGCTTCATGTTGCTTTGACCTGGATTGTTTTACTGTTGTAGGGTCACTTTTTTCAGTGACAAAGTAAGAATTTGATAATAAATTGACAGTGGTGGGGCAAATTCACTCACTCCAAATCCAGAAAAATGAGAACTGTAATAGGCTTCTTTTGCTTCTCAGGTTAATACCCCTACTGACCAGCTATGGAGTCTGTCCCTGTTTTCCTCCTTTGTTTTTCCTCCCTGGAGCCACCTTTCCAGATGAAACTCAACACTTCTCATATATCTTAGAGTGGATCTTCAAGGCCAAAGGTTTTGGACAAAAGGATATGATACATGTAAATTGAACAGTTTTACCACCAAAGAAAAGCCAACACAGCACAGGTAACCTTTGGACCTCCCAGAATGCTGCCAACCCATTTAATAAAATAACAATTGAGTTTATGTCAGTTTACATCTTGGATCTAAAAATCCCCCAGCAAATAAATACTTTTTATTACAAAGAAATTGCTTTATTGGCTTTGCTCAGCCACGGGTGGGGGAAATAAAATCATTATTGAGTTTGATTTTCTTAAGAAGAACTAATTCAAAGAGGCAGAATTTGGGAATATACATTCAAACTGATGAAAGAATGAGGCTTTTGCTTCATAAGACAGTTTGCATATCTGTTCATTGACATCATGTTTGTTTTACCTGTTCTTTGCACTGAGACACAATAGTGTAATTGAAATATTGAGACAGCAGCTGAGGCAGATTATGGAGCAGGCATCAAAAGCTGTCACTTTTTAATGAAATAAGCGATAGAGTGCTTAAGATATAAGATGTTAGTAGGTGCCAGAATACTAGTGAGATTTTTTTTTCTTGGGAAGACAGTAACTACAATAATTGAAACACTAGTGGGAGAATAAAATCTAACTTGGAAAAATGTAAGTTAATACACTCCATGCAATGAAAACATTAGATAGAACTTTTTGTCTCTGTGGGTCTGTTTTGGGTTTTTTTTATCCTTCATTTCTGTTTTAGCTAAAAAAGAAAGGATGCAGTAAATTAGTCTAATCAATTTGGTAAAACATGAAAATTAGCAGAGGAATTTGAACACAGTAATGTGGTGAAAAAGCAAAGATCAGTGTACCAGTCCAAAAGAAAAATCATTTTATACACTGCCAGGATATGAAATGGCTTGGATATACTGAGAAACAGCTGAGCAGATAAATATGATATTTTCTTCAAAAGTTAAACAATAAAGTTTGCCAAAATGAAAACTCAAGTGTCTAAAACTGCTACTACACATGGACATTCAACTAACGTGAAAGGCCCTAAAAAACTAACATAAGAACATTCAGTGACAGGTAATAATTGGCCTAATTTTCCACCTTATTAATTAAAGCAGTTATTTCACTCTGAAACAGTTTTTTGGAACAAAATATCTTCTGCATAGCTGTATTTTTGGTTTGCATTTTTCTTCAGGCCTCTTCCCTATCGAGGCAGAAGAACAATACTATAAAATGCCTTTGGAAGAAGTTTCACCACAAATGTCGCTCATATGGAAATGTAGAGTATGAATAAACAAATGGCAATGAAAAGAGGTGCAATCACATGATCACAGGGTAATTCCAATGAGAATGTCCCCAGTCCAACTTCTTGCTCAAAACAGGAGAAACTCAGAGGTCAGATCAGAGAGTGCTGTATTTATTTCCAGTTGGCTCTTGAAAACCTTCAAGAGAGAGCACAGGTTCTCTGGGCAACCTGTTCCACCTGTTCAACTCTCCACTTCTTGTCCTTATATCCAGTTTCTTCTTATATGCTGTTTGCTTTAGCATGTGCCTGTTACCTATATTCTCCCACCACCCACCTCTATAAAGAGCCTGGTTCCTGTTGGCCCAATATTTCAGCATGTGTAGATTGCTCTGAAAGATGTCCCTGTCCTTCAGCACACTGACTGATACCCCCAGTTTGGTGCCATCTGTGAGCTGGATGAAGGTATAGCCTTTCACTTCCTCCATGCCTCTGATAGTGACATTAAAAAGGACAGGTCCCAAAACACTTGTAACTGGCCTTCAGGTAGAGTACAACTCATTAACCACTCTTCTCAGAGCACAATGATCCAGTGCTGAAGAATATTGTCCCATTCTGATATATTATGACCTAGGTGGATCTGAAAACAAAGTGACTTCCTTAAAAAAAATAATTCTAGTGGTAATCTGAATGGGGAAAAAAAATTTGGTCTATTCTTGTCCTGGAAACATTTTAAAAGGAACTCTTTTAAACAGTGTTCTTGCTAGCAGGATGTATCTCTGGCCAGCATATACAGAGATGGTCTGTGCTATAAATGATTTTACAGAACAGCACTGTTGAGCTGAGAAACTTGATCTGGCGTTCTGGTAGCTAGATCCTTCCAGCACAAGTATAAAAATGGCTAAAATTGTCAGCATCAAACTGTGTAAAGCATCAACAGCAAGTTCTTGTAGAATACATGCTACAGCCATTTGCCCAAGGAAAATAAATGATTCTAACATGTAATATAAATGTTTTATACCAAAGTAACTACCACTATTTTCACTAACATGCACTGTGGTCCCAGAAAGTTCCATAGCAAGGTTTGGTTTTTCAGCCAAGTTCAATCAACTTTGCTGCAAAATACTTCTATTTTGCAAGTGATTGTAAGAAGAAAAAAACGCAGTAGAATACAATTATAGAAAAATAAACTTGTATCAACTGTTACTTCTCAAAAGCCACAGTTTTCCCCTCTCTTTGTAATTTTTCTCAAAATTCTCTTAAGTCCGTAGTGACCTCTATATATAGAACAATTTCTCTTGCTTATTTCCATAAGACAAAAAAGATGTAGTGGAATGTTGAAAAGATGGGCAGAATGCATGACTTCTTAGAACAGTGAATTTCCTAAGTGAAAAACTTCAGCTTTCTTCACTTTTTTCTCTAAATGAAAACAGCGTATTTTCTTTGATTGGATTAATATGTATGTAGTCCTGTAAATAAATAAATTAAGATGATGCATGGTTTGCTGTGAGAATGACAGACTAGTGCCAGAAGATAACCAGTGTCTTGATTGCCTTTTATACTCTCTTTGCCTGGAAATATTGACATGACTTTTTAAGTAAAATTAGTTGTCATATTGCGTTAAATTGATACTGATCCCCAAAAAAAAGAAAACCTGTCTTCAGAATCTGCTGACTGGATTACATCTCTGTTGTCCATAAGGGTCATTTAAGCAGCTTCAGCTCCAAAATTGTATCAGCATTTCAGAAACTGGATCCAAAACATTGACACAAGGTTGGTAAATGCCTTATGTTGCAAATCCCATATTTTTCCATGATATTTTTATTTAACTGATTGGAGTGGCTAGGAGTCACTCATGTAACCAGTGAAGAAGCATGTCTTTTGAGTGTAGTGACAACAAAAATATTCAACTGAACAAAATAAATTACAGGTTTAGAAAAAAAATTAAAAGTTCTTACCTTTATATTTCTTACTACTCTTGCGACATCCAGGCAGCCATATATTGGGAAACACTTTTAGGAAGATGTGTTGGTTTTGGCCCTCTAAGCAGCTTACAGAATGACTTTAGGAGAGCTTTCTGTTTATCAAAAAACAGTTTTGAAAAACATTTTCATAGTCAATTCATAAATACCTTCCTAATTAAAATGAATCTGTAAGTATTTATAAAAGAAGTTCATAATGCTTAAGCAGCTGACTACTTTATCTTACAAATAGAATATTTGGCAATGTTGGAAGTGCTGCATGAACCCACTCTGCAGTGGTGATGAACAGATTACTTCACACAGCCAGTATAAACATCACAGCAAAAAAAACAGTTCCTCTGCAATGAACAGTCAGATAAAATGTCATCTCCCAATATTTTGTTAAACTTTAATATTTTTTTGATGAAAAAAGGTGTTTGTCTATCAAGCTTTTGGTCTTATGGCATGTCTTAGATTCACAGACTCTTTCCATTTGGCTAAGGCATTTTGGACTGTTATTAAGTGTGTCTTGTGGAAAGAAATAAACATCCAGCATTAAAATAACAAAAAGGTTTTCAAAATATGATGATGTCTCTCACAGTATCTGAAAACTTTGTTGCACAGTGGAGGAAGTATTGGATCTGTGTCTGGCTGGATTATTTCAGCCTTAAGAATCAAATAGATTTTTCAAACTTTTTCTTAATTTCTCCTTTTTCTTTTCTCAGTTCATGAAAAGGATGTTTTTGGGTTTTTTTTCCTAGAGGCACTGAATGTGTATAAAATCATTTTGGTTTGGGTGGAAGTGCAACATATATTAACTGATATGATACTAATGATCTTCTGCTTTTTAGTATGCAAAGATTTTGGAAGACCAGGGGCATAATAAATGTCAGCCTAAAGAGGAAGATTTTTTTTTCTGTCTCTGATATCTGTCACTGTATTTCTGCTAAAATACAGAAAGAGTGAAAGTTTATCCTGGCTATAATTGGAAAAGCTTAAACTTGCCACTGTGGCAAGTTAATTTTCCCTCAAGGTATTCAAGAGATAAAGACCTACATTTGCTTAAATTGCTCTAAATCAGGGGAGAAAAAAATGTCTGAAAAACGAGTAATGGGAAATGAAAAGGGAAAGAGAAGTATGAGACACCAACAAAAATGAAAGCTATGTTATTTACTTTCAACAGTTTCATTTTTTTTTAAACACTTGAAGAAAATCTGGTCTAGCAGCTGATGTGCAATAGTTGAACCGTATTCATCTGCTCTTGAGACCTTACTAAAATGGGAAGACTGTGGCCGATCCTCACATGAGGATACTCATAAACAAACCAGGTCATGCCAAGGAGAGATGTCGTAACTTTGATTCCCCATAGTTTCAGAGAACACCATGGCACCAGAGCTCATTCTCTCCAGCCCAGATTTCAGTGCCTGATGGTGTGGGGCCATCAGTGGCTCCCTTTGTCATGGCTGGAGAAAGACTGTGACCTCCAGAGGGTAATCAAGGTCTCCATAGTGAGATTTCTGTCTCCCTCTCACTATTGATTATGGAGGTCATCTGACACAACTGTATTCCTAACTGAGGCACCTCATGGTTTCTACATATGTAATAAAACAGAAGTGAAGCCTGTACTGTCAATGTTGAAGAAAAGAACCGTAGATTAGAAAGAGAAATTAACATTATAAGAAAGAAAGAAAGAAAGAAAGAAAGAAAGAAAGAAAGAAAGAAAGAAAGAAAGAAAGAAAGAAAGAAAGAAAGAAAGAAAGAAAGAAAGAAAGAAAGAAAGAAGAAAGAAAAGAAAGAAAGAAAGAAAGAAGAAGAAGGAAAGAAAGAAAGAAAGAAAGAAAGAAAGAAAGAAAGAAAGAAAGAAAGAAAGAAAGAAAGAAAGAAAGAAGGAAAGAAAGAAAGAAAGAAAGAAAGAA
This sequence comes from Monarcha castaneiventris obscurior, assembly GCA_026261815.1. Taxonomy (NCBI): domain Eukaryota; kingdom Metazoa; phylum Chordata; class Aves; order Passeriformes; family Monarchidae; genus Monarcha; species Monarcha castaneiventris. Next base: position 1,855,160 of record JAMPIT010000566.1, on the reverse strand, counting down.
AGAAAGAAAAGAAAGAAAAGAAAGAAAGAAAGAAGGAAGGAAGGAAGGAAGGAAAGAAGGAAAGAAAGAAAGAAAGAAAGAAAGAAAGAAAGAAAGAAAGAAAGAAAGAAAGAAAACCAGATCCATATCATTGATATATTAAAAAGACAGCAATTCCTCCCACTGAAGAACACTTGAAAGGTGAGATGACTCTTCAAAGAGGCAGCGAAATGTTTAAGTCTCTTCAAATGCTATTATTACAATTATTCTATTAAGATGCTATATAAAAGATTTTCCCAAGGAACTAGTCTGCTCATAATGACAAAGATCTTCCATTCCAGGGCTGGTTTATTGGGGGGATATCATTTGTACCTATCTGCCAATTGAAGTTCAATAACTGAACAGTAAAGACACCATTATAACAGGCAGCTATATGCTGAGTACATAATAGAAACAGGTTATTAATATATTACAAAGGTATTTATCTTCTTTAGGACAATTTATAATTTTCATTCACTGGACAGAATTTAGGCACCAACAGTTTAGTTTGTCACTCCTCTTACGAAAGGCTGTTCCTCACATTTACTTTTCAGAAAGTAAACTCATATTCACTTCTTTCTTTGTTTAAACAGAAACTTGGCAACACATCCAATTTCTGTAGGACAGATTAACCAACCTGCTTAGGGTAATGCCTTGCAAAATCAAAACAGACCTAAAAATATCAAGGGCAAATATATCTCCTGGTAGAGAATTATATCTCTCTGCAGGAAACACCCCCAATTTCTTCACAGTGATGTCATGAAATAAGATTTCTTAGCTCTAGAAAAAAAATAGCCCAACAGTGAGGAATGTATTTCTTCCAGCAAGCAGAAATGATGCTCTGCAACCCAGAGGTTTCATTCAGGGATTTTTGCCTCCTTCTGAGTAAACACTGTCACACCCCTGACACTATAAAATATTGTATGGGAAGATAAAAACTATATAAACAGGAAAACACTTATTTTCAATGTGCAGAAGGAATCTTCCCAGGAGAAGTCACTGGAGAGCCATTTTTCAATCTATGGAGAATGCTGTTATGTGAGGAACTATGTTATTAACAATAAGAGATAAAAGCACTGGATCGACTCTATTCAGCAACTGCAATATTAGGTTAGCTTTGAAATGCTTTACAGTTTCAGAAAATGTGGGGTTCTTTCAATTTTGTTGAATGTACCTGTGTTCCTGTATGACAACATAGAATAAACATAACAAATTGAACAGAATTTTTAAATTACTGCTTATCTCTGGAGCCTCCAGTTTTTCAAATGAAGTTTTTATTTGGAACCTCATTAATTATTACCTCATTACCTCTAGGGTTGGACATGTCTGAATGAAATATTATTAAGTTCTTTTATATTTTTACTGTGTGGAAAAGAAATGCATAGAGTAGTATTACTATACCAGTAGTCATGATGATTTTTGGTGCAGAATAGGAAAATAATGTTGTGGTGGATTATACCTTTTATAAAACTGACTGGAAAAGGAACATTAACTTTCAGACAAGCCTGCAGTTCAAGAAGAAAATTTCAGTGCTAAATACAGTTTCAGCATGAATAATAATAATAAAAAGCCTACTGTTCTAATTAATCTAATTATCTGAGAAAAAAAAAGTAGTGCTTGGCACCCTTAGTGTGAAGAAAAGATGCTTTAAAGCCGTGAAATAACACCTTTGAAGTGGTTAGTTGGAGAAATCAATATGTATCATAAAACAAATATATGCACTGAATCTGTGATTTTAATGTCTTAACTCACTTGAAAAATTATTTTATAGATGTGCTCTGAAGTTCAAGGCTGAGACATTAGTGATGGAAGATATTCTTTATCTGGGAGAATGAATGGGATCTGAATGTGCTCATCCTTTACTGAGTGCTTGAGCAAAGTTATTCAGGCTTGTGATGATTGGTTTGTTTTGTCTTTATAGTTTGTGTAGGAGCATTTTTTTACCATGGGAGAAAAATGTTACATTATGAGAAGGGTTTATAGAAGGTCTAAGAACTTTTATGGATCTGGTCTTGAAAGCCCTTGCTGTGTGGATCACAGAGATGTTAGCAAGTCTCTCACATGGCATGGACTGGACCATGCTAAGTTTGTTGCTGATGTGTACTGCAGAGTTTGGGTCTGGTTGAATACAAAGAAGGATTTGGGGAAAACAGCCTTCAGCAGGATCCTATACCTATGTATATTGTAATTAGGGCTGTGAAACTGAGGGCATGTGAGGGTGTAATAACTATCTTTTTAAGAAAGGAAGAGTACAGCAGAACCTCACAACCTAAAAAGACTAAGATGAAAACTGAGAGATGCAGAAGACAGTGGGGATCTGTGTGCAGAATCACCTGCCTATATCAGGATTTGTGTTAAATTCATTGGACTTTGAATAAATCTTGCGAAATTAAATCAAAGAATCAATGCTCCCTTTATTTGCAACTTTTTCTTTAAAACAGATTTCTGCAATTGCAAAATTCCTCCCCATCCTCAGACTTCCACTTGGGATTATTTGATGCACAACTATAGCCACTCATTTTCATTTAAGACAGATTTTGCTGGATGAGTTCTGATATAACAAAGAAATATTTCCATTCCTTTCATGAATCAGCAGCGTTTGCTATCCTTGACAGCTGGCTTAGTCAGGCTGAAGCACAAGCATGTGTTCATTGGATGATACTTCATTTGTTAAATCATTTGACTAGTCATATTGATGAGTAATATCTCACATGCAATCCAAAAAAAAATATCAGCAAACTGTCAGTGGCAGTGCAAGCCATGAGCATGATCCACCAAAGCCGATTACAGGAAATGTGAGATGCTGGCTCTGAGCACGCCTGGGGAGATGAGATAGGGAGCAGAAAGGGCACCAAAACCAAGGATCTGTATATGAAATTGATTGCTTCAAATTCAGTGCACAAGCAGTGCTTAAAGCTTCCATTTTCTTTTTTCTTCTTCTTCCCCCTCCCCACATCCCTTACAGAAAATTCTTTTATACTGAAATTTTCTATACTTCTGCTTCTGTGCAAAGAAACATTCAGGGTTCACAAAACCAGGTGCTGAGGCAGCTATGGAAAACACGAGCAGTATAGTTCTACAGAAACCTGCAGAAAAAATGACTCATTAGCTGGACAGAAGACATCACTTTATTTATATACAATGTCTTTGATCCCTCTCCCACTATTCTTCTATGCAGCTGTCCAACGGTACATATGAGCCACCCGAAGAACTCACAAGCACTCATTAGGTCCACATGGAATTAAAAAGCCCTGCTTTAGCTCCTAAATCTTGGGCAACATGTTAAATGTGTGCCATGTTCCCTAAAAGTTTTTTGTTAGTCTGGCTTCCTAGGAAATGGAAAGCATGCTGCCCTCACAATCTGAGATGGATCGGGTGCCTCTCACTTTAGAGAACATTGGCTGAGATACATTATTCTCCTAAATTTTGTGAAGGCATTAGATCCTCCAGTACAGTCCTTATTAGACACAGTGGAGTCCATCCATATGAAAGCTGTGTGAATACAGATGTATGAAACCTCACACCTTACTGTAGAAGTATCAAAGGACAAGACATAAATTCCTAAGAAAGAAGGTTTCCTCAGCTTTTATTCTTATGAAATCTGGAGGTTAGCTGAAGTAGAAGAGCTCTGGACACAGAAAGCAGATTTAGGTGTTAAATATAAAAAAAACCCCAAACCTCAAAGTATTGGGATTTTCAAGTATTGGGATTTTTTCAGCACATTAAAAAATTCTTATCAGCTGCAATTAAGGAGCAATTAGGCCAGTGTGAAATGCTTCTGAACCCCTAACCCTGACTGCTTTGCCCAGCTAAAGTTGTATGTTGCAGCTCTTGGAAGTGAATGAAGAAAAGTTCTTTTCTGTAGGTATCTCCACCCCCCTTAGTCATGCAGTATGAGTAAAGACACCTGTAGCTGAATGTAAATAAGGCCATCTGATAAGGCTATGTGGGACAGGAATTTTTAAACACTGGAATGGTGGCCTCACAACGTCACTCTGCCGAGCTGGACTCTGGTGTTCACAGTCACAGTTTTACTGTGTTATAACGCCTTCTGGATTGTGATAAGTGACGCTCTTGCCAAAATATTCCTCATCAGCATCTCCACCTTGGCAGTGTGCAGTGGGTGAAATTCAACTGTCTTTCCTCAGGCACTGCCCCACCTGGATCAGCAGAAATGAGACATAAATTATTAGTCCACATTTCAATTCATTTTGGGCAGAGCTTGCATTTTAAGAGTTTATAGCTTTCAGATGAAAATAGCCACGGGTTGCTGGGAAAGGGATAAACAGTGTGTACCTGTCAGATCAATCAGAAGCCCAGGAAAATCACTCTGCCTCCCTCTAGGTTTATGAAGCACAGGCACACAAAGCAAACTCTTCCCTATTCTTCCTGGGCAAGCACGTCCAGTCTCAGATTTAATCAAAGGGTTAATCCTAGGAGATTTACACAGTAAGATATTGTATTCAGCTTTGAACATGAAACTACTAAGTGCCACAAATACCTGTTTCCAGTAATACGTTCCCTGGGGATCCTCAAAGAAGCATAGACTGTGGAATAAATGGGCTACTTATTGCACCCAGTCACACCTGTGTGAGCCCTGCTAATTCAGATAACAGCGCCTTAAACCAGGGGCACCAGGAGCGAGAGTGGATGGAAAATGTTAATGAGACTGATAACACCACAAATATTTAAAGGAAAAAAACACCTGTTTGGAGTGCTCAATTATTTTGAGCTCTTTTTTCTTCCTTTTGACAGATTCTGGCAGATGCTGGTCATAATAAAATTTGTTAAAAAAAAAAAATCTATGGTCATAAATGGTAACAGAAGTTATTATTTACAAATGGGATTTATATAAAATCAAATAATTGTTAAGGCCGAAAAAAACTCTAAGATCACCAAGTCCAAGCTTTAACCCAGCACCACCATGTTCACCACTAAGCCATGTTACCAGGACACATCTATTGAACATTTTGAGGGATGGTCATTCCACCGCTGCCCTGGGCAGCCTGTCCCAATGTCTGACCACCTTTTCAGTGTAGAATTTTTTCCTAATGTGCAAGACTCAGTTATCTGTATGGTGTGAAAAAATAACCATGCACAATTCACTTCATCTTAAGATGGAGGGAACAAATCTCTTGATGAAATAGAGACCAAGCCCTGCACCCCATTCAGAGTTTGCCCCATTGTGATTTAATAATGCTGTCTGTACCTAATGTCCTCAGGTCATCTCTACTGACTGCTCACAGGTGAGACGTCATCTGTTTACATGTGGATTGCTTTTTCTGACATGTCTTGAAGTAGCACCTAAGCTTCTCTTGGCCCTAGATCTGTGTATGAAATGGTTTCTACTGATGAACAGCACTATGGAAGGAACAGTGCCCATCCCCTAACACAGGGGGTATGGGGATCCATTAATTCTACTTAAGACATCCAGGAGATTTTCATGAAAAAATTAACCAGATAACTTTCCACTGTCATATTCCCTCTAATATATTTATTTTCCCTAGACAGATTCAGAAAGACTAGAAAAACTAGAAAGACTCTTTCCTAGAAAGACTAAGACTAAAAAAAATGATAAAATTGATGATCAGACAAAATAGGGAGTAATGCCATGGACGTCATGGACAAAACCTAATATGAGTAGGCAAAATCTCCCATACTCAAAATATACTGTGACTGGAAACAGGAGGTAAGAAGAGTTTTTCATTATATTTTTGATCTCTGTCATGTGATCACTCAGTTCTCTTCTGGGAACATAACTCCATATTCCAATTTTGAAAACCATTGCCTGTTACTTACACATTGCACAAAAGTACAGTGTAGTTTATTCATATTCCCAAACTGCTTCCTAGTGAAGCGCAGGTTACAGACACATATTTTTAATATTTATTTTATTTTAGTTTCTTGATACTAATAGGGCTCCCATCCTTTAAAAAATTTTGCTGTTGTTTTTTTTTGATGTAAACTATCAAACATTCTATCTGACTCTATACCGTTCCCTGTACCAATGTCCTTATTCCTAGAGGTAAATTTTCAAGAGTCACTGAGGTAATGTCTCTGCTAGTCAATAATACAGAGTCAAGGCAAGATTGGATGGGCCTTTGGGCAACCTGGTCTAGTGGAAGATGCTCCTGCCCATGGCAGGGTGGATGGAACCTGATGATCTCTAAGGTCCCTTCCAACCCATTCTGTGTTTCTGTGAGATCTTGGTCACAGGCTGGAGCACTGATCTACAATCATCCATGCTGCTTACCATGGTCCTTAGATGCTCTGGCTCCTGACAATGACTAGTGCAGCTGTGCAGAGGCAAGCTGCACCATGCTACTTGCCCCAGGGCCAGAGACCAGTTCCCTGGCCTGTTTTATGTAGTAGTATAGCTGTAGTTTAGGATTACATCCTTCATTTTTGTCTTTTGATTTACATGAAATATTCATAATTTGTATATGAAAAATAGAGTCTGAATAGGGGCTTTCTGATCTTCTCAACCACTATGATTATTTTGTCAAGCTAATGAAATTTTCCATTTGCATATCTATGTATTTTGAATATTTTGAATTCCTAGGAACATTATGAAGAAACAAAGAGACAAAGAAAAATTCTTAGACTGTAGCATTTAACTCCACATTTCCTTGTGTGTATAACATTTACAACCTGATAGTTACAGTATCATTGAATATGTAGTCCACATTCATTTTCATAGCCAAATACTGCCAGATGTCTAAATTTCTGTGTAATGCTATTTTCATTGAAAGAAAATTCTCAAAATAAGTGTTTTGTAGTGTTTTTTACCTACCTGAAATTTCAGTTTGATATGTCAGATGCTATTTTGAATATTAGAAATAATTATTTGGATTTCACATTTCAGAATATTTTCTATAATTCATACACAGTTAGTCATATGTAAAAGTGATAATAGTAACAAAAATGAAGCAAAATATAATTAATTTGGAAAAATTTGCTTCAAAGCTGCAAATTAATTTGTTTTCATTCCAACGCAAAGTTGAAGTAATTTTGAATTGTGAGATTTTCTCATGGGATAGACTTGCTCAGATTTGACCAGCCATTCTAGGGATTTCATAATCAGAGGGGAAAATGTTGAAAATGCCACTTTAGTGGAAAGTTGTATAGCAACTTTTCAAACCTTGACTATATTCTAAAATTAAAAAAAAAAAAAAATAGTTTTTAGGGCTCTCACCGAGTGACATTTTTTACAGCTGTAGCCAAGTGTGGTTACTGATGGACATTTTCTGTTTATTTCACCAAGAAATGAAGAGATCAGAATTAGTGACTTCTTAGAAAGTGTGATCTGAATCATTAAGAAAGGGTCAGTATTTATCTCAGTGTGCTGCTGAGTGTCTCCTCCTCAACTTCCAGAGGTGTAAAGCTTCTCTCCCAAACTGTCAAATCAAACCCCTCTGACTCGTTACCACACCAGATATTAGCAACTTAATTATAGAAACTAAACTTGGTACGTGCCTAGAGAAATGAACACTTTCAGACCTTGACATATGCTCCACAGAAAACAATAAATAATGCCAAACGCATGCTTTCTATTTGTCAGCAATAAAAGAAATACTTGCAATCCAGACATCAAGTGACAGTGCCAAAACTCCCTTCAGTAATATGTATACATTCTCCACACACTTTAAAACTCCATGAGCAAACATGCTCAGTGTCACACCAGTATGCAGTTTACTAACTAGGTGATGCTTCAATATTCTTTCTGTATAAATATTTCTTGTTTGGCTTTCTTTTTTTTTTTCCCCTTTTGAAAGAAAAGAGCTGGAGCTTAAAAAATGCAATCAGTGTTTCCTTTAGCACTCTGTTAAAAATTAACAAGCCAATTTATTCTTTGGTAGAACTTCATTGACCTTGGTAAATTTAAATCCGGGATGATGTTGGCCCACCAAGGAGAGTGGAAAATATTTGCAGTAAAACTTAAGAAACACACACACATACCTGATTGACTTACACTGCTGCTCCCTGTTTGGTCAATGATCATTGACAGGTTCCTTGCAATTTGCAGAAAAAAAACCCCAGTGGTTAAACCAAATTCCAAACAGACCAGAGCAAATTCATTTTTTCAGCCTCTTTCAGGTGAAACTAGTTTGAGACATGGGATTCAAGAATTATGCACTTATTCAAGGAGAATCAAAAGCTCCACATCAACTGTATTAAAAAGAAAATAAAATAATTGAAGTCCTGCAAGCTAAATAGGGTTTTTTTTTTTCATTCTATTGTATTTAGAAATCTTTTAATTAAACCAATAATATGTTCAATACCCACAAGTACGAAAAAAAGGCCAGTGAAGTGAAAAATGTTGAGGTGTCATCAGAATAGACAGGTCCAGATTCCTTTCCTTTATGATACTGTGAATTATAGGATACCTTGGCAGGAGTTATACCACACTTACTTCAGTAACTCAGAAAACAGGAACCTCGAGAAATCTCAATCAGCAGCCATTTCCAGTGCCTTCCAACCCAGCTAATTCCTGATTCTCATTTCTGGGAATATCGTATCATTCTAACTGGCTAAATTAGTCATTGAGAAAGATAGGAAAAAATGCTAATTAAACACTGTTGCAACAAGGGACTGCAGGGCCCTCTTCTCATTTCACCTACAGATATATTAATTAATGACATTTCATTAATATTACATAACGACATTTTTTACCCTGTTGCTATGCACTGTCCTCTGTAAGTATTATTGACTTGTCTGTAAAACGTGATTTTTGACTGCATGTCCAAAATGTAAACACAAGAAAAATGTCTCCAGCTCAGCAGCAAAAAATAAGGTGACAAACGAGCTCAGTTTCTAGGACAGGAAGAAAAAGCGATAGATACCTTCCTGCTTGCATTTCATAAAACAGTTTAGGAATGAAGAGATAACATATTAGTCCTATCTCTTCCTAAATGAATAGTGGACGTCCTTTTTCCTGTTGTGAGAGATACAACAGGGGCTGTTTTCTCCTGCAGGTCTGTAGCAAGCTGCATAAGCTCTCCACCTATAAGAAACTAAGTGCAGGCACACCAACCTCATGTGAAATCAGTTCAGCATCTCTCTTGAATGTGCATCCTTTTGAGCCGAATGGATTTTTATGGACTACTCTGTTATGCTAGCTTTCAAAAAATGATGCTTCACACAAGGTGTCATATATGTGGGAAAGTAAATGAGTCATGCCCATTCTGCTCACTAATAGTGAACATGGCTGAAAGAACCTATCTCAGGCCTCAAGTCTGAGTATGGAAAAGCACACACTGGTGAGGCTTCAAGCATGCTGTGAAACAGAGTTTTGAACCACAAAGGCCAAATTCTTACTAGCAAGACAATCCAATCTTAAACATATGGGATGGGAGCAGCCCAGGTTTCCTCCTGGATTTATTAGCTTATATTTTATTCAAGAGTTTAAACTGTCACAAGGATAAAGATGCAAGGAGTTTGATGGGCAGGATCAGAGCAGAAGAAAGGGCGGTGGCTTGGGGTTGATTGACTGAAAGCAGGAGAAAGAGAGGGAGAAAGTAGCAGTAGAATTGCCTGCAAAATATCTGGAAACCCCTCCTTTAGAGGAAATATGATGCTCTTCATTTCACTGTACCTGGTAAAAAACAATATGACTTGTGCTTGTTAAAGATAATTTGGAAAACAACCAAACATAGTATGACCCTCAATTAGGAGAACATATGAAAACATGAGGAAACATTAACAGGCTGCAGAAAAGCCTAAACTGAAAATGCCTAACTCAGGACCAAAATGAGGGATGGGTTCCACCTTGGGAAATGAAGTTTTATTGAACTTGGAATTCCTTAAAAGCCTTGCAGAAAATTAGGTATTTATCATGCAAGGCAGTGACTACAACTGGAAATCAATTCTGGAAACACTTAATCTGTTCAATTCCCATTGACATAAAGGAAAATATAAATCAGGTTCTGACTAATCTATTTCATTTAGATCCATTCTTTGACCATGTTACAGTTGCTTCCAAATCCAAAGTGTGCCAAAAATTCTCTTTTCAATTCTGACTCTGTACAATAACTGCATTTTGTTGAACTTTATCATTTACATACATACATCTGTTCGTAAACTGTGTCTAGAAAAATCCACATGTATAGGATATTTTATGAGTACTTCTAAAAAGGGGTGACACTTGATGCTTAATTTTTCCTGCTTTTCTTTCACATCAGTGTAATACAATTTATGGAAAAATAATGTTGTTCTGGGGTGTACATATATATATGCTGCTGATCTACCTATTTTGATAGAGCCACAAATGCAATTTTTCAGAATAAGCCACAGACATCCTTTCTCTGATAGTCAAAAAAATAATGTGTGTTACTGGCTAACTGTGCTATTTTAGTACTGTGTAATAAGGTTGGTGTTTACATAAACAAACCAGCTTTGGTATACAAAACCAGCTAAAAGTGCTGATACATGGCTGCATAGATAGTCACCTACAATTAAGAGCATGCTTTTAAGCCAGCTTCCTAACATGGGTCTGCAATTAGAGCTGGCAGTAGTTTTGATAAAGTGACATCACATTTCTGTTCTGAGAATTTTGTCTATTTGGCACTATTACATCTCTCAACTCCAATATAATAAATTTTTAATATTTCTATGTTCAAATTATATTAGTACAGGGGGTCCTGATCCTATGAACTTTATTAACACATAGAGGTTCAGTGAGCAACTTAAGTTTACTTAAAAGGAATAAATATGGGTTGCTTTCTCTCAAATTGCTTATGTGAGAGAAAGGGCTGCAAAACTGGACCCATTCAGGGCTTGTCTGCACTGCTTAATCTTAGAGTGTGCATAATTCACATCAAATGCTTTGAACCAATTTAACAACAAAAGAAATCTGTATTTAGTATGAGCTCTTCTGAAGGTTTTAACTCAAAACTGATATCCTAGTTTAACGTCCAATCTCATGTACTTAATTATCATTATTATTTCAAATATTCATTAACCTCAAATAACCAGTATAAGACCATATGGTGTCATGATTTAAATTGAAGTGTTTTTTTCTTTCTCTTTCTGTCCTTATGCTAATTTTTCTTAAAGACAACCTAACCTCAGTGTGGTCACATTTATTGTTGCTAAACAGATACCTTAGTTATGGATGAAGAAGAGATCATTTAAGGTTATCCAAGTAGGATCACAATAACATATCCTGAACCATGGCAATATTAGCCTGGAACATTTCCTCCTTACTTATCAAAGTAATGCAAGACATAAACGGTGTGTTTTTCCTATGCTCACAGCTCTCAGTGTGATCATTATTACAGATCTCTTTCCAAAAACTTATGAATATGAATGAGTAGATTTCCACAAGTACCATTGTATCACTATACATTACAGACATCTAAAATAGATTTTGAACATTACTTAGACATATTCTAGATATTTATTATGGTTTCTACTGCCTGAGTCAATCTTTATGAAATATCCTCTTCCTCAGAGAGGATATAAACTTTTCTGTTTCAAAGAAAATCTACTACTGCTGTTTATTCTTTTGCTTTTAATGGGTTTCATAGCTCCAAAATACTGCAGTCTGCTACTAATGACTGCAAAAATTCTCTTTATGAGCAGAAACGGGTGAACAAGTTGTTCTGATAGCTCATTATAACATTATTTTTGCAGAAAAATAACAACAAAATCCCCCTCATTTCACATTTAGACAACAACTGATCTTGTAGGTCCTGCATTGAGCACAGAGGAAAAAAAGATTGTCAGTTTTGCAGCCTGACTGGCCCCCTTATTTTTCCTGTTTTAACTTAGATAGTCGTTTGGGATTTTTTGTTCTCCCCATCACTGAAACTAGGATTGGGATTCAATTAGAAAAGCATGCATCTATTGTCAGTCCATTTTTTGCATTTCAAAACATCCAGACTAGTCTTCAAATGTTCCTTTTAAATATCTTGGGTCTCTCATTGGCCGCGTGTCACATTTGCCTGCCCATACAGGTATCTTCTTTTTGGAAAGAAAGAAACCAATACAACTGTTTCATCCTTTATGTGCTACAAAAATGTTAAACTGACCTATGGGCTTTCACTGCAATTTGGTATGTGAGAAAGGGATGTTTCTTTACTCATTTCTTCAAGCCATTAGCTTTACTTCTGCTCTTGTTTTTTACTTTTTATTAAAAGAAGGATAATAATTTCCAAGAATTTGCACACCTGCAAATTGTTAGGATTGGAACAAGTTATGACTTTTATAATCTAAGCAGTAGTCTGAAAACTATCTCTGATTTGACTACAGAGCACTATAAAATGGCAAAGACTTACAAAGTCCTAGAACAGCTATACCAAGATTTTCTTCAGCCTCCAGTAAATGTGCTTTCTTCTTTCATAACCTGTGAAGAGTGAATGGTCTAATCTTTTAAGATCTATCCACAGACCATCTTGTTGGAAGGAAAAGGCACGGTTTCAGAGTAACAACTGAATACAAAAGTTATCTTTGTCATCTATGCATTTACTTCTAATAGTTCTGCACTTAATGGAAAGGAATAATGGAAAGGAATATATTGCTTTCTTCACTTTGCTTAAAATATTTTCTTAGGGGACACTGCTGCATGTATAATGAAGTCTATCAATGATGATACCACAGCAACTCACATCTTCCAGAGATCCAAAAAATAAAAGCAAATAGAAAAGAAATGTTAGAAGAGGCTATCCATCTACTTATTTTTGAGACTGTGGATCATTTTCAAGTGAAAACCTGTAAGTCTCTAAATCCATGAATTCTAAGTGTTACATCTTCTACAAATATGTATGAAAGACCAAGCTAGATTTTATCTCATTTTCTGAAATTCTAATTAGAGGAAAGTTTACAATGAAAATCTAGACAACCTTTATGCTTTACCAAAGAAAGAACACCAGCATTTTTTCTCCTATCACTTTCTTTTTACCGTGTCATCTTTTTTCATGGCAATATTTAAATAATTGCAGCATACTACTTAATTCTTAGAATATACTCTGTATATTCTAAGACATGGAATATGTATTTGGCTGCACCTAGATTAACAAATGTTTGGTTTTGTTTTTTTAGCCCAAAAAATTATTTCTTCATTGTTGTGGTTGATGTCCGCTTATCACTACTTCCAAGTCTAATACTCAGCTCAGCAGTGCTAGTCATGGTTCTGTTTGTTTGTAGCATGGACTATACCACGATCCATAGATGTCCAAGCTGGCTTTAGTTGGGACTTACCCAGATTGCAAATTGTACAGTTTTGCCCACACATAATCGAACCTAAATCCACCCTTTTGAAAAGCAGAACTTATTTTCTGAGGTTCAGAAATAAGCTAACACAGCTATACCACACAGAGGCACGAATCGGCACCTCCAAACAATTCTTCATTGTGGCTATCTTAGACCGGGTCAGAGCTAGATTTGGAGTCTCTGTCATTGCATAATTTAGGGGAAACCCACGTAATTTAGGAAAACACCAGGTTTATGCAACCTCGGCCTTTCCACAAGTATAAAACAAAGAGTAAGAACCTCTTGTAAATCTTGTAGACTGAAGTGTCTTGATCTTGCCCAAATCACTCTTCAGATACTTTGACCCTCAGAGAGCCATCTTGTCTAAATCTAGACCTTTATACCCAGTTGTACAATATTCTCAACAAAAAATAAATATCAGGTTTGTAGGATTTTTTTTTAAATGGATTATTTTCCAACTCTAATTAGATTATATCTAATATCTAATATCTAATATCTAATATCTAATATCTAATAACTAATATCTAATATCTAATATCTAATATCTAATATCTAAAACTTCAAGGCACATATTTTAGTGTTCTACAAAAAAAGCAACTTTTGGACATTCACCTTCTTGCCTGTCTTCTTACAAAACAGGCAACAAAAAAGATTTCTCTTTTTGTTTTGCATGTGAGAGCTCCTTGTTGAATTGTTAATATTTCACCCCACATATACCTCATTCTCTTTTCAATGTTCTTTTGAATCACATTTATAACTTCTGGATATGTGTTGTTAATACAACTAAAGTCTGGGAAGTTGTAAAAAATATAATTTGAAAAAACTTTTTTAAGGTCAAGGATGCAAGATTTCTGTCAAGTGATTTAACGTATAATTTTTCCTGCTTCTTTAGTCCAGCTTTTTCCTAAAAAAAAAAACCCAAAAACCATAGATTAAACATTAGATATCAATGAATTGTGTAGTGGGATGACTTCTGAGTCACTACTGGAACACCCCATGATTCATTTACCAAAACTTGAAGAAAACTATTAATGGCACAAAGAATAGCTGCAAAGTACTGTTCTTCACAGCTACCACACCAGCTCAGTAAAATTCTATGATTTGAATTTAAAAGATGAGTAGTTTTTGTTGGTAGATCAGTGATGACCAAGAAGCAGTACAGCTCATGGGAAAGTTTGATCATGTTGATCAGTCACACAGTAGAAAGCAACAGCAGAAATTTCTTTACAAAGAGCAGTGACACAACTAGGAATTGGGAAAGCCAACACAAGACTGGAAAGCTTTTATAAAGCTGATCAGAGGATCAGAAATAACTAGAAATAAAATTTAAGTGGATAAAGATGGGGAGATAGAAAATGAAAGATCCCTAATTTTCCTCATGCCAGCAAGCTCAGAAAATAGTTAAAAAAAGCGGGATAGAAGTTTCATTTTCCAAAAATACATTTGGATTTCTTGTGACTTAGGTCATTAATCTTGCCTAATAAAATATTACTGCATGAACAAAACAAAAGGCTTTTGTCTCTGTGTGTGTGTGTAACTGCTACTGTGATTTAAAGTCAGAGAGAGCAGAATTCCCATGAAGAAACAGAGATATAAATTAGGCTCTGCTGACCTATACCCCTGCCATTCTCTAGGATTGTACTCAGAGAACTGAATCTAAGAATCTAAAATGTTATAAATCCCTATGCTAGAGATATGTTCCCCAGATTCTTTTCACCTTCTTTTCACATCTAAATTCATTGTTCAGAAAACTGAAATTCCTTATCCCAGGCATTTGCCTTTACTGCTGATATGACTAATCAGTGCTAAGTGATCAATGAATGGTTTTGCTCTTGAGTAAGATTCCCTCACATGGAAAAAATACTTCATGTAGAATTGCAGAGATTATGAGCTGTTATTACTAGTCTCATGCTCATATGCCAGTTAGATGCTCTTTTAATTTAGCTATAAAAAACTATGAAGGAATGTTCCTTTTCAGCAAACAATACCTGTCTAGTAGAGAAACACATTCATACTGCTTTTTCAGAACTCTGTCAGTGGTAGTATTTGAACAGGTAGCATCACTTAGGTGCCAGCCAGGGAAGGTGACAACATTGTGTCCTCTTGCACCAAGGTGGAAGTTCATATGCATCTCGATTGTGACTGTTGCACAGCTATTCTATTCTTTCAGCTAATTTTTACATCCACCACTTTCATTTAACCTAATCTCTGCTACTGTTTTTGTAAGGAACAAATGAGCTTCATGTGTTGGCAGAGATGACTGTTAAAAAACTGAGATCCACAAAAAGAGAAGCAGAGTTTGAACAGTGAGAATGGAAGAGAAATATTTTTCAAGTCGAGAGTTTTTTCTTTTTCTATAATATTTTGACTGTACTTTGGAGATCTTATTTACAGATTGTCCCACATTTGGAGCACAAGCATTGCTCATGCATCTCATGGCACACACAGAGACATTCTGAATTAGCAAGTGAATCTTAGAACATTTTGAAATGTCTTTTAAACAAGAATTCTCAGTTTTGATACATGTAGACTTCACAGCTATCTTTTCAGGTACATATCCATGTAAGAAAGACAAAATCTAATGGTGTAAGAATTTTCTGCCTGCAAAAGTCAAATCACAAAAATGAGTTTTGAATAGGAACCACTATTGTTTCAAAAATCTCAGTACTGTATTATGGATGAAGTACATATTTTTCCAGTTTAATGTATTCCATTTTGAAAGTAACTTAAACAAATGGGAGAAAAATCTCCCTCCCCTTTTAGAGAAAAACAATCTTTGTAAGACACTAATCACCACTTCTATATTGACCTAACTACATCCTTCTGCTGTAGCTAAAGAAAATTCCTACGTGAGAAATCCCTACGCTGCTTTATTTATGGAGTTGGAAAGAAAATAAACTATTATACCTATTCTCAAACACTTAAGATGTCTTAGACATCATAACAGTAGTGGCCTTCATAAGCATCTAATTGAACAGAGAACAAAACCAATAAATGTCTTGCAGGATTTTTATTTGTTTCCCATTACTCCTGCCCAGATTCCTGATTTACCTGGGCTACATTTTATTGGTGACATTTTGAAATCTCAAGGGCCTTTTAATCAACTTTAATTTTCAAACCTTCAGAAGGCTCAGGTTTCTCTTGTTGCTCATATAATTTTAGTGAGAGGATTCACTTTAATTTTTTTCTGTTTGGGAGCCGTCACTGATGGTCATGTCTTGGTGCATTCTACATAATCCTGAGGACTATATCTATACCAGTGTATGGATCTACATCCTAATCTCCAATTCCCTTTTACAATGACTTTAGATCAGGGTCTGCACTATATGAAACAGGCTTCTCATTACAGTTATGTGACTGGAAAATGGATCCCTCCTGCCTTTGCATTTTTGAGAATATGACTGCAAACTAATTGGAATCAGGTTCTCGTGACAAGTCAAACAGTGGCATATAACGCCCCTGCAAGCTCAGAAGTTCTTGAATAAATTCTCAACATCATTTGGCACAAAATCTGAAAGAATCTTCAGTGGGATTAGGATTTTGTACTGATCTTGGTAAAAGATTAAACATGACATTTTCTCAAATGTATAAGCTCTGCAACACCTCTCATGAGCCACAAAAGATTTTGCTAAGAAATTAACCTTAACTATAATATTTCATGGTGACTATAACATATACTTGCAGCTTCTTACCTCTCTTACTATTTAAATACAAGTATTTTAACGTTTAATTTGTAGCATTTTATCAGGAGTTCTGCAAAATCAATGCAGCATGTCATAATATAACTTCCAGTGCTATGTTTTCCACACATATTGTAGCAATGTCAATTGATGTCAATGGGATTGGAGTGCAACCAACCAGGTAAAACACTTGGTCTCAAAATATACAAGAGTATAATTTAGCTTTCACTGCTTGAATTGCTCTGTGGTATTTTTATTTTCCCTCATTTTATTAACTCACCAGACCTTCTATATTAAATGGAGTAAAGAAGTTGCTTGCAGACTAATGAACAAGCCATGCCAAGTATAAACTTACAGAAGAGTTACTCATTTAACTGGTGCATATTCATCAGGAAACCACGGCTATGTTCTTATTAGCAGTCAGTTGTTCATACTTTAATAAACTACTCATCAGTGTTGATCTGAAACACAACTTTCCATTCTTATTCTGTCATGCTCTGAGCAATGCTTAGAACATAATTCCAGCCTCTCAATCACGCAGTTATTTTAATGTACAACAGATAATCAGGATCACCAAAGCTAGAGACAATGGTGTACAATGGAACACAACTCTGAACTCATCTAATAAAACTCTGTCTATGCTTACACATACCAATTAGAAGTTGTTAAATACTGCAGATCACAGCCCTTAATATAATGGGTTTTCAGTACATGGGAAGACATTTGGGGAGACCAGAGATGATTTTGGTGGGTGGTGATTTAGATGTATTTGTCCAATATTACTACAAATAGGTTAACACAGGTGGTTTAAAAAAGTTTTTCCTGTGTTGATATTAGCTTTTCTCTGTGTGCTTTCACAGATGTTGAAAAAGAGCTCTACTAATAACATCCTTTTTGCCTGGAACTCCATTCTTTTCCATCATCTCAAACCAAAAGGGGTCCCTTAGCTGCCATAAACCTGAATGCGGCTCTTGACTTTGAATACCACTTTTAAGGCACTGCTGCTGTACAGAATTAAAGGCCAATCAGCTTTTCGTAGGCCAGCATGTTTATCTGTGCTTTTCAGCAACTCAGAACTCCATATGGTTTTCCTTCATGATATTTTATAGAGCTGTTTTTGAACTCTTCATCTTGAGATTAAAACCAAAGTTTAGCCAAGCTACACTAACTAGTTTTTTTTTGCCAGCTCTGCCGTGGCTAAATGTTCTATAGGACTGATATCTGCTCCTTTCATTTGCACTTAGTACTTCTATGTACTAAACATGTAGAAAATGACCTCATCAAAAGAGGTCTGACATTCCCACAAGGCTTTTGAAGACTTTCAAAACATAGGCATGTGTTTTTCTGATACATATTTTGTGCCAGAAAGGGTGTAATGAGTCATCACCTCAGCAATATTTAATACCTCAATTAATGTAAAGCCTCTTTCAACCTTTTTGCTGCTAGTAAACCTGTTACACTTTTAAATATAATATTTATCTGATCAACATTGCCAAAATATGCCACTTAGTCAGCAATGTGAGTGTTTCTTCTAACTGGTCACCCTAAAAACACTCATGGTTTATAGTGACTGACCATTAAAAAGATCTATACATATGTTTCTTGACCTTAGCATGGAGTAGCAAAAACAGTTAATATGCAATAATTAAATACAGTAATTCAAAATGCAAAAATGCCCTACGTGTACTGATAATGATTTGAAATTAGTGGGAGATTTTCTCCTGACTTCAGTGAGCATCCAGTCAGGCCAAAGGAAAAAGGCCTTTGCTTCTTGCATCTGAGGCTGTCATTATGTATCCCAAAAACATGTCACAGCAGCTGTGGCCCCTCAGCCTTAAGGGGAATGCAAGATTCATAGATGCTTGTGGTTGGAAAGAATGACAGAAGTCAGACGGACTGGACTGCAAGAGCCTACAAAGTTTTATTAGTAAATGTCACACTTGACGTGGAAATTGGTATGTTAGCCCCTGACCTCCTAGGATAAGCATGCAGCAGTGGGTTTTGGATAAAGGAGTAAAGTGAACAGGCAGCGAGAAAGAGAGAGATGAATGAGAGGGAGAGAGAGAGAGAGAAAGAGAGAGAGGGAGAGAGAGGGAGAGAGAGAAAATGGACAGAAGAAAGGGTGAGAGATCACCAGTCCTGGCTCCAGCATCAATTGAGATCACTGGTCCTGGCTCCAGCATCAATTCAGCTGGGGTGTTCATGGTCCTTTGACACACCTGCTGGGCTTTGTGGGTTGCTTTTTTATGGATAAACTTTCCCCAACCTGGACATAAGTCTCTTGCTTTCTTTTCAGGGGTCTTTGGTGGTCTTGATCCCCTCCCCATCCTCCTACACTGTGTTGTCCTTATCTCCAGGAACTAGAATATTTGTCCCAGAAAAGTGATACTCTACCTCCACATGACCTCATTCTTCAGTCACATCCTCTTCTTTGTCACGGTGTGTTATTACCATTGATCCTTGTTTGGCTCTGCTATCAGTGTTTGAGACATACACATACGGCTAATAGTTGGTTTCTCAACACTAAATTTGTAGTTCACTTGCTTGAAATATCTGTCTGAAAGTTAATTTCCATACCCTGATGGAGCTGAAGTCTTGAGTAGTCATTTTGTTTGTTCACTATGGGCTGGTTGGTGACAAATCCCCCCCTATATTAAAGGATTTAACTATTGAGCTCATTGTGCAATAAACAAGATTTCAACTGTTCAAATATTTTTATGCATGCACTAGGGTTTAAAAGAGAAATTGAAATAATTCATCTTACACTGTTCAGAATTCACAGAGTGCCGTGGCAATGTGGCTATATAATTACTGATGTTGTACAATTTTGTGCATAAAAGTCTCTTTTAATTTTTCACTGCCCATTTAATCAGATGCTCAAAATCACCCATGACTTGAACTTCAGGATTTTGTAAGACAAATATCTGGAAGAAGGGGATATATAAACATTTCAGGTAACAAAATAGCAATGTCTACCACACAAATCTTCTCTTCCTAAATACGTGCCCCTTCATTTCTTAAGTGAAAATCATAGTAATTCCAGAGTCTGTGTAATGAACTTGAGCATTTGGGGTGCACCTAGAAATAAACAGTTGAAGTATTACAGTGGTAGTTTCAATGACCCTTTTAACAGGAATAGGAATACGAAAATCAAAAGTTATATATATGAGAGCAATACTTGTTACCACCATTTCTATGGGACAAGCTATTATCTGAAGGCATTGCAGCTTTTCACATTTCATTTCTATTATTATTGAATACATTTATACACTGAGTAATATCTCTTTCCCACGTTGCATCTACACATTTCCATGAGTACTTCCTTGCTTTCTGTACCATAATGGTGATCAGTATGGTTGTTATTTCGCTTATGCTGAAAAAAAACCTTCTGCAGCATTTAGCAAATTTTTGCTTTGTTGAATGTAGATCTCCAACATTAACTAAACTACTTTTTCTGTCAGGTTTTGAAATGCTGCTGTTCGAAAAGCTAGCAAAACTGCCTGGCAGAAAAGCACTTATTAATTCAGTTGCAGATTGATTTGATAAAACCTCTACTTTCTAGTATTCCATTATTATATCAATGTTATATTATACCTCTAGTCAAACTTCAAGACCACAGCATGGGAAATATGTTTTGGACATTATCTATCACTGCATTTATTAAATGAAATTCAGGATGAGCCTTTCTCTTAATTTTTATAAGATTTGCTCTGGTATTTTCATAAGATCTGTAATAATTTAGGCAAGCCTAATGAACAACTGTGATTATGGAGCTTTGTCCTCTTTCTTGACCTGTGTTGTGTGTGCCATAGCAACGTGCCTATAGTTATAAATTATCTGAAATCACAACAACAAGTGAAATCTGAACAGAAACAACTTTCTGTTGCCAGGATAAGCATTATTATCAGACAAGGAAAATGAGAATTTTACCTTCTATTGAAGCTGTAACCTACAGCATCCTACTCACCAGTTGTATGCATGCTGTGTAGATCACAGATCCATACAGTATTTGTTCCTCAGATGTCAGATGCAAAAAACAAAGATAGATTGCAGCTACAACCATGCATGACATGCTAGACACTGTGGGTAATGAAGTGCCCTGGAGGGTGTCAATAGAGCAATCGGTATTTCCAGTCCCAGTATCTGAACAGCAGCACTGTTCTGGATTATGCCAGTTTTCCTGTATTACATGGATGGCAAGTCAATGGAAAAATCAATGCAAATTTGACTTAGTTTGTCAACAATGTGAATTTCTCCTTTCTCCCCCCTGCTTTCTGTACACACATTTAAAATCTAGGGCAATAATAAGTTTAGTAATTGTTTGGGCTGTGCAATATTACATAGTCAATTTTGAAGACCCACAAGGAAAAGTAAAGCTCTGAGGTGCATTTTCCCCTAGAAATGATCATGGTGACGTGCTTTGTTTTGAAGTTTTGCTTTCTGTATTACATTCAGCCACACTGGATAGCAGATAGTCCTTTTTAAAGAGAGTTCCACGGTCCTGTAAGAGTTAACTTCTCTCCAGTTCATCCACTATGCACAGAAAACTACCTTCATTACCTGAACTCTGAACTGCTTCAGGGAAAAGAATGCACTCCATAGGTAAGGATTAAAAAAAATTATCATTTCTGCTCAGCCAGTTAAACAGTATTAGAAATAGATAAATACAGGCTGTTAAGATATTCCAAGACGCTATCATATGGTGGAGAAAAGCCAGTGGTTTTTTTTCAATGCTTAATTCTTAAAATATGTTCCAGACAGAACAGTTAATGCTCAGGAGAAAAATAAAGAAATAGGTTAGCAGAGACGAGCAGTGATAGAGAAACTAAATATTTCCATCATCAGTTGTAGGTGACTCTTTTGAAGCAAGACACTCCAGCACCAGGGGGTCTTGCACGTTGCTGCAAGCTCACTTAATTAAAACAGTAAAGTTCTAATTTTGAAAGGGCAATCAATGATTCTGCTTCCAAATTGGAATGACTGATTCCTGACAGCTTGTCCTCAGCCTGGGCACACGCTGGCTATGGTCAGCACATCTGCCTCTGCTTCCATGGAGGTTATGTAGGATTGTCATGGTGAGTCCAGAAAACAAGGGACATTTTTGGTCATGCAGCTGTCAAGTCATCACATTGTCCAGCTGACTGTGAATTCGTTTCTCAGCTTCTCTTTTAGGAGATGTATCTTGTGTATTTGACCATGAACAAAAGGAATGAGTGTAACAGAGGTCAGCAAATAGCATGAGCATGCAGGAGGTAACAAGTCACTAAAAGAGGTCAAAGAATGCAATTTGGACCAGTGGGGTTTTGACGAAATGTCAAAAACAGGAAGTAGGTCATACAAAAATTTCTAATGCCCTATAGAAAGTCCAAACAGAGGCTTGTCTGTATGCCCCACAACACAGAGCAGCACAACATACAGAAGGAAGGCTCCAGTGATTTACAGGAATTTACACCTGTTGGGCACTTGGCTTGACATTAGACAAAAGTTATATTCTATGACCCAGCTTCCTATTGCCCCATCAAGACACCACTAGACAGTGTTGTCTGAGTTCTGGTTCTTTGCAAACTAAAAATCTTCACCACATGCAGAACAGATCTTTCTCAGCTGTCCTTTCCTTTCCAAGCTCCACCCTTCTCTGAGTTTCAGCTTGTTTTAAGGGTCAGTGTAAACAGACATTTAAACCAGTAACAGGTGTTCCCAGAGAGGCATGTTTTTGTTTCATTCCAGGAGGATGAGGTTTGTGACCGTCCGCGTTTCCTTCCCTTATATGAGCAGGACCTTCCAGGCAGAAAAGTTGTACTGAGCCAGTGTCAGCCAGCAAAAGCAAAATTCACCAAGGGGATTCACAGCATCACCCCCAAGGTCCTTGCAGAGAATAATACTGAGACAGGTCATGAAAAATACTGGCCTGACATCTGCAGCCTCCCACATGGACAGTGCATGCTATGTGCGCCACAGGAAAATTCGCATATGAACAGGAACAGGCTAATATTCCCTAAACCTCCTCCCTCCTGCAGTATTCAGCAGCAATTGCACTTCCATACGTTTCTTGTCTGTCTGCACAGGACCAACACCAAGACTATAACAGGCAACTGGTATCCATGAGGCCAGTTTTCCTTTCTTTGTGCCAGAAAAAACCCAAGGTTTTTATTAAAACAGGAAGGGGTGATGGGGACACAGCTAAGAAAAATGTTGTGACCAAATATAGGTTGGGTAAAATAAGGGTGAAAAAGAAATGGTTGTCATTAAACTATTGATTCTCTTGAGGTTTTAGATTGTATCATGAGAAATATCACCTTTGATCTGAGAATAACTGTTGATCTGCAAATCCACATGCTCCACAGAAAATAAAAGAGAAAAAAACCTATATAAATGTTGAGACACTTTCAGCAAACTCCTCTGTCTCCCCAATATTTTATACAAAAAGTCTTGATGAGGTCTTCCTTCCATCATCTTCCTCAAATAGGCCTAATCCTTACCCTGAGCCCCTTGGCCATATTCCACCATCACCACTGACCTCAGTGAACTTTATTTAAGTCAACAGGCTTGTTGCTGAAAGCACAATCTCTGTGCAATTGCCATTATTTTTGAACTTTCCACTTTCCCTCATCACTTTAAAGATATTTTAATAGCACAATAGCTGTGTTCCTCTGCAGGAAAACCAGGCTGTCTCCTTCGATTGTTCCGGATACTTTTGGGAGCTCCTCTCAGAGATCTTCTGCAGATGTGAGCTCAGCTACTAAGAACGGCTGGGCATGGCCCCAAGTTTTCAGCTCAGCATATGACCCTTCCCAGAGAGAAGACCTCCAGCCTGTGTCCCAGGCCACATATCTCCCGCTAGCACAAACCAGTACAAATATGCTCTGCCAAGAGCAAATCCACTGGGACTGATTCCCATCCGCTGCTGGGGTACAAGACTACCTTGTGTGAACTTTGGCTACTAGCTTTTGAAAATTGACTTGACATGCAGCTTTTACCTAAAAGTCTGACCTAACTTCTTGCTAAATATTTAATGATCCAAACAGCTTGAAATAGAGCCCAGTCCAAATAGCTTACCTAGTAAGAGAGAAAAAAAAAAGGAGAAAGAATTGGAGGAGAAAAAAGAAATTGTGTATGTCCCATACATGATTTGTGTTGAAGCTGGTTTCTTACCCTCAGACAGCAGGGAAAAAACAAATCTATTATGTCAGAGAAAAGAGAAGCTTGTTCTCTGCTTTGATTCAGGCCAGATCCAAATGAGTCTAGAAGTTTCCAGGAAAGCTCTTGCTGGCACTGTTCTCATACTGTTCTCATGTCTTCAGGTTTTAGTGTATATGGCTCGCAAAATCTTCCTCTTGTGGGGAAAGATCATGTTCTTGGGAGAATTACAATAATTCTTGTAATGAAAACAAAGAATGTATTTTTGTTTATTTTTCCTAATGGCCCTGATCCAGCCAGGTTTTGCGTGCTACTAACAGATGTTTCTCGTGAGTGACCCAACATCTGGCACAAAGGTCTTCTGTTGTAATTGTTATAATGAAAACACAAAAGACTGTAGCATTACACACCAAAAACTGCATTTTTTTAATGGGTCTCCTACTTTGAAGTCATGAATGTGTACTCTGGATTTGGTCCAAAGCCTTTGGAAGTCAACAGAAACTTTCATCGATTTCAATGGGTTTGAGTCTGTCCTTTTAAGAACCACTGCATCTAAATGTAAAAAGACAAAAACTGCTGATTTTTTTTTTTACAAAAACAGCGATTTTTAATTTATTTTAGTAAGAAATCACTTTGTCTTCTTTGATTTGTAACTTTTGCTCACAAGTTTTACTTCAAAATCTTGCTAGAAAATAACACAAATCACAAAGCACTTTAGATATGCTCATTAGACAGGCAATGAAGAATTTATGTGAGCAAAATCATTACAAAAATCAAGATAAATTGCAATCTTTTTGGAACAGTTTGGAATCAGAGATTAATCTGTTGAAGTGTCAGATAAATCTTTCTACTGCAGAAACAAGTTCTAATATCTCTCTACTTAAAATATGGATCTTCTCATGAAGATGAAGGTCTAGTATCAGTTGTCCATGACCTTCAGAGGCAGGATGCCTCAGAATTTTGGGATAATATTCAATTATTCTTTTTTTTTCTGTCTTTTTTTTTTTTTTAAGTCAAATACTATTTTCATTTGCACCTGACTTTCCTGTACTTATAGATTAATTTATGAATATAAATATAATCCTGCTAAATGTGTTTATTCTATTTCTTTTTAAAAAGAAGAAAAAAAGGGTGAAAAAGAGTAGGAAGGAAAAGAAAGAAAGAAAGAAAGAAAGAAAGAAAGAAAGAAAGAAAGAAAGAAAGAAAGAAAGAAAGAAAGAAAGAAAGAAAGAAAGAAAGAAAGAAAGAAAGAAAGAAAGAAAGAAAGAAAGAAAGAAAGAAAGAAAGAAAGAAATAGAAAGAAAGAAAGAAAGAAGAAAGAAAGAAAGAAAGAAAGAAAGAGGGGAAGAAGAAAGAAAGAAAGAAAGAAAGAAAGAAAGAAAGAAAGAAAGAAAGAAAGAAAGAAAGAAAGAAAGAAAGAAAGAAAGAAAGAAAGAAAGAAAGAAAACAGAAGAGGAAGATAAGGGGTCCATAAAAGGTAGTTTGACTGACAGCCAGGTCATGATTCAAGCACGAATCATGATTTACAAGCACTAGAGTACAAAATCTTCACTAATATTAACAAGCATTTTATTTCTAAGTAAATTAACTCTAAATTCCCATCAAAAGCTGTTACTAAAGCATATTTTTTGCTTTCTTTGCCTTTCAGAAGCTTTTATGAAAAGTCTCATACACACAAATAGTACATTTCCTTACCTAATATAAACACAAAAGACTTTTTGCTTTGGAAACAAATGTAGGGGAACAGCTGTGCTGATGAGCTACTCAGAGCTCCTATTGAATCTGCAGCTGCTTCTCTCTGTCCTCAGAAAACTCCTGGTTTGATTGACAGATGAAGAGAGAACCACATGAAGAGGAGACCAGATATCAGTCACAGGCTTCAATCAGAGTTGCTTTAAATCTATGAAAATTACAGTTCTTATTTTTAGCTGCTGATGTGGCAGCCATTTAGTCACAAACGGAAGCTTCTGCTGAGTAGGTACAAATCCCTCTTCCAGAATTTTAAGCCACTTAAAATTTATCCAGGTTCAAAACAGTAGGTTTGCACTGCTGGCTTATCAATCTTAGCAGATAAGTTTAAAGCAGGAAAGAGTGTTTATTGACACCAATAAAGTTTTGCAGGAATGGGCTATAACAATTAGAAACTTTTCCCAAGCTCTTTTGCCTTCTTTGTGGGACTGCTTGATCTTGTGGTTTCATTAGAAACTTTAGCCATCTAGGCAGGTAGATATAAATCACATGTACTGATGGCTACCAAAATTTTGACCTGTTCCAGTCTGAAACGTGCACTGCAGGTGTTGATTAGGATAACTACACTGATGTGCTCTGTTATAACTGGAAAGATGCAAGAATCGTCAGCATTCATGGCACAGTGGCTAAATCTAGATCCCATTCTCCTATTACTTCAGCAAACCACGTACAGGAAACAGATGTTGTTTGTCATAGAAAAGAGTTTTCAAACATTCAGGTCACAGAGTTTGGACCCTAAGTAGCATTTATGTCTTTACACAGAGCATACAGACAGGTTTTTGTTTGACATTTAAGGTGCTTAGCATTTATCTAGTGCAAAATTGATTAGTTTTTTTGTCCCAAAGTGTAGCATCCTAAATGTGATATTTGGTGCCAAAATATTTTACTGAATTGCTCTCTTAAGATATGACTTATTTTCTAGAGAGGCAAAAGCATTTAATTTTTTGCTTTAGGAGTTACAGTCCTATTACTCCACCCTGAAAATTGGTATGATTATTATTACACAAATTGGCAGATATACAGGAAGTACAGTGGGTACTTAAAAACTTGGAAGCTGCAATCTAAACTGGGAGGTGAACTGGGAGCACTTCAGAGCGGATGGGTCTGGATAAGGGCCTTGCCTTGCCTCTCTCTCTCATCTATTTTCTATGGGATGGTTACCCAGGAGTGCTGCCTGGATGAGAGCCATCACATGCTTCTACCAGGTTTCTGATTCAGGGCATACTGCAGTGCACACCTGCAGTTCAGTTTAGATGCACTCAAAATTGATGTTTTGGCTATGTTTCAGCTCTGCACTGATAGGTATCTGCCTGACCACCCAGGGAGGGAATCTGTCACCAGTGGCTTACCACAGCATTGGCACATGAACCTTCCAGCCTGACCTATGGGATGCAGACCTGGTTTGTCTCTGACACCTGTTTCAATTTCTCTGCCCTGCATTTAAGAGAAGAATACAATATTTCTTTCCTCCAGCAAGACCAAATGACCACTCCATTTATTTATTTTTTCCTTTCGATTCACATCACTTTCGCATGAATCCCTCGATTAGGTTTGGTTGTTTGACTGTTAAAGAAGGTATTTTATTATTGCCTTAAGGGAGGGAAAGCTGCCAGTGAACATTAAACATGTTGTGGTCCAGTTCTTTCACAAGAAACCCTCATTTGATGCTAACTAACTTACAAGTCAGGCCTGGCCTTAGAAGTTCAGCGCTTTAGGCAAGATAGATTTGTTGGGTTTTTTTAAGTTTTCTTGTTACATGCCCAGTTAAAATATTTTAAAAACGAATAGATATAAATATATGTATTGGTATATGATCGTTTACAAGTGTTATGCACATACATGCAAACACACACACATATTGTGCCACATATTTAATTATCTGAGACAGCTACATTATAACTGAGGTACCTGCTTTTACCCATGCTATATTGCATAGGCTTTGCTCCATATTCTTGGATGTCTTTGGACAAGTCTTGGAAATTATACACATATATAAGCAACCTCAGAGAGCCCCCGCATTTTTTTTCCTATGTGATCATAAAATATTATTGCCTTTCTTCCCCAAGGACAGAACATCATCTAAAAAATTGGGTCTAATGTGCAGCTACACATCATTATCTATACTTCATTAGTTTAAAAAAAATCACTATAATTTTCCTGCCCTGCAGAACCAGAAGTATCAAGTTTGACCTTCTAGAAAGAATATCTTCCCAGTTTCAGAAGGGTCATAAGACCAGATTTTCCAAGCATATCAGTGAGTTAAGTAACCATAACTTGCCTGTGTGTGTACATACCTACAGTTAGGTAACTTCATAGTCCAATACATCGTGCCTACTCCATATAGTAGAAGGTATGCTGAGAACAACATTTCTGGATTACTTGCTTGGTTAACAGCAATCTGTATTTCCACTGAGTATACAACAAGAAAGTCTTCATGTGCTCTGAATGTTCCCCAACTGGTTTTACTCTGTAAATAAAAAAGTTCAACATTTTACTCTAGACCAAACTCTCTGTGATCAATTTTTGCAGGTTTTATAACTTTCTGAAAGCCCTCTACAGTCAGTTTTTAATAACTTTCAAAGATGGAGATGAAGTAAAATTTGGAATCTGTAAAGGGTATCTAAGCAAGAGTTTTCTGCAAAATCTATAGCATATAGAGGACATCAAGCTGTCTAATATGACAGAAAAACAAACCATTGTTACCTATTCAGCAAAGTAACTAGAAGTTTGCAAAACATTAGGGACAATTTACTATCACAGAAACAAGAGCAAAAGTGAGCTCTAGGAGAGTCAGTGAGACTTTCATATGTTTAAAGTAAAAAAAAAATGCTTAGCCACTTTGTTGAGTTCCAAAATTCAGCTATTTTAAATGCATACTTTATATATTTGACTTTACCAGAATTTATGGATGTCTCAGCATTCAAAATCTACATCACAGATTCAGATGTAGAGGGCTTGAAAATAAATACAAAAACCTATAAAATGCAAGCCAAAGATATCGTCATATCTATTCTGGTAAAACTAGTTTATATTCTACCTTCCACACTTCCAGCTGAATATTACCATTTCTCCTTAGACTAGTTTTCTATGGTGACAAGAAGAAAGGGAATTAATTACTCCGCTTGTATGGAAGAAAATGCAGATAGCTATTATTCTGGTTTACATTTTGTGTCTGTTAGGAGTATTTTGAAGCTGAGTACATCTTATGAGTCATTTTGCTTAAATGATATTTTAACTTTTTTTTCTAAAAAAAGTAACAAAACTATGAATTATTTATAT
This sequence comes from Monarcha castaneiventris obscurior, assembly GCA_026261815.1. NCBI lineage: Eukaryota > Metazoa > Chordata > Aves > Passeriformes > Monarchidae > Monarcha > Monarcha castaneiventris. The sequence goes on along the minus strand of JAMPIT010000566.1, from coordinate 1,826,085 downwards.
CTTTATTCAGTTAGTTGTATTTTTGTTATATTCTGTGTAAATATCAATCTTCCTGTTAGGAACAAAACTGTGCTTTAATTTTAATATTTTAATTCCTCATTGCCTTAGAGTTTTTTGAGCTGGGGTAACAACACATCTCCTTCTTGGTAGTCTAACTCAATCTCTGCTTAGAGTTTTTTGTTTCATTGATTCAGTCTCCCAATGCCTGTAATATGATAAATATGTGGAAACTTGAAAACCGTATCTTGTTTACATGGCTATGCAGCTGCCAAAACAGCTGCCATTTCAATTTTTGAAAGGGAAACAAGGGCCTCTTATCTGCTGTGGAGGAAAAATAGAGTGATCCTTCCATTCATTTTCAGTGTGTCTCAAAAACATTTAATGACATAGAAGAGCCAACATTTGAAAAAGATATTAATCTCTATGCAAAATACTAAAATGCATTTCTAAGGGTTAAAATAATTTATTTTCTTATGTTAAAGCATTTTTATGTATCAAGGTTGCAAGGAACTGAAAACTGCAGAAGATGGGAGTGCTTCCAAAGAGTTCAACACTCCCACTAAACAATATAATTTCTGTCCAGCAGACAAAGGAAAACTAAAACTAGTGTTGATGGGTCCTGGTGGATGCTGTATATTTCCATTAGAAATACAGTTTAATATTTTCAAAAAATCATTAAAGTGAAAAATTTTTTAAGCAAATGAAAAAATATAAATATCAATTTTCTTTCAAAATATTTCTTTTTAATAACATTGTTATTTATATTGACCATAAAATGGTGTAAAAGCCAAAGCACTCTAATTTATATTACTCTAGATAGACTCATCATCAAAATAAAATATTTTGAAAAAAGATATTTATAATTTTCACAGAAAGTGATGAAAATGTATTTTTACGAAATATTTTGCTTTTGTTGAATCATCATTTCTTAGTGGAAAGGTGTTCAGTGAGATGCTCAAAATCCAAAGCTGAGCATTCTTGGCTGGGAACAAAACCAGTCACAGTTCCATATCCCACAAAAGGATGCAAGACCAGAATTTTAATAGGGAAGTTCCATCTTCTGCTGGAGAACTCTTTTCTGACATAGAGCAGCAGAGTTACCTAATCTTCCATCAACTGCTAGATTTAGGATCAATATTTGCCAAAACATTTCCATGGGTGCATAACTCAAGTTATTCATGCTAATAACATAATGCACGAGCTACAGACAGCTTGTTTCTGAGCAATTAATACAGATGGTCTCAGTGTATTTTAGACCAACACTCAGTGGCTTTCAAAACGTGTCACATCCTTTCCCGTAACCCTTCCAGATCTGCCATGAGTTAAGTTTGACCTTGCCAACTAATGTTTAAAAGCCAGAAATAGAAAAAAAAATTCTTTACTAAGAGTTCCCATCACAACATATCTACATATAAAGTATATATAATTTGTATCTCTAAGGATACCATTTAGCTACCTGTCTCTGTCTTATCATGACTATAGCCCCTACACAACCTGCTGTTGACATCCTTTAGCTTCTATATTTCATTTCATTGCAACTTGGGTTAGGGGAAGTCTATTATTTGCACCACTTTCAGACACTTATTTTTTAATAATAATTTATTTGTTAATCTTTGAATTTGCACTCTAATCCAAGCCACAATAAAAGTTAAGAATGCAGACAAAGATTTCTAATTTTCTTTGTTGACCGAAAGTAATAATTTTAAAATCTGAACTATTTAGCTGTACCTTACTTAAATTTTAAATCCTTTGGGAGCAAATCAAGGATTTTTCTTTAATGACCTCTCCCAATGTATTCTCTATATACTGCCAGGAATACAAAAAATAAACAATATTCTTTCCAGCTACATGATAACATTTTTCTGTAAAGAAGCATTTATTCCTTGAAACAAAATGTTCATGTTATATTTTATGAAGTTAGCCCCAAAAAAACAATATAGGGACTGTACACATTCTCCTGACTCTACATTTTCCAAAATAAGAGATATCTTTTAAATAATAAAGTGCAGCATTCAGATCTATTGTCTGAGGTTTTATTTTTCAAAGTATGACCTAATCTGGTGTCCTGTCATTGTTCTGGCAGAACATGAAACAGCAAATATGTTAAATTTGAGTGGTTTCCTGAAATGTTATTCTATCAAACTGGCAATTTCCGAAAGGATTTGGAAAGGAGTTTGCAATTCCTTAGACACCAGGGAGGTCCAGCAATGGCTGCCAAGATGATCTGCAGCTCAAGCTGGTCCTAATATCTGAGCACATAAAAACATTCCTTTTACTCCAATTTATTTTTAGGCCTAATCTTAAACAGATTTGAGAAACCTTCTGAGTATCCACTGTTAGCACTTCCAAATGTAAAGGACTTGATATTAGTGTTTTTATACTTTGTGGCACACAGAAAAATTACACATTGCTTTCTCAGAGGATTTTTAAACAGAACTTTTTAATTGCAAAACTGAAACCATTCCATCTAAAAAGAGAAAGTAAGCAATAACTGAAGAGAAGATCTTACAAATAAGGACAGGGTGTACCCTAGGAGTCTTATCTATGTGAGCATGTACTTAATCTGTAGGCTATGTACTTCACATACTTTTTATTATTGCCAACAAATCATGATGTTTCCAAGATGGTAGCAACATGGAAGAAATCTGTGATTCAGTTGTGGTTTGGAGCCAGCTCAAATTGCAACTTCTGAAAAAGATCTAATTGGAAACCTAATTCTTCAGCTAGCCTTATTGGTCTCCAGTTAGAGCAGGGACCAATGCTATGTGGGATAAGATAAGTCTGCAGACTTAGTCCTAACATGATGGATGAAGCAGAAAAGGTGCAAACCTGAAATCGTTTAGTTTACTCCATCATTGCCATTTCAGTTCACCATAGCCTAGCATCAAGTTACCAATACCTCTAGAGTCTGGAAGTGCTAATTATGTCAAACTTGTGAGTCTGTGAATAATATTAATCTCAGAAAACTTATCTTGCATCTTTCTTGCAATAGAGATGTGCCTAGTTTGTGTTTTAATCATTTGGCATTGAATGTAACTCATTTCAAAGTGCTAGTGAAAAAATATTATATTTGTCAGCAAAAATAAGTAAAAGCACCAACTATGGAGACAATCCACAAAAAGCAGATGCTCCTGAAGGCTGCTCAATATCTTGCTGGAGAGCACAGAAATTAAGTCATATCTTCTAGGTCTCCTTGTGCAGGAAAGGAAGCGGACAGAGGCAGAAGAAACCTAATGAAGCTTGTAAAAAAATATCATCATGGAACAGTATCAAAGCAGCGTGTAGTACATAATATTTAATCCAAAATAACAGTTAGAATAGCCAGAGTACCTGAGGTTTGTCATCTGAAACGTATGGTCGTCACTGACTTTTTGCATGTCACCTTGACTGTCCAGTTTAATTTAAATTGGTACTTCTCTCCCTTCTTCCAGGAAAAGGTGAGATGTAAACGAGAACAATATCTTCCTCCTGAGACAGATGTTTTTCTCTTGAGTAGACTACAGAAAATCATGTGCACCTGCTCTCTTGAACATATACCAATGGACAACCAGGCACCAAAAAACATGGTTCAAGGGTCAAACACAATAGGGATTGTGTTTGTGGTGTCTGTATGTAGTGTATTTAGGTAGAGTATCACAGTTTTACGTAAGGCACATATTTTCTTTGGAGAATGTCATGCAATGCCCAGGGATATGGGGTAGCCACACCTCAAAGCAGGCAGAGGCCTTAGGTAGAGGCTGTGCTGTTTCTACTTCATTATACGTTACGGGCTTTTTGCTTTGGCTTTCTGCACTATCTACTTGAAAGTGCCTGAGTTCAGATTAGTGCATTTAAGACAGCAACTTTCTTTCTTCCGTGTCTGGTCCTGAACCATCTTTGTTCTCCTACCTCCTGATGACCAGCCATGTCAGGTGACAGGACATAGCATGGAAGTTCTCCCTCACAAACAGGGGAGGAAAAGAATGAGGTTTGAAGGGGGTTTCTGGATTAGTAGGCTCCTAAATAGTATTTACCATTTCAGTTTGGAGTCACAGACAGAACTCCATTAAAACTTATGACTGTGGTTGTTGTCCTTTACAAGGCCTGCAGCAGAAGTGAAGGGGGTTGGTGTGTAAAGAGAAAGGACAGATCAGTTGTCCTATCAAGTCAGACAAACCTAGCAGGCCATGTCAGCACTCAGGCTGCAAAAACAAAGGGAAAAATAAAAAAGAAAGAGGGAAGATGAGGTAAGAAATTCAGCAGCATTATCCTTTTTCTCTAATGAGACATTGAGAAGTTAGAAACAAGTGTCAAATATTATTCACCGAGATTGGTGAACATTTTAGATAATGCTAGTGGACAGAAATTAGAGCTTTAAATATGTGTTTGAACTATTTGTTTATTTTTTTCCAAATTTCAGTATTAAATTCTATTGCTTACTTATTTGTAGTGGCCAATGCTAAGTAACTGAAAGAACTGTAGTTGAGTCAAACCTCTCTGTCAGAACTGCTTATTTCCTCCTGCATACTAGTTACAGGAAGTTTGATGTAGTTGGTGTAGTTGCAGGACTGTGGAAAATGCCACAACATTATGTCACTTGTTTGAGGCCTCTCATCCAGGACCATCCCACAAAATGCTATTCAAAGGAGGAAGATCATAACTGCTACTCAAATTAAGGGGTATGGGGTAGATTTAGACAATTTCACATCATTACATTAAGGTCATCCACATGGTTAATATGTGTTGTATTTAACCTATTATTTTTGATAGGATGCCAGATAACTGAAGCTGAAGGGAAGCTGGATTGTGTTGATTTCTGTGAAAGATAAACAGATTCCAGGGGTATTTAATCAGGCACTTTCAGATTTTTATGAAGATTATGTATTTGAATTGTATATTTCTCTAACTCTTACTGATTTGTATAAAAATTCCAAGAGAGAGAGTACATATGGCGAGAAAACAAAGATTTTTCATGCTTGAGATTTAGTACTGTTATATAATAACAACTTTCAGGTCTTAACGTCTTTAATTGTTGGCAGGTTTTTTTAAATCATAGTATCACAAAAAATTTCATGTAGGAAGGGACTCCAGGAATCCATTATTCTTCCCTTCTGCTCAAAGAAGGGACAGCTCTGAGGTCAGACCTTGTTCTGCATTTCTTAAGAACTCAGTGGTTGCACTGAAGGGCATTTACACAATTTCCTGGACTTTTTTCAAATTCCATGGAAAGAAGAACTGAGGGAGGAATAAATGATCAAGGGGAAGTAATGGGAAACATTTTTTCACCTTTCTTATCTGCAACCAGGAGCAAGGACAAGGCTGTGTGTTTGTGCCTTTGGTAGCTGAGTACATGGAGCTGTAATGCAATAACAAATGATGCAGGTTCGGTGACCCTGCCCTTAATAGAGGTCTCTAAAGTGTCAACAATGTCGTCAATTGGTCTACATCCGTTGGGACAGAATCTCATAATCCATCAAGCTTTATTAATTTCCTAGGATTAAAGGAATAATTACTGTGTAGCTCTGTGTGGAACACATATCTTTGCCACTAGGTAAGACTCAGGGTTCTGTTAGCTCTTCAGACAAGCAGCTAACTTTTGAAGATATTGTCATTCACTGTGGACACTAATTCTTCTTTCATCAACATTTCTGAAAAGAACTGAGTGTCATGTTTTTAAAAGCAGATCTTTTTTTTCACTCTAATACTGACTGCTTACTAAACACATGGGATCTGCTAATGAGTGTTAATTCGGTTTGATCTCAGCTAGGAAACTTCGTCTGCTGGTTTCTTCACCCAGAAAAAAAAATAATTAGTGACACTGATGTGAATATAATGACAAAGCCATATACAATAAGAAGGGAAATTTTGGAAACTACAAAATAGAATATGATCAAATGATATACTAAGGAATGAAGAAGAACATATGATATATGATGCCTAGGGATTCTAGGGTAACAATGCTGCTGTGTGGTATCAAGTGACATGAAAACAAATTGCAAAGTGTTATACAGGCATATATATTTATATATATATATTTATTAAGTGTGCATATGTCTGTCCTTTCCTGTTTGTTATAACTTTGGTGACCCACAAATAGTTACAATATTCAGAAGGAAAAACTATCCAGATGGAAGGTGTATAACAGAGATTAATAGGTGCTCAACAAGAGGACATTGTTGAAGCCTGTCAGTACTTCAGGCAATTCTTACAGCTCCAGTCAGAGAAATTTCTGTTTAAAATTTCTATTTAGTGTGCTAATTTCATGCTTGTGAAACTTGTGTTTTGGGCATGGTCATGTCACATTACATCATTTAATTCCATGTTTGACTGACAAGAAAGTTGTACTAAAGGTGGTTGTTTCTATAATGGATTATACACTTTCATATGCTTTTATCTTTTAAACAGAAATAACTGATTTTACTGACATTTTCATTTAAGTCCACTGCATGAACAAACTCATGGCTGTAACTAACAGCACTGTGAGAAACTTATACATTTTACAAAAATAGGTAATTTATCAATGTACATTGTTTAATCTTCAGAGTCTATATAAAACATATTGAAATGCCCCCAATCACTTGCCTATACAGACTGTGTCCCTGAGATAAAAATTTCTTGTTCATGTCTAAGAATAGTTCTGTGCTAAAAGGAATTTTGAAAATATTTACATGGAAACACATTTAATGACCTTTTATATAAATCAGCACCTGGTGCACAATTCAGTCAATTTTGGTACAAATGAGCCTTAGAAGTGCCTGTGAAGCTCTTCCTGTAACAATGAGATCTCAGACAAGTGACTGGGTTGCAACACCATAAGAAGGTATTGACCCCCAACAGGTGATTATAAAAATAGGCATAATTTGCTCTAAATGCAAATTAATGTCATCCAATTCATAATGGTTCCTCATAGTGACTCACCTGGCTTAGGGTAATGTTTAACTTTGAATATGCAGGCACTCAAATGCATCCCAAATTAGCCTCTCATGAGATGGTTGATGTGGCCACCCACCTATGTGCACCCTGGTTGTACAGATCTGTGTGTTTCAGTGGAAGCTGAGCTGAGATCATGAATTCATCTGCTGCAGGCATTATAAGAGCTACCAGATGCTATACTTTTTTTTTCTTTTTTTTTTTTGTTTTTGTAATTAAACATTCAGTTTTCAGTTTGGTTAAACACACTCTTACACACATGTATCACCTTACAAAAGAAGAAGCAGAATTATATGTAAAAATGGGAGAGAAAGGGAAAAAAAAGACATAAGGAAAAGACAGGTAATATATTCCTGTCACTAAAGACAACTATGAAATTATTTCCATTTCATCAGGATGTTAAACAGCAAGCTCTAAAGTTAGACACTTTAAATCATAGGAGTAGAAAATTCACACCTTAGATATTTAAGACATCTGGAAGTGGATCTCTCATTAGAACTTCAGTGAGTTCTTCTTCTTTTCAAAGAAGTATTGGAAAATTGGAAATAACAAAGGGCTGCAGAAAGCTATTATTTTTTCAAAATGTTAAAAAAGGAAAATATTAGATACCAATAGGTAATATGTCAATATAGGTGAGAGTAGATACAGGATTTCACCAACAAAAAAATTAAGAGAGACTACCACCAGTAATGACAATTGTAACAGACTTGTGGGGAATAAAATATTAGACTCGTGCCATGCAATTTAAATTGAGAAAACAAGTTTGAGAAAGCATGAAATCAACCTTATCTAATTCCAAATTGCTGTAGGACCAAATACAATCTATCTGTAAAAGTTTCTCCTCCAACTTTAGATTTGAGAGATACTATAATCCCTAAGTGTTTCCACTTCTGTAGAACCACATGCCAGTTCTCGAATAAGTGGCTCAAATCTTGTTAGCAGTCAAATAGATTTTGTCTGTCATTATGCCAGTAGATTTGCTGAGCTGATCAATGCTGTCTTACAACATGCTGAGACAAGGTTCCTCTTTGTACTTGTCCTTCCTATGCTAAAGAATACAAGGGCCTTTGACACTATGTAATTTTTAATTCATTTTTCTCATATTTGCTGTTGCTGTTGTCTGGGCTGTTTTCTTCTGGTCTCTATTCAGGCCAGTAATACTTTTCTTTTAAGAAGGAGGTTGAAAGTCACAGGAAACCCATCTGAATATATTAGGGCAAAGTAGAACTGGAATTATTATTTCTAGCATTTTATACAAAGTACATAAATTATTTTGGTCCATAATGAGCTTGTTTTTAATCTTAAGGACTTCCTTTTAAATTTTCATTTACTGGTATAATCTGCCAGGCAGTATTTTGAGATTTTTGCTTCCCAAAAGAAAGAATTTGCTTTCTGATTCCTACATATGGCACTGGTCTTTTCAATATTCCATCTTGTTCAATCTGAACATTTTCTTAGCATTCACTAATTTATTTTAAATTCTGATCACAGACTCTTAAATTTGTACAGCCTCTGTCACCTTGCTGTCATCTGCTAATGCCATCAATATAAATTCTATTCTGCAACTGAGGTTGTTATGGCTCAGAATTAATAAATCCAGGCTCAGGGTAGACTTTTAGGTAATCCTATTTGGAATACGTTGCAGATTTGAGATGAATGTATTGATAACCATTCTTTGAAGCAAGATACACAGATTCTCCCTCTCCTGATTGACTGGACTAGATCCAATTTGAAAACAAACTAGCCTCACGCACATTGCTCTGCTTCTTTCGCTATCAGGTTGGTACATCAGCAGAGGGTGGTACTGGGAGATAAGCCTTCCCCAACTGTTGCCAACCTAGGGATTGCTCAGTGAAGGCCTGCCCAACAGGTCTGAAAAAAACTGGAGAATGTTGGAATACATGATTATCTATTCCAAGGTTGTGTAATCTACTGAGTCCTCATGATCACACAGCCTGTATAGAGACTTTCTTTGTGTGCTTCCCTGCCTACATAATCCTTAAAGATTTTAGGGCTATCAGACCAGCCTAGACACATCCTCCATTTTTGTAGGTTTCCACAGCGACCACGGCCTCTGGGAAGACCTCAGATTTCTGTCTGAGCTGATCATACCCTCTATGAATCTGGAGTATTAAAGCATAAAGTTAATGAGGAGAGTACATCCAAGAGAAACTAGTTTCTATGCAATGTGCTGAAGGTGCTATACGTTCCTTTGGGGAAGGGAGGGGTGCAATGGAAGTTGCACCTTTCATGAAAAAAAGAGTTTTATATCAAATAAAGAACTAATAATTTCTCCATTGCTTGGAAATCACAATACGTTCCTAAAAGACCTTCCTAGCCAGAACAGAAATCCTAACCACAGGTTTTAGATGACCAGGAAATGGACCTCTCAAGTCTGTCACACAAATATGAAGCCGTGGAAAGTCTAATATAGTGTTACACAGTACAGGTGCATTGCTGAGATGACTTGCTGATGGTAACTTTGGTGAGGAAGATCTATTCTTTTTCACAGTTGAAGAAAGAATTTTGTCAGTGACAAGAAGGATGGCTTACATGCCTCACATTCCTCAGAGCTGAAAATAATGAAGGGAGGGAGGAGAGGGAAAAAATCAAATTTCTACTAAGGAATCAGCAGGGAACTTAATGCAGGTGCAATATTTCTCAAGACAAAGAGTTTTTTTGTTTCACCTCTGTCTTATTCAATGAAAATGTACTCCTCCCTTCTCCCTCTCTTCATCAGCACAAAGTAGATTAAAATGTTGATACCCTCTCCTGACAAAGATATTTTTACAGTCTTTAGTCAAGTTGTTGGAGCAGGATTAACTTCCTACAGAACTTAAAATAGTTACATTAAGTTAGCAGAGTTCCACATAGTTTCATTAACCTATTTTTACTAACTATGCTGAATTACTTTCTGCATCTACTGCTGCATGGCTGTAACCTTCTGTACTCTCCCAAATCTATAAAAAAAGCCGTATATTTCATTGAGCCAGAGTATCAGTGCAATCACTGAAATGACAACTACAAATATACCTTAACTCCAGAATTAATCAAGACTGTGTTTAACCCCTGTATTGTTGGAATTCATATTATTTAGTTCTGAACAACAGAAAATGTAGGTTTCCCGTAGGTAAACATCTAACACTGTTAGAAAAACTTTTGTTGCTCTTACCAGGAGTTATTTGAACTGTATTTTGAATCTAGAACATGACTTCACTTAGGTATGTATCTATCTAAAGTGGGGTTGCCAAGAGGATGAATTCAGGCTCTTCTCAGTGGTGCCAAGCCATAGGACAAGGGGTAAAGGGCAGAGACTGACGAATAGGAAGTTCCACCTGAATATGAGGAAGAACTTCTTTACTCCAACCTGACTGAGCACTGCAACAGATTGTCCAGAGAAGTTCTGGAATCTCCCTCACTGGAGATATTCCAGAACCATCCAGACACAGTCCTGTGCCATGTGCTCTGGGATGCTTGAGCAGGGAGGTTGGACCAGATGACCCACTGTGGTCCCTTCCAACCTGACCCATCCCGTAATCCTGTGATTCTGTGATCCACTGTGCCATGCCTGTAGACTGCTCAGGGGAGGGGATTTTGTACTGTACTAACTCCCAAAGTGCAGAGTTTGGGAGACTTCTCTTAGCACAACCAAGACTTCAAATATTTAACAGGATAAATTATTTTCAGAGCCTGGCAATATTTTCTGGGGCTGGTTAAGCAAGTATGGACAAGGATTTTACTACAAAACTCATACAAAATGTGGAGAGAAGCAAGTCCTTTGGCAATGGGCAGGAGTTCTCCTTGTAGACATCTTGTCAAGTTCTACAGGTATTGTAGCAAGGCCTTTACTGTTTGAAAACAACTCCACATAGTTCTTTAAATGCAAGCATGATAGAAGTCTAAATTCTACTAAAGTCTACCTGGATCCTTTCTATTTAGGGCACTAATGTTAACAAATGGAGAGAATTCAGAGGTGCCTGCCTAGCTGAACAAACCTGAGATTTGCAACTCCAAAATACATAATGAATGACCTGTGTTAACAAACTTGCAAAGGTAGATTCTTCCATAAAAGAGAGTGTCCTTCACCAAGCATATTGGTAAAAATTTATCCTCAAAATTACTCGCAGAATAAAAAAGTTGAAAAGTATGAAATTCCAAGCTGTTGAAAAATATTTTAAATTTTTTTTAATTTTTCCATTAGAATAAACAAAATTACAAAAAACCCCAAGGTTGAAAGCTTACATGGGACAATAATTTCAATTTATGCTTAGTCACTTGAGTCATTATACAGATATTATTTTGCAGAATTATACATATATAACATTAATTTTTTGTGTTCACCCAGTTCTTTGTGTGTCAGAATACAGAACAAAACACATTTTATGTGTCTCTGCTTATGTACATAGCTTATCTTGGAAATGTTCTCAAAATTCAAATGAACAATCAGAAAGTATGATACTATTGCATATGACTGAGACCTAGGGTTCAATATATAATCATAACCAAACTGTGTGATTTATATCGACTGACCAAGATATTAATCAGGATAAAATCAGATCTGGAACCTCATTTTAAGAAAAATAGTAAATCAAAAACATTGTTTGAAACATAAATGTAAATTAATATACTCATGAATGTTCCTTCCGTAATACATCTTCATGCACTTAACTGAAGGCAGTCTGTGTACACAATGTGTACATGTATTTATACATGTACAACTTATAGTCTCTAAACTGACATAGTGATGGATTTACATAGAACATACATAACAAACATAATATAGTGCATATGCATATAGTGCATGTAAAATCACTGAGTGTCCAGGACAGGAGGAATAATTCATTATCTAAATTCATTTGAATTTTAACACTCCTATCAGAAAATGGTTTTTTTATTCTAGTCTATGTAATCAAATTTTTCTGTGTGGAAATCTGTGAAATCATTAATAGAAAAAAAATTATACAGGACAAGCATCTTATATTTGCTACATGACTCCTCCACTGATGAGGGTGATTCAGAATTTTTGTACCATGAGAAGCAATTGTTGAGGAAATGCTATATCCAGGTCTCCATATATCACTACTAGGGGACAGAATTTTGGTTGGAATTGTTTATTTTTCTATCAACTTTTGTTCAGGTACTACACAGGTGTAATTGGAAGACCAAAGGATATATTCTGCCCTCATTTGTCACACCATAACAGCACCTTGGCAAAGTAACTGCAGTGTACCTATAACAAGACCCACAGAAACACCAACAGAAAATCCATGAAGTAAAAATGTGTAGGATCTGCAGGAAGTATTTATGTAGGACATATATATATGTGTGTAATCAGGCCTCTGACACAGAATCTGACAAAGTGTGAATAATGACTGGATTTCAGTTTAGATTTTGTTTTCTTGTCTTGATTCATACCCAATCTCCTCCCTGTGAAATCAGTAGAACCATTACAGATTCACACCACTATAACAGTGTGCGGAAGCCAGCCACCTTATTTTTTACTTATTTTTAAAAAAACTGAATAATTGAGACACTTCATAAAGAAGGAAAATTATTATGTGAAATCTGGAGCACTACATCTTCCATCAAACATATGGAAAGAACATCTACTATTTCACTCTGAAAATGCACCAGCAAGAGTTAAGTGAGGTGGGAATGATAGCACATAAACCAGATCACAACAGTTGCATTCCATGTCCACTGCAGTTCCACAGAAAGAAGGAGAATTAATTTTAATTGTATTTCAGTCATTGGCTTAGATGATCTGGCAGCAATGCAGGGACTTTGGTATAATTTTGTTTCTTGGCTGTGGTCCACTTTGCTTAGACATTAAAATGATGGAATGCAGCCATAATGATAGAAACACCCTGGAAGAGGGTTTTGGTCTCCCCAGGAAACAGAAGGATTCTATAGGTCTGATTTTAGCTGGAAATGTCTTGAAGTGTAAGTGAGAAAAGTGTGGTTAAACTGGAGGGAAAGCCTTCCTTCCTGACAGCAATGCAAAGCTGCAAGGGACAGCCAGGTATTTCCCATGGAATAGTGAGTGCATATATTAAGGAGTGTTAAACAGTTGAGACATAATGACCTTGTTTCAGAGAGCCACAGTAAGACGTGATGTGTAAGGCAATTGTGAACTTTATTAAAATTTGATAGCAGATTAGCAAAAATATTTGAAGAATAAATTTTTTGACTTCACCATGGGCAAAATACCAATCCATGGCCCATTTCTATAGTGCAACAAATTTCTGTCACTATAATTTAAAAATGTCATGTTCAACTAATTTTTTGAAGTCTAATGTTGTCTTTGTTGTGGTTTCACATTTTTCATCCTTTCCCTGTGCTAAAGGTTAGCATATAAGAAATGTGTGTCATGCTAGTGGGGTCTCCAGAGTTTCTTTTCCTCGTCTCACCGCAGGGAAGTTTTGGTTTTCTCTCTTTCTGTCACTTTCAGCTTTAGCTATGACTCTACCTCAGTGATTTCGTAAAGAACTTCACTGAGGAAATGCGGCAAATTCCAGTGACTCAAATGTTAATTCTTCATTTCTTATCAGCTGTTTTCTTGATGACAAACTGTGTTTCCAGAAACAAAGCTGGGTTTGACAATAACTTTTCTCCATAATTATGGGAAACAGAATAGTTACTCCCAAGTTTTCTCTTTCAGCTTCCTTTTATAAGCCAGATTTTGACCTGTGGTAACATCATCAAACCTAAGCAAATCCTTCTGAAATGCCACAGGTGTGATCATATGCCAGAATAAAAATTATCTGGTCAAGTTTGAGGCAAATCAAGCAAAGCATTTCTGTCAATGCAAGGGTTCAAACTGAAGTGATCTTACATTAGGATTTTTTTTTTTGTTTTCTCTCTTTTCATTTGCCAAAGCTTCAAAAGGGTTTGGCCTGAAACCTGCAAATCAGTTTAATTTTTGTTGGACAAAAGTATTGAAGTCAAAAGAGTTGTGCCAGAGGGCCGGCCTGAAGGAAAAGCGGATGCTGGGAGCCACATGAGAGAGCAGTAAGCTGTCTAGCAAGGTGTGTCCTGGGAATAACAGAACACAGCTCTTGTTCTACCAGTTTTGGAAGATCTATGAGAGGAGTAGAACAAGAAAATACCTCTTAATGTAGCTTTTTGTTGTACAAGGAGGATCTCCTTTTGGAATTATTATCATGGGACTATTCACACGTATATTTCAAAGCTTCTGTATACAATGAACACTGAGCACAGGGATATTAGCACACCTGAGAGTCAAACAGAAAGAAAAAAATAAAACATTAAGGTACTTTTCAGACATCTTACTACCCCTTGAAAATTCTCTTGCTCCTGCATATTTCATTTGAGTACATGTGAAATTTCACAGCTGAACTTTTATACCACAAGTATAGTGGTGGAAGAGGGTTGAACTATTTCGGAACCTTAATCACTAAAGCAGTGTGCACTGTTCACAACTGTTGATTTTAAGATGAAATTATATTTTTCAGAGTAATTCTCATGGTCTATGATATATTATGTTTTGTGATATTGTCTGAAATGACTTTGTTCAGGCTCCTCGTGAATGGGAAACCAGGAAGCTAAGCTTGAAGGTTGCTTCTGTTCTTCACCCTTCTTAGATTTGGGGAGTCTCTTTTTTCACATCAAGCAGCATACTAGGATTCCCTTAGCTATAGATTTTGCCTCTGGGCCTTATTAGATATTAGATGTGTCTTATTGAGCAGACTTTGGATCCTGCACCAAAATCAGCTGAACACCCTCTGAACAATTGTCCTTTCATGGACAGTAATCTTCATTCCAGATTTTGGAAACCAGTCAGCAAGGAAGAAAGGAATTTATTTTCATTTCCAGTACTGTACATGTGGGTGTGTATATTAAAAGAACTAAACCAACACTGGTCCTCCATGTTAATATCCCTCCTCTGTGCCTGAAGGATATTAGTTGTCATGGTTTAATGACCTTCTCTAATGTAAAAAAAATAGCTAAATAAAATTTATTTTTCACCAGTTTTGCATTTAAGCATTTTAGTGCTTGATTTCCTAAAGAGCAGCACCTAAGATAGAAAGTTCTTACCTCAAAAACCTTCCAAATCAACTAAATTGCCCTATACTATAATTTGCATAACTTTTGAACATGATAGTCACTGTATTCCAGGTAGTCTATATGTCCTGTTAGGGATCAAACATTTATTTCAACCAAATAAATCTCTGTTTTCCCCCACTAAGCAGTGTTATATGTCTGTGCTGAGCTTGAGATTAAAAGATCAGGGACTAGGAAAACAATTAAACATTTGTTCTACCATATCCCTTCTTGAAAAAGAAGAGCTTCTCTGTGAAAGAAAAACAACAAACTCATAGTTCCTTTTGAGATAGGATGTAGTGATCTGATACAGATAAGATGCACTCCTTTTGCCCTATTCAAATGTTAAGCTATCTAATGCAAATATTATTTTCCAGTAACCGAAATCATTCATTTACCCACACCTCTAGAAAACTCTGAATGCAAATCTCTTTCACATACTGAAGTAGCTTTCACTAGCTTATTTTTATGAGACACTAATGGCTTTGTACTGTGACTGCTGTTTTCTCCCTAAGATTAAGAAACTTTTCAAGGGTTGCATGAAAGTAAAGAGTAGTTAGTAGTTTATTATTCAATTTCTATCATATTTATATTAATGGCCTGCATTATAAGTTTTACAGTTGAATTTTTCACTTTGATTTCAATAGAGTTTACAAATATTTTTAATATATGTATTTTGGATATTATATGTTATGTTATTGTTTAGGTGCCGTTTACCTGTAAAGTCATCCTCTACCTTATACTTGCTATGTAATTTATCCCAAGCCTTTTCTGCTTCTCTTTCATGTTGTTTATTTTACTGTTAACTTTTAAAGACATTTAGTATAAAATATATGCCTTTCACCCTTTGGTTTTCTTTGTAAAAATTAGCAGTGATTTAAAGCCTTAAAGCAAACAGTAGTAGCTCTGCTGTATGATAGAGAAACCAGGGAACAAGAACCACTTCACAAACCTTAGGCAAACAAGCCATCCTTAAACTCCCTCCTATTGATCATACAGAGCAGCCTCAAATTGTTTGAAGGGATTCAGCCAAAATAGGAAGTTCTTGTGGTGAGACGGCTGATATGGTCAGGCTGGAAAACCTCTCAACTTCTTCCTGTGGTCACAAAAATTCCAGGACCTTGCCGAACCAGAGGACACTCTGAATAAAGGATTTCTTAGAATTTGCTCTGCCGTAGTCAGGGGCTCTGCAAATGGCATGTGACTCAGTACTGGATGATTTCAGCTCCTTGAGCAAACTAAGATAGAGTAGAAAAATATTTCCCTGCTTACCCTGGAAAGATTCATATGAATAAGAGGTACCACAGTCAAGGGAAGTTTTCTGTGTAGCTTTGCAGACATTTTGGTGGTATATGGCAGCCTTCAGCTTCAACTGGCGTCAGCACAAGGAACAGGAGCTCTGCTGACACCTGTTACTGCATACTCTTACCAAGGATATGTGAACACTGAGTTTGGTAGCTATAATCACATTCACCATGAAGTCTTCTGCAAAAAGGGTACAATGTGTAACTTGCAAATTATCAGACACTGCCTCAAAGCTCCGCACACCCTCAAGTTTTCCATTCTTGGTAGCAGGCGCAGGGGAAAAGAGGATGATCTTCACTTGCCTTGCAGATATAGAGTCTGAATGAAGAAACACGTGCTGCTGTATTGACAAGTTTTTGCTGGGAAACTAATTTTCTTTAGAGGACCCGAAACATAGTGCATTCATCTCTGCACTTTGGTTCACAGGCATTAGACTCTGCTCTAAACAAATGTGCAGAGCAGATAAAGGTAACATTATCATCTCCTCTATGCAGGGGAGGAACTCAGCTGTGAATATACCTCCCTGTAGTCAGTCTGCAGAGCTGGAACAAAGCTGGCCTCAGGCCTTCCAGGGCAGGACTCTCTCAGTGCTTCAGTTCTGTTTCAGTGCTCAATCTCACATCTATCACATCTAGTGGATCCAAGGTATGGGGACCTTTCTGGAAAACTTTTCCTTCATAGATCTAGGACACTGATATATCTTCCCCTTTCTCCAGTTTCTTACTGTCCTACCTTAAGTGATCCTATATCAATTGCATACAGATCCCTTTTGCCTACTGTTATTATTTTGTTTTCACTCATGTGTGCTCAGTGTGTAAAATAAAAAATAAGTATTTAAATCTAGCATCTAATGTGTCAAAATAACATGCAGGCATATTTAAATATTTTAGACATCTAGATCTGATGAGGAAGAGATGAACTAATTTTTTTTTTAAGTCAGATGCTTACCTGAGCTCTGACAAAAGTCAGTGGAGCATATACACAAATCCTTCAGAAGTGATTTCTTTCACTTAAAACAACAGCTTACACTAATCACATCAGCTCTACTGGTAAATAAAAGAGAATGCCAAGGTGCTGGCTTTCTGCCAAGACCTAGACTCCTTCAGGCAGAGGGATATTGAAAAAAATCTAGATGGAGAAGTCTAGCACAGAGCCAGAGAGAGACAGATAGTAATTAAACATTGCAAAATCAGTTTCAATGGTCAACCGTCTCCCTGACTCTCTTTCATTTAGCAGTGTAGATACACTCAGTGTGTTCATAGTTTGTGTTCTTGGGTTCATTTCATGGCTCTGAGAGACAGGGTTTTGCCTCTTTCACCCATATGTTCATAGGAAAAAAGGGAGCCAATTGCATGAAAATCCAAATTTAGATGCTCTGAATTACCTCTTGCAGAATGTTTATTTTTGGTCAGTGTAAACTCCATGAGTTCTTAAAGTTTCCTTCTACAGTTTCAGACATGCCCTATTACCTGTTCCTGCTCATGGAAGATGTCTTACCATTTGAAGAGATCACCAACCTAAGTCCTACTTCTAGGAGCCTCACTCTCTGCTGATCATGGTTCTTAGTTCAGTGATTTCAGTTCTGTCCTTGAATCTTGTAGGCATCACTATGTTCAACATCACAATTTGTAAATCCCTGTTTCTTTCTGGAGTTAAATACATTCATGGCCATTTAAATATGAGCTGTTTTTTGGGGTTTTTTTTCATTTTTTCTTCCATTTGTGACAGCGTCCAGAGGTTTGAACCTTTAAAAGTCTTGATTGTCTCTTCTGAACCAGCTTTCAATTGCTCTGGTCTACTTGTAAATATTGTGGTCATCTTTTTTTTTTTTTTTTTTTTTTTTTTTTTTTTTGTCTGAGTAAGCCAATAAATGTGTGAAATATGCACAATCAAATTATTCACAGGGGAAAAGGTGTCTGGTTTTTGACAATGGTGACTGATTTCTTTCCAGACCCGGTCTTGTTATAATTTATGTTACCAGATACAGTATTTAAAGAGATTTTATGAGTATAGCTTTTGGCCCAAATCCTTGCTCTATGGCCCTAATCCTGGCTCTATGGCCCTTGCAATACAGAAAGGATGTAATAAGACTTTGTAATGAAGCCTTTGAAGGTATGTTCCAAAGTCAGTTCAGCCTTTATAGGCGAAATTGTGTTCAGAAGGAATGTCAACCAGCTCTGAGTTAGTTCAGTTCAAACAATTTAATTTTGAAATGAAGCCTCCTGGGCTACTGTTTTTTCCAGGTTATCGATCTCCTGAGCTACTAATCTTCCATCTGGAAAGAGAGAGAATCCAGGAGAGGCAAGTGGAAGAGTTCCAAAAGAAGGTCTGTGAAAACATTGCTTGGAGGATGCTAGAAACTACAGGAACTTGGTGTGATTGCCATGACACAGCAGGTGCAGTGACTTTATCACTGAGGAATAAAAAATTACAAGATCTCTAGTTTTCTTTACCAGAGCATCCCCTGATATGAGGCAATTTGCCCAGAGGGAAATGAGTGGCCATGCTTGCTCAGCCTCCTCTTCCTGCAATGATTTTTGAAAAGGGTGTGGTTTGCTGGAAGGCTGAATTGATGCTGATGAAGCAAATGAATTGAGTGAAAAATATCTACTCCAGCTACAAAATAAGAATCAATTACAGCAGATTTTGCCTGCTCCATAATGTACCTAGTGCACAAGTGATTCATCTTGAACCACAGTGCAGTCATTCAGAGGGAATACCAAGGTCTCACTTCCAAATTATTACTCATAATTGAGTAGGAGGAAGTCCCTGTTTAGTAGCGTGATGGATCATAGAACCCCATCTCAGAACTCCTTGGCAGGATGGAAACACTTTCTCTTGGACCTAAGCTGAGTCTGAAATGTTTAATGAGTTGAGTCATATCATGAAGTGAAGTAAATAAGGATGAGAAACAGATCATTTGGGTGAGGTCCAAAATACAGCATGCCTAAATCTGGGCTTCCCCCTCATCACTCAGAGTGTGATAGAGTCTGCCCTCAGCAAAGTTATTTTTTTAAGCATCTTTAAAAAGCCAAGCTTTCAACAAGGGTAATTAGTGGGGATTGGCTGCAGTCTATTTTTGCTCTTTTGCAGGAAAGAAACTTTTTGTTTGTTTGTTTGGGGTTTCTTGGTTTGGAGTTTCTGTTTGATTTCCTTCTTTTGCAGCATCAAAGAAACCTCAGTTGTACAGGATGATGGCAAAGCCGGAAGGACAGCCATGGTTTGACACCAATACTCCATCTGACTACTGTTGGAACAACAGAATTCAATATTTGTACTTCTAGAAAAGGTATATAATAAAATATATTGTTAGGTGTTTATCTGGAATTAGCTTGCATTCAGTAGTAGGCAATTACTTCACTACTGTGCTTTAGGAAATCTGACAAAAATCTTCCATAGACTTCCCTTCTCTCACTAACTGAAAACTTTGCTTTCTGCACTTCACCTTCCCCACCTATGGAATGGGGGAATCTGAAGGACTACGATGAGTTTCAAATATTCATACCACCACGAGAGAAGCATAAAAGCACAGCTGAAACACTGATCAACATGTAATGACACAGCCAAATAGGATTGCAGCTGATTTTCACAAACCAGGATGTCTTACTTGGCTGCATGAGCTTCATACCTGGCTAGAATCAGAGGGCTGATTATATGAATTACAGAGAAAGTCTAAACCCCGCTCCCTCCAAAGAAACAAAGACAAGCTGCTTTTAAGGGTTGTGAACTGTCTGGAAAATGAGATTTGAGTAGAATTACATTATGATGACCGAATGGGAATAATAATTACAGAAAAAATCCTGGTCAGAGGATTGTCATCTCATGAGCTAAGAAACTGCATACAGGTAAGTCATTGAGGAGATTCCAGTATAACCTAGATGAAAAACATTCGGTTTTAGTTAACTGTAGAACTTTCTATATGTGAAGCAGAATTTTTGGATTTCACATCTGTAATCAGTGAGGAAGACCACATTTATCTCATAGAATCATCACAGAATGGTGTGGATTGTACAGGACCTTAAAGATCGTGTAGTTCTAAACTTCCTGCTGTAAGTGGACACCTTTCACTAGACCAGGCTGCTCAGGGCCCCATCCAACCCGGCCTTGAGCACTTTCAAGTGCAGGGCATCCACAGCTTCTCTGGGTAACTTGTTGCAATGCCTCACCACCCTCACAGAAAATAATTTCTTCCTTATATCTAATCTATCCCACTCTCTTTCAGATTGGATCCATTTGCCTATGTCTTGTCACTACATGCCTGTAAATTTTCTCTATCCATCTTTTCTGTAGGCTGCCTTCAGGTACTGAAAGGCTGTAATTATGTCACCCCAGAGCCGCCTCTTTTCCAAACAGAACAATCCCAATTCTCTCAGCCTTTCCTCATACGAGAGGTGCTGCACACTCTCTCCAACAGATCCATGTCTTTCCTGTGCTGGGGACCCAAGAGCTGGATGCAGCACTGCAGGTGGGGTCTCACCAGAGCAGAGCAGAGGGGCAGAATCCCCTCCCTGGCCCTGCTGCTCACACTGCTTTGGATGCAGCCCAGGATAAATTTGGCTTCCTGGGCAGCAGGTGCACATTGCTAGGTTGTGTCCAGCCTCTCATCCACCAGCCCCCCAAGTCTTTCTTAGAAGAATTGTTCATTTCCCAACTTGTATCAGCAATGGAAATTCGCAAAAGCGCAGAACCTTGCACTTGGGTGGGGGCCAGTAGGCTGACTTAAAAAAAACAAGGGCAGTCCTATGCTAGGACAAGTCCTAGGTTCCTTCGTTTAGGGTGACTGAAAAAGCCTCCCCCAGAATGTTCTGTTCTGCTATGTTAATGTACCTCATTTCTGCTTCCCTGGATGGCTTGTACCCCCTACACACCCCCAGAGCTTTCCCACTGGGGAGCTTCCCCCACTTCCCCACTCTTCGCCATTCCCTAGTCCCACCTTTGCACCACCCCTTGCCCTCAGATCATTGGTCTCTGATGCTGTCTCAGCTCCCATATATAATTGTGGACCCCCCCCCACCTTTGTTCCCCCTCTACTTCTCTGGAACCTTGCACAAGTGGAGATGCATTAAATCTCTCCTGTAGAACCCCATGCGAAGACTCTTCCTGCTCATTCACCATGCGAGTTTTGCTACCTATCCAGTGTGTGTGTGTGTGTGTGTACGTGTGTGTGCAAGTGTGTGCTGGCTGCACCGAGAGGCTTCCCTGGAGGCACTCTTGGGAAAGTCACGGCACTTTACCATCCAATAGCAATGCAACACACTTGCTCTCGTTAAACCAGATGACATTCCCAGGCTTCTCGAGCTTGTCCAGGTCCCTCTGGATGGCATCCCATCCTTCAGGTGTGTCATCACCACTCAGCTTGGTGTCACCTGTGCATTTGCTGAGGGTGCCCTTGATCCCTTTATGTATGTCACTACTGAAGATAAGGAATAGAAGTGGTCCCTGAAGGACACCACCATCTAATTTCCTGAAGGGAAATGTAAGTCTGATTTTGGAGTCCATGCTCAAGAAACTGGTCCTTCATGCTTTAGGACTCTTTATGTTTAATATTTGTGTCTTTAGTAAATTTATACCCACTTTTGTGGACCCCTGGAATAGCTGCTGTCTTGGAAGGTGTGAGCAGCACAGCTCCTATACCTATGTCCATGAGGAATCCTCAGATTAACCCCCAAACTAATAGGTTTTTTTTCCTAAAGCCCTGGAGGGCTCAGTTTGATAGACTTCACATCAGCAAATAAACCTCATGATATCTGAACAAAGAGCTCCTCTATGTTTTACTTTACCCTGAACATGCTAGCTCAAGTGCTAATGTTCTCATAGCACTGAGCAGAAGAGTAGAATATGTGTTCTTTTCTTTTTTCTTAATATTTCAGCGAGAAAAAAAAAATCCCTTGTTTTCCCTATCAGGTTGGAAAGGTGTACCTGTAGTTGGAAGTCCAGGCTTGTGAGAGACTTGTAGCTGCACAATCATCCTTCTGAGCACAGCTGGCCATCCACCTCTCTTCATACACCACGTTTCTCCATTCCCGAACTTCTACGAATAATCACATCAAGCATATCTTCTTGGCAGTAAGTGGCAGAGAAAAAGAAAAGTGCAGAAAAACAATTTTTTAGCCTTCTTTGTGGTGGTGTCTTACATTCAGAGAGGCCTTTTTGTCTTGTCACTGTATAAGCCTATTTCATGTTCCCCAATCCTTTTTGTGATATCATAGTGCCTTCCCCAAATGAACCCTTTTTCTCCCTTCCTCCTCAGTAAATGTGTTGTAGGAGATTAATGAAAAGCTAACATAAACTATGAAGACAATTTCTCTAAGTCCTTCCTGTACTCTAAAGGGAAAAGAAAAAGAAAGGAATAACCAGTCTCCTTTGCAGGTGAGGGAAGGGAAAGGAGGGGGGAACAGAGAAGGATTATGCTGCAACTTCTCTCTGAGTATTCGCCTGACGTCTCACTGTAAATATCTTTCCTTAAAACAATTAATGAACCAATGTAAAGTAGGATTGAGACAATATCTCTGTGCTGTGGTATTTCCTTATTTATATCTTTTTTGACTGAAATTTGCAATAAATGTGTCTTATTTTTTGTTTGCTTTTGTTTTTGTTATAGTAAATGTTCAGCATTCTGTGTCATGATGGGAATTTTAATGAATGCAAAACAAAAGCATTAGTGAGGGGTAATGCCCAGGATATGAATCAGGTAGGTACATGTATTCATTAGCACTGATTACTAACACTCTTTCATGCTATTGTACATCATAATGTGGGTCAATCAGATGCACCACAAAAAGACTTTTTAAAGAGTTACTGACACTTTGCATGTTCACTTCCAACTCTACATTGATCCAAAGTTTGTTCACAAAAATGCTGGTGTAATCTTAGACCAGAACACCAGAGCTTCCACTCTCTGAGAAGTACAGCCCTCTTGAGGGGTTTAGAAATGTAAGTGCCCAGAAGAAATGGGTCCTGAAAAGAGTCTGCTCCGAACAGCAACCTTTACATATGTCACAAGTGAAGGAATGTTTGTGCCTACCCATGGGGAATTAACTACTTCCCCTTGCAGCCTAGCCACTTGAAAGATAAAGTAGCGGCTTTTTTTCTTTCCTTCTATTTATTCTTTTCTCTCCTTCAGGATGTTAAGATAAACAGGTATGCAGAGCTGATCAATGCACCTTATTTTATAATAGATGCTGGAAATCAGAGAAGTTCCAGCAGAGCAGTGGAAGAAGTCCCACATTTGGTATATAACATATCATATTGCTGGAGTGTCATCAGTAATTGCAGTCAGCAGAAGCAGCACAATCTCAGAGACAGAGACATTTCTCAGAGGCATAAGAAGACAGAACCTTGCCTGGTGCAACCCTTTTTTTTTCAGTCAGATAATTCATTAGGTGAGTTTGACAGTTATGCTTTTAGCAAGCACAGCTTTCTTTGGTGCTGCCTGGATAAAACATAGCACTAATGCTGGTTTTTTTTTCCTTTTTTCCTGAATTGCCATTTCCTTCAGTGAAAATTTGATAATATGCTTTCATTTCAACAGCATATTTTTCCTTTAAGAAAATAAGCAAGCACTAGATCAAAAAATAGCTCTGTGTAATAGTATAATGGGTTAAACACTTCCTCTAGCCAAATATTTCCTGAATGGTGTTCACAGCATGGACAATGCTAAATCTGAGGCCATCCATGGCTTTTGATGTTGAATTCTGAAATGTAGTTCTAAGTGGAAATGGCCTTTCAGTATCACCAGTTTTTCCCCTTCTGCTTCCAATTTTACCACTAAATTTCTAATACTCATTAAAACTGTGTACCGCAGAAATGTGCTGCTAACTAACATAACACTTTGGCTTAGAAGATAGGGAACAAAAGCATGCTTTAGGCACCCAAACCCAACAGCCATTAGGTCATGTCTTGGGGAAGCAAACTTTCCTTTAGCACCCTGCCTCTGTGCAGTAGCCAGTGTGAGACAAAGCAGGATGGCAATGATTATGGCTTCCACAGATCTGTCATTCATCTAAGGTGGTGCATGTGCAGGTGCAACTTCTTTCTGGTCTCAGCTGTGTGTTCTAGATCTTGATACAAAAATAAATCTCCCTGTATTAAATAGTTTTCTTCCAGCTTAAGTCACAGTGACCTCCAGTTGTAAGTTATAGTCTACTTCTATAAAGTTGTTCAGATTGTTTTACTCATTTCTCACGATGAGAAAACAGATGAGCTTTTGCTCAGGAAATTTCTGAATTACTTCCTGCTGGATTTTTCCCTACTAACTCAAGTGGTAAACTAACAAGGACCTTCATGATCTAATTTCTGTCTGTTAGTACCACTAAATGTATTATTAATTTCTATTAGAAAAAGTAGTGTTTATCCAGCCTTTTTAAGACTATGTTTCATTTGTCTTGGTTTTCTGCAGCAGACACTGGAGCTATAAGTTCTGTAAACTCTCAATGTTTTCCTTCCTTATGGCTAAACAATTTCATATTTTTTTACCTTTTTGAAGAGAGAAATCTTCCTGGTGGTTTTGTATTTTTTTCCCCCAGATGATTATCTCAAGTAACAGATTCACACAGATGAGCTCCTTTGAAGCATGTAGACATTTCAATAGCTAAATCTTAAGGGTCCTACTGTCAGATTGTGGACCTTATTATATTCCCAGGATCCCCTCTAACAGTAGTAGTGGAGGTTAGACGTCTGTTAAATAGCCCAATAGCAGCTAAGCAGGATGAAATGGAGAAGAAAGGGATGCGGACTTGATGGTTTAGCAGCTGATTTATGAGACACAGGTGCCAATGTGCCTTTTGAAATGCACACTGTGTGGAATATTTAATCCAAACCTGGACAACTGTCCAGCACCTACAATGGTCTATGTGGGATGAGATGGAGGTCACATCAGAGCCTTGAGAAGCAGCATGAATCTGATCCTCAGCCTTCCTTCCTTCCTCATCCCAGAAGAAAGGTTAGGAGGCACACAATGAACCCAAGCTGTACAGATCTCTAAGCTTTTTAGAGGACTTTGGAAAGGTTGCAGTTGATTAAACCTCATTTTTTGTAAGACAGTTGCCTCTGAATCAGTGAGACTTAGCTTAAGGTAGAGTTCTGGGCTTTGGGGAGCCCAATTATCCTACTATACCTGCACATCAGCGGAAAAATTACCCATCTTAGGCAAATATATAGGTAAAGACTACAGGGCAGTTGAAATAGATGCTAAAGTATCTCTTCAGATCTAATGCACAGTTCCCATTTATACTTGATTATTTTAAATAATATTTTCTCTTTAAGAGTGTCTTCTAAATGCTTTAGTTCTCTAGGTAAAAGCATACCATTTTCCATTTCTATATTTTAATCATTGTCTTGTTATTTCTATTCTTTTTTATGCATTTACAATTCCTAGTTCCTTTGTTTCCTGATCAATACATGGCAGAAACTGTCTCATCCATAATAGCAGGCAAATTAGCCTGAGAATGCTAATGGTACTGGTAATTTTTCATTAAATTATTCAAAAGACTTGACAGATATTCCCACAGGGTCGGGCTTATCAGATGCTTGAGAAATTTTCCAGTGAGCCCAGGGTAATTTGAATTGGATGTTTGATAACCTGTAAACAGAAATTATACAAGAAACAGAACAATGACAGGCTCTGTGATACAGGTCAGTCCAGGCAGAATGAAAATGAACTGAATCCCAAACCATTTCTTGCAGGAACTTAAAATTATTTCTAGAAATCACAAAAAAGCAGGCTTTGTTAGAATTGGGAGACCCATTCTTGCTTTTAAATGTTTGTCCAAAATGAGACACAGTTCAGAACTTTAAAAATTCAGCTCACTGTTATTCCTTGGAGGTCTGATTCATGATTCAACGAATGCTACACAAAGCAGACTCCTTTTGATTTTAGCAAACTTCAGATCAATCCCCATGTGAATTGCAGGAGACATCCTATCAGTGCATAGCGAAATAGAGATAAGCATCCAGATACATTCACCTTATCTGCAGGAAGATAATATGCCTATGTTTGATGTATTGAAATTAAATACTGTGACATTTTAGACTCTATGGTCCAAACAATTTTCTCTTATCATAGTTTCTGTACTGTAAGTTAGATCTAGATGGTTATTTTGTTGTTTTGTTCCCTACACCATTTATGAGAGACCAATTCATGGTTCTATGCACTTGTTAACCTCATTCACCCCTCATGGCATCATTCTGTGGGTTGTTGGAAAGAAACCTTCTGGCTTCATTGAATGCAGCTTTGCTGTGAAAATTTGCAAAAGCATGTAAAGAGAGTACAAATGAAATGGTCCTTTTCTTTCTCCACTAGTCCAAACACTTATGGCCCAAAACAAGATCCCAGTGGTCCTCTCCACTAATGTCTATGGGTAAGCTGGGTATGGAGTACACCTAAGAACGGCAGGATCCAGAGAGGGGGGCAGCAATATATCTGTCTCATGCCTTTCCCTGTCAGATTGACTGAGGTTTACTAATTGCAAAAGTTCATATTGAACCAGACTGTGCTTGAAGAAGAGTACAGCCAGTAGTATTTACATCCCAATCCCTAAAACACATTTTGACTGATGCCCACGAGGCTCATTCTGTACATTATTGCTACAACAAAGAGCATCTCATAACAGCCCGACTCTCTCTGAAACAGACAAAGACCTGAAAGATCAATGGAGAAGGCCCTTAGGAGCTCTGGGAGGGCTCCTTGCTTTTGATGAGACCTCCTACACACAGTTTAAGGGACAGTAGGTCTGGGTACTGTAAAATCAGTTCATAATAAAGCACCCTATGCAAATGCATAAAGCCTGGAAATATGGCTCCTATCCTTCAATTCACATTATAGTGACTGTATTTTCTTAGAAGAATGAGGTTTGGGAATTGTTGCTTCATTTTTAACATTAGAAGTAAAATATAATTTCTTATTGAAGTTTCTTGCTCTAGAGCATTTGCTTATATGTAGCTCTGAACAAGAGCTAACCCCCAGACCTTGTTTCTTCCTTCTACCATTTTTCTTTAACTGTGGTTGACTTGAGTTTTCAGAGTTCTTGAAGCATAATTCACCACTGTGTCAGTTTCCAGAGAGATCTTAATACTTTAGAGATGTTACCACAAATAGTTTTTCTTTCTCCTTTGTTTTAAAGTTTAAAGGAGACTCATCAGCAAGATGTAGTTTAAGACAAGACAATGTACCTGGGTCACTTCTTTTCCATGGCAGTATTTCAAGCCAAGGCTGCTATTGATTTTCAGTTTCTCAGATACTTGCTAGTCCCTAACTGTTTACATGCTATTACTGAAATGAGAAAAAAAATAGAAAGTATAAAATGAAATATGCCTCTGGTTGTCTTTTAAAATCATTAGTATTCCTGCTAGACCCAAATTCCTTGACTAAATAGCAAGGAAATTTTGATTATAGGAAATAATTCATTTGCAAAACATTCAAGTCTTTCCTCCAGGTTTCAGAGTGTGTATGTGTGTGTCTGGTTTTGTTCCGTTTTTTGGGGATTTGTTTGTTTGTTTTCAGAGGAGGAAATGTCAAGAATAGACCACTATTTGCTTATTTAAATGTCGAAGCCTTCATACATTATAATTCTAATTCGTTTCTCTCATAAAAAATTAAAAATAGACTTTTCACTGTGAGCCAGTTAAAAATTCAATTACATAAGCTAGAAAATTAGAGGTTTCCCTTTGGCTGGATACAGATGACCACAATTACAGACCATGTAAACTCTTCCTATCCTTCCTGTCCTAACCAAATTTATGTTTACTCCAACTTTCAAAAGAGAAATCTGTCATGGACTGTAAAAAGAATTATCAAGACTGTCATGGCAGGCTTTCTGTATGTGTGAAATACAGGTCAAACTGAAAAAAAAAGTGGCTATACTTTTTAGGACTATTGGTAATAAGAGAGACGAAGTAATAAAGGAATTTATGTGTAAGATAGCCATGTTCAGCTTGATCTAATTGTGATTACTATTGCTCCACTCCTGGAAAGCATCTCTCTGCAAGACAGCACTGAAGCAGATGCTTAAATTGAAGTGTGTGTTTCTCCTTGTGAAATCAATAAATATAATAAGCTGCTTAAAGTCAGTTGTGACATTAGGTGTTAATCTGAAAGGGACAGATTTCAGTGCAAACCTCAGCATTTTCCTGAACCAAGTCCATGCTATGTTTTAACAGAAAAAATGTTTTCATGACTGTGAGTATGATTTGTAGGAAGAAATAATGGATTTTATTAGATTAATTGTTTGGACTTCCTTGCCCAAAAGCCAAACTGCTCTTTAATTAATATAGTAACCAAATTATTGCTGCAAATATAAAAAATAACAATGGGACCCAATCCTGGTTTTCTTATACAACAAACTTACTTCCTAATGTGCTACCTGTTGGGCAAACACCCTGCAGAGGCAAGCCTGTTATTTTTCTGCACATATTCCCAATTGACTGCTGTCCAGGTGTTTCTCAGATGACCCAGAAAGCAAGCTTTATATTATTATTTTGTTATACTCCATTAAACTTGATTTCTGAGCCAGAGGTAATGTGTGTGGGCTTCATATCTGGTGCTTCTAAATCTCATCACTTAATATGTACACTGAACCCTTCTATTGAAATATTTTACACAATGAACAAAAGAATGCCATTTGCAAAAAGCATAAGAACCTATTTCTACTGTATGCTATTCCATCCTCTCTTATCTAGCCACTTTATCCACATGGATTTCTTCCAGAAGATAAATCTTTCAATCAGGATTTCTTTATGAGCTGCAGCCCTTGTATTGTGGGGTGTATATCAAAATTTCAAGACAAATTCTGTTCCCTTGATTTTGTTAAACAGTACAAAAGCTTAAAAAGCAAGAAACCTTAGATGTCTATTCATTCCAATTAGAAAAATATTTTGTAATTTTTTTTCTACTCAACACAAGTGAACAAGGCTTCTCTGTGTATTATCCTAAATACATAGAAAGTCCCATATATTATACTAAATTAAGGCACTAAAAAGAGTTTAGACTGGCCATAAATGTTGTTTTAAATCAATTTCTGATGTGTCTTGTTAATTTATTTATTCACTACACTGTTATGTGATGCTGCACAAAGGATGTTCTCTTAAAAGCTCTATGAAAAACAGTCAAAATGAATCTTAAATCTCCATTAATGAAGCTTAAATGTAAGGGCCATTACTGTTTACATTTAGGTATATATACCTCCTTCATCTTTCTTCTCTGAAATTTTCTTCCTTCTTTCTCCCAAACAGATTTTGTTCTGCCATTTCCAGAGTTTTGTTTTGTTGTAGCCAATAAAGACTAGCTACTGCAGCTAGATAAAAGTAATAATTTTCATTCCATTAGAAATTCACATATTTTTATCTTGCAAACTCTTCATTTTCATGTATTTAAAATAAACCAGAAACCTCTACAAAATCCAAACTACCAAGCCTATCTGGAAATGCTTGTACATTCCTTTTATTTGCATTACATATCTAAATTTAAATATTTAATTTTAACAAAGCGTGATATAAAATATATCCCTCTGCATTTCTACAGCATTGCATATAAACTGTTTTTTCCAGTTGTGTCAGATGGGCTATGCCAGCTGTCCAGACAATGGCTGCACTCAACAAGCCCACACACCTCATCATGCACACTTCTATTCAGGATCTCTGACAAAATCTCATGGGGCAACAAGGTCTTCAAAGATCTGTGTTTCCCTTTGTGTACTTCATGAAGGTTTGAGTTATTTCCACTCTCATCTCAAAAGTAACATGAAAGGCACAACTGACAGCCAAACCCTCTGAGATGATGGGCTCAGTACAAAACCCAGGTGTGCACTAAAGTCTGTGTGTCTCACCTGTAGTTCTAGTTGTGGAACAGTGGCACTCAGTTCAACAGTGTTCCTGCAAAGAAAACAACAACCAATCAAACAATGGAGGGAATGGTCAGGAAATCTTATTTGACCTATTCTTGAATTAATTGTGACAAAGGTAAATATAATTTATTTTAACTTTCTTTTAACAACTGAACCTTGAAAAGGAGTATTCATATTGTATCCTAATATGAAATTAGTCAGGCTTAAATGAACACAAGGAGTTTTGTTTGCAATTAAACAAATTCTTTAGCTACCCTAAAATTTTAGGTTTTATAAACCTCACAGAATTTTGTCTCAGACTAAATCTGACACATGCTGACAAGTACCCGTTGGAGCTGTGCTTTACTGCAAAAGCTTTTGTTTATAACAAAAAACCTCAGGAATGACTAAAAAATCTAATTGTGTATCTGTCCAAAGTGCAAGCATTTTCCCCACGATGTAATTACTTAATTATGACATTTTCATTTTATTAAAAATGGCAAGTTCAGTATGGTGCTTACAGTAAGCCACAGCAGAAGGATATTGACTCTTTGAAAGATCTTTCAAAATTATGTAAACATCACTTTATTTGCCGTGCACAGTCCAATCTTTCCTATTAATGAAAGATTTCTTTACCAATTTCCCACAGTAAAGTAGTTTATAGTATTTTCTAAATGAACTGAGCAACATCAGTTTTCAATGCAGCAGTGTTACTTTGAAACCTTAGGAGCTTTTTTTTCATATTCCACCTGGGAGCTGATTTAAGAACTGCTGTTTTAAGAGCTATGTCTTTCTTAATATTTTAACAAGTTTACAGACCTCCTGGGGTGTAATACTGAAGTTGCTTCAAGAAAATGTTCTTGTTTCAGTTTTAGAGTTATTCAGGAGGCTTTGTGAAATCTTACTGAACTGAAACAAGGTGAGTTGGATGACACCATACATTGTCTGATTCCATTACACACTTATCTCTGCAAACTAATTTTATTCTTTTCACCTTCTTTTCCAAAGATGTATATTTTAGTACTCATCCTAGTTTTAACAGTTCATTTTTGAGCCTAATATTTTCTTTCCAAATCAGGTCCTGTTGAAATTCTCATTGGTGTCAGTGGAACTAGACAAGTACGTTTGCTTGTGCTCTGAGCTTAAATGTCAAATATCCAACCTCAACCTGAAAACAAGTGGCTACTATCTTTCTTTTATCTTTTTCTTTGTCCAGATTGTGTAAGAAAGTTGTTGTATAGGTGGGAAATTTCAAAATGAGTGACATGAAATGGAATTTACATGATGATGAAGGAAAAACAAAGAATAATCTCTTACTAATGGTCTTTAATGCAAAATATTTTAATATCAGGTGCTCAGATAAGTAGAGAAGATACATTAATTATTTGTTTTTACACCATAGTCACTTATCTTTACACAAAATTCAGTGGAAAATTATTATGAAGGCTTTTTTACAAATATATTGATCAGGTGCATCTGACTGTATGAAAAACAGTGTAGTTACTCAGCTGCAGTGTGTTCTCAGTCTTGAAATCATATAGAAAAAGTGCTAAACTACATACAGAGTACAAGAATTCATTTCTTGTGTAAACTTTCTAAACCTGGTCCTTTTATATTTCTAAAATAAAATTATATCAGGGCATACCCGGGAGGCTTTTTAATCAGAAAATACATACAAGATGAAAAAGAAAATTTAAATTAACCTCCTGGAAAATAACAAGACTAATGCTGTTAAGAAACACTATTCTTAAAATTATGAGAACAAACATAGAAAAATAGGAATTACCCATCTCCTATACGAACAGGTGTTGAGTTTTTCACCTCACAGATACAACAGAGAACTGAGTTAACGACTCTGGCAGATATATCCATTTTGTTCTTGCTAAAGGTAAATTGGAAGAAGTTCTGGAATCATGTATCTAGGTGGGGCAGGAAATTACTCTGATATTTAGAGGAAGTGTATGGAAGGGAATTTCTTTGTTTAAGGGTCCTTGCTGAAAGAACACACCCAGAAGCCCACTCTTGTTCAGGTGAGTGTCTGCACTCAGAGAGATCTGATCCACTGTCCGAGGATGTCAACAGTGTTTGGGCCAAGTGAGTGTCACGAAGGGCTTTAACTCTCAGAAACAATTTCTTAAGCCTTACTCGTAATTCAGTAACCAGTCAATGTGCATCAGAGTATTGGTGTAATACATACAGCAAGAACTGCCACCTAGTCCTTCACAAATGCATCCATGTATTGCTCTGTGATCAATTGTTGTAGCCATATGTAGAATTCCTCTTTTGATACTTTCCACAGCATATTTTTGGGCTTTTCCCTCAAGCCATCTCGCTTACCAACCTTCGTGGAGTGTATCTTTGCTCCCACTGGAGGCATGTGTTTGAATTTGCTCTGTACAGGATCTCACACACATACGGGGTATTTATTTGGTGTATATATAGTTTATATATATATATCTGTCTGTGCATGTGCATGAAGATGTGTGTGTTTGTGTATATGTATTTATATTGTGCGGGTGCACACCTGGATCTCACCCCTGAATGTAGCTTAGGTTAGTGAGGGCACACACTCAGCCAGGAAGAGACATAACCTGAGGTGATATAACATGTCATTCTATGACAACCAATTAGTAATCAAATATAGAAGCAAATTACATCGTCTCTTTTTTTTTTTTTTCCTGGCAGGGGCCATGTGCTGGCAAATGCACAAGAAAACAAAACCTTCTGGTCACTGCGTCTGAATGATTTCCCATCCATTCCTCTATTTTAGCGGAACTGAACCAGGACAGGGCTCCAAACTCTTGAAATAAATAGGTGTTACAACATTTCAGTTACAGACAAATTCATGCTTCTCTATTCAGCTCAACCTTCCCAAACAGCAAACATCAGATCCTTCTCGTGCAAATCCAAAGCCCTTGCAAGGAACGCTCAACCAGTTGTCCAGCACACTAGCCGAATTCTCTATACTAAATAGCAACTACTTTCATCAGCTCACTAAAAATATTTACACAGAATGATACAGGACCATAAGTACTGATCTATCCCATGATATTTCTATGTAGAATTTAATATAATGATTGATGCTATATGCCATTGCAGACTGATTAATAATTTGTCTTTACCATCTGGGTCATAATGATACCTGTTTATTGGCTGACAGAGAGTAAATTAATCCATGCCAACCACCAAAAAGTATTTAAGTGAATCCCAACAAAGTCTGGAATATTCAATTCTAGATAAAGATTAAATCATGTGTAGACATAAGTGCCTATACAATTTTTCCTTCCCAGGGCTAAAAGTCTCTCACACTGGAGGAGCAGACAGACATACAAGCTCTCCATCATCAACAATGTTTGGTACCTGTTGCTTCAGTGGTAGAAGCACAAAACCTCAGAATACCCCGTTACAAAATATTCTTTGTCCTGGGAAGGTATTATTTTAATATTCCATGGTTAGAGGTTGACTACTGCCCTTAAGTATGAAGCCATACTTACCTTCCAAAACTTTTAAAACTGATTTTATTTTTAGATACTTACTCTTAGAAAGTAGTAACTGGAAGTCTAAGCCTAGTGACAGAGCCATTGATAGTGGCTTCAAATAATAGACCTCTTTCTTCCCCATAGGTCATTAGATGCCAAGAACATGTGAATGATGCATTTAATTAAAGAAAACTCAGTACTAAATTCCAGTACCCACAACTCAGCCAATGAAACCAGGAAATTAGGGCTGGGTCCTGGCCTGCAAAGTGCAGGATTTTGCACACTGCCCCTATCCTTCACCCACATGGTACAGATCTAGTTCGAAAACATTTTGCCTTGACAAGATGTCTGCTGTGGTAGTAGAAAAAAAATCCAGAGTAATTGCACAAAAATTCCAAAACAATTGCATTCAATGTTCAAGTCACATATAATTCTCATTCAGCTGTGTTTAGGGCTTATGAACAGGAATCTCCAAGTTCCACTTAAGGCAGTAGAGAGGCCAGACCCTTCAGGCAGGACTCTCAATAAATTAAGTGTGGACAGAGCCTTAAAGGATTATGCAGCAAAAAGTCTCTTCTATCTTTCCACTACCCATAGAAAGATGAGCCATAATTACAAGGAGTTTGCAGAAAGGAGCCCACTTCAAGAGGAGACTTAAAAGTCTAAGGAGAAAAAACGTCTAGAAAAAGCAGAGAGACTGGGACATGTGTGGATGTAAATGTGCAGCAAATCCACCATTTTGATGCTATCATGGTTGGTTATCAACTACAGATGCAGGTTTCCATTATTATGATCAGCATGAGAGAGTAATAATTTATGGGAGCTTCAGGAGGTTGGAAGAGGCCTCTGGTGGATCAAGTGAATGCCCAGTGACTGAAGGGGAAGCTGTCTTCAAGGACACTAATTTCTTAGAAGACTCTTGAGGAAGAAAAGTCTTCTGGCTGCTGGTGGAGAACAATGGGGACATTAATGCCTTAAAAACACTGTAAATTGCAGCATCAATTGATGGGGACAAAATATGCAAAGAATCAATTGACCCACTCTTCCCTTTTTCTCCTGTCCCATCCAGATGTCTGCCTATCTATGCCATTTTCTCTTTCTTTTCCCCAGACATATTCACACTGTGGTCCTTACTGTCAATATTTGTAAGGTCAATCCGCATGATTGATGGCTACCATTTTTCCTTTTCCTTTGAGTCTTGAAAAGTCTTAAGAACGAGGCATTGTCCCAACTAAGGTACAAAATACTCATTTTGAAGGGCCCTTTAATAAAATCAATCACAAAAAACCAAAGCAAATGTTCGAGGAGAAACTTGCGTCACAATTTCCTGGCTGTGCCAAAAATCTCCAAACTTCTGCTACAGTAAATGGAGCATTTTACCTACAATTTGATATTTTGTGTGCAGAGAAGAAAAAATGCTGGTCATTCTGTGCATTCTTTTTACTGAATTCTCAGTAAATTCTTCTAGCTACTCCAGAAAAAAAAGAAAAAAAGGAAGGCAGGAAGTAATTTATCTTCTCTCTTGATTACATATCTTCTATTAAAAGGGAAAGATAGACCTACAAGTTGACCTAAGTCAAGTACATCTGCTATTTTCTTGCCATGTACTATTGCTCTGGTTTATGTCCAGTTTGGTAAAGTTCCAAAGACCATTCCAGAGAAAATTTTAGAGTAAAACATACTTATAGTCTGTCTATGTCAATTGTAGGAAGAAGGGAGAAAGGCACATTTTGTTTTGAGAAATTATAAGTTTGCCTTTATTCCTGATGCATGTTTGATGTAATGAGAATTTACTTTCTATGGTAGCATTTTCCCATTCTTAATTTGCTGTGTGAATAGTTGATTATTTTTGCTAATTTTATCACCACTTCGTGTTAATAAAACTCAGCATATGTTCCATGCTATGCTCTGGGGAAGGTGCTTGTCATTATACCATTGTCTATTGAACATGACTATAACAAAGAATCGGAGACAACCAATTGTTTTGGGGTTTTACTTTCTCTTTTTTTTTTCTTCTTTTTTCTTGTATTTTAAAATTTATCAATAAAAAGAGAAAAACAAGAAATTTGGAATTGAATACTGAGACTTCAAATGTCCCATTTGTTAGGAGGAACAAAAGCTGTCAGCAAAATATTAGATCAAGGAGTCACTTTCTCAGCAGAAACAGCTATAAAATTTCAACTAGCTTAACCCATCATCTTTCTACTTTTCAGAATGGAAATACGGAAGTTGCTAGTTCATTTACAATACAAATGAAACATAAACTTCCATTTTTGATAAGCAAAAGATTAATTTTTCTCTTCTGCTTTTAATTCTTCTGTGATTCTGTTCTCCTTGAGACTGTCCAAGGCCAGTTGTCCACATCCCACAGAATATAACTTTTATATTTCACAAGTACAAGAATTTTTTTTGCCCAGAGCAAAAGCAAAGGAAATTAAGGAAAACTCTGATATTATACATCAACTTCAAAAATAAAATTTTCCAAACAATGTATTTCTTTCTCTTTTTGTCTTCCTGTTTTCTCAAAAAAATAGAAGACTAAATGGAGCCTTGTCTTGAATGTGTGTTCTGTTGAACTCATGTATATTTTATTAATCAAAGATTGACAACATGCTTTGTCAAATGAATCTGAGGCATATCCCAATTTCCTTCATAACTCTCCTAAGGAAAAAAAAAAAAGAGCCGAATCCTTCAAAAGCCAGTCATAGTATTTGCTATGTTGGAAAATGTGGGGTTTTTTCTCTCTGCATCAGCAGAACCCAGAATATTTCCCCCAAGGTTACAGAAATGCAAGTCAGAACTCAGCCTGGCATCTCTGCTATAAAAAAGTTGTACTGGTTCTGTCAGTACAGTACTGTGCCACTATGTCACCTCTATGTAATGACTAACCAGGGTATTTTCTTCAGCTATTCTAGATATTTCTGAACAGATAATGTGTAATCATCACATTATCTTCCAGCATTTTAATGTATTTTTATCAAAGAAAGTTATGAAAGGTTAATATATCCATGTGCTTTTTACTTATCTGTACTCTTTTCCTTAGTGAAATGTCATTCCCAATTCATAGTTTGAAGCTTCTGGGCAGAAAAAAATGAGCTCAGTCAAAGCTCAAACATAATGGAGTAATCAGAAAGAAAAAAGCTAATGGTTATATCCAAAGCCATTTATTTTGTTCCCCTAAGCAATACTGCAGGCTCAGATGCATTAACCAAGGTTAAATCAAATAGTCATGATGTCTGTATGTTCAATTATGCATAGCCCAAGCCCAAGCCAGAGACTCCTTCTGAGCCAGTCTTCCACAAAGCTATGCCAGTTTACACCTGTCAGAATCTGGCCATGTCTCAGCCTAAATCTTGAGGGTTTTTTGGTTTGTGGTTATTTTTTTTTTTTTTTCACAGCTGCAGACCATGTTATAAAAAAATAATACCTGAATAATATGATGATCCAAAGAGAATACTTTTTTCTTAAAATAGCTTGAATGTGATTTTTATAGTATCTTATTTCACAGTTTAAACCACTCTTTTGCAAGCCTTTAGTCCTCACATACTCTCATGTATATGAAGAATGGGTGACTTTACATAATACATCCCTGAGCATTGTTCTGCTTAATGTCTTTGGGTGCTTGACAAGAGTCCAACTGCCACAACTCTTGGAGCGAAAAGCCTCAGCTGTGGAAATCTTCACAGGACAGGTATTTTTTAGGAAATATTTTAGGTGGTTATTTACATGGGAAGTGAAAATATGTCAATACATTTATTGAAACTCTTTTATAGGTCCCAAATTTATTCAGCTTGCAGATAGGAATACATCTTATCAGCTGAAGAATTAATAAAAATGGCTATATTAGGGACATTAGAAAAGTCAATCACCTAATCACAGCTATATCACAGTAGCATGATTTATCTTAAAACAAAATAAGTAAACCAGAGTAAGAGGAGAAACTTTTCATATTATTAAAATTTAAAGGGAGCAAATTATGGAAAGATGTCTCAATTACTGCCTCTCAGTCTGATGTTCAGATCTCAGCTTTAATCTACCAGTCATAGTGTAAAAGCTTGAATTGTAATTTAATTGTTAGTATAATATGGATTCTACAATTATCACATATATCAACATTAAATAATCTTTCATTTACACCTCTTAAAAGAACACTGTTCAAAATAAAGAATGGAAACTTTCTTTATGTGTTTATTTTTTCTGCTTTTTGCTTGTTTCAAAAATCTTAATTTCATAAAAGCCTATTTGTAATAAAATTTTAAAGGTCTCATTAAAATAAATGAAATTCTTTTAATTTATTGAGATACCTGATTACAAAGCTGAAGGAGAAAACATCTTATTTCAAATTTCTATTTTTATATCCACATATAGTGTTTATCCATTCATTCATTCAACTTAAATTATACATTCAAATAAAGCCATTCATGGTCTATGCCATGTAGCATGCAAAGGATCTCTTGGGTAGTTACTTTAACAAGGATGTATCCCCACTTTGTCTCAAGGATTAATATGCAACATCATATTTTATTTTCTCTGGTTGTTTCCTCTAAGGAAGACTTGACTGTTAATTTCTCCATACATTTCATATACATGCCTGGGTAACAAGAATACTTGGGGTTTTTTAATTCTATTTCAGTAAGCTAACTAATCTTCCAAATGAACATTGTGTATTAATCCAGGAATGGGATGCCTTTTGCTACCAAAGGAATGAGATCTGACCCCAAAAAACTTTAGGCTTTCCCTTGGAACTGTCTCTGTACGGCAAAGGCATTCTACTGCCTTGGCAGAATATTGTTATTAAACTCATAATAGAAATTAAAAATTTGAAAACCCCTATCTGTTTTTACAGTTTGATATGCACTTTTAAGATGAACTTTTTTCAACAGAATTCATCACTTGTAATTATGAAAATTGTAATTGGTTGCTTTTGATTACTAATGCTACCCAATTTCATTGATATTACTATTAAAACTCTCCTCCCAAAAAGAATTAATGCTTGAGATTATTGATGAATCTTACATTACACTTGCCCTCTTGCAATTTATTTTTATGAAGTCACAGTTTACAACTGTCAAAATGAAAGATGAGTCTGAACCATGCACTTTTTTCACTACAATAATATGATTAAACTTCAAGGCATTACTTATTTATATCCATAGGCTGTTTTGAGGGTTTTTTCCTCAAATTATTGTAAATTGCAGTATCCCAGAACTGGAAGAGATCATAAGAAGAGTCATTCCTGACAGGTGTTTGTCCAACCTGTCCCCATGGACCCTAAAGAGGAAATTTCTTAGCAATCACCTACCTCCCTCTTTGCCCATCACTGCTGAAGAGCAGTACACAGCAGTGCACAGAACAGGATTACTGAAAGATTACTGGTATATTCTACCTTTCCTTAATGTCATGACCCTTTTTTGTTTCCTGGAGCCCATAATATCATGCATCTGGAAGCAAGCTGTTACCAAAAGCACTCAGTCTCCAAATACTGCCAATGTGCAGTTTATATCTCTGCTCTATCCCAGATACCACAATGGCTGAAAACCTTTCTCACATGAGCATATGGAAAAAGGGAAAAAAAAACCCTAAGTATTTTGAAACCTCTTTGTTAAAGTAACTCATTGAATTGCACCAAAATAGATAAAATTATTTGATTTTGGAATAAAACATGTAGTTATTGTGTTAACGCAAAGTTTTCTCAAGTGAGAGTCTATTATCTTCAGCAGCAACTAAATATATTTAATCCTTCTACCCTTAGAAATAAAAGTATTTTCCTGATAATTTCAAGTTTCAGTTCTTTTTTAATAATGAACAGTCTTCTAAGTACTTCCACAGTCATGATTTTAAAAAAAGAAATTAAAATCTTTTACAGCTGCCAACTGCATATGGATTCTCACCTGCAAATTCTCTTGACTGGTAGCTTTGTCACTGTGCAGGTTATAAGTAGACACCTGAGAAAGGAAAACAGAGAACAAGAAAGAATGTTCTTTACTGTTTCAGGAAAATTTTTCCAAGACCATAATTATTAATAAAATTCTGGGACCTGTAGACCAGGGGAATATCTTAAATTTTGGGTTAATAATGTTGTTTCTATTCCAGGACCAATATAATGGCATTTCATTTCTGAGAAAATGCAGTTAAAAAAAATCAAGTTTGCCTAATCTTTGATAATTCCTCTTGGCTTTGCATTATGATATCTTGTGGCATGTCACCAACATCATTCAGTTTCCCTAAGCTCTGCAAAAATCTTAAGCAATCAAGAGGATTTGGAGTACAGTCAAGCCACAGAAGATCATATTTCCTGGTAGAGTCACACCCAATCAGTCTGCAACACTCAATATTTTAACAGCCCTATTAGTGCTACCAATTCAAAGGTAATTCTGACTATAGCACAACTTAAGGACAACAGCAAAAAAAATATTTTGGTATCAGAAACGACATCTATTCAGGATAATTTCATATACTACCATTTTAATGGTCTTCATTTTAGTTCTTAGTCAAAAAATTATCCATTACTATTATTAAAATAATCACATAAACACACTTAGATAAAATAATTAGCTCTTTTCTTTTTCTAGAAAGTTGGCTGCTCCAATGAATTGAGTAACAGAAGAGCTGGTGTCATAAAAGAGAAACAGAGAAAAAGAGAACAGAGATGGAAAGTCTAACATCAAAATGAAAAAGCAAGTTCCATGCTTGCTTCCTTCAAGAGTGGTAAAGTGTGCTTAATTTTTAATCATAAGAACTTTTCCCCTTCTGCTAATTCTTTTCCAAATGAAATTCACTCAGCGCATGGCAGCCGACTGGAGAAAGTGCTGAGGTGTAGGACCACAGCAAGTGTGGAATGAGTGATGTACCCCATGCATTGTGCCTGCATCTAGAAGTCACCAAATTGAGCAAATGTGCAAGTTTGAGAACAAATACCGTGGCTGTGCTTGAGCTTTCAAGAGAGAGAAGCCTTTGTTCTGCCTCGCTGTCCTCCAGTTGGAACCAAGGATGCATGGTCCCTCATGTTTGTCCTGTCCCTCTTTCTGAGAACATATATGGAAAAGGTGTCTGTCTGTTAAAATACCCCTGTTCAGCCTTGCTGATGTGTCTACCATGATACAAACGAGCTGTTTTTCAGAAACATGAGCACAGGCCATATTTATCTTCAGATTATGCACTGTTACACACTGCCAGCAGTCTGAACATCTTCAATGTTGTGCTGGTTTTGGCTGGCGTAGAGTGGCTATATTTTGGATTTTTGCTAAACAGAGGGTTGGTAATGCCAAGCTCTTTTTGTTACTGCTCAGCAGGACTTACACAGAGCCAAGGCCTCTTCAGCTTTTCCTACTGCCACGCTGGTGAGGAAGGAGGGGATGCTTGGGAGACTGGGAGGAGGCAGCCAGGAGAGGTGACCCAAACTGACCAAAGGGATATTCCAGACCATGGCATCATGCTCAGTATATAAAGTGGGGCGAAGAAGGAGGAAAAGATGGGGTTTTTGGAGTGATGCCATTTGTCTTCCCAAATGCCCTGCTGTCCTGGAGATGGCTAACATCTGCCTGCCCATGGGAAGCAGTGAATTAATTCCTTCTTTTGCTTTGCTTTTATGCACAGCTTTTGCTTTCCCAGTTAAAGTCTTTATCTCAACCCATGGGTTTTCTAGCTTTTATCCCCTGATTGTCTCCTCAGTCCTGCTGGTGGAGGAGTGAACGAGAGGTAATTGACTGCTGGCTGTGGTTAAACCACAACAAATATAAAAATGAAGTGATAGAAAGCATGATCTTTAGGTCCCCCCAGAAGCCATAGAGAAAGGGCAGTGTGTAGATGTGCTGGTTAGTTGATCTCAGTGTTATTCAGAAAGATATAGAGATGCTGAGGAGGAAAGCTGAAAGACTGTGTTAATGCTGATACGGGGGAAGTAACAAAGGATGAAATTCATATCCCGTGCCTTGATAATCAATAAGAGAGGAAATATATTCTATCATTCCAACCATCCCTAGCTCTTAGAAGCTTCCACCATTTCCAGTTGCTTCTTTCATAGCACAGATTACCTTCGTTTCCTACATCTCTGCTTGTTCAGCATTTCCAAACTACTGTGTTTGACCAGACAAACCTTTGCTCCACTTCATACTCAAGCTCTGTCTCATATCCAGAGTCCTGACCCATTTTTAACAGGTATGTGACTGTTGAAGTTAGATAAAATAAGGACAGTAGAAAGGTTGGTGAGCATGCAAATCTTGAATAATCTGTTGTAGAGACCAACTAATTTGTACCATTTCACAAACAAACTGAAGCCATTATGTCGGCAGATGCTTCCACAGACCCAGTCTTGAATCACATTTCTCTCCATTTGGCCTGGTTTCCAGGACAGGCAGTATATATCTGTAGCTGTACTCAAACCATTCTGCTCTGTGCCCCACGCACAGTTACCAGCAGAGACACATTTATCCACTTAAACACCACCAGGCTGCAGCTAGGCCAGTTGTTTGTAGTGAGCCACCACTTTCTTTGGAAAAGCTCTCTGCCTGTGGGGAGCACAATATGCAGCAACATTATCAAAGTCAGTGAAATTCAAATGATTCTGGTTTGCCTTGGTTTTCCAACAGGCACATTCTGATTGGTAAAAGTTAAAACAGTTTCTTGCCTGTCCCACTGAAAGAAGTACTCAAGTGAGTTAAAAAATTTGAATAAACGAAAACAATTATATGTTTAATAATTAATATAAAGGAAAAGGAATTGTCTTTGTGTCATGACTTTGGATGCTCGAATCATGTCTTATATATACAGTCCCTGAAAAAAGTGTCGTTGCAGAGGACCACAGGTGGACCACTTGCTGTGAACGTCTTGCAGGTTTCCTGGAGCCAGGCTGTTGTCTGAAAAGTGATAATGCTAGGAGAGAATACTGAAACACTGAGGAGAACCTGAAGAGGAAACCATAACGATCCAGAAGTAATTGAAAAAAAAAATGCCGGATAAGTCAGAATAAGTACAAGCATCAAAAATAAAAGTTGTCTTCCTTGTTTTCCAGAGTAAATAGGCTGATAATTTTCAGAATTTTTTAATTGAGAGGTTGCAGAGAGACATTTTTATACGTGAAGATAATAATTAGGAAAATATTATAAATCCTGTAAATATAACAATGAAAATAAAAGTTAATTTACTTGTATATAATAATGCAATATGATTTAAGTTCACAAGTAACCTATGGTAGGAGAGACTGGTAGTCTTTTGGTCTATCTAAAAGAACTACAAGTGTATACAAAGAAGAAACCATATAAAAAGAAGAAACTGCCTTTTAAATGAAGATAAAATATGGTGGGAATCATTTTACTGTAAGAATCATTTTCTTACTGAGGCAAAGAATGACATGTTGTATTTACTGTCACTCACGCTTCATCCAAAACACTTTGACAAAAAATACATATTCTATGATTTAGGAGTCTGCCATTCATAAGTTGCCACGATGTTAAGTTTTTGTGGTTTTGCACTGATGTTTTTAAACAAGTAGCTGTGTCATAAGTGATAATCCAGGAAACCCAGACTGTTTCTGTTTGCTTGTTTATTTTTTATGTTTTAAGTTAGGCTCAATATAATCCTGCCTTTGTGTCATTAACTTTACATCAGACAGTCATAGATCATAATGCAGTATTCAGTGCCACAGTTTGCACTGAGGATTACTGATTTTGGCATCCTGGGACAAAACAATGATTGAATGGGACTTCTCTTTACATTTTACTTTTTGTCTGAGGGAGGGTGACTGCAGTCACTTCTGTTTAAAATTCTAAACCAG
This sequence comes from Monarcha castaneiventris obscurior, assembly GCA_026261815.1. Taxonomy (NCBI): domain Eukaryota; kingdom Metazoa; phylum Chordata; class Aves; order Passeriformes; family Monarchidae; genus Monarcha; species Monarcha castaneiventris. The sequence continues at coordinate 1,782,739 of JAMPIT010000566.1, read as the reverse complement.
GCCTTTAAAGTCAAGTTAGAAGGGGAAAATGTTACATCATTTAACCAAATACCATGTATTTTCTCCCCAAAAAAGTGTTTGGCTTTATCTACTGAACGCTTACCTCTGATAGCAGCTGTTGTCTTGGCATTGTGCCTGTAATAAAGGAAAAGAGATGGAAAGAAGAATAGAAAGTAAAAATGTGGGGAAAGTAAAAGAGAGAGAAGGGGGAAGTGCAAACCTTTCTGCAACAGGGAAGGAAAGAAAAAAGAGCAAAAGAAAGAGAAAAAAGGAAAAAGAAAAGGAAGAAAAGGTATAAATATTTGTAAATGTTTTAGACGTAGTTTACGCATTGGTGAATGGTTCTTTATACATTATATTTATGGGATATTTGGTTTGTTTTGTGATTTTGTTTCAACTTTTAAGGAGTGCCATTAATGTGATTAATTAACAAGAATTTATTGGCTAAAAAATCTGCACAGCCAAACATATGTGATTTTTAAAATGTATTTTTTCAGGTGAAACTATAAAATAGGGTCCTAATTAAGCCCTGCTGTTTCCTGAGATTTTGTGTGCACTACGCTGGGAAGGAAAGTTACATGGAACTTTACTTGATCATGGAAGAAAAATCTGGAGAGTAAATTCAAGCATTCTATTCAGTTTTTAAATATAGTCTTCACTTGAGGGCTATGGTGAATTTATGCCCATGTTAAACATTAAAGCTCTGTTATGGGGCCAAATAAGGGGAAAACTCAAATCAGCTCAAACATCACGAGGGTAAAACTTCAGCACCACTGCAGCAGACACCACTAGCACTTCTACATTTGCTCTGAAATGCTGTGATTGATAACAGAGTTTGTTATTATGGCATGCTATTACATGCATTCTCTTCCCATTACTTTGCTAAATTGGAAGCTTATTTTCCATAATGTAGAACAATTTCTAATAAACATAGCATATTATAAAAGGGATTTGAAGCTTTGGAATTTGCTTTGCAGGGAACTGAAACTATACTGTACTTCACTGAGATCTTAACCCACTTAAAGGGAAGTTCTTTATAAAAATTTGGGGGGGGGGGGGGATAGTTAGCATAATCAGTGATTAGTGCAAATTTCTGTCAGAAACTGGGTTTCTGTCTCCTGTGAGGTAACTGCATAGTTAAGACTCAGATGTGCAAGTACAAACATCGGTGCTTGAACCTGAGAGCTTTGCCACTTTAACAAAGTGCCATAAATTACCATGGAATCCACAGAAAAGGATAAGCAGAGATTCTAGAATTGCACAGGATACTTTTTTTCAGCAATTCAGGAAGAAACTGTTATATTTTCTAATATTAAAAGGTTCAACTTCAATTCACATGTATGTACTTGTGACAAAAATAAGCTCACCAACATAATTTTTAAATAAATTTTTAATGCAAATAATAAAACATTCTTGTTAATATTTTCAGTTGTAAATCCTGTCTCAGTTATTTTTCTCTGAAATACAGAAAAGGAGTCTGGATGAAAATAAATTGTTTACATGCAAATGTCCTTTTATAAAAGTTCTTCTACAGCTGACTCTTAAATTGTTTGGGTTAGAAAAAGTGACCATGGTATGTGTTATTTGCATATCATTGCCTTGCTCCATACATACCATATTTTGGGAAAATGTAAGTTGTTTCCATTTTCTTTGTTGTATTTCTTTTCATTTTATCTCTTCTATGCAGAACTTCTAGATGCAGATTAAGTCCAGGATGCAGCTTTTGGCTTAGAAATGAACAGTCCTAGAATTTCATATAGACATTCATTTTAGTTTTGTTTTTTTAATACCTTAATACCTGACATGTCCTGATACAATCTAGACAAGTGTCCTTCCTCTAAAACAGTCCTTGAAACAAGGTTTCCTTAAGGTACCTCCCATTGTTCATAGTCCTCTTCAGGCACCAAGGTAAGCTCCAAAAATCCCACCCCTTGACTTTTCAAGTGTTTCATGCAAAATGCTGCCATCTTCTCTCAGCTTGAAGAATGGGATTTGTACAAGAGCACATCACTGAACAATAACTCTGTGACAGCCAGACACCCTCTTCGACAATGGCATGCCTTGACAAAAATCTTTGCTGACCCCCTTCAGCACAGTCAAACTTGCCTTGTCATGGCAGCCATGTCAATGAAAGACCTATTCCAATGAATAAAACATTAGGGTGTACGTAGTCCATCCAGCTGCACTGGAGGACACATAAACTGCTTTTGCTGGAAGTAATATTTGTAGCACATGCAAAAACATTGAAGAAATTATTTTTCAGAGGATTTCTGAAATCCCTTCAGCTCTTCACATCAGTAAGTCTTTTGATAGCAAGTTTTTGTAACGATCTTGAAAGGCATTTTGCACAGCAAATGTCCTATACTTACAAAATCCAACATTTAAAATATTTTTCCAGTTGTCTTGTCTTCAAAAAGCCTCCAATGACTGTGAAGGATGGGTTTTGCTTAGGTTTTCCCCCCTTTTCAGCAGGTTTTAGGCCTTGGGCTATTGGTATCCAAGTAGTTAAAACTACATCAGCACTAATAGCTATGAGCTCATCTTGTATAAGCACATTTTTAGTTAAACACCGCAATCTTGGAAAAAAATGTTAGTGTGCTTAAACAGCCTGGCTCAGAATAGCTCACAATATGACGCATACCACAGGAAATAAAGTGGTATGAGGCACCTACAAAATATTTTTCAAACAAGTCATTGAAGCTGTAAGCCCCATGCCTCAGCTTTAGGAAGTCACTTATTAAGAATCAACACCAGCCGTGCCAAGCTAAGCTCTTGCTCTTGGTGATTTTCCAATTGAATATTCAGGGCCCTGTCTCGGTCTTGTTTTCAGGGAAGTACATGCCTGGAATGTTAGCAAGCTATTTGCTGGAAAAAATGCCCACAACAGGCCCAATGTTGATCACATTAATGCATTTGAGTGGGTATAGAGTGCAAATGATTGAAAGTGCTTCCAGATCTTGGTTGCTGGGGACAAAGCAGGCTCTGTTCTCTGATCTGATGGTCATTTTTTTCAGTGGAGGATGTGGTGCAGGAAGAGGGAACAGTGCCAATCTCTGTCTAATGGCTCCAAACAGGGCCTGGGCCTGGCTCTTTGGATGCTGATGAGTGGGAAATGAAACACAGATGGGTCAGATGGGTAAGGAGAGGGGGGATTACAGGTCAGGCCAAAGAGTTGGAATAAATTAAGTGCTTATGAGGTACAGAATGGCACATTGTTAAAGCAAACGGACAGGGAAAAAACATTTCGGCATTGTTAGGCACAGTGTGCAGAAAAAAAACATCCCGTCTTCCCAGACCCCTTTTGCATATCACATCCTTTTTGGGATTATGGCCTGCTTGATATATGAATTGCTTTCTTTAACATGGGTACTGCAAGGCTGTGGTACTCTGCAGTACTTAAGAGAAGGTAATTTTCCATCAAACACTTCAGAGGTCATTTACTGTGAGGAATACTTTGGCTCATGCTCCTGATCATAAGATAGACAGCTTCCTAACTCCCTAGAGATTTCCAACAAAAGGGTAGTTAACCACATATGTATGCTCTAGGGAAAATAGGTGACAGAAGGAATATTTCATGTACTCTCAAAATGCTGAGTCCATGCTAGTGTTTTTTGTTTTCAGATCTTTGCGTTCATATGAAAGAAAATTATTTGGTTTAAATAAACCATTCAAAAAGATCCTGGCTAAGAAATAAAACTAAGGGATTTTCCTGGAAGCATGCAACAGCAATTTTACCCCTTATACCAAAGAAACCCCCTCATCACACTGATTTAAAATATGTTTTTATTAAACAATATGGGAAGAGATCACTGCACTTATTTTTGGTATCTTTATTCCATACATAATAACCAAAAATGCATTACCGAATTCCCAAACTCTCTATTGACTTGCACAGATGTAGGGTTACAGATTTGAAAACCATCACATTAATAAAACTTGAAAGAGAAAACCGTGCCCATGAATTTAAACTAAATTTTCACCAGCTATTTTTCTTCAGTCCTCAAGTCCAGGCTCTTTCTTGACCTATGAGTATTTACCCCTCCTGCAAAGATTATTAAGTAGGACAGGTAAAATAAATCCTGGTCCTTCCACACAGCATGGCTAGAAATCAGGTGAGAGTCACCACAATGTGGTACACCTGTGTATGAAAATTGAAATCAAAGCTGTGAAATGTCAGTGCTAGCAGAATGGCTAAAAGAAGTCCTGAACAACAGGCAAGGAACATCTAAAGCCCTTTTAGGCACAAAAAGCCAGTTATCTCTTGAGCAGCAGAAATGGGATATGCATCTTCCTCTTCCATCAGCTTTCAGACCATGACCTGCCTGAGGTGTCGCATATTGGTATCACCTGTGAGTGTCCCAGTATCTCTTTTCTTTTCCTGCCTTCCTCCTTGCCAGATGATAGACCCACAGACCCATGTTCTACACGTGCTGACGAGCGAGAAAGAAGACATTTTGGGGCAGGCCAGCAGGCATGGAGCAGATACTGTGGAGTTTCCTTCACAGCTTTTTCATGGGTGGAAGCACTGAGGGGAGGAAAAGATATTAGACCATCTGCAGTGTTTGGCCCTTAATCATCCATTGATCATTAGAAAATTTGAGTGAACTTTGTATTTTTAAGGCAATGCTTTACTGAATTTTGTTGAGACCAATTGCAAGAGGTATTGTGAGTGGAGCACCAGGAGATCTAAAGAAACAGTTATATTGATGGTCAGAATTTTGCAGGAAATAATGTTCAAAAGAATTAGAGTAATAGAAATAGAAATAATGGAGGGGAAAAAAGAAGAAACAACAAGTTCATGAAAGTAAAAGTAGAAACACGGTTCTAAGAAATGGTCTTCGTATAGCAAAAAAGAGCAACAGTCTTCTGCGGGAAGAGAAAGGGAAGACAGGGCATGGCAACATTCAGCTGAGAAGCTTTCCTGAAAGGTAGACTGCTAGAGGAGCAAGGTAGATAATTTTTAAAAATTGCTTTCTGAAATTCTCTGCTCCTTCCTGATCAAGAGAGGGGGCTTAGATTTGGTAGGAAGAAGAACAGAGTAGGCACCAGACCTGTCTGAAAGGCTCGTATTTACACAGTCAGAAGGGAATCAGGAGAGCTCAGGCAGGAATGCAGCATTCCTTGTGCTCCTATACAGTACCACACTGTCTGAGCTCTGCAGTGTTTCTCACAGCCAATGGGAAAGATTTTTTCCTTTTAGTTACTGTTCTGAGCAAGTGGCAAGACATACAGCAAGACAAAATGCAAACCCATGTATCTCTCTGTTTTCCAAATTTCTGTTCAATCTAGATAGCCTTTTCTAAATAACTGCAATTGTGCTTTCCTTCACCCAACCTCTCTAATTTAAATCAGCATTTCCAGTGGTTTCAGTCTTAGTTCAGACGGAAAGGAGATTCAATTTTAGAAAAAATTGTGGAATGAAGGGGCTACATCAGATTTGCAAAGAATAAAAGTGTAAGTGAGGGCTACTTCAAAGCATGAGCCATTTCAAATGCACTTTGCCTACATTTCCCATCACTTCTTGAAATATTTAACATAAGCCCCTATTAGTAAGACACTTATACAACTTCCTCGCCTGACCCTGACCATCTGACATCCCCATAAGACATCACCAACTACAGGGCAAATGGCTTTGCTGAACAACCCAGGTTGTGGTTATGCCCTGCCCCTGCAGGACACATCCTTGGGCTTGGGTCATCCTTCAAGGTAGAACAGGCAGAAGTGCCCATCTAGGTTGTTGTGCAGAAAGCACACTCAGAAATGTGTGTAAGTGTGGACTGTAAGCAATTTAAAATTACAGAAGTTAAAATTATGATCAGAAGAGTCCTAAGGCAGTGTAGACACAGGTACTATAGTCTTGGAGAAAGTAAAAGGTGCCCTTGGGATCCTGCAAAAGAAATTTTGGCAATGAGAGCTCCCTCATCATAGCACAGCATTAGGTGGTAGCCATCAGAATTACAGTGAGGGAAAGTGAGACCATTTTGTATGGCTGAAAAAACAGTCTGGGCATTGAAAAAAGAACACATTTCACCTTGCTTCTATATCTCCGACCTGCCTGTTCTTCTGGCACATAAGGACTTTTCTAGGACGAAACATGACTGAATTCTTCCTCACCTTTGAGGACAAAGTTTTCTTACAGAGCTGGAAAGTTCAGTGTGGAAGGAAACCCACATCAGAGCTAAATTTATTTCCTGCTCAGAAGCACCTCTTGGTTTAACAATAAATGATATTGTTTATTATTAGGCAAAATATTATATTTTATTGGGAAGCTGCTGTTAATGTCACTCTCGGGGTTCTTTATAAAACCTTTCCAGTGGTTTCAAACGCTGTTAAGTAACCCAGACCTCAGAAATTAAAAAAAGCTTTCCACTTTCCAGAGCAAATGTAGATTTTAGCTCTAATATTTATTCATGATGAATTAATGATATTAAATAGCCAACCCCTAAATGACTCACTAAGATAATGAGAGGTGTTAGGCACTTAGAATGATGGAGCCACTTAGGTAATGAAGATGGAAAAATAGATCTGATTCTCAAAACCAGCGGTTTGTGAGGAGTGTTTTTCTAAATAAGAAGGGTAACTCAGTATGTAAAAACAGCAATGGAAAGGGAATCTGGTCCAACTTATGCAAAAAGCCTCACTCTTCAGTATTTGCTAATTCTCAACCCTGCCTCTCTGGCCTTTACTTTTAGACAAGGCTTCTTTAACTCCTGCTGATGCAATAACCAAAAGCAGGGCTCAGCCTTCAATGTCCGGTGTTAAACTGGAGCTGTGCTGCTAATGTGCTCCATTGTATGGCACTGTAAAGACTAAAGCCCTCATGCAGTAAGCACCCTTATAGGAAATTATTCCACTATCTGATACATGTCACAGAGGATTTCCTCCTATGTAAAACATTGACATAAATTGCTGAGCTACAAGATTTATCCATTTACTGCGCCACATTTTTCACGGGATTTTACCTTCTTGCACACAGACATTGACTTACAAACCTATTTCTGTACAAAGAAAATTCATTTTAAAATATAAAAAATTCAGCATAGCACTTATTCTGTCAAGAAGTGTTTTTCCTAGAGTGGGAGTTTCTTGAAGCAGATTTGGCTGTACAGTACATTATGACCTTTGGAATAAAATGAAAAGCCTGTGGGACAATACCAGATTTTGGCAGGATACAGTTGTCGCTTTTCAGTTTTCACTTCAGCCGCTGGCCAAATGCCACACCACAGCCTTGTTCTAAAAATGTAACTCACACCACAGCCATCACCATCCCATGTCCTGAATGCCCTATACCAACCACTACCTACTCTGAAATAAAACATTACCTGTCATCTCTTGCTGCATATTCCTCATAAAATAGCAGTAGACATATTCTGTATGTACAAGTTGTAGATGCCTCTGAAATATTCACGTAGTTCCACTTTTGCATCCTGTGTCTAGGATTTCCACTCCCGGTTTGACTTTTAATTTTTCAATATTGTTTTGTTGGATAGATTGTCTGTTGCAGAGAGCTATGAATAAAGAAAAAAAATAAAAACAAACAATTTCATACTTTTAAGGGACAATTTGACTTCTTTTGCATGTTCACTTGGGTAACGGGCAATTTATGAAAATATCACCCCAAAGTTCTGAATCTAGCATTCACTACAGAAGCACAGAAAACCCATCCTTAGAAATCCCTAACAATTTTTGGTCTCAAAATTATACAACTATTCCACAGAACATATTCTGTCTCTGCCTGCTACTTTTCCCAAAAACGTTTGGCTAATAGCTTTTAGGGAATTCTGAGTTACTGTGGACCAAGTTCTGAGGCTCTTACTCAGATTTTACTCAGATAATTTCCTTTGGAAGAACAAGAGCTAGCCAGCTTATGTTAAACCAGAATGAAAATCAAGGGATTTTCCAGGAGTTATTAACTTATTTCTCCCTTCCTCATTGTGGTACTTTGCTCTAGATACATAGAAGAGGTTAGAAATTTTCAAATATGTACCGTTTTGATGAGAAGCAGTCAATAAGCAAGTTCAAAATATTGTTTTCAGTATCTCAGGCTTTCTGGAAGTGGAGTTTTCTTTACCTTCTGGTAGATGTGTGAGTACCAGGAAGGTACACCCAAAGATCCATTATTTTCCTCACCATTCCATGACAAGATCTATCATGCAACTTGAACAATGGCAGGAAAAATTGATTGGGTGGGGGTTTGTTCTTCCAGTGCCACAGTCAGTATATTTGGTCTTTTCCCACACTTTGCTGAAGATGATATGTGCAATTGTTGTCTTGAAGACATTTTCTAACTTAAATTAATTCCAGAAAAATAATCGACTGATGAGCAACTAAAGGAAGTTGTGGGTATGACTCCAGCATCTGGCTGGTGTACAGGTGTCACATGAGAAAGATTTGCGAATAGATGAGAATTAAGATTGTGAAGATAACAAAAATAAAGGTTTTTGCCTTAATACTGCAGAGTAAAATTATGAACTCAAAACCTTTATATCTGGCAGAAGGGATTGATGGAAATCATTGGAGAGATGGCAACAGGGAGGAAGGTTGAAGCTCAAGGTGCAAAATAAATACAAATCAAAACTATGAACAAATAAGGCATTTTCTCCCTATAATACATTTTCAGAAATGTTAATTATTAATATTGGAGAATAATAATGGGTTGTTACACCCTGTGTCTTTGAGGCTGCAGTACCAGATGGATCAGGAGTCCATGAGCAATTCTATCATGACTGATCATCTTCTAAAATGCGGCAAAGTTAATTGTTGTTTCTCATATGGCCAAAAAAGGAGTAGCAGCAGCAGCAGTGAACCACATTGTCAGTTGTGTAGTACCAGTTTCATGCCAGCTAAGTTTCAGTAAAATTCAGTTGCACTGGTATAAAACTTGTGTAAAGTGTTGAAAGCCGTGCCTGATGTATCTACCCCTCTTGCTTGAAAACCAGTATTAGCAAGGTTTTCCAGACGTTGTAGTGCCTGTACAAGCTGCTTTTCTTGGACCACTCTTGGGCTGCACAGGATCACTGCAGAGGAGGAGGGGAGCGACTGTTCAGATCCGCCCCGAGGCCTGAACTCTGTTCCCCAGTCAGCACCATGCCCTGATTTATAACCTGATCCAAGAATCTTACCTACAATGCAGCTATATCAACACCTGCATCCTGAGAAAACAAATGCTTTTTAAGGTGAGATTGTTGGGTACAAATAAGCTGCAAAGCAAAAAGCTGGCTCAGAGCCAGGCCCAACAAAGGGCATCAGGCGCTGCAATGCTCAGTGTTGCTAGTTTCAGAATTAACTATTAAAGGGATCATTAAAATGACATGTAAAATCAGCCTGTTACTGTGAGGTGCTAAGTGCTTCCATTGAAATGCTTTAAGAGAGCTGAGCCTTCTCTGCATCTTATAAGATTGGACCCATATTTTCCAAAAATGTGATGAAATTATGCATTTTTTTTACATCTTGACAAATCAATTTCCTGAATGAGTGTTGAGTTCACAGAAGGGGCAGCACATGTTGCATTCTATTAAAAAAATTTACTAACCATTTTTCTTTTTATTTTTTAGCTGATGTATATGGTATGCTGCGAACACTGAAAATTAATGTTAATTTATTTATCATTAAAAATAAAGAAATGAGGCCAAGCAGCAAGAAGCGAAAGTCTGGAAAGTGTGAAAGTATGTTCTGTATTCATTAATTACTACAGAAAGAAAGATATAGAAAGGTACTATTTTTGTTTCACTCGATAATCTCAAAGGGACACCAAATAAATTGAGGGTGACTGAACTACTAAAATTGCTTATTTAATGGCTTCTCTCTTACCAGGAGGAAAACTTTTCAGTCTGTTTAGACTGAAACAATCTATGTGGAAAAAATCTGGTCCCATAGATTTGTTTTGGCGCCAGTTTTAAACCCCTCTGCCCCAAATACTTCATTTTGATCTTATTTAGTTACATTTTCATCAACATGACAACTGCAGTGGAGACCATCTCTAGATATAGTAGAGATTAAAAGGTAATTGTCCTGCTATGTAAAATTGTTTCAGGCTCAATGATGGTCTATCAGATAGCTATCTATGTTTGGTTTCTACCATAATCCAAGTAGTGATCATACCCCTGAAGTAGACATTCACTTAAATATTTCTCTCCTTAGGGAAATACTTTGGTCTCTTTATACAAACAAAATGCCTAAGCTGGCTTGGAAAAAGGATCTGGAGAAGGTCTTTACAGAGACGCTAATACAGGGCGGAAGAAAGATTGCTGTGGAGTGAGGAAAGACAAGGAGGAGACAAGATGGGTTTTTACCACAGGGAAACGCAATGAAAGGGACCCTAGGAAACAAGGGTCTGCTTTTCCAGTATCTGAAGTGGGGTTTTTCTTCTGGTTAAATTGGTGCATAATTGTTCCCTGTATTTGGGTAATAGGTGGCTCCTAGCTCAGGTTACATTTTAAAAACATATTGTAATCTCAGCAGTTATTATATCTTGTACTTGCTTTATGCTTAGAAAAATTAGATCAGTTGTTTCAGAGAGTCCCAAATGTGACTGCTAGACTTTCATTAGCCAAAGAACATGGATTTTACTAGGTGCTAACTAATAAGATGGCTGAGTAGTTCCACTGAAAGATCAAACAAGAATAAATATTTAATATGCTTCTATTCATATGCTGGTTTTCCCAATCTGCAAAAACAGAATGTGAAAGAGATTTTCCTATTGCTACAATTACTAAAATCACCATTAGAGTTCATTTTTTCAAGTACAGCCAGATTATCTCTTCAATTATAACCATTAATTTCAATACAACATATAGTGTCGGCTTTTCAAACTAAAATGAATAGAATTGTAAACTTCAGGAATTTTCTAAACCAGAAAGACAGAACGGAAAGACAACATCAAAATCTGAGAAAGTTAATAAGGTTTAGCTTAGTAGGAAATATTTTATTACCAGAGGGAGGTTTTAAATTGCTCCAGAAAAATAGAAGTGCAGGAGCCATTTAAAAAATGGCTCTTTTAAAAAATATGTCACAGTCAGTAGTCATGAAAAAGATGATTTATTGCAGGATTCTATGCCTAAGTTTTAGGTGTTTAACTGCAAGTGTGTGCTTACGTGCTTTTCCAAATAGAAGTGTATTTAAGCAAGTGCTTAAGTCCAGGATTGAACTAGTGCCTTAGAGGTCTAAGAGAACACCCCTCGGGCCTGCATTTATCTGCCTACTTTCAACCACTTAGCAGAGACATACCTAAAATAGGAAGCTTGTCACCCTACTCTCTATCTACTGGGAGATTTATTGAATATAGATGGAATTTAGGGCAAAGTGGCCTCCACAGTTAAATTCTTAGGTTCAGTGGGATGAATCCAGCCCAATCCTGAACCGGATCTAATTTAAATAAATGGTCTTTTTGCTTTCAAGACACCTCATTGGGAAATGTGGGAGAAGAAAGACCAAGTCCGCAGTACGACATGAAATCACCTAAAAAATATGAAAACAGCAGAAAGAGGATGCAGCCACCAACAGTTAAAACATTGGTCAGGAAAATGGAAAAACAGGAATAAAAAACTTCTACCTGAGGGGACTCAAAACTTCCTGCATTTTGTTTCTCAGATTATGGTCTCAGCCACTGCAGTAAAGGCCATGGCAAGTCAGGGTAAGACCACAACACATTCTTCCTCATGAAGCTATTTCATTGTTCAAAGAAGAATTCAATGTTTATAGGTCAAAGAGAAAATAAGGGGACATCTTGTTATCATGTTGCTCTGTGATTATGAGAGTCATCTATAAAGGAAGCCGTAAGTTCTCATCCTTGCTGACCATGCTCATTATGCTTTTTAAAACAGTGAGACTTCAATGGAAAATTAGTCTGTCTCTAGTGGGAATGGAAGTACTGATGTCCTGACTTGTGCATTCACTGCAATTGTTGCTCGCATGTTGTACATTTTTTTTAGTAGCAACATGGAACAACAGGGTTTGTACCTAAGCGTGACTTAACTACCTACATATATAATTAGGAAACTAAAATTCCTGTAAGCTGTAAATGGAAATTTTAATGTTTGACTAGGACTTGAGTTAAATGTTACATCCCTTGTAAATCTGCTCACTGATTATCATATGGTTATCACATGTTAAAGAAATAATTTATCAGAATGCACCATGTGAATGTTGGCACAGTGCAGCAGTCAGAACCTGTATCAAACCTGTAGCTCCCTGGAAAATGGGGATGTAGCTGGATCAAGTTGAAACAGACTGCTCATTCTGTGTCTCTGAGATATGAGTGACAGTCAAGACAATTAAATTCAGAAAACAACCTATTTTTACAACAGGTGCTTCTGAATGGTTTTCAGTCAGCTAAGGTAATTAGAAACCTAAGATTCACAGAAACATATCTCATATAAGAGATGATGCAGGAGGAGGGGAAAACCAACACAGCAATTTGTGACTGATCTGAGATTAAAAAGCGTGCAATATTAGCTGGAAACTCCCTGATAGAAAACAGATCACAGGAACATGGAGGAAAGGGAGTGGATAAAAAAAACCGTGATCCATATGATGAACTTAGAAATCATTATTAGCAAAACAGTTGGCATTTGACAGGCAGCAAAAGTTTTAACTCAAGAATGAAATTTCCCAAAGACATTGCCTGACACTTTAGTTAGAGGTTTCAAACTGCTTTAAGAAAAGGGAGCAAGAATAAGAAAATTGTTGAATGAGCCAAAAAATCAGCAACTCATATGCAAAGGAAAGATCCTCTTACCCTAAAACAGACTATGATGTTTATTGCTCTGGGAATCCTGTAACAAAAAAGAACTACTAGCGTGTGTTCATTTGCTAGCCCTTTACAATGAAAAAGAGACAAATCTCTGCCTGTTTTAAGTTCTGAAGAATTATATATGTATATATATATTTATATAATGTGACAACTTTGCCTGTGAGAGGAGACATATTGGGGAACATGGATAATGCCAAAGAGCTTTCAACAGAGTGCCCTAAGAAAAACAGAAGGTATTTGTTCACACTCAACAGTCCCTTTGAGAAATATTGTTTCTGCAGACTACCATTTGGGTTCTTTCCAGCCCCTGAGGGGTTTGACTGCAAAATATAACATTTTTGTTGGTAGGGAGGATGCAAAAGGCTATAAAGATGATGTTTAACTCTGAGAAAAAAAAGTCGTATTGCATAACCAGAAGCTTTGGAAATCATGGATCAGCTGAGATAAATCTAAACAAGCAGAAACGTATCTTCTATATGAAGATAATAACATGTGTGTGTAAGACAGTAAGTGGTAGGTCACATCAGAGTTGAGGCTTTTAATAGCAGGCATGTTTTATGAGATGTGAAATTGATACAAAATTATTTGAAAATATGATTTATGTATATACTCTTAGACTAACAACCTAAACTGACTACCTGGGAAGGTTACAGTGCAAAGTTATTCAACAGACATGAGAAACTGAAGTAAAGAGGCTCTGATCCTGAAATATAATGACATGAGGAGCAGCATTAAATTCTTAGAAGATGCTACAAATGGGCTATTGACAAGGTCTTCATGTAACAGCTCAGCTGAAACTGGCAATCAATGTTCTATTCATCATAGATTCTAACAAAAAACAATTATTCTTCTGCTTAAATCTCTGGCCTTGATCAATGGTGTGAAAAGTTTCATGCTTTAGTTCATGTGAGAGTTCTAGGACCTTGAACTGCCCATAAAGTTGTTCTCAAGGCTAGAAAGTGGCCCAGAAATACCCACCCCAAAGGGAATATTCTTTCAGTTAAAAATGGCTGACTCGCAGAACAATCTTATAGTCACCACCATCCTTTCTTGAGGACTCAACGGAAGTGATGGGATCAACAGTCATCAAAAAAATTGCTTATCCATCTCTTTATTTGAAAATGTGCAATCTTTATTTGAAATTGAAAGAAGGTCACTGGTGACTTGACAGTATATAAAAGGCAGTTATGGCAAAAGACACATATCCTATATCACAAAATATGGTTTGGTGTCTGGCCACACTTTGAGAAAATAGTGCTGCTACTGGGGAGAAAATGAACATGAACAGAAGTAGTGAAAAGTACAATGTCTGGCAATCTTAAGAACTTGGCACCTTAAGAGAGCCACATGGAAACAGTGACATGTTTTCCACCTGTCTGAAGGGGGAAAATCAAGATATCTGGCAGGCAAGGATCCCAAAAGTTGAGGCATAAGACACGAAAGTAAAAAAAAACGAGAGTAGTGTTATCTTCTGAAAGCATTGATGTTTATTGTTTGGAGAGTGAGCCTTGACTGCCTCACAGACCAGCTGAACATCTTCAGTAATTTTAATTATTTAATTGATTACTCATATGTGCAACAATGTATTAAGCAATGCTGTTTTTTAAGTGATCTTATTCCACACCTTGGCTTCACAGACACCAGGCCTTTGAAAGAGTATGAGTAGGGTACTGTGAAGTTCTCAACATTGTTTGGCAAAGGCAGTTCGACCCAGGTACAGAGCAAATGGGTTTTATGAAACCTACAAGTCAGGAACTCAGAACAGTGTTCACTGTGTGTGAGGGGATAAAAAATAATCTTTGTATCTGGTTCCTTTGGGGGTGGTAAAAATGAGTTTGTCTGCCCTTCAGTCCCTGTAACATCAACAACATACACATATGAAATATACCGTTTCCTGATTTCTAGGCTTGGGATGCAGTACCTGCCCAAGCAACCTCAGGAGGAATTGAAGGGTCTCTAGAAAGACTTTGTACAATGCTCTCTTTTCCATTAAAACAAATATATAGCCCCAGAATGCCCAGTTTGTCTGGTAAATTATGCAGGGATAGTCTGAGCAGTTTACCTCTCTGATCTGCCTTGTTTTAAAGATTAAGCACTGTAATCTGTTTTGTTTGGGTCCTCTGTATGTGAGGGCTATGTGGGGAAGGGGAACACATCCCAGTAAAGGAAGTGATACGTCAATCAGGAAAGAAGGGATATGATCTGTAAGGGTAGACTTTACCAAAAGCACAGGAGTTCCAAATCTTTATAAACTGCTTTCTTCTCCTTGTTAACTATGACTGCATCAGAGCTAAGTGGAAGCTGGCAAATACAGTCATTTTGGTATAAACATAATTTCAGCTATAACTATTTGTATTTGCCTGGTATCTATCACATTACAGCAACATGTATTCTTCGTGAACCAGGTGTTCACACAGGGAAAAGGAGGCAGAAAGCCTTGCAATTCCTAAGGCTGCAGGCACTTCAAGAATGAAAGGCATAGCTTTTCAGATTTTATATATTCTAAAACCCTCTACAAACAAACGTAGCTAACACTATAGCACAAATACTTTTACTTCCTCTCAGCATCATTTTGCAGCTTTCAGCTTATGGAAACATTTGTCCAAGTTTGATTCAAATAGTCCTCCAGAAACCTTTTAACAGTCTAATGAAATCTTAAGAGGAGGGGGTGGGCAGGCTATTACTCCAATCCCTGTTGTTGAAAAAACATCTTTTGTGTGGAATTTGTGAGAATCCCTCCCCAGAGGCGCAGAATGCAATAAAGATAAGAAGGACTACACCTTGCAGCACAGATCCATGGGGCTGTATGAAAGGGGCTGTGCAGTTACCAGCTGTCTGCTCCGGTCCCTTTCTGGAGAACAGCTGGAAATGCATTCTCCAGAGATCGCATCTGGTTGGATTCCTCTGCACTCAAATCCCATTGATCTGGTTCCGTCCTAGCCCTCTGTACTTGCAGTTCAAAGACCAGCGAGGTCTGTAAAGAAATTATTGCCATATTGTTCAATCGGCCACAGTGAGCAATATATAGGATTATAATTAGGAACATATTAAGGAAAACAGCTCAGTGGAGATAAGCTGTTTGACTGCATATGCTTTTTGATGAGGGCTTAGTGCCAATCCCAGAATAAAAAAGATTAAATGTTTGTTACCAATTCTTTTGAACTGCTGGCAGAACATGTGGTAAAGCATTTTTGATTCAAATTAAAAGCATCCTAGGATAAAAATAACCCTGTTCTGTTAGACCTTTCCAAGTGAAACCATTTGTAAGCTGATTTATTGTGTTTTCCTTCACCTCCTTCCACCAGCATGATTAACATATGCATTTCTGAATCACATGTAAGCCCGGACAGGTATTTGTCTTGTTACACATCTGTGGAACAAATGGCAATACAAATTGTATACAGAACAGATGTAGATTTTCGAAGTCTCGGAAAAATGTATTTGACCAAACTCATAGATAAAAGTTTTATTTATCAAATAAGTTTTATTGTTTCTTTATGATGGAGACAGTTCTATGAGGAGTCAGCAGTCTGCAGGTGGCAATATTGATGCAGAGCCCATTGTAGACAAAGCAGACAAGTTTATAATCAGGGAAAAACCTGTAGGAAGTGAAACACTACAGAAGAAGAAAGCAAATACCCACTAATATGCTTATGAAATGCTTATCACTGCATTTTGTGGTGTCTATTTTATATATCTGGGAGATATTATTTTTAGAATTCTTTTTTTCAGTCTCTAGAAGATTTTGAACTGGCACCAAGTGTACCAGAGAGACTGGAATTTGACAGATTCATGCTATGTTCATGGAGCTTCCCACACTGAGACAGGTTTATGATGCTGCTCCATGTAAATCACTAGGGCCGAGGGAAGGAGCTGTGTTCTCACTCACCTCCTCCTACACACAGAAATATAATTTTTTACTTCCTTTTTAGCTCCATTTTTAGTGAGCTGCCTAAAGATATACAGTTGGATAGGTACTGATTGCCTGGACCAGAAAATATATGTAATAACATTAACAGAAATATCCACAACAGACTATTCAACTCTGTTGTAGAAACAGAGGCTGAAAAAAGAGTCAGGAAATTTGTAACAAGAAGATGGATTTAGGAGGCTAAAAGCATAAAGTGATCTTACATTCAGAACATATTTCTTCTTTTGGGAAATCCAGTCTAATAATACTAAATGCTTTTAAGCAGTACTATTTTTACAACATGTGGAACTTCATAGAATTGCCTCAGTTCCCATCTACTTGGGATTTAGAGAATTTGTGCTAAGTCTAACATACCATAGGAACACATTTGTACCAAGAGAGGAACAGTCATTTCACAGATGATGTAGTCAGGAGATGGCAGCCTGTTGTGAGGACAGACTTCCAAGAGATTGCTGACCAAAATTGCTGACCACTTTTGGCCAGCGACATTCCCAGGTGGCATCTTGTAGATAGACAGAAATGCCCCTTTGCTTAAGACAGGCTTCCCATCCTCCATAACGAGCCCTCAGCTGTTTGCCACATCTGAGAGATGTTTGTAAAGCTTCTTCCTCCCAGTTTTGTCCCTGCCACTTTGCATGCAGCCCTTGCCCTTTCCTCAAAGGCGACTCACTTCTAGTTTTGACTGCAGCAATGTTGACTCTGATAGACTCAACTCCTACTAATTCCTTTCTCAAGGAAAATCCACTTGAATTTTTTATGAGATTTCACTGAAAGGGTGAAAAGGACAGCAGAAATTGGAATGTATTTTCTGAAGTCTGCCAATTATTTTGAGATATTATTATTTTGAGACTTTATTATATTGAGGTTGAAATTGCAGTAGATGACATGAAGTTGTTATTTCAAGGTGTGAAATAAAATGTATGGGACTTAAATTGAACAGGAGACATTGACATTAGTGAAATATTTACTGTAGTAGATGCTTATGGTAATCATACTCAAGCTTTAGGCTCAAGCTTTTGTTAATTGCTGGCAGAAACAAGTGTCAAACTTGGTAAGGAACTGAAGAGCAACCAAACAGGGTGTATCAGCCAGGGATCTGGCCTGGGTTTCAAATGCAGAGAAGGACTGCTTTGGTAGCAGAATTCAGGAATCAAGACCCGTCCTACCAAGAGCACCTGTAATTCCTTGGCCAAGAGGCATTCTTTTGCCTGGAGGTGGGATCCTGATTCTCCATCTCCAGCTTCTGTCTTTTTGAAATAAAGCCTTAGTTACATGCTCCCCTGGTTTACCCACATACTTCCTTTGAAGGTACAATCAGCCCATGCTGAAGTTCTTATCAAAAGCCCAAGTCTGCTGGGAAGTGTTAAGAGAAAAAGTCACCCAGACTCACTGATGATGATTTGATTTACCTGGCAAACTAGTGTCACTCATGTTTTGGGGGATAGAAAGAGACATAATATGATTAAAAAGAAATGTAATACTACAACATTCACATGCCATATATCCAGAAGGACAGTAAAAAGAATCATGAAAAGCAAATTCAACAGCCTCTGGTATTGTGGCTGCAATGGTAAGTAATATGATAACAAGAAAGTTTTGATGTGACTCTTGTAAAAAGGATTAAAAAATATAAACCAGAAAAAAAAAGAGGAGATGGAGTTCTCAAAGAAGGAAAAAGAAGGACAGAGAAGAGAGTTAGCACTTATCAAGAAACACCTTTCTGAAAATTATAACTTCAGAATTACAGTTTAGAATGGATTTTCTTTTTATTTGAGATTTTTTTAAAGCAAGTGGGGAGTAGCTTTAGAATGGAGAGTAGAATAAATTTTTTTGACTTAAAAATGTCAAAATTATATTTAAAAATTAAAATTAATTTATCTCCAATGCTAAAGTACCAAAAATAAACCTGTAAGTTAATTTTCCTCTTAGATACACAGCAGAAAGCACACATTGAGTGTATTGCACAGGGAAAGCTAAATAATTACTATTTTTTATAAAAAAATATAACTAACTGAAATGTTAATATAGTTTTGCATCCTCTCATTCTTTTTTTCACCACTGAAATCCTTTCCTTCTGTCCTCATCACCAAGGAAAATACCCTGAAATAAGATGTATTTCTTCATTCTCAATTTTAGAAGACTTGGCACAACTCCTATTTTTCAGAGAACCAGCTAAAAAGCAAAGTAAAACACCTTCAAAGCAACCACATCACACAATATTTTCTCTTGGCTTCTATAGTGGAAGATACATACCTGCCTACCTGAGGAGCCTGATTATCCATTGTCTTAATTGTATACATGCTCACTCAAAATTATCCAAAAGAATTGCAAGATGAGAGCCAGACATTGCTACTTTTGGTTTCCATTTGGCACCCAACTTGCACCCGCCTTTCCAAAGGAACAAAGAACTATAGATTTGCAACAAGAAAGGCGTAACTTCACAAGTGTTTTCTTCACAAACATTACTCTCTCCCAGACTCTCCCTGTGTCTCCATCTTCCATTCAGCATAAGGCTCATTTGGGCATGAGTGAACACACCCCACTCCCCAAGGGACTCTTCTCACAGACTCACAAACCAGGCCTTCTGCGAGGTCAGTGCAGGCATAAAGTGCAGCAGAGGGGTCTGGGGATGGAGCATGAGGGGGTATCAGGACTGATGCTGGCTGTCCTGCTTCTGGATGCAAACTGACTACTGCTTACACTACGGGAGTTTTTGTATTGGCATCTGCTGCTCTTCCAGTGAATAATTCCAGCCAAAGGACAGATTTCATGAGTGGCAGTCTCCCCAAAGGCCATTAACAGTAAAAGAGAGCTAAGGAAAATGTCTCCCATCCCCATTTCTGTTGTCCCACAACCACAATAGAACTTGCCAACTGAGAATGAACTGCATTTAGATGGCTGTTATGGAAGTTGTGGACAAGACTGCTGTTTGATAAAGCAGATGGCAGGCTTCTTGGACATGTCTTTTAACATATATTAGGCTTCAGTAAGTGAGCAAACAGCCTTAACCAGATGAAGAACAAATGCTAGAAAAATCTAGACTACTTGGAAAGCATACCTAGGAGGTTCTGTGAACAATGACATGTGGCCAGTGATTGCCTGGAGAGGTCTCACAGTTTTTTTGTAGCTTGATTTGCAATTTTTGTCACCAACATTTTCTGTCCTTTCTCTTTCTTAATAGAATCTGTAATTTTTATACAAATGCCTGTAGAGGTGTCTCTGTGCATGCCACAGTAACTGCATCTCTTACTTGAGAAGGTTTCTGCTCTTTTTCATTGCTGCACAAATTACATGTTCTCCACAGGTTTCCACTAACCTTATAGGAGTCAATTATAAAGTTGTTCAGACACCAAAAGAGATGCAGCCAGAGAAATGTGTTTAAGCTAAGAAAATAGGGAGCATTTCTGGGCCAAGTTTGTATTATGCTTAGTGTTCCTTTGTGTTTAGGATAGAATGACTATCAAAGGACATGTTTACAGCCAAGGCAGAGGACCTCAGGAGTCCAAGCAGGGAAGCTATTTGCATATCCATACACACAGATTTAATAGATCTATGCTATGCAAAGGGCCAGTTTCAGAACTCTCCCCACAAAAGGGCCTCCATGAAAACCATGGGCACACATACATGCCTTTTGCCTGGTCTCCCTGCAGCTCCCACCTGCCTGAGGCTGGCAGGCACTCAGCAAGAGCCAGGGTTTAACTTAGCTCCTCTCCAATGCAAAGAACGGCATCTTCAGTGGCACTTACCCAAGAAAAGTCTTGGGAAGCAGAGCATTTCTGGGATGCTGTGGCACATTTTCTTCTGGTTTCCGTTTTGCTCCCAAGTGCTTCTAATTTGCTGCAGGCTTTCATCAGCATTGAGCTGCTTCCCTGTTAGCTCCAGCTTGGATGCTCTAGCCAGTCAGTAAGAAAGTAAAGGCCATGGCCCCTCTACCTTCCCAGCACACCCTATCCCACTTGTTCTCTGTCCACCTGCCCTCAGCAGATCACTGGCTGAGGAGCAACAGTTCTGCTGCACCCGACTCTTTCCCTTGGGTAATCCAAACCATTGGCCAGCATCAAGTTCATGAAGGATATTATGGCAAACTTTTTCTTCATCTTAAGTGCTCATGGAAAATCAGTGCAATATGGTTTATACTGTGCAGTGCAACTGTAGGAATTTACTAAAACATGAAGTCCTGAAATAAAATTCTTACTACATGGAACCCAGATCCAATTATATGAATTTTTCCAGAAACAACCTCAAGACAGTGTTGTTAAGAGAAGATGCCCAGAACATAATAAATAAATAACTTCTGAAAATTGTTTGAATGAAAAAGCCCAATCGATCTGCAGGAAATGGTTCATATAACTTGGAGAAACCCCAGCCTTGCTGAGGAGAAATCTTGGCAAGTGTCAGGATATTTTCATATTATTGTTGGCAGGCCACTGCCTACAACCATGGTACCTTCAATTGCTGAGGTACCACACTTCAGAAAGTTTTGTTATGGCTAATTAAGCAAAAGGCACAGCAAAGCCTGTTTATTCTTTATTTTACAGTAGCATTAATTGGGAAATGAGCATGTGAATTGAAATTACCAATTGGCTCAGCAGTTTCTCATATATCAGAAAATTGCAAACAGCCTGTTTTCATTTCTCCTTGGCTTTGTAATTTTTTCATTTGAATCAGAGAGCACAGTATCTATTCCATATAAGGAATTTAATATATTTAAAGAAATTATTTACTTGATATCAGTTCCATGTTAAAGTACACACTTTGCAGATGTCATTTTCATGGAATAATTTACCTCAGAATTCAAATAAACTGTTAGACATTCTTTCAAAAGACATTCCGTATGTTATTCACATTGTTGATAATAGCACAAATATAAAAATCTGGAATAGAGAGGGAACCTGTGTGATTACTTTGTACTAGTGACTATGCAAAGTGTGCATATGTATTTAGCTTCTGAGCAGATTATTCCATATTACATGTAAAAGTCTTGGTTATATCAAGAAAAACTTACACCAAGTCTAAAATACTGTTTTGCTATAATGGGAATGATGACTTGTCATTAAAGTCTATGAAGTCAAACAATTTTTCATAGTAGAGAATGGATGTTATGATAGCTGTTTAATTAAAATATATCCCATGGGACTCATGAATTTTTCTATATTATTATTTAGACAAGAAAAGGAGGCAGACAGAGTACAGCAAATTAACTGCACCAAAAAAAATGTTGTTGGTTGTTATAATTCTGCTTATATCAGGACCCTCATGTACAAGCTGATGTACAAGCTGTACTGGAGCAATTGATGCATTCACAGATACAGCAGGCCATATTATGTTTTTCCAATGTATCAACATTATTCAGGAAGATGTTCCACTGTGATTCCCACTGTGTACTGTGGAAATCCTCCAAGACTTCTCATCCTGATTTCATTTGTCTACAGATTTGCCATTACGAGATAAACTAAGATGCTGTAGCCAACAAATTGATGAAAAATTGCAATATATTGCATTATGAAGTCTTACTGTCCCCTACCATTACTCTCAAATTTAGATGTTCCAGATATGTCTATAGCAGAAAATTAAACATTACTTGAAGAAGTTTTTGCATTTGTATTTTTAAAGTCTTTTACCTTCAAAGATAGAGTGCCTACACTTACATTGCCTGCTAGGAACGGCTGTCTGTGCTCCCAAGCTATGACAAGAAATTGTTTGGTGTAGTCCTAAGTGGAATAGACCAAAGTCACACCATGGGCTGTTTAAATAACAATATTATAGATGACTGAATTCCAGTAGCCAGGTTCATTCCTTGGCATTGCTTAATTTACCATTAGACACAAAACCATCAAGGAATGATTCACCTAGCCTAGCTGTACACGTCATCAATGCAGATGCCTTTACTTGAGCTAGTGCCACCATGCTGTTTTCACAGCCAAAGAGTAAAGTACATACTCCTAAAGAATAATTAATTTCACATAACTTAACTGTCCGTATTAGAGTGAGATTAATCATTCTTTTCCCCTTCCTGCTGTTAAAGAGGACTCAGATGACTTGTTCAAATGTAGATGTCCACCACTGATCAGGTGCTTTGCTCCATGGGACGCCCCAGAGAATCAATTTTTACTGCATGAAGCTATTGCTGTTTCCTTCTCAGCCTCTCCTTTTCTCTCAGAAGCTTATGCTTGCATTTTGTCTTGGGGCAGCAGTATGATAAAAAGCACTGCATGAAAGTCTTTTTGTTTGTTTTGCTATGCAATTACTAATAATTAAATCTGTCTGGAAGTTACACAAAAGCCCACTATCCCTGCATTTCCAGTCAGTCTATGCCACTAAATGAGAAAACAGATATGTTGACAGAGCAACTCAAACCCTTCCAAAGCTGTCAACTTTCCTGAAAAATACATCACAGTCAATTAGCAAGAAGATTGAAGCTCAGGGGTTGCCATTTAATCAATTTCCAACTGATAATGCAAAATCACAAAGCATTCAGTGGCAGATGACTGCTGGGAATCAACCTGATTCTACTGTTGGGAATACGCTTTGACTGATCAAACTATTAAGTTTGCATTGTCAGCTGTCTTCTTTCAAGGCTCTGCAAACTTGTTCAAACAGCATGAGTAGACTTTATTCATTATTTATCCTGCAGTAAAGAGTGCAGTTTATGTAAACTTACAAAAAGCAATAGTGATATTTTCTTTCTCCAAAAGCTTCCAAATTAAAGGCAGACAAAAACAAAGTGTCTGGCAAGGAGTAGGGGAATGTAACTGTAGAGATATTTGGATGAATACTGAACTAGAAGTAGTTACGGTTTTTAATGTGCTGGATTTAACACTGTGTTGTTTCAACTGTGCATCTCTGTAAATCTGGTAGAATCCATAGAATTCAGTGGAATAAAACGGAAAAAAAAGTTACAGTAATCAACCTGTTCCTTTACACATAAAAATCTGTGCTTTCATGTTTGATCTGTGAGGAGATTAGCTGCTCTTTCAGAGATATAGTTAGAAGAGTTGCTCATTCTTGATTTTTAGAAGTGTCAAGCATACACCTGCTAGCATGCACCGTAAGATGTCCAAAAAAATACTCAGACTGTGTTTTTCCATTCAAAAGATTTTTAGAAAGAAGGTCATTAAAGCATGAGGGAAAAATGAGTGGTAGTATAATAGCAAAGAAGAAAAAAGGCAGAAAAATAAAGCATTTTCTCACCATATAAACTCCAAATCAACTTTTCACCAAACATATAAATGGGATTCATTTCCCCTTGTATTTTTTTCTCACAAGAATGCCATAATACTTTTTTTTCAGTTAAGTTTATAACTATGGGACAAAATCCGTATGTTTAAAATAGCCTATTGGTTTGGGCTTCACCTCACAGAACCACTTAACAGTGCTTAATTTTAAGGGATCAAATCATTGATGTCCTCTAAAATCCAGGAGTATCTCTGACAGCTTCCAAAGATCTGAGAAAGGGATCACACAGAGGGCACTACTCCTTGCTATCCTAACTCCAGAGAAAGTGCAATTGCTTTCTGAAAAAGAGCAGTCTAAGAGGACTAAGGTGCAGTAAGATCTAACAGGTTATTTTCATTCTCAACTGTCCAAAGACGTGCAAAAGGTAAGAAAGGCAGCTTGCTCACAGAGAAGGTGGAGTGACAGGCATACAGTGATGGAAAGTTTACTTTGTTTTGGTCTTCACAAAACACTTTCCAGAAGTATATAGACAATACCCAGCTAAGCTTAACAGAACCCGATGTTCAGTGAGAATGTCATTCATAATTCTGAGTTGGGTTCTCATCTGTATTAAACTCTAGACTTGAGAGATGCCTATACCTTTAAGAAGGAGACAGGAAGCCTCAAGCCAAGTAATAGCCCTGCTTGGGAATGAAGCATGCTTGAAGTCTTGTCTCTCTCATATTCACAGAAGGATCTTTTTACAATGGAGATAAAAACCTACATGCACCTGGGATTTACAGCTTGAAATCTCCCAGACTTGAAGGTAAGAATGAGGTTCTCCTCATTATGCATCTGGAAAGTTTCTTTTTAAGCACACGGATAGAGGAACAAGTTGTGCTCAGACTTCTGCACAGTTGTTTAGCAGTGAGAGCACCAGATGTGTAAGACCTTTTCCGTCATTTTCAGAAAAAACAGTCCCACAGCTCCCACCTCCTTGGAAAATACCTTCACCACCACAGAGCCTTAAGCTGAAAGTTTTCCACTCTGCAGAGCAAAATGGGGCCATTGGGAAAATAAGAAAGAAGAAAGCTGATTCTCTTATTTAGTATTGAGCACAGTGCTTTCAGAAAAAAAAAAATAAAATTTTAGATTCTCTTTATCTATACCATGTGTGTTCAGTATTCATTGAGATATTATTGACCAAAACGCATAGTCAAAGCAAAAGGTCAGAACTTCAGACAATCAAACTATCCTCATCAGAAGTCTATGGAGTCAATTACTCCTAGGTAATCTTATTCTCTGTCCTAAGTCTGGGGAGTTTAAAGTGGATTCATCATTCCTTGCAGTGCAGCAGCTTTAAGACAGTTGAGAAGGAATGGAATAACACCTAGTTGGTGGCTGGGCACAAGTAATGTTGCCCAGAGCTCAGTATGAGGGCCGATTCTATTTAATATCTGTGTCCAGTTCTGGGTCCCTGAACTCAGGAAGGACATTGAGGTACTGGAGCATATCCAGAGAAGGGCATCGAAGGTGGTGAAGTGTCTGGAGCACAAGTCTTATGAGGAGTGGCTGAGGGAGGTGAGGTTGTTTAGCCTGGAGAAGAGGATGATCAGAGGAGACCTTATCACTCTCTACAGCTACCTGAAAGGAGGCTGTAGCCAGGTGGGGGGCAGTCTCTTCCCTCTAGAACAAGGGACAGGATGAGAGGAAGTGGCCTCATGTTGTGCCAGAGGCGGTTTAGATTGGATGTTAGGAAAAATTTCTTCACAGAAAGACTTATCAAGCACTGGAAGAGACTGACCAGGAAAATAGTGGAGTCACCATCCCTGGAGGTGTCTAAAAGATGCATAGATGTGGCACGTGGGGACATGGTCTAGTGGTGGACTTTGCAGTGTTGGGTTAATAGTTGGACTTGATCTTAGAGGTCCTCTCCAACCCAAACAATTCTACAGTTCTAAGATTCCATGACATGTCCATGCTTTAAGTTTACTGAGCTGCTGCACCTCTTGATGAATTAACACATCCAGCTTGTCATTAGATCTTCCTACAAGACCTTGCAAGAGCATAGATTAATTTCGGCAACATGAGATGAAGACTATCTGAACCTCTGCTGAACATATTTGGTTTTGCATATATTTTGTCTGCATTAATCCTAATTGTTAAATATATTTCTTAATTTACCTGGTTTACCTTAATTTATTGGCCATAATACCAATGTCACTCTTTCTGGATGACACAAAGCACTATTACCTTTCTGTCACATCCATTTATTGTTCAGTCTAAATCTTGTTCTCACCACTGAGAACTCACATCTAACTCTGTTTTCACTAAATCTTGGAGGATAATTTTCATAAGGTTATCCAGGCCTGCTTTTTTTGAAACAGAGACTGTCTAGGCTGTGTTTGCTCTCATATTTAATTTAAAATAAATCATATCAGGATTCAAAGCTATCTGCTACAGTTAGAACTTCCATTATCTCCTTACCATGTGCCAAAACTAAACTGATAAAAGCATTATCTCCTGTTGTTTCTGTGACTCGGAAAGAAAAGTTGCAGCCTTCAAATCCAGCTATATCAGGATGATATAAAATCCAAATATTTTTCAGACTATTTATGTGAAATTGAGTTTCTCATAATAGCACAATATGATGATATTTCTGTCTCTTAAATCATTAAGGAAACTTGTATCCATGTATAAATCCAGTCTGGAGTCACAACAGGTTTCTGACATAAACTGTCACTGCCAATAACTATTTTTAGGGGTTTTTGGCAGGTGGGAAGTTGGGTTTAAATTGCCTTAAACTTGGATTTGCAAAACTTGGTGTTAGTTGCAAAATCGGATATTCTTGAGAGATTTACATATATGTGTATATGTATATATGTCTATATGTGTGTGTGTGGGTTTTTTTTTTTTTTTTCTTTGGTAAAAAATCCTCAAGAAAGGTAGGTCTGTAGCATTTTCTGTTTCTACTTACTGCCCTGGCTTGAGTCAGGAATTTTAAAAGTGACTACAGAACAAAAACCAGACAAGAAAGGTTATGTCAACTTTTTTTAAAACCAAAGCACTGATTCATTGGAAACACACTTTGAGTTTTCCACAGTTCTTTAAGTCAGTTCTTCTTCTCTTTAAACTTGTTTGCCCATTCCAGATTTGACAAAGACTCTGTCAGTAGTGCCATCAAGAAAAGTGGTCTCTGGCAGGTTCAACTTCAGTGGAAAAATTAGTAGATAGATTTTGCTAACAAAATCTGGCACTCACCAACCTACACTGACCACGTGATGAATATTCAGCAAATATCCTTTAGCATGATGAATCCAGACTGATTAGGTTATTTTTTCACCCTTGCGAAGGCAAGGGGAAAACACTTAGTGACAAGTGACACGGAGATCTTCGGGATAGATTCACCAATGATTGTGATTAGAGAATCTAAGACATCATAACAAAACCAGTTGTTCTCTTATGTAACTAGACAATAGCATTAGGCCTTTAAAGCCATGCCCAAGGTTATTTTAATTGTCCCTTCATTTTACATATAAAATAATTTGCAAGACTAAGGCTGGTATTACATCTATTGTTATTGTATTGCTGCTTTCCAATGTTGCAATATTGTATCCATACGAACTAAAGATGAAACCCCATGTTTGAATACTTTGAGAGGTCAACTATAAAAATGCAAAAATAGATTCAAACAATGTCTAGATTTTCATGGCAATAGAGATATTAATAATTTTTAACTTGGCTCTAATGCCAGAAGAATGGCTGCATTAGAGAAATGAGGCATTCAGCCTCCAAGGTGACTATATTTAGACTTATTCTTTCTGCTCTACATGTGAAACAAGAGTCCAGCAGAATTTTTCACTGATATCACTGTATGTTCAGATAACTATTTTGTCTCCAGACTGCTCATTATGAATGCAGTTAGAAGTTCCTACACACTTGGTAAAATACAAAATTATTATCATGACTGGACTGTGAAATATCATAGGATGTATTAATTGCAGGCCTCTTTGTAATCATAATGGTCTTGAAGCAACTGAAGCCATAAATAAATCCTAAAGCTCACAAATGCCTTATGTTTTTTTCCTGCCTATTTTCCATAATAACAGATTGTTGCTGTTTCTCTGTCATATAATGTGGTTGATTTTTTCATGCATTTTTATCCTGGCTTCCAGGTAAATGCTTGCCAAACCTAAATTCCAGCAAAATTGCTGGGCCACCTGCATCCAAACAGGAAAACTCCTAGAGGTGATGATTGAGGGGTATGGGAGAGCTGATATCAGCCTCCAACTCCATCCTTATTTTGATGTGCCTGCTTAAATTCTGTTGCAAATGGGATTATTCAGAGTTTGAAAACAAACATATGCTTAAGTACTTTGGCAAATCATAGTATCATCCATGGAACTCACTCCATATATTTACAGCAGTCCTATAAATATCCAGTTGGACAGTTTTTTAAAGTTTTAGTGCGTGAAAAAAATATAGATTCTGTCTGACCTTTTTTCAATTTCAGTTTGCAGGCAAAAATTTTATAGTTTGTCACTTGATGGCAATGCTAAGGATGAGATAAAAATCAACCTCTTTTCCAGCTGCTGGAAAGAGTTAGGTGTTTTGGATTAATCAGCCAAGTGTCAGTGTGAAGTGTACAGTAAAAATAATCAATACACGTCTCCAACTGTTTCTTCTTAGCCATCTCTAGCACCTGTGCTGCATCTTAAGAGTTCATTGATTGAGGTCAGATCACTGGCATATATTTTCTGTGGAGAAATACAAATACGGTTTTTCTTTTTAACCCCTGAATCCTAATAGAATGGACAGAGAAGAATCCAGCCACAGCAGTCTCCTAATGGCTTAGAGATTTTATTTCACAACAGACAACATCTCTATTTTCATTCATTCAATATTATTCAGCCTTTTGAAACACTGAGAGAAAATCTGTTGAAACAAGTGTTTTGTATTTATGAAAAAAAATATTCCTAATGGAAGTCTATGCACAAATTGGAAAGGGTTTTCATCAGCAATTGAGAAGATAAACATCTGAAACAACATATTTGTCAGCAGGCTGAATTTTATTTTATTTTTACAAAGACCGGAATATAACCATTAGAGTACAACACAAAAACAATCTGGAAACCCAAATAGAAAAGAAAAGGAAATCCATGTCCAGCTAGCCGATATCCCTCCTTCCATCTACCAATCCATACCTTTAAAAAGACCAAAGAAATCTTCCTCGTGAAGGGGAGAGGAGGGACAGACACTGATCTCTCCTCTCTTGTTACCAGTGACAGGACCAGAGGGAATGGCCTGAAGTTGTGTCAGGTAAGGTTTAGGGTTTTAGGTTGCGTGTTAGAAACAAGGCTCTTCACCCAGAGGATTGTTGAGCACTGTGATGAGCTCCACAAGAAAGTGGCCACAGCATGAAGCCTGAGTTAAAGAAGTTTTTGGACAATACCCTGAGGCACACGGGGATGGTCCTGTGCAGGGTCAGGAGTCAAAGATCCTTGTGGGTCCCTTCCAATGCAGAAAACTCTGTGATTCTGTGATTCTGTGATTCTGTGACACTGTACCTGCAATTAATGCACTTGTCTCTGCTTACACGTCCAATATTTTTTTCTTTTCCTCCCTACCCTCCTCTCCCCTCCTCTCCCCTCCTCTCCCCTCCTCTCGCCTCCTCTCCTCTTGCCTCCCCTTTCTATGACTCCTCTCCCCTCCCCTCCCCTCCCCAAACTCTAACTAAGTCCTTCAGGCAAAAAGATCCATAAAAACCCATATACTGGTCACTGGTATCTTTCTAGAGGGAAATTGCAGTTAGAAGACTTAGAGAGGTTGGAATGCCAGTCTATGCCATAGAGTACAAAGGTGGTGGTGAATATTTGTGGTTGTTGTCTGCTACTAGTGACTTAATGCTACTTTTCTCACTTCTCTATATTTCTGTTGGGTACTTGTGAAGAAATTTCACCCAAGTGACAGCTAAGGTTGCATGTACTTTTGGTGTAACATTTTTTGGTGTCATCACACATGCCAGAAATCATCAAAACTGCATAGGAGTAGATCCCCCTGTCTTTCCACAGTTATTTATATCTAGAGATCAAGTTAGCTCCTTTCAATTTGGTAGACTGCGTCTCCGAGCTCGAGTTTTAGACTTTGTATTGAGCACTGTGTGAAAATACATCTCGCAGCCAAATCTTCAAATAAGCTGAAGTCATAAAGAAAATATCAGACATAGCAGTTGTGAGACACAGGAGCACTACACATAAAATGAATGCGCGGTGCCCCGGCCGGGGGGGAGCGGCAGTAGGGTGTTCTCAGTGGAGGGCTCACGCCGCTGAAACCTGCTTCCCTTGGCCCCGTGCCAGGGCCCCGGTTTGGCCAAACCCGGAGCTCGATGTAAGGCCTGTCTGTTCAGCAGGGCAGCTGAAATGCCGTTGGATTATTCTTAGCAATAGGATACGGTTCGGGGAGTCGTGGGGATTTTTTTTTTTTTTTTTTTTTTTTTTTTTTTTATTTGTTGTTTATAAGACCCTTGATTATAAAGAGTTCTGTCTTCTTCTGATGTTTAGGATTGTCATTTCAGGAAGGGCAGAGCAGATGTATGATAATGAGAGGACAATATCAATTAATTAGATTTGTTTCCTTTCCAATCAGGCACTGCATACTTGTATGAGAGTACAATAAAATCATGCTCTAAATCATAGATTAAGGATGACTATTTCCTTCTTAGTAGAGAGCACAATTTGTAATCAACTGTCTTTGATTTCAGATACAGACCATCCTCTCAGACATGTCACCTAGCATTTAGCAAATTAATTGCACATTTTCCAATTTGAAGTTATCCAAGTTCTTGCCAATTTGTGCTGGGATTACTTCCTGAGCTATAGGCAGTTTAGGAGGTTTTTGTTGTTGTTGTTGTTTTAAAACCTGCTGTGCTGGAGGGAAATGAAGTCTTGACTTTGATGTTCTTAGTGCCTTTACAGCTGTAGAGTTGGACCATCTGTGCCTCCTCAGGTTTCCTCAGAGAAGAGCAATGGGATACATCTAGAAGCCTCTGGGGATGAGATGTCTCTGGGTGAAAATTGTGGGTGAGGAGTCTCACAGCCATTAGATCCTGGCTGCCAAGGCATTGCCTACAAGGGGTACTGGAATTATCTCAAATTGTCCTGGACTAATTTATAGCTTGCTTTGTTGCCCTGATAGCAAGAGCAGCTAGATGGTTAAAAGCAGAATTTCCCCAATTTTGCTCTCAGGGTAAGAAACTCGGCCTCCTTTGAATTTAATTAATGGCCATATGAGAAGGTGTCTCTTCTGTTTTGTGAAATGTCTTTGCTACTGAAAAGAGCAACTAGTGAAGCCTGGTTTCCTATAGCTTTGTGTCTTCTGTTCCACACACTGGAATATCCCTATTTGCCTTGCAAATCCTCCACTTTCTGACCTGCTGGAAAGGAAGGGGCATCATTTGTTATGGCTGAATCATGTATGTGTTGGTTGTCTGGTTATTGAAGCAAGTGCTTCTCAGTCAGTTGGTTACTGCTGATTAAACTCATAGGAATTATATAAAAAAGTGGCCAATAATTTTTTACAGTTTTAGGGGGCTGACAATGAACAGAAATGGAAGGCTATTCAGACAATGTAGTAATGCACACCTTGCTTTTTTGGGAAACAAGGGGGAAAATAGTTCTAAAGCCAGACATTCATATAGTCTGGCCAAAAACTTTTGAAGAAAACTTTTAACGGATAAAAGGTACTTGAGATTAAAAAAAAAAAAAAAAATGCAGGTTACTTATCATTCTGTCTTCTGACAAACACAATGAAAGTGGAAAATTTTGACCAAGACTTTTTCTCTTTATACATTATATATCTCCATTATTTATACATGGAAATATAAATTCTGAATCTCACTTTGTGCAAGTCTATCATAGAATCATTGATAGTATTCAAAATTGAGGTGGGGTTTTCTTAATTCAAGGATTCAACTATTTGCAAGCACAAATTTATGCTATCCAAAATTTTAGTGCTTTCTCTTTAGAAAATAACTTTTTAAAATTTAAAACTAAACTTAATTCATAAAGTGATTGATCAAAAATGTATATTTTAAGAAATATGCTATTATATTTAATGCTTAGGTTTTTTTCCTAATAAATTACCTTAGTAACACCCTAGTACTTGATTTGGTGCTCACCAAAGGGACACAGTGGCCCTTTTAAATTGAAAGAGGAAAACTTTGCAAGGGCAGAAGGATCATTAGGCTGATTTATGTTGCACAACTGCATAACACAGAGTACGGAATTTTAACAAGTACTTTTGTCATGAAGACCATGACTCTAGTCTGAAAGTGTACCTTTTAGACATAAACTTGTTTTAAGCACTGTAACTGCCACAGGATCCAGAACTTCCTAGAAAGGGTGTGGCAGAGGTTATTTTCTTCAGCATCTATTTTTCAAGCATGTAAAATCTTTTTCTGTTGAGATATGTACAGACTCTGTTTTTTTAAACTACCTGCTTCAGCAGACATTTTCAAAGCAGATGGCCAAAAAAGATGAGGCTAATGTGGGTTTTGCAAGAAGGAAGGAGAAACAACAGAAAATGTAGCTCATGAAAAAGGGTGAGGCTGTCAAAGCTGGTGTAAGTTAAGAGACATGAAGATAAGGGAATATACAGCAAGAAGGAGGACTATGACCATTTCAGTTACTTTCCACTGTTCTGGGAAAGAGCAACAGTTGAAAATCCAATTCAGCAAGCCAATCCTTTCCAGAGGCTTTGCACTACTGATGAGTAAACACTTGAAGAAGCCCACAACATCTGAACAGCTACATCACCCGGGCAACACCAGGAGTGGGTGAGGCAAATAAGAAATGAGCCATTGTTAAAGAATCGGCCTAGTTTAATCTGGAACAGCAAAGTCTGGGATGCACAAATCATACTTTTTTGCCATGATATAACATGTGAGGGCTAATTACCACAATTTAAAAATTGTTCACCTCCAAAGGTGTTTGTATTTCTTGAAAATTTAATGTTAATCATCATGATTTCTGGTTTTAATACCCTCACTTTCAGGATCACCTGGCCACAATTTTATCAATCGATGATTCCTCAGTTCAAAAATGGCATTTTAAAAAGCAAAAATATTCCAGGCAAGTATGTTAATTGCCTAAATAACCAGGTTGGCTCTGTGGCAGCTCATCCATTCTCTGCTTCCTGGGCTGTTGGTGTAAGTGTCCATTTGGGTGCAAATCAACACCATGCTCCCAGCTGTGATGTTCTGGAGTTCATCTACAATATGTGGTTATCAAACCTGCATATCTTAGGTGTGCAACTGGATTTTTTTGAAAGATTCTCTTTCCATTTGTCTGCAATTTATTTATAATATAATTTCAAATATTATGATATTTCAGATTTATAGTTCTGAATGTTTTTAACCATGATACATTTGTGTCCAGTCTACTCCTAAGATTAATACAGTAAATAGAATATTACGGGTTTGGGGGGTTTTTTTGGCCTTAAAATGCTGCTATGAACTGTCAGGTTCCATTCCATTTTAACCTTACTTTTGATAAAGAAATAGAAATATATGAAACTAGAGAGATGAAAGCCAGAGAAAGTGAGCTGTATGTTAGCTGAGTATGAAATATTTTTTCTTTTAATGCCAAAGATTGATTCCAAGTTGAAGGAACATAGTCCAAGCACTGAAAATGGTTATTGATTTACTAACCCTATATCCTTTTACAAACAATTCAAATTTTTGTCCTCAGTCTAGATCTATTATAGCTCTGAAGCACTGAGCTCCCTCTTGTGACTAGCACCTGAACACTGTTCTGATTTTGGGACTACATATCCTGCATACTCTTGAGAGAAACAGAACTGTTTAGATACTGGATTCCATCAGATCCCCTCTACTTGCACCTAATAATGTTCTTTAAAATTGGCAACAGGGGCTATCTGGAAAGAATACAGACTTAGCCTTCCCCATTTTTGGTAGCTCACCCTTTGCATAGCTGCTTTTTCAAAGTGAAAGAAAGCGTGTCTCCTCAAAAATCTTCATTTCTAATGCTGAATCTGTGTCTTTATGAAAATTATTTGATCACTCCTTAGTGACTGATGATGCAATAAACACAATCTAGTGACCAGTAATCAAATGAAGACTAAATATAAATTTACCAACCATAGAGCCAGGAAATACAATCCATCATATCTGACAGCAATTTCCTTTCAGAGTTGTAAGGTTGTATTTCTTTATTTACACTAGGTGATGAAGGTATAATGGTTCATTAGCATAGGCACAATCATTTTTGTATGGCCTGTGTTGCCTTTGTATAGCTTATTCTGAGATGGTATTAAGGAATTGCATTCACAGCTGCATAAATATGAATACAGTATGTTCAATAACTGTGAACTTTCGTTTGATGAGGACATATTGGTAGAAATGTTTTATATAGAAATGAACCTCAGTAGAAGACTGAACATGAGAAAAAGTCTGAAATGTACAGAAAAAGAGGAATCCAGTTCAATATGTCCTTCTTTATCTTTCTGACCTGGAACATGAGTTCTTGGAGACTATTTCTTGGTAGATGTGAAGGAAAAGCTAACACATCCCCTTCATATATAACCTCCAAATTATGTGGTCATAGCTGGGGAAAAGAAATCTGTGAATAATCCAATCTATTTGTTACCAATAGTTTCCACTTCCTTGCACACAAAAGAGAGCTATAAAAGGTTATATTTTTAATACTTTTAGGTAAAAAGAGCAACAAAAGAACAATTAAAAGGTATCTTACTCAATATAATTACTTGCAAGAATATTCATTTTCACCTCTTCTAAGTTCTAATATTAACTAGTACCAAAACCTTCAGACTTCCATTTTTAACATACTCAGTTATGCAATCCCCACCATCTGACGGTGTAAAAATAGGATTAGGCTTACAATTACTACCATTGCAAAGGGCCCCAAATTTAACATTGGACATAAAGCTCCTATTTTTTCAGACTATCACAAAACCAATTTTATTACATCTGTTGTACAGGTAGGGACATGCCTCTGTGACAAAGCAAATGTCTTTGTTAGTCTCTTTATCCACAGATGCAGTAATATATTTTTCCAGGCAGAAAAACACATACCCTGAACTCTGTAGTCTTACTCATACTAGTCTACTGCTGAAGTGGACTGGAGCTTTGAACAGTGTAGAGTTACAGCTAAATGAATGCTAGTTCTTCTGTATAGGAGAAATTCATATGCTTTCATACTCTCTCAGCTTCATTTCCTTCCAAGGCTCATTAATTTTTAAAAGAGCCAGCTTTCTTACCCTTGCCTCCTAGTAGGTGGTGTTGCACTAGCATAAATATAAGGGTATTTATAATTTTAGCTGGAAGAAGAGTATGATAAAGCTCAATTGCTCAGCCAAAGAGGTTTGGCTAAGTATCCACATCACCTCTAAGGAAAAGCTTCAATAGATTTCATGGTGGTCACTGGATTGCCTAATTTGGCCATATAACATTTCTTTTATTGGGCAGAAAACAGCATGATTGTTATTTCTAGGACCCTAGCAATTTGTCTGGATTCAGATGCTGTGCCTGTCACAATCCAATCATACAGTGAAGAGAGAAATGGTCTTTTTCAGAATTCTAGGTTTAGTCCACTGCAACTTAGGGACTCTTTCAGCAAAGTGGAGCATGTAATAAATAATGCATTCATTCTGAGGTGTTCAAATTATTGAATGTGGAGAGGTTGAAGGTTGTTGCTAAAGCAGTCAAAGGAGACAAGTGGAAACAGTCACAAACAGCCATGAATAGCCCAAAAGTCCAGGTCCAAAAGAAAAATCTTAAATACCACTTAATCATCTTTCTCTTCAGTTCCTCATCCTCATAGCAATGTTCTCAGTCTTCAGACTTGGTATTGTTGACACTCCCTTCAAATCAGTCAAAGTCTTTTCCCTTCCATTTAATCATTATCCTCCATTTCTTGAGTAGTTCTATGACCTGCTGTTTAGATAACAATATATATTACTTTATCTTTACAGAGTAAGATACAGATCCCACTATGTGGTGTATTTCCACCACTTACTTTCTTTGATTTTTCTGTTCATTCTTTACCTTCTTCAAGAAACCAAACAAAATTTCAGAGTGAAAATGAGAATGTGGTCATCTGACTGAGGAGTGGAAAGCCCTTTGAAGCCTGCCAAAATCCTGGAAAAACTTTTCTCTTTCCTTTTCTATCCTACTGCTATGCAGTTATCTGAGAAATATTTCACAGGCTCTTTGATTGAGTGTACTTTGTCAAAAGCCGGAATTCTGCAAATTCAACTGGTATTACCAATCACAAGGTCCTCATTAAATAGACTAGCATACTAAGCTGAGTTTTGCTTGAGCAAAATTAGGGAAGGATTGGAGCATTAGAAGGTTTTTCTGTGTTCCTTTGTGAGAATGGTGCTGTGAGTGCTTCAGTGTCACACAATACATGGTCAACAATAATCCTTGGGTTTGTTAGGTGAAGCAACCCAAATTTTGCTCACTGCAGAGAATCTTGAAAAATATACTTAAGCCAAAAAGATATTTACCAGAGGTTACTACTCCTTGAAAGATGCCTACCAGTGAAGTCAGAACAAGTTTGATTCAAATTTGAATCCTCATAGCATGGACCACTGCGGCTCCACACAACATTTATGCTGATAAAAGGAGGAAGGGAGGAAGGAAAGTTCTTTGCTTCCCACTGCATTCGTACATATGTTACATGCACAAGACCAGTTCTTGTGCCAACAGAGTGGCCCCGAACCTTTTAAAATACTAGATACAGAACAATTTATTTTTGGGACTTTCGAAAGTGATGAAAAGCTTCAGTCATGGAAAGATTCATGAATATGAGTTGTAAAACTTATTCCTAACAAAGGCCCTGAAAAACAGTTGATCATTTGATAGCTAATCCTAAAAGCACCTCCAGCATAATTGCCGATTTGTCACCTTGAAGGCCCCATTTACTGACATTTACCATTTTGATTTTATACATAGTATTCAAACTCCTAGCACTGCACAGCTGTATGGTGGAGATTTGCTTACAAGGAGGTCTGGAAGGTAATCTCTCATTGTGGTTAATCAAAGTAGAAGAGAATAAAGAGGAATTGGTTGTGTCCCTGATCCATGACCAAGTTCATATCACAGATACTGGAACCTAAAATTTCTATTGCCAGGCTGAAAGTTACTGAAAGATGCTTGTGTAGGCCCCTTTCACTTCCTGCTTGCAAATGGTGCTCCATTCTATAGAAAGGATTGAAATGTCAGTTGAGTGAGAGAGAGATAATTACACAAATTTAGCACACATAAGATACAGTCTTTTCAATAAGAAATACCCATGGATTCTATGAACAGCAGAACGTTTCTCACTTTGTTTAGAGGACTGTTTCTTAGGCTGTCTCTGATGGCTGTCTCAGAATATATTACGGTTTAGTGGACAGAGACCCCACTGGGGAACTGTGGAGGAAGAAGTGACCTCCAGGCTGAACAGAAGGTCAGAATCTGAATACTTCAATGGGCGTGTGAGTGCTCACTGAAGGCAACTAGCAACATCAGTGTTTTTCCTCAGAGGGTGTCAAACTCTACAACTGTGACATTCAGGCACATTGTTCCCTGTTTCACCTAAGCAATATCTTCAGATGGACCACCTCTTTCTCACAGGCTACAGAGTTAGGAGCTCACAGGCATTTTATTCTCTGCGGGCCTTAATCATCCTGTCTGTTTTTGAGGAGCATCCCAGCTCCAGAAATGTCTTCCTCCCCAGGTTTGACCTTCTTGGCTGGACAGCAGAAAAACAGGTTCAATCACCCCAGCATTGAGGAAGGCGTGGTGCTCAGGTCTCTTGCTCCCAAGCACTCCTACTGCCAGGTTATTACACAGAGAGTGGGCAGCATCACTTGCAGTGCCTCGTCTGCCTGTGTTTTAGAAGGAGACACTAAGCTCTGCTTTACTTTTTCAAAGACTTGAGATAGGCAGCTGCTCTCAAGAAAGGACCTTGTGTTTGGCTGGATTCAGGCAGCTGTTGAATACCATGGCAAAGACATCTTAGCTGAGGAAAGGGCTACGACAACTTGAAGTCAGTAAGCTTAGACAGTTCTTCCTGTAAATGCTATTTTGAAGCATCTATCCCTTACTCCAGGCTGTTTAGGAAGCCTAACTCAATGAGTGATCATTTTATTTTCACTCAGAAGCCAGGACAAGGTTCAGAGGGATTTTAAAGCTCATTCTCTAATGACACTGAGACTAAATCCTGAAATACCCATCTTTATTGACTGTACCCCTTAACCCCAAGGGATGTAGGAACACAAATTCCTCTGGGCCTTTTTTTTTAATTCCCATCCCTTTTCTGTCTGAATGGGATCCGTCCTCCTGAAGGGGGACTGGCTTTTTGAAAATCTCATCCATAAAATGTTCATTATTGTGGAAAACTTTGCACAGCCGTCGGAGAGAGTTTTCAGTCGTGTAAGCCAAGCCAAACTGAATGTGGCAGGGTTCATTCGGAGCACTACCCCTGAGTATATTTTTCAGTAAGTAGGTAAATTAGCCGCGCACGCATGCACGGCACAACTTCCTTCCGAACATTCAGCTGTCATTAAAACCTCTGCTGCTATTTAAAAACGTCTAAGCTTGTACGATGGGCAGCTTTCAAGGACTCATAACTCAACCAAATCAAAACCAGTTTTCAAAAAAACTGTTCCAAGGCTTCTTGATGGAAAAGGTTTCCTTACTGAGTGCCATTGTTCCCAGTTGTTTCATCCTGCTAGGTGTCTAAAAGAGAAAGTCACAAGAATTTGTATTTGTATAAGAACTTTCACTCTCTCATTCAAAAATATAGCACTGAGGATAAGCTTAGCAGGAGTAAGAAGGATTAGGCATTTATGTGGATAATGAGAACATCCATGATTACATCAGTGGGGTGAATAGGATGAAAACACTGTGGCGACCAGCCCTCTCCTGGAATCTTTTAACATTTGTTTAAAAATTTTATAGGAGAAAAACTCCTATAATGGCATAAACAAAGGGAGAGGGTTAATCAGACATGGATTAAATTAAAGTCACCCACCTAAACACATTGATTGTGGAGATTAAAAGCACCATCACCTTTCATCTATCTTGTTTACCTCCCAAGCACCCTCTGGCTTTTGTGTGGCATTTTGGTTTCCATGGCCACTGAAGGTTCCTTCCTATAATCAAAAACGACCTCCTGCTATAAAAGACTCAGAGTCTTTGCTCAGCAGGCCATTTCCCCCTTTTATTATTCTTTTCTCTTGCCTTCAGGGAAAGCTTTGTGCGAGCAGGACAGAGCACTTGGTTGGTTGGCGGTTGACCTCAGTTGCACACAATGAGCTCTGAGTGCTACCTGAAATGTGTGACAAAGAGGGAAGGGTCACTGGCTTAGAGCATTACAAGGGCATGGGCAAGCAACTGTGATGACACTTGCCAAATGTTAGCATTCACCTAATTCAGGAGGGTCCCTGCTGATTGACAGTTCCTCACTCTTCAGCAGCTAAAGACAGAAAATACACAAGTTCATTAATTAATAACCCTGCTAGACTCCAAAGATATAAAGGCTAAAAGGAAAAAAAAAACAAAAAACACACCCTGACAGAAAAAAAAATCCAAAACCCACAAAGAAAGGAGCTTGGTAGGAGGGAGCCAGCTCAGGATGAAATATGTACAAAGTATATATATATATATATTTTAAGAGCACGCCTCACTAGTTTAAAGCCATTTTAATAGCCTACAGGCAAAATTTGTCATGGTATGTAGCTGAGTGCTGTGCTTGCTTAAAATGCTTTTGACAATGTGAGGAAAGCCTTTAAGCATTTGATGAAGGTAAGTTAGTTAGCAGGGCTTGGAAGCCAGTTTGCAGGTTCCAAGATAATTCCTTGGGATCCAATTAAACTGTTGAATTTTACATTCATTCCATTTTCCTAATGCTTTTAGTTAAGGGGATTTCTCCCATACATAACCTGCTCACACACACCCCATACTCCCAAACCAATGATTTTAAATACTGTTCTATGTGACTTTTTAGCTGGTTTTACCCTTTGATTGTTGAAGTGTGCTACTCTTAAAAAAAAAAAAAAAAGAAAAAAAAGCTTCGAGCACATTTTTCTTTCCTGGCTACAGCAACAGGGAGATTTAACGCTGTATATCATAGCTGAAATAGGAGATTTGGTTTTAGATGCAGAGGTTATATACGAGTAATGCCTGTGGATAGTTGCTAAAGACAGCAAAATGTTGACAATTTCTTATACTGGCTACTTACTGTGCTGCTCAGATACCAGCTGTAGGACACCAAAAAACAGGATGTGAGAGCAACAGAATTCCTCTTGTATATGGATTCTCACACTGAGGGAAACCCATCATTATCAGAACCCTCAAATTTTCAACAAATACTATTCAAAGGTTAGTTTAGCTGGTATTCTAGTGTGAGAAATCATATGATAAAGAATAAAAGAAGCAAAAGTTCAAGGCATTTCAATAAGTACTATTTTTACATTTGAGCACAGCAGATCCTGGTAGTGTAACCTTTATACTTCCTAGCGCAGGAACGGAAATCTTTTCTGACATTTTCCATCACATTTGTATCTTTCTTTGACATGAGCATTAGTGCTCTTGTCATAACAAAAAATATATTCAGCAGTCAGACTTAAAAGAAATTGAAATCTGTCTTGAAAAATGATCTTGAAATCATGCATTATGTCAAAAACCATGATGTAACATTGTATTATATGTTTTATACTACTTTTCACTCAGTCTG
Source organism: Monarcha castaneiventris obscurior (assembly GCA_026261815.1). NCBI lineage: Eukaryota > Metazoa > Chordata > Aves > Passeriformes > Monarchidae > Monarcha > Monarcha castaneiventris. The sequence continues at coordinate 1,742,139 of JAMPIT010000566.1, read as the reverse complement.
AATTAATTGTTTTTTTTCAGAGTGAATTCTATCAAAAATCATGACAGAATTAAGACATTTATATGCACTAATCCATCAAAGAACATTTGAAACTCAACACTGTAACCTGTCTTTTTGGTTGAAACTTTTATAGAGTAAATATACAATACCAACATGACCAGTGAATCTTTCTGCAGTGAATACTGCAGTTCATCTGGGTGCAGGCACTTTCACTCCTCACTTGTGATGAGCATAAATTGGTCTGGTAGCTGAAAACATTTCTCCTGACAGAGAATATTGAGGACAGCGATTTCTGCCAGGAACTCCACGCTGCTGTTCATGAAGCTTTCATCTTTGGAATGTTATGTTCAGATCTGCTTTAGATCATAAAAGAGCTGTGAATTTCTCCACACTAGGAGGAATCAGGTCACAGTATGGTATAAGCAGAATTTGAAGAAGAAAGAATTTCTGTTGTTAAAAAAGATTGCATTACCAAAAGACAGTTGTTTTTTGTTTGATTTTTTTTTCAGGATTGAATGACAGTATATAGAAATATGTGACAAGAATAAGTGAATGGATTAAATTTAAGCATACTGCAATGTGTGCTTTCTTTCCCCACAGAGCAAAGAAAAGACAGAAGGAAGTAAGGGCAAAGAGGCATCTTGTTCTAACATAGTTAAAATAGCCTAGTCTTAATTTTTATACACTAAAATTGTCATGAAGTTCATGAGAGAAATACAAAGTATGTCATAATACAATGGGCATAAATGAGGCTTGTCATAAACAGTGCAGTTACTTAGGAGTCCACTGCCTTAACTAATATCCAGTGACATTGTCGAAGTTATCTCCACACAATGGGGATGATGTTCACCACAGACCCAGTTAAACTTCTCCTGGAAAGCTACCACTGACATCAGTGGACATGGAATGCCCTTTAAATGATAATCAGTTACCTATCACCAATAAACATTAGCTAAGTTCTGCTTCTTGCACCTTATTTCTCAATTCGCTTGTAGTTACATTTTCAAATATCAGGCAGGTATTTTCATGCTAAATAAATGCTCTTATGAATCCTTTGTTCTAAATTATTTTCCCACAGGCAGTCACTCCGCTTCCAGTGCCTTCAAAACCAGCTAAGCTAAAGCACCTGAATGCAAATTCAGCTTTAGAAGAATAACATTATACACATCTGGAGGAAAGGTCATTTAGCAGATTGATTTGGTCACTGAACATTTTCCCTTCTGCCATCTTAAGACTTATACCTCTAATCGATTGCACTCCCTGCTCCATGACCCCCGGCAATACTGTTCTTCATTCCAATGGCAACAGTTCCCAGTCGGCTGCTGAGGCCATGTATTGTATGCATTGTGAACAAAGCTCCTGGCAAGGGGCAGTATTCTTCTTCTATCTCATCTCTATTATCTTCAAGTCATCTCTTTAAAGGAAATAAATTGCAGGTATATATGCTTCCCCCTCCCCTCTTTCCCTTCACTTCTCAGAAAGGTCAATAAATGGGATTAAAATTCTCTCACTGCACATCAGACTCTCAAAGCCAGGGCAAAGTGCACATGTGAAAGAGCAACTGTGCACACACACTCACAAGTGCGTGCATAGGAATAGCCCTACACTGTGGAATGTACCTCTTTACATTTGTGCATATGATAGATGTTGGTAGGGGCCATGAAATCTACTCTCTGCTCCATTGAGAGCAGGATTTAACAAACAAAGCACTGTGGGATTGCCATCTTGATCCAGGCCTTTAGAACTTATAAATTAAATAAATCAAGCAATAAATAGCACGAAGAAGATAAGAATATAACTTTAACTTAATTCAAATGAATAAGCCAAATATTTTTACTTAGCTTTCTACAGTAATTTCTTTTTAAAAAAAAAAAAAAAAACCAACACATTAAAACAATCATTTGTTTCACATGAAGAAGAACGAGAAGAAACATAAAAGTATATTGACATTTTATTTTTCTAGTGAGATACTCTTTTCTCCTCTGTTGGGTAGAATGCATGTAGACAAGCACACAAAGTCTTAGAGAAAAAAACGAATCCAGAATCAGATAGATCTTTCAAATTCAATCAACAGTTCCTCATATCAAGATTTGCATCAACTTTCAATTTAAAGGTATACCTCAGGGAAAATTTGCTTATTTCACTAAGTCATGTAATTCTGTGGAAATCAATTACTAATATGTATTAGTAAAATAGAGTCTAATTAACAATTTCATTAACTTCTTTGGCTTATTCTAGTTCAAGAGCATTATAAGAAATATCTTTTAAATAAATACTTCTTTCTGAATCATGATGTAGTTTTCATGAAGAAATTTTATGAGCAGATTTTGAGCTGGGGAACAAAAGATAAAAATATTTTTACCGAACCAAGACTGGGAGAAATGTAATTTATTTATATGCTTGACAAACACCCTGGTTTATTGACAGGGCAGCTATTTGACAATGTCCAAGTCATGCAGCTGAGGTTCTCGGCATGGTTTGAAATATAAGCCAAGGGGAACATCATGGAGAAGATTGAAGTCAGGCCACTACCAAAGAAACACCCTTCCAGAAAAGTCCATGGTAACACCAAAGCTTTTTCCTGGGTTTCAGAAAACACCATACTGGGTTGTCCCTCAAGCAGGAAGCTGTTGAGCTGCACTGTGAAAACAAGATGTTGTGGTACAGACGCTGGCAGCATGGGCTTGGATAGGTTTGCAGGACTGAAAGAGGTGATCGAAATCCATGCTTGAGTGTATACACAGAGGTATTTGTCATAGAGCTGCATGGTTCTAGAACTACAGTTCAGTTCATGTGGAAACCTTGCTTAACACTCCCAGTATCTAAGAAGTGCAAGCTAAGGTAAGGAACTATCACATATTACATCTTCCTTTCCTTAGGAAAGGGATCAATATACAACCATCTCTCAAGAAGTTATCACCTTCATCTCATTTCTCAGCAGCAGATGGGAAATGAAAGCCTGATTTGTCAGCATGTGGGTACTTTTTTTCCCTTTGGAGCTTTCCTTCCAAGTCTGACATTTCTCGAAGGTATTGATAGGGGGCAAATTTGGCTTTCAAGCATTCGTTGTCTCTGTCCCAGTGGGATTTGTAATATTGCATCACTCAGCATCCCTTTGAGATGGCACACAAAGCACTGGAAGCAGAAACACCTTCACTTTCTTCCAGCCAAAAAGTGCAACAGAAAGGTTGCTGAAGAGGCTGATTATTACTCAGATGAGAAGTTTCTGTTTTCCATAGTATTTGTCCAGTTTAAAAGACCTATTTTACTCTTTTTCAGAGCATGGTCCTCTCTTGCCAAGCTGAAATTTCCTGTCTGCAGAGGCTTCTAGCCATGAAGGGGACAAGGTCTTCCCTGTTGTCTTCTTATGGCAGTCTCATTCCCATACCCAGTCCTGAGGAACCAGTCCGCAGAGGAAGTGCCAGGGAGCTAAGTGGGCTTTTTATGCATCTGAAAGGTTTATTGAGGCTTCAAACCATCACACTCAGGGCTCTTAATCTCACAATGAAACATTGAAGAGTTTTTGTGGAGAAAAATGGCATAGATTTTGGGCAGCTAACCAGGGTTCCTTTGTCACTAGACAGGTTTTATGCTGGACTAAAGTACATCTTGAGGCTGAATTTGTCAACAATATAATTTTGTTTTGCCAAGTATGTTCTACACATGCATAGACTTGTATATCATGTACAAATTTGATTCTATGTAGAGAGGTACCAACAACTTACTTGAGACTGTCTTCCTAGCCAGTAAATAAATCAGTGTGATAGACAACTCAGCCCATTGATTGCTTATACCACACAAGTCAAACAAAGGCCGTCCTATTATTTATAACTCAAAAAGAAAATATTCACTGTCATACAATTGCTAGTATGAATCTGCTGGTTCCTTTTGAGATGCCCAATAGGTTGATACACATATCATCTTCACCAGAGAGTCAGCAATCTGCCCTCATAAAAAAAGAAAAGAAAAGGAGGCAGTCTACTGGACTGCATTAGAGCATTGCAAGCAGTTCAAGGGAGGGGATTCTTCCCCTCTATTCTCCATTGGAGGAACACCTATGAAAAGTCTCAAAACAGCCTCAAACTTTCTTTGATTCTAGGGGATTCAATTTTCTATTTGCCTGGGTACAATAGGCTTTTTCTCAGCATTTCCTCCAGCAGATATGGGCAAAATGCACTTTTTAGTCTCCTTAATCTCCTAAGGTTTGAGTTCTTTTACTGGTATATTTTTTCCTCACTACAAATGAAAGCAAACAGCTGCAAAAAGTTATTTGGGCAGGGAGCAAGTGGTCCCAAAAGACACTATAGCTTCACTTTGAGGCAGCCAGTTGTTTTCACTTCTATCCAGTCTTCTAGCTGCTATTTTGAAGCACTGGTACCAGGGATTCTGCACTACCAGTACACTGGTACTCTGCATGGGATTTATTTGTGGTATTAGTAAACCAGGCAGCAAGATGCAAATCACCTTCAAAGGACATAGCTGAAAGATCTGGTTCCCTTCCAAACTCATTGGATGATTCTTTATTTCAAGCTCCCTTAATCTTCACGCCTTTGATTCCCTGGGTTTTTTTTTTTTCCTGAGGGGGTGCAACTAATTTCATTTTAAATCTTGTATAAAAATATTAAAGAATTAAATACATTAAGTTATAATATGGTAAGGAATTTAAATTATTGTGCTACATTTCTAAATTAAATTTTCAATGAAACTCCTTGTTGCAAAATTAGCATGATATCTTACAGACAAGAATCTCTGATGACTCTATAAACTAATTAAGTCCCTTATAAGTGTTTAAATATTATTATAGCATCTTTCTGTGAGATAATCTGACTTTGATTTTTTCAAAGCCAAAGAAAACTCAAAACCCTCAGATACGGTCATTTTTAAAACCCACTTGTAATTAGTAGTTTACAGGTGAATTTGAAATGTCAGCCTTGCAACACATTTTAAAGCAGCATTTCATATTTTCGGGAGCTCTGGGAAAAAACCTGTCAGTATCAGGGATTGGTGATTCAGATTTCATTCAGGTTTCATTATCATCCTGATAACTGATTTTATTAGCCACATGCTTCCTTGCTTGTATTAGCTAGACTAATAACAATTTTTATTATATGAACAGCACCTTTGATTATTCTGTTATAAATGTGAAGTTAAAAAATAAAATACATCCTAAGGAAATCTCTTTCTCCAGTTCCACTGTACTGTATAGAAAAGGAAGTTCATATTCCTTTAAATAAAGGACATTTTGTTCTTAAGCTACTGCATTTAAAGGAAAGCAGCTGTAATCCAGTCATTAGAATCCAAAGGCAACTTCTGGCTCTAGATCTTCATTGCAGAGGCACCTATATCAAGGGTGCAGTATTTTTTTTTTTTTTCCTGGGCAATGGTCACAGTCTCAGATATATCTTTCTCTTGTTTTTTTCAGCTTTACCTCTGTTCAGTGCACTATATGCTGCCAAATCCTGCTGCAAGTCTTTGGCATTACTGCTTCCTCTTCATGGACTGCAAAACTTAGGTTCCTAACTTAGGGTTTTGGCACCCCTCTCATTTAACCAATGACATACTGCACTGAGTGACGCCACTTTTGAATTCTCTCTGACTCCATGTTCCTAAATCCTGTTGATATAATGATTCAAGCTCCTTTTGAAAATGCCAGCTAGTCTCTAGAAACCGTCAGGTGCTCTTGAATACTCCACCTTTAGATCATGGATCCTATGGAAGTGAAGTCAAATGTTCTTAAAAGCACAAGAAAGGCCAGAAACACCTAATATTTTGGAAATAAAAAGAAAAAGAAAAAGAAAAAAATTCGTGCTGCTAATTCTAAAAAGTTGTTTATAAGCAGAATAACAACAAACTTATGCATTGTTTGTATTGCAATAGAAAATAAAATATCATGCACTACATTTGGAATTTAAGCATCTATTAAAAAAAGTTTCATGAATACAGGAAAATCAAACACCTGATAATGGTGAAGACATTCCTGTGTGTCCGCGTGAAAGTATGACATGTCTCTAGATGCATTTTCCTTGGTAAAAGAGAAAAATCCAATCATTTCACAGCACTTTGCCTTGCTGGACCAAATTTCTCTCTGTTGTAGCCTGGTGATGTCAACAGAGTTACAGTGTGAATGAATACAGGTCATTGTTTGTGAAGTTGGCAGCGAGTGCATGTGTGGGAGGAGAAAAATGAGATCTTCTAATCCATATTTGCAGAAAAAACATGAGTATGAGTTTAGACACATACTCCTATTAAAACTGCACCATAATTTTGCCACTGGAAGTTTCAGAACAAATGAGCTCCAAATGAAACAGAATGAGGGCGTTTCTCCATGCTATTTCCTGTGCTGCTGTCAGTGCTACTGCATGACAGTGTGACCACATGAGGTTGGGCTTGGGATGTAGAACACAGGAGTGGGCTTTTCTTAGTAGTTTCCAGACCAGGAATTCCAACTAAGCTAGGTGTCAGCTTTCTGCCCAGAACTTACCTGGCACTTATTAAAGTCAAGCAAAAAAAAAAAAAAAAAAAACCAAAAAAAAATTCCACATGGATCTCTCGGCTATGCTTGGTGCTTGGTACCCTGGGGAGAAGATTAAGTGCCATGCTGGTTATCAAGTTTTCTTCAGTATAAAATTTCTTCTAAGTAATAAATACTGTTATCTGAAAAAGGATCCAAGTGCAATGCAGAAAGCTACAGCACAAGCAGTGTCTTCATGTTCCAATACCCTGTAACTTAGGCATTTGCTGTGTACCTCAGTGGGTCAAGCTTCCAGGGAACAACCCAGGTGTGCTAAAGGGCTGTGCCTCCTATGGGAGATCCCACTACTGGGCTACAGAGATATTCCTTACAACATGCTTGACTTGTAGACACACTGGGACAGATATGCACTGTTTTTGCTTTAGGTCTTCATTGCCAAGCCAGAAACCAATGTATTTAACTTCACGTCAGCAGCTTTGGGAAGCAGCAAAGATTTCTGGATGGATACCTGCCATACAAGGGGGACTACAGCAGAACAAGTGTCCAACTGACACAGAGTCAGACCAAAACTGGCTCCTTCAAGACAACTGAAAGGCTGCTGTGTTATCACCTGCACCCAGCCTGTGTTCCCCAGCTTGCTTTGCACAACTCCTTACCATGAACAGCAAACCAGAGCAGAGAGTCCTGGAAAAGGCAACACCGACAGCTTAGAAGTGAGACCATTGTCTGAACCCATCTCTCTACCCAGGACTGGAAAGAACCACTGGGCCTGGCATTTTGAAAGAAATATAGCTTTGTCTGTCAATCATTCCTTCAAAATTGAGTCACTTGGATAAAACTGCTGTGATTTTTGGACCATATCTAATGCTTCATAATAGCCTTTGGCATCAAAAATAAGCATATTGTCCTTATTGCTAGAAAGGGTGAATGAAAATGAAAAATATGCAAATTGGAGGTGGACCTTGATGTGCACTGGAGTATGCTGATACATGCCAGGACAGTTTAAAACTACTCTTCCATTTCTGAATTTATATAAAGGACAAACAAAACAAAACAAAACAAAACAGCTCCAGAAATCCAAACATATGTTTTATGTATGCTGTGCAAGCAAGGCAATTTGGGATTTCAGATAGTATGAAATTCCTGTCCACAGCCAGTAGTAGGAAGTGTAAAGGAAAATATTTCTAGCAGGCAGATTAACTTTTCACAGCACACCTTACCTGCACACTTACCCTGCATAACACACACACCTCCTTCAGTCCCAGGGAAGCATCCCCAGCTTCCTGCTCCCCCACTTAAGAACAGTACACGGAGAATTTGTTTATGGCCTCCATTTTATTAACAGTGGCAATCAGAGGAACTTTTATGGATATGCTTTGTTCGTTCCAGCTCTTGCTTTGTCTTCCTAGTTGGTGGGAACCCCCACAGGACACTCAGAAATGGACAAATTTACAATCTAGCCTGTGTAAAGTGCCCACAGCAGCATCTACATCGAAGTCGTCTTTGTGCTCGTGCACCAGCTGTGATGCCAGAGGGCACGGGGTCAGAGCAGAGGGCTTCCTCTGGCTTTCCACAAACTGGGATCAGCCAACCTTCATTTATCTATGGTTAAGGACTTGCTTTGGTTTCTCAGATCATGACTCCACAGAGCTGTTTGGATATTTTTAATTGAAAGACAAAGCACTTCCTCTTCCAAACTTGGTGCCTGCAAGGAGCATAACAAACTAATCCTTCAGAATAATTAATTCTGTCAGAAAAATCTCTACAATTCTTACTAACGCTGAGTGTTTTGTAATCCTAATGAAAGGAAAAACCTGTCACTGTGATAATTTTCGATTGACCCATTTTCTTCAGTGGTTGGGGAGAGGGGAATGTTGTTTGTTTTTATCTCTAAGGACCATAAGCATGAAAATGATATCCGTAAATCTTACATTTCAGCCTTGCATTCCCAACTCAGCCTTCAAAGGAAATATTAGCTAGTCTAAAGTGCCAAGTCAGATTGTCAGATTGGTCATTTGTAGATGCAGAGCAGAGTGTCTTTCAGTTACCTGTGGCTTTAGTTTCAAAATATTCCCAGGATAGGGAAACATTCGTTTTCTCCATTTGTAAATGGGAATCTGAGATGGAGAAAATATGAGCAGCTTACCAAGGCCATGGAGGTAGTCCTTGCAAAGCCAAGGACTGGAATCCAAATTGTGAGTGCTTTAGCCTAGCATTTAAAAGCACACCCTCCCTCTGGGTTTTAATGTAATACAAGAAGTTTAGGATTGAAAAACCATTTTTAAAGTCAGGCTTTATGAGAAAATGCGGAAAACAAATTATTAGTTTCCCACATTCACTGAATATTGTAAACACCTAACTGCCAACTTTGTGAGGAAGCTGCCAAACAAACACAAATAAAACAAAAGAAAAAGCACTTAACAGGAAAAATGCCTGAAGTTTTAGAGTTCTTTTTCATATTGTCATGCTTTGAGGTTATCTATTTCATCTGTATTTGACAGCTGAAAGTTAAATGTGGCAGACAGTTGCATTTCTCATTACTGAAGACAGAATGGTATAGGAAATTTGTTCTTTAATATGCAGCCTTTTATTTCTAGGTCACTAATTTGAATCGATTCCTGATCAATGGTGACTCAATGGCATTCATATCCGGCAGCTGTTCTGTGGTCTGTGTTAAATGAGGGAACATCTTAGTTATTTCCCAGCAGTAGCCCCTCTCTCTCAGTACCAGAACAAGCTGCCAGTTTTCACAGAGATGCTATGGCCTGATTGCACATGGCACTTGCAAATATCCAAAAAGTGATTAACTTATTTTTGTTCTGTTTTGTAAGGAGTGTATTTGTTTTTTTCAAGTAAGCCATATTTTCTTATGGTAAGCTTTTAAAATATTAAATGGGATCATCTTGCTGCTTTTGTATAAATGCATTCTGCCTGCATGCAACACCATGACTGCTGTTGTGATGCTGCTGGCAGTGGTCAGAGGTTGATTCTTTACATGCACAATGAGGAGGGCCAAAACAAGTGTAGGTAGTTTCTGTGAGTGGGATTCATAGCCTTTAACTTCAGCTATCTATATGTCATCTGTTTGGCCTAAATGAATCATCTAGACTGCCACTGTACTCCAAATCTCTCCATTAAAAATACATCCACAGAGGCTTTGTCCAGACCAAGCAGAGGTGTTAGTTTCGTCTAGAAGAATTCCACCTTAAATCTTAAGCATTTTTTACACTCCCTTCTGTAATAGCTGCAGAAACCCTCTATCACTGTACAGATAAATCAGCTTTGTTTTTAGGGATACATATATATTGTCTAGCAGATATTATGGTTGAGAAAGAAAGTTTATTTGCTAAATTCATATTTTCCAGGTATCAGATGCCTGGTGAGTTGTTGAAGATAGTGAAATGTAGTGGGGCTTCTTCTTGTTTTTTTCCCAAAACTTCTCCCACCACTCTGATATGACCTCCCAAAAAAGTGACATAATATATATAATGCACAGTACTTTTGCTCCCAAAATATCTCTGCTTTGAACAATGCCTTCCACAAATTACTTTCTGTTTCTGGCAGTATGTGGAAGAATAATCATTCACCCACCCCCAAAAAAATTCTAGCCTTTATTACCATCCTTTCTTCCCCTTCTCCAAACATGTTACTACCTGCTGAACAGAAACAACACTAAAAGTCATAATAACTGTCTACTGACACTAGTTCCCCAACATAATGAGTTGTTGAGTTTTCCTTTTAGCATTCTGATAACAATACCATGTAGCCAAATTGTCTGGTAGCATTAAAAATTGTCAGAGGAAGTGTGTAACTTGGCTGTAAAAATTCACTGAAACTTGGCATAAAGGGTTATAGACCAGAATGAAGATTGCTTTACAAAATATAAAATTCTTCTTTCAGATTCTTTCCATGATCTTAAAAACAACTTTTAATATTTTCAAGGAGACAAGTGGCAAGCCAGTAAACTATGGTGTGTCTAACTATGCTTGTGAGAAAAAAAAAGAGGGAAAGAAAAAAGAGACTTACAATGCCTTCAAGATTTCATGTAAGAACAAGTTTATATTTAAGTAGCATTTTAAGGAATTTCATAGGCATTTAGTTCACAGCCTCAAAGTGCATTCAAAATCTTGCACATAAAATACACTTCATTATATGTTTTGAGTTTTCTATTTTTCTGAAAGACATTTTCTACAGTCTTGGGGGGTGTAAGGGGGGATGTATGGTGATTATTAATCTCTGTAGGTGAACAGAAAAACTAAAATAAAGAGAAACATTTTTTTGTTATCCATTATACCCATATAAACATGGGTTCTCTATGCTTAGAGTTAATGGAGCTGCTCTTTATTTAACTATATTTGACCAAAAAGGTTATTACAAATAATTATTATTTGTATTACCCAAGAAAACTGGAACACTTAGTCAGGAATGAGGACCACATTGCTTTAGGCATTGTACAAAAAGAACAGGAAAATAAAGATTTAAGGGGTCTGAGTGCCTACACTAGCTGGAATCAGACAGCCTAATGGGAGAGCTGAAGAAAACTGCAGTAGCACTTTCTGATGTCGGGAAACAAAGTAGGTTAGCATGAGTTTATGAGGATTTCCTCCCACACCTTGGTAGAGGGAAAGATGAAAAATTGAAAATGCATGGCTGAAAAGTGGAAAGGAAATGATGGAAATTGGTAACACAATCCTAATGGAGGTAGCAGTCAGCCTTTTAGTACTGATTACAGTGTCATTTAAGTGGGAATAGGGAAAGGCGGTGCATTTGTTACAGGAGAGAAGGAGGCGACAGTGCAAAGAGACAAACAGAATTATGACAGACTCAAGGCAACAGATGGGGATAACGATCTTGACAGCAGCAGTCCAAATAGATATGATGAGAGCATGGTTGCAGTTGTCAGGAACAAAAGCACAGGCCACTGCAGTAAGTGAGATACGTGACTGCAACACCAAAACTAGTCTGGATATGAGTTTTAGCAACATGGATGAGGAAAAAAAGGCCTGTGCTTGTGACACAATGCAAAAAAGAAACAGCAAGACACGAATATATTCTGGAAATAAGGACCCTTGGAGACACACCCTACAGAGGACATCACTCTCTAGAGCTAAGTGTCAGGCCAGGAGGTTTGGTTGTTCACTGGGATCAAAAGAAGAGCCTATGGGGCATACCAGAGACGTAGATGCAATTGCTGTAGCCCTGCAGGTTGTGGACTGACTGATGAAAAGGAGAGGGAGAGAGAAGGAGACAATGCAAAGGAAAGGGGAAGAGTAACAGAGATGTGAGATTTAATTCACTTTAAGACTTTTTTTTTTTTTTTTAATTTAAGTGCTTCTGGGAGTATCTAAATATCCTGGGTGTTACTACCTGGCATAGGTTTGGACTTCGTTCAATTTCTTGTGCTCTAGCTCCACTGATTTCTATCTCATTGCTGAGACAGCTCACAATTAGCATATTAACCCTTAAAATTCTTTGGATCTGATTCAGAATATGCCACTCCATTAAAAGTCCAGTATTTCAAAACATCTGATTTTAACCAGCTGTGTCTTTATTGACGGACCACATTGCATAAAGAAATTAAAAAACCCAATGCATATTAAGCATGCCAAACATGCTGAAATTTCAGGTTACATTTAGCTAAGTTCATTTGGAATATCCAATTCCAGACAGAGCCCTACGAGTTGTACCCTTTTTCTCTCTACTAATCCAGAGATTTTTCCTTTGCTTTCAAATGGATTTTAAATATCTGGTTTTTGCCTTTGCATATAAATGCAGACGGATTATGCATATAGAAGTATGATTTTGGTAGTCAAACACATGTCAAAGCAAAATATTTTTAAGCCAGATGCTCATATATGTACATATTTTTCCTGACTCATACAGGAAGAATATTCTTTTAACATGCCTCGCTGATATCCTTCATGTACACTGATATATACACTGATGTTCTTAATATACACTTGCTCCTAAAGAATGAAAAATCTTCCTCTGCCTCATATCTATAAAAGAGCTTTTATTGATTAAAGTCACATTTATGCTAATGTTTTAGGGATTTGCAGGTTTTAGTCTTTCATTGTTTTTTTAGTTATTCCCTTAGTAAAATCCCTCCTCCCTTTTTTTTTTTTTTTTTGCATGTGATAAATCAAGTTACTTTTTCACTCTGGACTCCATTATGGGATCACAGTGGCTATACAAACCACACGGAGTTAAGCAAACAAAGGAATTTTTTCATTTTCTCTTTCATTCAGTAAAGTTCCATTTTCTGTCACCCTGCAACCTTTTGACCTGCGTCCTAATGGCACTGGTCACTCAAGGGCAAAAGTTCAGCTGTAGGTTAAGTCTGTGTGTGTTTGCACTGGGCAGGGAGACAGTGGGTTCTTGCTTCCTGTTGTCTCCCCCAAGCCCCGCCATCACTCCCCAAACACCAGCCTCACCCCTGCTGAGCTCTCCCTGCTCCAGACCTCCCTCTGTGAAGGAGGTAAGGAGGGCTGGGAGTGAGCTTTTCCCCAGCCTTTTGTTTTTCTTGCAGCTGTCAATAAAAAAAGTCTTATTTTCTTGCTCTGGGGGTGGAGAAGGCAAAAGAGAGGTACCCGGCAGGGACACTGCAGTCAGCACTAACCACCTACAGCCAGTCCTGTCGATCCTTGTTTCATTCTTTGCCTCTGTAAGTTGCCCGTATTTCTGGGAGAGAATATGGACCCCTTCCTCTTCCTTGTTCCCAGCACTGCTGGCACAAATTGTCTCAGGATATTGGCTCCTGCTGTGTGTGGGGAGATCCCTCTTAGGCACTTTGCAGTGTGATTTTTCAAGGCTCTCTGAAAGTAAACGATGCCTCAGGTGCATCCACCTCTCCCAACACCCTCCAGTGGGCTTTTCTAGGCGGCCTGAGAATGGCCTGCTCACAAACTTCTGCTGGTCACTAGAATCATGCATGACCTGGAGACTCACGCGGGTAGACATAGTATTCCCCTCCAAATCAGTGACTCTGGTACGATGTTGCCCCCTCTTTCACAAGAATATGGCACTGCCCTGTCCGATAGTTCCTCCGAGGCAGTTCCTCCCAGCCTCCTCTTGGTTGCCAGACCCTGAGCTCTTCAGGCATCCCCTGCTTCATCCCCAGGCACCAGGCCACCAGCCATCCAGTGAAGTCACACATACCCAATACACCTTTCTGAACAGGTGAATTGCCTGAGTGATGCAGTGTAGGAGAAGCTTGTACCACTTTTGGAGGAGTTTCCTCCCTCCCTGGCTAAGGGGGCTGGTGAACGGGGTGTTGCTGAGTCCATTTCTGGCTCTGTAGACAAGCAGGAGAAGGGCAAACTGTGTGCAGAGCAGCTGAGAGTTACTCCTCTGCAAGAGGGATGGATAAAGTCTTGGGTATACTCGGCATTGAATAAAACCTCCTTTCCTTAAAGTCTTTCCTTAAGGAAAGTTTTGGCTTAAAGGTCTGACAGGCTTAAAGGTATGACAGGCTGCTGTAGTATGAGCTCTTGACTTAAAGGACCAAATCATGTTTACCCAGTAACAGTCTGTGAATTTGAAATGACACAATCTCAGAATGACTCAGAATGAGGGCTGGCAGCAGTGCAGATGGTGCAGTTTCCCCCATCTCTCCTGAGAATGACCACTCTTCACCACTTCCAGAGCATCCCACAGCTGCTGAGAGCAGCAGAGAGGGCACAGCTTGAAGAAGAGCTTTGCTGGAATTTGGGCAGTTGAACAGCTCATCACCAAAGATAGTCCAGATGGCCCTGTAAATAGGGTATCTGGGCTGTCTCTGCTTCTGCTGTGGGACAGTGTCTAACCTGAGTGGGCCCCGGAGAATGTGGTGGTTCCTATCAAAACACTTTGGAGCTGCAGTTTCTGCATGCTGCAAACCAGTCTTGCAGGAAAAATGGGCAATAGGTAAATGTTTCCTTTTTAAGTCTCCCAACAAGAGTGGCTAGTGGCCCTGCCCTGAGGAAACTGAAGTCTTGGCTCAGACAGTTCAGTTATATAGTCTGAGTTTTAAGCATAGGTGCACCAGTTCCACCACAACCCTTCATATGCAGAAGCTAAGCTCAGACATAAATGCTTGCTGCATAGGATAAACCAAGCAGGGCTCTCTCGGTGCCCAGAGAGATGTTACATAAACATTAAAACTTAGGTGGGATTCAGGTTGCTCTATTTTACCCTGGTTTAAAGTGATTTGTACACTGTACACAAAATTATTAGAATACGCTGAAAAGTTCAGAGAGTTGTCTGGGTACAAAATGAATAGGAACAAGCTTGAGCTGTCAGGAGTAACTGAAGGAATATACAAAGCATTACTTTGTTGGTGGATTTTCAGTGGTTCCCAATAGCATTAAAACATCCAGGTATTCTAATCCCCAGGAATTTAGAACAAACTTAGATTTGTTTATCAACTTAGATTTGATTATCAGACAAATCAGTAATGACAAATCAGTAAATGGCAAACTGGCTTCACTGATGAGGAAAATTGGCATAATGAATAATTATGTACTAATTAGATTTGCATACAAATACAGAAGCCTCATTTTCCAAACTCCACCATACTATTTAGAGACTGGCACTGATCCCAAGATTGCCTGGCTGTGGGATCCAAGGGCTAGTGACATCTAGAACAAGATAGCTATACCCACACGATATAGCAGATTGTCCAGAGTAGTCCTCAGCACCATGAGTCCCTGAGATGTTCTTATTACTCATTTCATGTTTTGCTCCAGTTTAAAGTACCTAAAATAGCAAAGGGAGTGTGTCACAGATGCCAGGGAGGACTGAAGTTATTTATTACCTTCCTTAGTGAATGTCATGAAGGCCTATATGAGTGTTTGAAGCTTGGGATGCTGTCAGAGGATCGTTTACGATAGACTGATGTCAGATTGATAGAGTCATGTTATCTGAAATGAACCCTATTTAGCCACTCCTGAGCTTCGTCACAGTGGCAGCCAACTGGGGCAGTCCAAAAGGGAGTCAGGGAATGAAACAGTAGTTAAGCAATATGGAAAATCAGGGATCCAGGGCTTGAGGAGAGGATCGTAGCATCTCTTTTGTTTATTGTGGTTGTCGTCCAATCAGAGAATGCCTGGGAAATAAGGGGAAACATTCAGTTACCCAAATATTGGGAAGACGCTGTTTAAGCTTCTACAAATATCCCTGTTGGAGTCCAGGTGACCATAAAAGTCAAACAGATTTAGTCGATACATTTGTACAGGCTGTCAGATAGGAGACAATGTTAAGATTTTTTAAGAAAGCCAAGGTTTCTCCTTAATCCCCTTACTCTGACAATTAAAGCTTTTGTAAAAAAAAAAGGCAAGATGTGTATCACAAGACTTAGAAACATTTGTATTTTAAGGCACCTTATATGAAAATTATATCTGGAAGACATTAGTATAGGTGCTTCTGGGAAAAGGAATGATGCTTATGTGTCTTGTATAGCTGTATTTTCTTTTTTTAACAGACATTTATATATATATATATATATATATAGTCCTGCTAGATGCAGGTTAAATTGTATATTTACTTATTGCAATCCATTTATTCTTGATCTATTTAGTGTATGCTCTAAAGATCATTGAAACATTTTCCAACAATAATAGATTTTTTAAAATTTCCATTTCGTTTAAAAATATTATTTATAATTAATATTTCATATTATTGAAACAACAGCAGTAAAAAAATCAAGCAAGACCACAAAGTCATAGATGTTTCAAAAAACATTTTTTTGTATGTGAGCTCTTTCACAGAAAAGTATTTCTGTAGCAAAATCTTATTTTCCATTTTATAAAGGATTTACAATCTGATTATAAAATGAGATTAAATACAGAAAGCTGTGATTTATAAATCATTACATTATTTATAAATTCTTTGAAATAGATATAATTGACCCTGAATATTCGCCTAGTTGCAACTTCTTTTATGTTCCTATGTCCTTGCATTCCAGCATCTTTAAAAGTTGGATTTACACAACAGCAGACCAAGAAGGAAAACTACTCATGGAATCATTAGTCAGAATTTAAACTAGATTGGATGCAGTAGTTACCCATAATTGCACAAATGTCATTCTCAAGACTAGAAATAATCATAGCTCACATGCTGCAAATTCCACATGGAAGATCTTTTTGTCTTACCAGGGAATGCAAGGTAAAGCATCAATGTACTCTTTAACACGAAGGAAGATGACATAACTTGCCTTTCTATGTAGAGGTAGAGCTGAAATCACTGTGGTGGGCAGTGGTAAAGTGTGTGCTCTGCTCCCACCTCACTCAAGGCCTCATGTGGTTCATGAGCTTGACTGGACCCCAACAGCAGCACACAATTCAGTCTGAGTGTGCTTCTCTGGTTTTGCTGCAGCCACAGCCCTGAATCTTGCCCAAACTCTGACATTAAAATCTAACTTACAAATATGCCTACCAAAACTGCAGACTCCATTCTAATCGCAACATAAACCTACCCTGGAACTGACCTAGAAGACCAGACACTGACTCGAGGTCTAAGGAGACCTGGTTTTCATCACGAAGGAAAATGCATCTTCAAATGCTGGGAAGATTTTACTAATCAGCTATTAGCTCCCAACTAATGTGTTTTTTGGAGGGCCGTCTGACTGTACCATTGTCTCTTCCCTTTTCATTGTTAATCTGCCAGACCGAGCTGAAGGGAGATGTCTCCAAAACAGGTTGATTTATGCCAGGGAGACTTTCTGGACCGCTGAAACCAGGGAAGCAATTTTGCACTCAGTTTATACAATTTACAAGAAAAATGTAAGGCGGTGGGGAGGGAGTGGAGTAGAATGTATCTGAAGAAAGCTAGGAGTTGCTAATAATGGCATGGCAGGGCCGTTAACAGCTTTTCTTCTTATTCCTATATTCCATGTTGATAGCCCAGTGCCTTGTCAATTGCTTGTTTTTAAAAGAAGTTTGCACAGGTTTTTTGCCATGATTTTCTATGATTTCGGCTATTTTCATTACCCCATCACCATTAGGTTCTAAGTACTTATTGTCAGTGACACACATGTGGTTAACACATGAGTATCTATGAATTGGTCTCTTTAACAGTACCCATGGGATAATTCTTAAAACTGTCTAAAGCTGTCTCATTTTTACTAGGAAAGGAGGGGTAGTTTGAAGAAGGACACTTGTAAATTGAATACACTGAAGTATGTGATCCAGATTGATTGTAGTCAAACATGTTTCCTTCAGACCAGAGTTTAGGGTGGCCCTGTGGTGGGAAGCTATAATGTACACTAAACGATGTTCCTATGACTGTGAAAAGAGAGGGATTCTCCAACCATCAGCCTCAAAACCAAACCTTTCAAAAGTGTATTTTTTATAGCCCTTTCCTGTCTCTGCTGCATCACAAGGGATGTGTTTAAACTGAAGGCAGATGCAGGCCTATATCCTGCTTTCCCTCAACTCTAGTTTGATGGATGTACTGGATGTAAAGGCTCATTCCTCACCTCTGCAAACGTTTTTCCCCCAAAGTGTGAGGGTAGAGCACAGCCACTTCTGACCTTAATGTGCATCCCAGAGGTACTGGGGTACATGAAGACCGGGCACACTGCCCACCTTGCTTAGCCTTCGGCAGGGGGCCTCACCCAGGTGATCCAGAGAAACAGGACACCACTCTAAAGGACTAACTCAGCCACAGAGAGGCCCTGATAATGGGAAGCAGGAGCAGGGGCTGTGCCACATTCTGCTACTGCCAGTTTCAGACCACTGCCATCATTGGAAACAACAGTCCAGAGGGCTCACTGCCCACAGCCACCTTTTGTAACCAGACCCCTGCAAACCGGGACAAGGGCATTTTGGGTCCATGCAACTGCTCAAGTAGGCATTATGAGAAAGGAAGACCAAGAGTGAAAGCAAATCAGCTTCAAAGTGTAGGAGTAGACTGGAAGGTGTTACGGCATCTTTAGGTAAGGTAAGACTCACTGTAAACCAGCAAGTTTCTAGAGAAGACTTTCCTCAGTAATCCCTTTCTTTCTTCTCCATTCTGATTGTAATAATCCATCTACCTCTTAACACTAACACCTAAATATAGTGTATCTTGAAGAGTGGCACAGGGGCAAACATAGGGAAATGAGTATCTATATCAGAATTTCTTACTCAATTCAAACAATATTGAATTTCTGGAAAGGTCAGGTCTTGACTCACCTATTATTACCATTAGTGCTTTGGACTTTTTACTGTTTCTTTTAACAATGTCTTCATGGTCTCACTAATTTTAAGTAAAGATATTATTTAGACCTGCACTCTCCCTCTCATTCTCTTTGTGATTGAGCTTTTACATTGAGCAACTCCAGGACACCCTTTAGTTGTGGAAGTAGCCCTTGTTATTTGTACCAGCTAAACAAAACTAGTTCAAAACTCTGCCTAAGGGAAAGCCAGAAAGCAGGTAATTACTGAAACCTCCCTGCACAGTTTTCCTGTACCTGCAGCAAATAGATAAGCCCTTCACAAGGCTGGGCAGTGTTTCCCAGGCAATTCAATTGCACAGATAACTAATTGTCAGTACCCAGCCAAGGGATCTCTCAACATCCCTAATTTGCTGAGGATAGAAATGAGACTCCATGTGCCTAATGCATTCTGGAGTTTGATGGAGATAATTCTGCATCCAAACTGCCAGAGAGAAGTTGGAACAACAGACCATCTTCTTCCCATGCAGACAGCTGTAATGAAGACGTGTCCTTATCCACTATTTTTTGAATGAGACCTAAGCGATAGTAATCCTGTTGTAACAACACAAAACCAAAACTAAATTCATCCATTTTATTGAGCACCATAGATTGACTACAACAATAAAGTAGTAATACCTGTCCTCCAATGATTTTATCTTTATTGTTCACAGCTTAATTGTCCCTCTGGAACTCAGATATACAAATGTATTATTAAAATGAGACATCTGGCAGTGGCCCTAAATGCCTTTATGTCAGGAATTTACTATCTATTACTTGTAACAGTAAATCTGTTGTGCACATCTGCAGCAGCAGAGAAAATCACATCTGACAGCAATGATACAAAACATTCACAGGAGCTTTGGAAAGGCACAAGACTGAATGAATCCAGGCTTTTACAGTCCTTTACGATCTTCACTGAACCTGATCAAGCTGAAGAAACCCATTTTATGGCACTTTTCTCAATTTCAAATCAGCCATCATTTCTTGAAGCAGAACACCAAGAAATCTTTCAAATAAATATGCCTATAATGAGCTCTTTTTCATGGCACATTTTATGAACTGGAAAATGTGTAAATGTTTGTGGGCTTTGTGGATTGGAGCTTAACTGCTTTGTCTAGAAATAATCTTAGATGCTCACATGAAAAAACAAACCCAAAAAACTCCTAAACAATCTATATGACCAAGTTACTACTTCAAAACTCCCTTCCTTTAAAAGACATTTGTGAGATGATGGTTTCCTTAAAAAATGTTCAGTAGAATTCTTGGAATCAAGGAAATATTAACATTTTGTTATATATGTTGTTTCATCTTACCCTAGGTTTAAGAAGGGGGAAAAAAAATGCCTTGGAGGAAAACTTCACAATTAAAATCTCATTCCAGAAATAAATTAATATAAGTTTTATTTGATGGGTACACACTTTTGTTTTGTATAGTCCACGTTCCCAAAAGTCTGGTGAAATTGAAGAGATAGAATTTAAAATTAGAAATTCTATTCCTCTCCTAGCCTCCCCATACATAAAAATAATTCTGTATAAGGATCAAAGTTGTAACATGGAAAAACTAATTTACATTTTCATTTTAAACATGAAAGGTCAGATGAACTTTTTTTCAGATTCGGCGAGGGGGTAAAAGACATACACTAGTATAAATACTTGCAGGACATCACAATTAATTGATTTAATCTTAACAGCATACATAATGTTTTCTGTTATCTGAGGTATGTAAGATTTCATAAAAGAAGGGACTTTTAATTTATAAAGTTAAAGAAAAAAATTGGCTTCCTAAACAAGAGCCTAGACTTGCTCTGTATTTTGCAGTGCTTATTGTTTTTCTGAAACATAGCAAAAGTTTATCACAGTTATACAATAAAGAAGCTATTTGGTGATCTTCTCATCTAGCAATTGCTTCTTATACGTCTGTCTTCATGTGTCTTCATATATTTAAAATGGTGCTGTCTCATGAGCAAGCCAGAACGCTGGGTTTGTCTACCAGGAGTGATACAAAGGTTTTTTCTACACTTCTACAGCGAGGATATATTCTGTCATATATTCTGCTGCTTCTCAAAATCAGCAATAAGTACTTCTTAATATAGACTCAGAAAAAACTTTTTTATTTCTATAAGCCTGCTTTGGCTGGAAGGTGTTTCTATATTTCATGGCACTGAAGAACCAACTCCAATATCAATAAATGTTTTATTGTCTTAATGTAGCACCCAGGGGAAATAACACTGTATCTCCAAATTCTCTATCTGTTCTTTCAGCAGACCAGTAAGTCCCTATTTGGGTGACACATATGACAAGTAAATCATTAAACACCCCTATATATTCTAGATATGGTTTTGCAAGTCACGGGGAATACTGCAATTCTTTCTCAAGAAGAGAGCAGAGGCTGTATCTGGGCAACAACAGATAATTCATATCAAAACATGAAAATATCTGATCAGGAGCAGGGAAGAAAAACCCTGTGAAGCTGCACAAATGAGCAAAAGAGAGAGAGTTACACACTGAGGCAAGCACATGCACATCCTCCTGGCATGAAAGCCTGCTAGCTGACTGCTCTGTTCCAGCGATGTGCCAGCCACAGAACAAGCATTACTCATTTCAATTGCCAGGAGCCACTTCTCAACTGGCAAACATCTGAAGTATGGAAGGCTTTTAGGAATATCAGTTTCAACACATACTGTTTCACCAGAAATGTAAAATAATAATAATAATAATAATAATAATAATAATAATAATAATAATAATAATAATAATAATAATAATAATAATAATAATAATAATAATAATAATAATAGAGTTTGGTTAGATAAAATGGAAACAATATGAACTCATGCACTTCTTGCAGCACACAACTCCTGTTAGCAAAATGCCTTTCTTAGAATTAAGTGCTATTTCCCAGTGGTCTGTGCAGTGGTAATAAGCAGCATGGTAAGCTGGCATTTGCACTTACCCTCTCACGTGCATATTCTTTTACCAACAGATATGTGAGAATCCAGGATTAATGTCAAATATCTCTACTTTGTAGTTTTGAACAAAGGGTGTGTGAACTCTTTTAATATGAGGATTAACATTATTCCTGCTATGATTTATTTCTGCTTTACTCAGGATACCAGCACCATCCCCTGTCCCTTGGATCCAGAAAAATCATCTCCCCTACTAAAGCATGCAGCCTTCTGTCATGTGGAAAGAAGGCATCAGGAAGAGCAAGATTACAAACCAGCATAAGGACGGGAAAGGAAAATTTAAGGAGAATGTATTCCATCAAACTGAAAGCTGGTATGTGCCCAAGAGTTAATATTTCCACTTGTGCTGTAGGATCTTGAACAACAGTCATCAGTCACTGCATTTCTCTTGTATCCCAGCAGAATTTTACTCCTTTAAACAGCACTGTGTACCTGGATAGTGGGACATGAATTCAACATTGACAGAGGAAAGCTTGCCACCTACTGAATCATCACCTGAGTCACCCTGCAGCTAAACCACAGATTACAGAACTGGAAGTGTGTGCTGCTGTGCTGGAAACCATTGGTGGTGATGCTACACCAAGGTCTAAGGCAGGGGAACTTCACAGGCTTCAGGTTTTCTGTCTTGTGGTTCCTTGGCACAGGAAACACGAAGTGTACATAACAGGCTATAAAATCCACTTTTAGTATAAACCACAGAGCTTGACGTGCATGAGGCTTGAGAAAATAGTTTCCATTTTCTGTAATAGTGATAGTGTATACAACTTCTACCTGTAAATGTAAAATACAAGCTTGAATTATCTAAACATCCGCCCTTAAGCCTCTCACAGCTGCAAAACCCCTGAAGCACCCGAAGGAAGAAACATGGCAATAGTTAGCACTACACTTGAACCACTGGAAAAATAAAGACTGATCCTTATTAAAAACTTAAAACTATTTGAGAGGTTTTTTTCCAGACCATTGAAAATGTTAAGGTGGTGGTGAGTCTTGAGCTCATGTCAGTTTGCTTTCTGCTGCTTCTGCTTTCAATAGTAGTGTATGAATTTGACCATTGTTACTTAAAGATTTGCAGCAAACGTTTGCAGAATAAGCCATAGTTAACCTGGTACACCAGGTACGCCAGTGGAAGCACAGAGTAAGAGGGAGGATAAAATGCATCCAGGGTTTACATATGTAAAACAGAAGCATGATATGGTTAAGTAAGGATCCTAATTTCAATGCTCCATATTTCACTGTTCCTTTACTTATTCATCCCTTCATCATCAGTCGACACCAAGGTTCCTCCATCCCAATGTACCGTGATAAAGGCACTCACTGTGCTGCCTCCTGTAGGATCCCTCCCACACCTCCCCTCTGAGCTCTGTAACTCTCTGTGTGACACAAAGCTGGAGAAAAGCACACTCTACCTGGGGCAGGGAGTGGCAGAGCAGGTGCCCCATTTTGGCTGACACCTCACCACTCCAGTGGCACTTTTGGGACACAGAGCTTGTTCGGCCTGAAGGCTGCAGCCACGGTTGTTCAGGGTATAATGATACCAAGTGGTAGGAGTTAAGTGTCCAGCATGTCTCCAGAGGGAACATGCTGCAAGCAAGGGGACAAGGACAGCATGTCTCTTAGGGAAGGGTGGCAGGTTCCAGCCACCCCAGGCCAGAGATGGTTCAGGGAACCGGCCCCAGGCCTGGCTTTTGTGAACTTGTTAGACCGACAGGCTTTTATTTGCATGAAAATAGACTTTAGGAAGCCATTAAAATGTAACAAAAAAGTATTTAATGCCCCAGCGCCTACCGAGCTTATATAAACCTCCTTATTAGACCTTTCTTTTCTTTTTCTTCTCCTCCCCTCCCTTGGCATTGCTCTGCTGCACAAACAGCCCATATGGAAAACAGCACAGGCTGGAAACACCTAGCTCTCCCTGTCCTCTTTTGCTTTTGGCTTTTGCAGCTGCTGTTTTCTCAGTGTTGTCTTGGGGCAGTTTCCTGTTGCCATAGCTGATAGCCTGCCAGCGCCTGCCTGGGCCTTTCAAGTGTCAACACTGCGAAGTTCGCTGCGATGGCCAAACGCTTGTTAATGAGATATAGCAGCTGGGTAGGGGTGAACCACTGAGATGTATAAAGGCACGCCGCTGGTGCAGGAAGCGATGCCTTTTGAATCTTTTCAGCACTCTGAAAGCATTCAAATCAAAGAGGGTATGTTGTATTCATTAATAAACCGAAGTTCCCATGCAACTGTGTTAAAGCCAGGAGTTTAACTTTGCTATGGACAGGTGATTTTTTCAACAGTGTTTTACACCGGAAGACAAAGGGCAAGCAAACAAGAGTTTATGTACTGCCAAAGGCATTACTTCCCTATCTTACAGCCAGACAGAATTGTTAAACTGAGCTAGGTATTTGCCATTTCCTGACAATAAAAGCTTCTTTTTTTCATTTATTTTTTATGCTTCAAAGCTCACAGCAGCCTGCTTGATCTCCATCTCTCACATTTTTTAGACCCGTTTCTTAATTTTTTGAAAACCATGATTAAAAGCTAGAATAAAAAAAAAAAAAAAAAAAAAACTTGTTAAAAAAGAGCCAAAGAGCCTATAGACAGGATTAATGACCAAAGCTCCTTTCATTCAACTGAAGCAGTCCATGTGATCTGTAGTCTGCATTTGTTTTGCTATAGCAGAACATAGGAGTGCCCAACAGCTGGGCAAAACAGGCAGAAAGTAAAAAACAAAAGAAACTCGCATACAGTGCAAAGTTTTAAAGGCAACATGAGTCAAAGAGGACCTTAAAGATTTTTCTAGCATTTATTTTTAATTGGGTTGAGACTTTTTTCATTTCCTTTTCTTTCTTTCTCTTTTTTCTTTTTTTTTTTCCTTTTTTTTTTTTTTAGGCAGGGGCAGCTGGGGAAAAGATTGAATGCTAGGAAAACATGTTTAAAACTGAAACAACCACAGTAGTAATAGTGACAAAATTGCTTTGGAAAAGTTAAACAAAAGAAGTGTTAGAAACAGGAAAAAGCCATATGGCTCGACAGGCCTGCCATTTTCTGGTTTATCTTAATTGTTTCCCTCACTTCTTCTCAAATGAATACAAGTGTCTCAGACTCATTTATATGCTTTCATTTCCCTTTCACAGTAACTTGTTCCAAGGTAATTTAAGCCAAGCTGCTTAAGTGATATTTAGCTATGTGACTGTTTAGAGAACAGCAGTTTAGCTATATTCATCAGTCCACTGCAGTTACTGTACTTGTTTTTGGAATTTAGTTACACCAATCAAGTACCTACTAAATGGCCCTCTTTGGGGTAAGCTAAGTCAGGCAGACCCTGATCCAAAAGCTTCTGTTGGGGTCAAGAAGAGTCATGCTATTCACCTTAACAGAATTTATCTTTGTTTCAGGCATATTCTTTCACTCTAAAATTTAATTCCTGTGAAATATAAAGGATTTGGGTTGGTTTGGGTTTCTTCACATAAATGTAGGCATTTAATTTATATTTTTCTCTAAAAAGTTGCATTTTAAGGTAGTCATCTATCACATTCTTCTAACTGGAATGACATATGCAGCCTGAATTCCTGTAAAACTCCCCAAAAGAGATTTTCCACCAGACTCTGTCACTGTAGGGGGAGAGAAAGAGTACTGAGGCTTAAAGGTTATTTTTATATGTGAAAAACTGTTCCAAACAGAAGATTTCAAATCAGGCCAGCCCTACGCAGATGCCGTGACCATTCTGGCCTGGATTTTATCTGCTGTGATTCCTGTGCTGCCGCCCTGGTCACACAAACTTCTGTGGCTGCAGAAGGTGTGAAAAGGGACCGAAGGAAGGTGCATTTGGGCATCTGGGGATGGCCATGATGTAAAAAAGGACCCTAAGTCAGGCAGGAAAGAGAGTCAAAACAAAACACTTCCTATTAATAATAACATCAAGTGTAACCATGGCAAGCTGTTAAGCCTTTAAATAAACATACCATTGCAAGCTGAAGCATAAGTTTCAACCAGCTTGTTAGAACACAGTCCTCTACCATGACAGAAGTTAAGATGTTCTGCATGCACGAAGCCTGTGCCAGGGCATAATCCGCATTTTGGCTACTCCGGCTACTCAGGGTAATCAGCAGATTAGAGGAGAAGCACTGCTAATGGAGGAAGACAGTGCTTTTCTCATCTTCAGGATCTTTCCAACCTCGGAAAATGCTGACTTGTAGAATCTGCTCAGGAAACGCTTGTTGAGACACAAGCCAGTAAATTTGCTCATTCTTACAAAAGATAATGAATGATTAATAAATGAGTCAATTCAGTGAATGTCTGGCCTGTGCTTCTCCCCATATGGCTTCAAGAAGATAATTGCAGCAGTGGGGACACAGAAAGGAGGGACAGACATCTGTTGAGCGATAGTGGAGATCATGTTTTAAAAACAATTTCTGTAGGTTCACTCACTTAACAGAGAAAAAGGTGGGCGGGGCAAGGGGGGGAGGGAAGGATTTTCGTATCAGCAGCTTTACTGAGTGCTTAAAAGAAGGCAGGAATATAAATATATGGTTTCGTCTTCCACCATAGTAACCCCACAGGTGTGATTTCTAGGTTGCCCAGACCAGAACCCCTGCCTTCAGCAGAATATTTAAGGAAAAGGAGGTGAAATAGAAACCAAAATATTCTTAGACCTGTCAACTGTTTTTTTATCCTTCTCTGTTTCTTAAATGTTCACAAAACTATCAAACCTGTAACTCAGTATCCCCGAAAAGCAGGGAAAAGGTTAACAGAGACAGTTGCTGATACTGTCATAGGCAATTAGTTTATCTATTACAAAGGTAGGGAGAGTGTAAACTCTTCTCAGAGACAGTCCCATTAAACAGGAGAAAATATTTTTCAGGTCCTCTGAAAAGAACATAATGAAATCATACTGTACTTTGGAATCACTCGCATCTGCTACACAATTTAATTGATTTTATATATATACAAAATATCACAGTAAGGGATGGAAGGTGACAGCAAGCAGCTTTTCTAGATCCCCAAAATACTGTCTAATCTTATCATAGCACACCACTGTGCTTTCTGATAGAACTCAGGATACATCTGTTCCTAAGCCTAGGCTTAGTTCCTAAGCTTAGCTTTGTCATAAAATCTCCAAATCATGGATTTTTCCATATTAAATGCAATCTGCATTTGCACTTCTGAATATACATGGCTTATATTACAGTACCAGCATGAGATTTGTGCTCCAAATGCATTGTCATTTCCTTTGGAGGAGTGAGATTTTCTAAATTGCAGACAGACAGACTGTGACTGGTTCCTTCCTTGCTTATGTTAGCTCCGATCATTTTCTCAGCTTACCTTTGCTAAACTTAAATTTACATGTTGTTTCTCTTTGGTTTATTGGCTGTTTCCCCTGACTTTAGATACATAACATGACCACTGTAAAATGCCAGCTCCTGAGCTTGAGAAAGCACATCTCTTCCCCAGATTTGTCCTTGGCACCTTAATGAAAAAGCCACACCTTAATGAAAAAGCCGCACACACATATTCACTGTCTTTTCCCCTTCATTCCAAGGAGTGTAGCTGTATATGTGCATGTTAGTAATGTCCCTGTTTCACAGAAAGACAGGCCAAGCCCTTAAGGATATCAAAATCTCCTGTATTCCCAAAATAGACTCCTCTGTATCCCTGCAGTTTCCTTCAGCTTGCTTTCCTGCAAGCCTTCAGCCCTAATCATTCCCTCAAGGAACTGAAGACTGAATGCCTGCTTCTAAAACAAGGCATTTGGGGCATTTCCTTAGGGGAACACTACAACTTGTTTTACACCCCCTTCTCAGACAGCCTGCAATAAGCTGTGTGGCTTATGGGGAGGAATGCTGGAGGGGATCCCAACACTATGTTAGATCTGCCAACCTGACAGGTTCAACAGAAACCTCTGAAATTTCCTATCCCTATGCAGTGACCCGTGCCTAATCTGCATGACAATGTATTGTGTAATTGCAGGAAGCCAGTGCAATATCATTCAGGAACAGGAAGCTTGGGAACTGTTTACAGCCACCACTGCTACGGTGACAAAACCTGTCATTACCTTGTGCACTGTTTCTTCGGAAACATGGATGCAATTGCAAAGTCTTATCACTCAGCTTTATAGGGAAGATCTGCTGAAGTAAAAGAATAACATGGGAAGAGCAAAAAAAAGAGACTGGGCTTGGTTGATTGCTGTCATGATTACATTACACAGGTTGAAAGACAGTTTCAGCAATTGCTTATTGTGCATGAGAAGACGGAATTGTTTGGCTTCAGTTAGGCTTCAGTTAAGTTTACTATTCCTTATCTCTTGTTTAAGGTAGTACTTCAAAGGAGTACTTGCTTCTTGCCCTTTGACTCAAGTGGGCACAGCAGTGCGATGCCATGTGGGAGATGCAGATTTGAGAGCCTTCATGTGCTCCCAACTCTCAGGCTAACAAGAGGTAGGCAACTCTGCCAATGTTTTCTCTGCTAATTTAGGTTAACTCATTGATTCATGTGCAAAACTTTCAAAGAGCAAAATTTTACTTACATGCTGACTATGGCTAGCAAGCAAAGAAACACATCACAGGACCCCATTAGCTGAGTTTCGGACACATTTGTAGCCAAACAGGGCTTTTAGGATCCATGTTCATATTCCAGAAATATGAAAACAAAGAAAAACCTGTTTGGAAAGGAAAACTATGAGCTGCCAGGGCTTAAAATCAAACACAGCTCAATACGTAAGCTGGGTCACTTAGGAGAAGAAGCTGACTGTAGCTTAAATATACAGAAGCTGTTATGCTCTCAGAAATTTCCAAAATCAGGCTGGTTCTTGCCATGAACTAACCTTTCAATTCTACTTTTAAAAATTCTGAATTATTTGTTTAATGAGTATCTCAAGCAGGCAACCACTGGGTCACCAAATGCAATAAACTCAAAAGGGGATGATGTATTGACCAAAGGTAGCCAGACAGTACCACCTTCAGATGTAGAAATGAGACTGCCCACAGTAGAAAGCATTGCCACCTCAGAGATGAGACAGTGATGGTTATGCCAATATCATCTTCTCTTTGGGGAGTAACTGGTTTGCTGGACCTAAAGAGGCTGAGGAGTTTTCAGAAATTAAAAAGATATTAATAACTATTTCTAGAATTGACAGAGTCAGAGATTCTTTGGTTCAGTAACCAAGCTCTTCCCTGTCATTCCAAACCCCCTGGAAATAGATTTGACAAATTTGGTATGAATGCACAAAGTGCTTCTGTATCTCAAATGTGTATGTGGTGGAGGGGGGAGAGGTATTAGTTCAAATTTTTACTAAGCTGTATTGTTCTTCTGACATTAGGTTTTGACTTCAGTATAATTTTAGCCACAGACAGACAGAAGGTTTTTATTTAATGTAATGCTGGAGTTATTATTTAAATTAGAGTACTAATGCCCAGGTTGTGGGGTAGCATGTTTTGTTCTGATCTACAGAGCCAGACAGTAAGAGACCACTTATGCCACAATGCAGAATATAAAAAACCCAAAATATTCAGAGCAGAACATAGGTAACAAAGAATCTGAGCAACAGCTGGTCAGAGACAGGAACAAGTAATATAGCAGGGACTCATCTGTCCAGCTTTCAAAAGGTACACCATGTAAGCTTTTTTGATGGACTATTTCTAGACTCATTTTTGTAACCAAATTTTTTTTAAAAGCTTTAAACCAGCTCCCAAGAAAAGAAGAAGTGGCTCCAGTGAGGTGTGCCATGGGTGGATGCATAAATTGTCTCTATGCTGCCCCTGAGCCAAACTCCCCAGAGGGTCGATGTCCTCTGGGTGCTGTCACCTGGTTGCTCAAAGCTTGTTCCAGTACTTTCTGTATCAAACAACAGGATCACAGTAAATATGGAGATGCAAACCTATCCTTTTATTGACAATAAAGCAAAAGTAATGCTTTGGGAGCCTGTGGCTTTCACTCACAAGGTATTTGAAGCAAGTTGCCTGAGACGTAGCCAAGCCACATACTTTCAGATCAGTCTACACTGCAACTTCTAGTCAAGATCTCTGCATGGCAAAAATAGGTTTACCTGTGTTAAACTTTGGACTAGATGAGTTTCCCTCCTTCTGGCATGTACCAAAATGAGCTCTCTTTAGTACTCATACCACTCTAGCACACATGTTCCTACATTGTCTGGTTATTCACACCCATGTTCAGGATCCTGGAAAAGCTTGCTCAGCTTGTGCTATCTCCTTTTCATTTCAGTGACACTGCTTTGGATGTCTAAACTGCCCTTGATAATTGTACACTTGCAATACATAATGGAAACATCTTGTATAGGTGACCTTTATGTGTTTAAATGCCCAAGATATGGTTAGTTTGAAGGAACACTGTACACTGCCATTAATTCTTACTGCAATCTTAAGGACTCTTGTGGAGGAGGGTACTACTCATTCTAAGAAAAGGTATCTGATCTGACCCTAAACAGGTAACTGCTCAAAAAGCAAGAGAGCTCCTTTATTTAATCAAACACTTTTCTAGAGAAAAGGAGAAACTGAAGGAGGAGAAGAGAAGAAGGGGAGTGAGAATATGCCTAAGAACATGTTCTAGTGGTTTCAGTCCTTGGTTTAAGTCAATATCTCCCATCTCCTTGAAAATACCATTGGTATCCAGCCACTGAATTTTAAGTACAGATCTCTGAGGTGCCTGTACAATTCACTCATGTTGTGGAGGCTTTTCTGATTACAAAGGGTACAAAGAAAGAGAAGGAGAAACTATGTTTCAAAAGATTACATGTTTTAATCACTAACACTTTCTATTGTTCAAGATTACACTTCTATTAAATGAGTGTTTCACTTTCAAGTACATGAGACTATTTGAAATATTTCAAGGGCACTTCTTTTAGCTTCTAACAACTAGACGTTGCTGCCACCACTGGACTATTATTCAGAAGGAACATGAACCAGAGATATTCTGACCTCAGCAGTTAGTTTGCTTTACTGACAGGCACATAGTTAAGTGTACATTAAATAATGGGATGCTTATTTTTCATCATTGCCATGATTAATTGAGGAAATTAAGGAAAACTCAAGAAATGCTAGCCAAAATTTTCCAGTCACCCTTTTAGCTGTAGTAGAGCTCACAGAAGTACATTACAGTGAAGTCAGTGAGAAATATTTTCTTTTTCTTTTTTTGAGACAATTCTTATTGAAGGATTCATTGTTTTTATCTTCTTGCTTGTAAACAAAGTAGAAAACAAATTCCTTACCTGACATGTTTTTGCATTTAACAAGACATTAAAAACAAGTTAGAATCATAGAATCATTTAGGTCATAAAAGATCTCCAAGAACATTGAGTCCAATCCTTAACCTAGAACTGCCATGCTTCCCAGTAAGCCATGTCCCTAAGTGCCACATCCACATACCTTTTAAATACCTCCAGGGATGCTGACTACTGTTCCAATGCTTGTCAACCCTTTCAGCGAATAAATTTTTCCTACTATGGAATCTACAACTCCCCTGGTCCAGCTGGAGGCCATTTCCTTTCTTTCTGTCATTTGTTCCCTGGGAGAAGAGACCAACCCCCACCTTGCTACATCCTCCTTTCAGGGAGTTGAAGAGAGTGATAAGGTCTCCCATGAGCCTCCTTTTCTCAAGGCTAAACAACTCCAGCTCCCTCAGCTGATCCTCATAAGACCTGTGCTCCAGATCTTTTCCTTCTCTGGACCTTCCCAAGCACCTCAGTGCCTTATTTTTAGTGAGGGACCCAAAACTGAACACAGGATTCGAGGTGTGGCTACATCAATGCCAAGTATGGGGGACAGTTGCTTTCCTGGCCCTGCTGGCCACACTCTTGCTGACACAGGCCAGGATACCATTGGCCTTCTTGGCCACCTGGGCACATGCTGGCTCAAGTTCAGCTGCTGTCAACCAGCGCCCCCAGGTTCTTTTCTACTGAGCCACTTTCCAGTCACTCCCCCTCAGTCTGTAGTGATGCTTTGGTTGTTGTGACCAAAGTGAAGGACCTGGCACTTTGCCTGGTTGAACCTCATACAGTTGGCCTCAGTACATCAATCCAGTCTGTCCAGATTCTTCTGCAGAGTGCTCCTACCCTCCACAGATCAACACTCCCAGTGTTAGTGTCGTTCATGAGCTGACTTACCCCTCATCCAGATCACCAAAAAAGTTATTAGAACAGGCCCAATCCTGATCCTTAGGGAGTCCCACTAATCACCAGCTGCCAATTGGATGTAACTCCATTCACCATCACTCTCTGGGTTCAGACATGCAGCCAATTTAACCCAGTGAAGAGACTACCTGCTCAAGCCATGAGCAGCCAGTTTCTCTGGGAAAATTCAGTGGAAAAAGGAGTCAATGGCTTTACTAAATGCCATGTCATCCACAGCCTTTCCCTCCTCCACTAAGTGGGACACCTGGTCGTAGAAGGAGATCAGGTTGGTCAAGCAGGACCTACTTTTGATAAACCCATGTTGACGGCCCTGGTCATCTGCTTGTCCTGTATGAGCCATGTGATGGTACCCAGGAAGATCTGCTCCATGACCTTCCCTAGCCCTGAGCTCAGGCTCACAGGGCTGTAGTTCCCTGAATTCTCCTTCTGGCCTTTTTTGTAGTTGTATGGCACATTGACTGACTTTCAGTCGAGTGGAACTGCCCTGGTTAGGCAGAACTGCTGGTAAATGATGGAATGTGGCTCAGTGAGCACTTCTGCCAGCTCCTGCAGTACTCTTTGGTGAATCCCACCCAGCCCCATAGACTTGTGTGTGTCTAAGTGGTGTAGCAAGTCACTGACCATTTCTCTTTGGATTTATGGGAGCTTCATTCTGTTCCCTATCCCTGTCTTCCAGCACAGGGAATAAACCACAGTGTGTGGTGGGTTTACAGGGCTGCTTAAATTGAAGCAGTCCAGACAGCTCTGCTAGTTAATAAAACTCAACCCACTTGTAAACTCCTGCTCAGCTGAATTTTTGAGTCATCTGGCAACACATAGCCATACTATCTCAAACATAATGGCTCCAACACATCACAGGAAAATGGCACTTTTTAATAGATGGTACAGCAACAGCAGATCATCACTATTTTTCAGAAGTATTTCTTACATATTTCTTACATATTTCTTAAATATTTTCTTACCTATTCCATAGAGAAATGTCCTATCTTTATTATTACTATAACAACTACTCCAAAAATACTGTGGCAAAAAAAAGTCTACCTCACTTCTGTGTCAAGTAATTCAGAACAAATCTGTGACCAGGCTCTTCATTTTCATCAAACTCTGTGTGCAGGTGGTTCTCATTGAATTCAATATGATCCCAAAGAATGCAGCAGAGGACTGAATTTGGCTTCTATCAGCCAGCCTAAATATATGATACTGTATGGGAAAGATACGGTACCCCTTTAGTTTATGAGTCTGCTTATTATCAGTCTTTGGGAAAGAAAAGATAGTTAAATTTAGATATCCACAGAATGTTTTGATTTAAGCAAAGGAATTCAGTGACCACCAGCTTGGAACATCCTTCTGGTGTCAGAAGTAAGCAGTAAGCAGATTTGAAAAAGCTGCGCACGTACACTTAATTGATAGAAGGGGAGAACAAAGAGAATGTCAGCCCTCCAGGTTTAGATGAGGATCAGGTGGTTTCAAGCTGAAAAGGAACAGGGACCTTTGTTATGTTTTAAGCAAAATTCTGGGAACCTTCATGGTTCCAGGCATCCTGCATTGCTCTAAAATGCAGGACAAAAAAAATCTACAAAAACACCTGTTACCATTTTTCTCACTCACTCATTCTGATGGGATGTGAAATCTCCCACATTTCCCCTCTTTGAACAAACTGCAGCAAAACAATTATTCTTATTTAGCATTAGGTAAATGACAACTGAGTGATACAGTAACATTGGGCCACAACAATTTATAGGGCTGGACATTGCAATGCTTGAGAGGAAGATACATATCCTTGAAAGCAATTTTTAATTGTTTAAATTCTATACTAAATTAATAAATAATCCTCCTGGAAATAAATAAATAAACAATAGACAAAGAGATAAATAAAAGCATATGTGAAAGAAGTACACTAAAAGAGTCAGAATGATTGGCAGTGCCATCAGCAAACTCTAGATCTGGGAGGATTAGTGCTAGCAGCCAGAGATTCTTCTCTTATTCCTGTCCCAACACTTGGCAGCTCATGCTGCTGCCTGGCTGAATTTCTTCCTTCACAGTTCTGCCCTGTAGGGTTAGAAGATTCCAACTTGCTCACACCTCCCACTTCAGGGACTTATGCAGATGGAAAATTAATATTGCACTATGTTAGGCCCTCTGATCATTTTGCTAACACGGAAATAATCTGCCAAGTTTACCTCAGAAGATGCACCAAACAAGGGCTCCAGGAACTGAGGAGGATACATTGCTCTCCTATAACATAGACAGGAATGCTGTACCATAACTTGACTTGGTGGTCAAGTGAATTACTTTCAATAAGTAATGCATTTTGGGGAAAAAAAAAGACTATTTCAACTGAAAGTGATTCTTCAATGTGAATCAGATTTGGCAAATTTACTGGAGCAAAAAAAAAGAAGAAAAAATTTTAAAAATTACAAATTTTCTCATCTAAGTCTTTCTGAAAGAAAAGAGTAAAGAGAGGCTACATTTATGATGGAGATTTGGAACGATTCACAAATCAGAGGAAGCATACGCCTTACAGGTTCAGATAATATTATCCAACATATGCAGATAACATTCAAATCTTCCCTTTGCCTCATTCAGTATGTGAGCTTAAAATGTGTCCTTTGACTTAGCAGAGCACATAATCATCCTAGCAAATACATGGGGTTTTCAGTGGAAAGCTGTTCTGCTTTGCATGACAAATAGGAGCCACCAGGTCTGCAGTCAGACAACAACGTTTCTCTCTCCACTGTCTGCACTATGAACTTCTAGTCTTATTCTTCCCCCCATTCATATTTATTCCAAGTGCAGATTTCAGTAGGACAGTAAAGTATGACCTTTCTCAAGGTTCCTAGTATTTAGTTACTGGAATTTAATTCCCTAGTGGAAAATCCTAATGTAGAGCCCAGATCTGATGAGCTAGATGAAAGTGATTTAAATATATGTGTGCCTCCTTCACCACCAGCTAGTACATTTAACACTAACATTTGTATCTAAAGGAGAGTAAACTATTCTCCCTCTGATCTACGGAATTTCTTCTGCTTTGACTGATTGTCAGCCCAGCTTCCATAGGGGTGATAGAAGTTTCCTCCATTCAGACATTGCTCATGCAGCTGCACTCAGGTCTCCCAGTTGCCTTGAAATCTGAGTTGTTGCACAAAAGGTGGACATCTCCATGGGCTGTGCTTCTGAATAGAAGAGGATGTGTCTGCTTTGCACTGTGTGGCTCTCAAAACCAGAGCACTGTAGAACCAACTCCCAAAAAGATTGTTTTCCAACTGCTTTTCTCTCTCCTTTTCCTTTTATGAACAAATTCAAAATAGTTGTCTTGTTATCCAACCAACTTAGAAATTGAGTATCATGAAATGCACTTTAATGAAAGTGAAATGCACCTTAATGTAAGTGATCCACTTTGAAAGGTGCTTTTGGCTATTACACCTCATAAGAAGCTAAATAATTTAATCTCTGAAGAATAAAGTTTATACTGAATTCAGTTATATATAGCAGAGCTGTATTTGAAAGAGATACATAGTCTCTGCTCTGTGGCAAGGATTATCTTTCGCTGGTTTGTGTAAAAAAAACATAGTAAAAAAACCTATTACAATGTGCATCATTTAGGCTATCAAATGTCCTCTTTTGTTAGTATTAATATCACTATCAGGTTCCTCATGAACTTGACATAGGCAGATTTTAAAAAGGAAGTTGCATCTAAGTGTTCCTGTGTGTGGAAAAAAGTAAGAATTTTTTCTTCCCCTTGTATATTTATCATATCACCATTCCTCTTTCTGTCTCCTGTCTGTTTTAACTGCCAAACTGTCCAATATTTCATGTATTTTCCATTCTTCTTAAAAAAAAAGCTATTCAAAGTTACATTGTCCACTCCTCAGTCTTGTTACAACAAGCTGAAATGCTGCACAGAATACTTTTAGACTCTGATAGATTCAGCAGCTCCAGTGTTGGAGATGTTACCATAAACAGTTTCTCAAAATCCATGTTTATTTACTGAGAGCAGCACTTTACATACACAAACAGAAATCTTTAGGAATATTGGTATATTTCAGTGTAAGTTCAAGTGAAATCAGGCATAAAATATGGAAATGTAGTTCTTTGTAAAAGAGATTTTCTGATGTGAGACTGAAGCAGGCAAGCTGAAAATGCAGGGCTGTAATACACATTCAGAGCACCTGCTCCCTGGGACCACAGGGGCAACAGTGCCCTAACTCCCACAATGTGTGGCAGAGCTCTGAGTCACTTCTTTGCACAAAGGAACACGAGGAAAATACTCTTTCAAGTACTGAGTGCTTGATACCCGAATAGGTTTCAGGATTTTGAGAAAAGAGGAAATTCCTGTAAAGATTTTGTGGCAATTTTAGAAACAGTTTCATGAGCAGCCCGCACTGAAACCAGAAGAATCTGAGAGAGCCCACAGGGAAACTGCTCCCCCCAGTCTAGGGCATCTTCTTATTTCTGTCCCCAGCACCAAAAATTATATATATAAAAATATATGTGTGTGTGTGTGTGTGTCTGTGTATACATATATTTAAAGCAAGGTACTTGCTAAAATTTGGTTTGGAGCTCAGTTAAGTGAGTGTTTAAACTAGAACAGAGGAGATGGCAACTTCTGTCAGAGACAATAGTGAAGAATTGGGCCTGTGCTAACCACCTAGCATGTGTCAGCTGCTGAAATCTTTGAAACTCATATTCAGTGACAATGTTACAGAGCATTATAACTATGTATAGATTTGTATAATACAGAGCTTTATAGAAAGACCATGTGCACTGCCATCAGGTGCAGATATTAATCCATATCTTAGTTCACGGGGTGTCTTTTTTTCAATCCATGACCTCACGCAAGGATGGAAAATACAGGAGAAAAAACAGAGGAGATTAATTTCTACATATTACTAGGGATAATCAGGATCCTCACAAGCCTTTCACTAAAATTCATGTGCTAATTTTGGTTTTGGTAGTCTTCCAGAAACCTTTTCTTCAATGGAAATAAAATTTCAACAAGAAATCAAAGCTGTTCTAAAAGGGCTAAAAATACACTGTATTTTCTCTAGACTACAGCATAACCTGATTTCTCTTTGAGAAATTTAATATCAGGAATTCTAAAATTTTATTTGTAAAAGGCAATCCTTTTGCTTGTATTTTAAGTGGAAAAGTGATAAACATTTACTGATTATTAGGCATATCTGCTTATAGACTGAAGAGGAACTTTAGAGTCTATTTGACAGTCTTACCGAGAATAAATGTAGAGTATTTATTCTGACAGAATACTGTCTTTGTATCTGCACCAGAAAAACACCTGCTGATCTGTCAATTAGAATGAAGCATTAGAGTCTGGACTGGGAAGTCTAGCAAAGTAACAAAATACATTTGAGTTCCAGAAAAAAATATCTTGTGATCTGAATCTTCTATTTTCCCTTTTTTCTCCTTCTTTGGTTAAGTGCTGCCTAAGAAAACCCCAAGATCCTCAGCTGGCTGTTGCCAACTTGATAGCAGGAGAGATCAGTTCTCACTGCCCTCAGTGGTACATATAAAACTTATTCTGATTTTTCATCACCCTATATATGTACAGATATACACATAAATTGTTCAGTGGGCAGTGGGATGAACAAGATACTTTTCCTCATGTATTTCCACTCCACAGTTCCCTGAGAGCCCCAGCTCTTTGGTCAGCAAAGCAGCAGCAGGTGTTGTCTGGCAAACTGTAGTGTGCACAAACTGGTCACCTGCAATCCCTTCAAACATTACAGAGATGGATTACAATGGCTTTTCATTTGGTAGCAGCCCTTATTTGGGTCTCTCTTGCCTTCACAGCCATCACTTTCTGCAAAATGTGTAGGAAGTTTGGGGTTCTGGGTCCTCTGGCTTGTTAGTTTGTGTTGTCACGTAGCAACCAGTTCAAAAATTATTACAGAGGAGGAACGAGCAAGACATATGGACATGCCCTTCACCATGTGATGGCCTAAGCCTCATTCCTCTCAGAAACTAAACTAAACTCATGCACATGTGTGTATATATTTAAGTTAGGGAAAATACTAATGCAGTTATCTCATTTTAAATATACAGATTGTAAAAACTGCTGAAGAGCAGTTCGAACAGAAAAGCATGGGATTTTATGTGATACTTTTTTAGCCATTGCATAGTTTAAACAAAGCAGTCATGGCACTTGTCATTTCAGTTACATGAAAGTGTAGCACGCACAAAGCATAGATTCAGGCAGTTCAAGATCCTAATTCAAGCTAACAGTAACCTTGTGAAGGGAGGCTAATGCTTGCTTCTCAGTTTTACTCTGTGTCTTTAAAGTGTGGCTGCAACAGGCTCAAACCAACATGTGAAGCCTGAAGTGTGTTTTGGAACTCTATCAAATGATGTGAAACAATACACTCATGAAAGCAGTAATGCCATTAAAAAATCGGTTTCACGTACCTTGTCATCCAAGGAGTTAAAGGTAGCAAAGAATTCAAGAAGGATTTTGCTTTTTGACAACTCTGGAAAAATAACCATAGATTTTTATAGAAACCATAAAACAGTATGATGAACTATTTTTTTAGGTGTTCTTGGACCAACGCTTACACTGCTGCAACAAAAAATCCTTTAAAAGCAAACAGAAGCTTTTGTAGGGGTATGGCAGGAAAGCGTTGGTCCTCAGCCTGTCTTTTAGGAAAAGGCTGATGCCCTAGTAATAGCTACATTCACAAATTTGTAGTAGAACAGTATTTAGATTTCCATAAAAGATACTCTGAAGAGTGGCAGACAGCCCCAAAGCTGCAGAATACCTGCTAGTCAGCAGGGCTTGGTTCCCGTCTCTCCCGCTCAAGTGTCTCAGTGTTATGTAACAGGAGAAGGGAATGTTCCTCTCTTTTGGCAACCGACACTGAACCCAGCAATTTGTCTTGATGGGACTGAGCAGAGTGCATGAAACTAAGTGAGTTATTGCAGCCTGCGGTTTCAGGAACTGGTTTAAAGATAGCCTCCAAATTATCAAAATTTACATAAAGAAAGACATCTGACTATGGCCATGAAATACTTCTACCAAGTTTGGAAAGCAAAACTCAAGCAATGAATGGTCTATGTCATAAATGAATTTTTTGGCTGCATGAACAGGCCAGCAAAGAAAGAACATTAAATAAGCAAAGGTTTTAATATTCTGACAATTATAAACAGTCCTTTGTTTTTTCTTTTTCTCTTACATGCACGAGGGTGTGGGCTGGGGAAGCCATATATTCATAAAACATCTGGTGTTCAGCTTGTCATTATAATCAATCAGTCTTTTTATTTTATTTTTCCAGTGCTGCAGAAAAAAATAAAAGGACTTGGACTGCCTAATTAAAGAACCAAAGCCTCTTCCTTCTGGATACAAGGCAGCGGGATGTGGGTCACAGTCGATTATTTGCAAGATTTGTCTTAAAGGAGGGAAGTCCTCATGGTTGGAAAGAACAGTTTTTTGTGGTTTTAATGTCTTATGGTAAACACTGTTGAACAGATCATCTCCAAAGCAATTATCTCACAGGACAGAGAAGGGCATTATTGATTAACTGTTTTAAGGTATTTACAGTGAGTAGTCCTGATTTAGAGGGACTATATGTAGTGGGAAAATGATACTTTAGCTTTTATTCCCTACAATGATAAAGGCAGTAATAACACAAGCATGCAAAGTCATATAAACATAAACATACATTAAAGCTAATTAAGCATACATAGTAATAACACTTCCACATAACTGCAATGCTTCCTAGCTCCCATCATCTGCAATAAGGCATTACAGCTTCCCCAAATGATTTACACCCTGCTAGCACCAAGTTTGAAACCTCATTCAGCAGCTAGTTACTCCATTTGGTAGTAGTGGTATCTTTTTGCACCTTAAAACTAGAGGGACACATTTGCAAAAGCATTTTTCAGCCTACCATCCCTGCAAAGGACAGAAAAGTTATTGTCTGTAAGATCTTTGAAAACTGGATTCTGTTTCTGAAAGTTTAGTTAGCAACACTGACTTCTATCTGCATTCTTAACTGTAGTGTCACTCATGTGGAGGGGGGAAAAGCAGCTGCCTAGCACCTACATCCCAACTGTCCCTTCACATTCAGAACTTACATTCTGAAAAATGTAACAATAAATACTGAGAAATTAAATTTCTTATCCGCCACACCTCCTTCAATATGTGCCAGTAAGATGTGCCAGGTGTATGTGTGCGTTTATGCTTCCACATTGACCTAACTATGTGCTACACCTACAAGTGACCTGAACGTCTCTTAGGCACCAGAAGGAACCTGATGGGAGACTCTTGGGCATCTCATGTGACAACAGATAGCCACTCTCAACTGAGCCCTCTTCTAGCTCTTCACTTCCCCACTGACAGAGAAAGAAGCTTAGTTCTCTAGTTTACGTGCAGAAAATAATTAGATACCCAAAATTATGTGTCTCAATCTGAGGGTGAACCCTAGTCAGCCAGTGTGATTTCAGGGCTCATTGCACTTCGTTGCACCAATTTTGATGACTTGGAGCTTGTCTCTGTCAGTGACTGAGTGAATTTAGAAGCAGAGTCAGTGATCACAGGAATTATAGATGCAAAGTGTGATTAGCAAACATTTTTGCATTTCTGTAAATAGGACGTAGCACACATTTTCACATGTAAAATAAAACTTTGAAACTCAAAAATGTCTTTGAGTTCTTTCATCTCTCTTTGAAAGCCTTTTTCCCCCCCAAGGTTCATCTCTCATAAACATCTCAAAATACCACAAGCAAACAAATAAGATAACTCACTGATGAAATGACTCGCCACATAAGCGCCCTCACTCTGCAGGAAACCTTGTCATGACTTTGCCGTGCCTACACATTAACGAAAAAATCTTGTGTTTTGTAAATAAGCTCTGCAAAGTCTGCTAGAAAAGTGCTTTCTTCCTTGTTTCATCAATAAAGTTACTATGTGACTTTTAAAAAATTCCACTGCACTAGGAAAATTTCTGTTTCCTTTTATGTCCAGATTTAGCAAGTTTTTCAAAGCCCTTCTTATTAAGAAAAGTTGTGGCTGGAAACATGGATAAGTAGCTACAGCGATTCCAGAAGCTATAAATATTCAGCTTATGATATTCAAGAAATTATCCTCTCTCAGGTGGGCTTTATTGTCTCCTAGGGCCCACCTGCAGCTAGGTAAGGGCCTCCCAAAGTGAAGTGGATGGCCCTAAATGATCATAGGTGGTTTTTAAAAAATAAACATAAAATTAGTTTCACACCTACTTAGACAGTTTAGAATTTTAATGTGCAAAGTCTGCCAGGGCTTTGCAGTGAAATAAGGCCATGCATTCAAGCTCCCTGAAGCCAATCAGAAAGCCAGGCTGAGTACTACCCATTTTGCAATTAGGAATCACTGCTCCATTCTAGAGCACATCATTAACGAACAAACTGTTACTTTGATCACATTTTAACATTTAGACACTCAAAAAAACCCCAAACAATATTGAAAAAAGAATGTTCTAGCCTCAGAAACACCAAGAGATGAGATCTGTTTCATGTCACTGCACGCAATCTAGCACGTAGCAGGCTTTTCTAAATTTTTCTGAACGTGCACCCCCACCACCCCTCCTCCTTCCTGCTGAGAGGCTCCCTCTAGGCACATTTTGATACATTTATAGTTTTACTTGTGACTTTTGGATGTCTGGTAGCCCTGGCACAGGCCTAAACTTTATACCTGGAGTTGCCAGCCATATGACAGGTCAGTCCCGTCTCCTCCGAGGTGTCCTGTCTGGCCACCCACCTTCCCCTGACATTTCCAGGGAGCAGCAGCCCCCAGGCAGCCCAAGAACTGCCCCCTGCACTGCACGTGCAGCCCGTCCAGCAGGTCCTGCATTTATCTTGGATTTATTCCACATCTGCCAGACACCCCTTACACACATCTCCAATTTGGAAAAGCTCTAGGTATGACTGAGTTTTAGTCAAACCAGTCACTGCCTTTAGAGGAGGGATGGATAGAGGTATGTTTCACTGGTTTAAACTAGCTTTTCCTCATGTCATTCAACACTGGACAGTGCTGCTTCTTACTGGAGCCCTGTTATTCTGAGTGATTTAGCTCTACCACCTCTATTTCACCTTTGAAGGAGCATGAGGTAGGCTGGGACTGTGCAGTTTTCCTACACTGCCTGTGGATCCTAAATAGGGAGCAGCCTTCACTGTGGTTGGCATTTGTTTGCAAAGGATATTTATGCATCCTAAAAAAGCCTTGCCAATTAACTCTGCATTGTTTTAGTTTGTTTTTGCCGTTTGCTTACAGTGACTCTTAAGTCCCAAACAATATGAATTTAAGATACCAGGATAATTCTGTTGGTGTTTTTCAGGAATGCATTTTGTATTCATGGGCTTCGGTCCCACAAAGTTCCTGTCCAGTACCACATTTTTAATGCCCTTATAATTAAATTCATTAAAGAACTACAGTGCCCAAAGTGCACCTACAGTTAAATCCAGTTAACTTAGTCAGTGAGTGAGGGACGGGTGTCTTAGGAGGGCTCCACCATGGCCAGCATATTATTCATATAGGGAAACCATTTAGGAAACAATATATAATAATTTGGGGGGAAAAAAATTAAAATTCTTACACTGCCAGACAATCTTGGCATTCCCCCATACACTCCCAATTACCATAAGCAAGATAACTCATAAGCACTAATTAGCTCTCTGGCTTTCTTTTGAAATGAAACAACAGGTTCTCTGTGACATCAGGCTTGTGAGCCATTCTGGGCAGACACAAATCAGGGATCACTCCCACCAGCCCACCTCCTCTACAGCCCTGGCTGCAGCAACGTGGCTGTTTTGCACCAGCTGGAACAAACGCCTTTTGCTGTGTACACACCATCTCTGAGGACAAAGGTGTCCCTGAAACATTTCCTCTCTTTGTTCCTTATCCGATCCCAGCTATTTGGAGTCTGTGAGCCAGAAGTATTTCTAGATTTTCCTTTACTAAGCTTCTGCTGATGATAACGATAACACCACTTTTATGTAATAGTCTATATCTAGGTCTAGGGTGGCTAATTTAAGCATCCAGCTCTAGGGCACCTGGTGCATATCCCCATCCCTGAGCAACAACCCCTGAGCAAAGTCCTGCTAAATGATGTAACATGCTTCCCTCTTCTCTCAGTGAAGAGGCACATGTGTCTGTGAAGAGCTCCAGAAGATAAACCAAGTACCCTAGGCATGTATTTCTCTATACAGACTGAACAAAGAGTCGTTGCAAATACTGTGTGACTCCTTCCCTACTGAAACCCAGGTCATCTCCCATTCTTCCAGGAAGAGGACCCACATTCAGAAAGATAGGTAGTTTTCTGCAGAACAGTGGAATTGTTAGAACATGTGCAGCATCAAGACTTTACTCATGATAAAACATTTGTGAAAACATCCCCTGTTTCATGATAATGATCCAGTTAAAAGAGAAGGTTTAAATAGAACAGATTAAAGTGCTAGTTGTCCTTTCTAGCTTGCCTACACTAGCAACCACACCACTATAATTTCTGCAGGGGATAGAACAGCATTAGCACTGTAAAGGAAATGTAAAATTACTTCAGAAGCTATGATTTTAATTACAGTCAGTGGAATGGGGAAGAGGGCAGAGTAGGAAATAAAAATACAAAGGGAGTATAAATAACATTGCCTCTTAGGACAGTACTATTTATCTTACTCTGGGTATAAAGTTGCTTTATTTTCTTAACTTCCTGCTTTGGAAAGCAGCCACTAAATTAAAAGGAAATGTGGTTTTGTAATGCAAGGAAGATTTTTTTTCTCTAAATTATAAAACTGGAGAACCCAAAGCAATGACTAATTTAAAAACCAAGTTGGAGAAAAATTTAGCTGATTCCAAATTATTTTAAAGAAAAGGGGGGAAAAGAAATAAGGAAGTAATTCCTTTCCAAACAAAAGGAATTCAAATTAATAGTGATTATTAGGAACAGTTTCCCTTTTTCATATATTCAGTTTTTGACTGGTTTTGCCTTTTTCACCTTCATCAGCAAAGTTGTCACTGAGGAAAATAACACTGAAGCTGATGTCTACTCAAATGTAAAGTGCTACTCATTTTAAGTAAAGATATAATAATTCCCTAAATAGACACCTTGAAAAAGAAGCAAAGAAGAAAACAGATTTTAAGATCAATTCCTTAAAGAAAATATATACGTCTGCAATTAAGGGATAAGTTTGTGATGGGTTTGTTTAAACACACAGCCCTGTTGTGGCTGTAGTCACCACAGGACAGCCCAGTGGGTGCCTGGCTTCCATGCCAGAAGCAAATTCCCCATGGGCCCTGGGCTGTATT
This sequence comes from Monarcha castaneiventris obscurior, assembly GCA_026261815.1. Lineage (NCBI taxonomy): Eukaryota > Metazoa > Chordata > Aves > Passeriformes > Monarchidae > Monarcha > Monarcha castaneiventris. The sequence continues at coordinate 1,698,115 of JAMPIT010000566.1, read as the reverse complement.
TCCCAGCACCAAGTGGACATGTTTGATACCTCAGGGCACCTCAAATTGCTCCAAATGCCTTTGTTTGAAACTGGACCTCTCCCACAGGGTCATCATTCCCCATCCATATTTTTGAAACCACTACTTAACTTCTTCCTTGAAACCCAGTATTTTATTTGTACCTCGGGCCCATTCAACACACAATATTCTAGTGTTATGATAGCACAAATAACAGCTGTGTCTCTGCTGATAAATCAAAAGCCATCTGACACTGATTGGTCTGGGCCCTCCCAAGGAAATTTGTCTTGGAGACAGGTAGTTGGAGCAGTCCAAAACACAGTCAAAGAGGTAGTCGTTAAGCAGGGTGGATCATCCCAGGCCCTGCACTCCAATCCCCACCCTAACCTCTCCACTGGAGCAGTGTGAGCACACATACACACACACACACACAAGACCCAAAGACTTCAAAATTTGCATGAATCTTCATGAAGTCCTACTGCAGTAGTGGGCAGTCATATCTCCATATTAAAATTCTGGTCTGTCATGATGATGAAATTCTAAAGCTCTTTGATTCATAGAGCACTAAAATCCGAATGTCATGAAGGAAGGGATGTTTCCTCTCTGAAAGGCAGAGAGATGTTTTTGTTTAGGGCAGACATGAAGCAGACTTCAGGAAAGAGAAAGAAGGAAATAACACCTTTCCTCATCTACCTCTGCAGATGGTGGAGAAGGACAAGTCTGCTGGAGGGATGTCCAGCCCTGCCATCCACCCATTGTTTAGTACATACTGAACACACACCACGAGATGCCTCTCACCAATCAGTAACTGCAAACCAGAGACCTGACTTTTGGATGAACAAGACGGGTGCAAGAGTTCCCACATGTGACCAAACTTGTCTGTTGATGAAATTGCCTGAAATGTTTAGATCAGATGAGACTGACAGAAGCAAATATTCCTGTGGATCTGAGCCTTTGTAGATGCTGCACTGGGTGAGGAGTGGCCAGGGCTGACCCATGCCTGGTACAGATGGTTCCCGACAGCTCCAACCAACTGCAGGGCACAGCTGAGCCCTGTAGCCAAGGAGGTGGCACCTCATGGAAAACATATTTAAAAATGGTGAAAAAAACCGCATAACTCCGGAGAGAAGAGAAGGAAATGTAAAAAGGGAGAAACAACAGAGGTAATGCCAAGGTCAGAGGAGGGGGACATCCCCCAGAGACTTCCCTGCAGTTGGCACCCCAAGGAGACCATGGCCTGGCAGGTATTTCCCTGCAACACACTTGAACAGGCTCCTGAAAGGAACTGCAGCCCTTGGAAACTGCAGCTGGGTGAAGGAAAAAGTCTGAGGAGTAAAGAATGGCAGGAAGGAGCTGTCCCCCATCCCCTTGTAAAACTCCTGGGAAAGGAGCTGAGAACTGAGGAGTGAAATTGAACCTGAGAGGAGGGGGAAGGTGTATTAGTTTCAGTCTTTCTCACCATTCTATTCTTTCAAACAGGCAGTAAATAAAATTAATTTTCTCCTTGTTGAATTTGTTTTGTGCATAAAGTAACTGGTGAGTGATCTCCCTGCCCTTATCTGAGACCATGAACCTTTCCATCCTATTTTCTGCCCCCTTGTACTGTTGAGGAAGGGGTGTGAGACAGAGGCTACGTGGGTGTCTGGTAGGTCAGCCTACCACTGGAAGTTAAAGTGTTCATATCTGTCATAAAACATTACTAATTCAGAGTCCTTCAAATTCCCACTGATCTAGTGACAGAAAACAAATGAAAAAGCTCCTGCAAGAACATAGATGGAATTCGCATGCACTGTGCTGATTATAAAGGGATGGGATGCAGTGCCAGGAGGTGGAGCAATCAAGAGTTGCATCACTCTGCACCAAAACAGTGGCCCAAACCATTAAGTGCTTCTTGTTTAACACTGAAAATTTTCTGTAGTTTTAGAAAGAGAACATTATAACCTACTTTCCTCAATATGCTGTAGCTCATCCTCATTTTCATTAGGCCCATTCATGATTGCAAGATAAATAGAAGTGCCATAAATAGAACTGTGTTGGCATAAACATAATTTCTGTACTTGGCACTTAACTTAGGTAAACAACCATACACTTCCTGTGAGCCTCAAGTTTGGAGCCTCATCATTTCACACTGTCTGTGGCATCTTCTACAGTTAGGCAATTTCAATCTGAGGCAGAGCTGAATTAACTGCTAGGGTTGTCTGTTTTCCTTCACTGATTACAGAATGAGCTTTGCACAAGATCATTCCTCTGGTGCTCAGGGTGGGGAGCCAGGTCAGGATTTCAGCTGCAGTGTGCCCTGGGGGCACACCCAGATCCTGGCAGGCCAAGCAGATCCCCAGTGCACCACTACTCTGCATGGCAGCAGAGCAGGCTGGCTCTCACACCGTTGACATGGACAGTGGTGAACCACTACACACCAGCTGACAGCAGGATTTAACCTCTGGGACCTGCAGGAGCACTGCCCCTGGAGTGGGCGGTGCTCCTGGAGTGGGAAGTTTTGCCTCCCGCTGGAGTCCCAGGAGCCAAGACTTGTACCTTGCATAGAAGTAAGAGACCACTTGCAATTCCTTGCTGCCAGGAACAGAGGGAGACAGATGTCATCTTCACAGCCTGTCAGTAGCTGTGGCATTGGGTTCTCCACAGTTTCCCTCCAGTTCTGTCGGTGATGTTAATTTGAAGTTTTGGATGTTAACATAGAAGGCATTTACAAGTTGGCATCTCCAAGGTCAGTTTTCAAATGTTACGCTTTGCTGAAATAACAGAATGCACAAAGATTAACGAGTGCAATCCCACACAACTTTCTCCTAGGAAAAGAAAAACCACAAGCAGTCTTAAAGAATAATAAAGATATAATTTGGCATTTAAGAGTTGGTTGTTTATCATGACTGAAAGTTCTATGCCGTAGCTGAATCCATGTGGACATGCCTGGGACTGCCAATAAATTCAGTGTGCTTGGTAGTCTGTGTGGAGTGTCCTGTCTGTGTACAATCAGCTGCAGAAATGGGGACATGAGCGAGACCCAACATTTATTTGTAAAGGAAATAATTTTCTTGCACTAAAAAACAGCCACCCAAAGTTTTAGCAATGCATTTGTGATTTTTACCTTGTTATGTAATACCAGTTTGTGAGTTAACTTCTTCACAGAGCTTGCAGACTCCTTCTTCAATGGCAGTGCTGTTCCAAGCAAAGCATGCAGTGAATAGTTAATCATTAATTCTTCATGGTTCATATTTGCTGTCTGCTTTACTGCATATAGTTTGATATAGTTCCTTCCAATAGACTTAGTGCTTTCATTAGGAGTCACATGCTGGATCTTTATCTGAGCTATTATCACAGTCCAGACATAGCATTACAGCCTCCCTTTGTAAGCCAAAGTTACGGAGTTCAGAAAGGCTTAAAACTTAATAAATACTATGGGTTTTATGGTAATGGAACAGCTGCAGTGGCAGACTGACACACACACCCTGACTGAGCCTGCCTAGTTGCTGTAAACAGGTGCACCTAGAGGCTAAAGCTCTTATTTTTTTTATCCATGACACTAATTTCATTGTCAAAGTCTAGCTTGACAACTGTGTGTGTGTTAGGATAATGTAAAGGAATCCAGACACATGTGGTGAACAAAATTCCTGGCTCTTGCAAAGGGGGTGATTTTTTAAATTGAAATTGCAGTCATCATTGTACACATAAAACAGCCGGCCACTTGTAACAAAAAGTAAAAAAATCTTTTGTTATTATTGGAAATTACAGGCTGTATGATATGGGGAGACTGCCCTCAGAATAACAAAAATCACCACAAAGTGGTGTGAATTATGGTACATACTGTTCATTCTAGGTACATTCCAGGTAGCTCTAAACCTTTACTTTAAATTTTCAGACATAGCCTGGGATCAGATTCATATGTGCTTTGGAAAAACTAGCTTCTCACTGTGTTAAAGTGCACAAGTGGGAAGGCAGAGGCATTTGAAAACTTCAGTTCAAGTGCCTTAGATCAGATCACTAGGCCTGTGGCTAACCTACTCAACCACACTAGAAACACTTTCCTCCTCCTCACTGCACATTAATCTGCCTACTTCTTGGAACATAATCACCACAATCAGGATCAACAGTAAATAATTGCATTTGGCGTTCCCGTTTGTTGACACCTTCCATAGGGGATGCAGTGAATTTAATTTATATTGGATGAATCACCTCTCACACAAAAGTGTTTTTTTCCTTCCAGCCACTTTTGGAGAGTTTGCTTAACAGGATGTGATGTCCCAAAAAGGGCAAGTGAAATATAAATAGGTTACTGTGAAAAAAAATACTCTTTGCATCTATACACCACTTTCTATAAACTAGTAAGCTCAGCTGAGAAGCAAATTATATGAGTCTGGCTAAATTCCTATGTTAATACAGCCATAATGCTTCCCATAACCTAGGAAGAATATCCAGGGTGGTTTCCAGTATCTCTGCATGACACTGTGCCATAGATACATATCCTCAGCCCATGGCTTTTAAATGGGCAAGTTTCACTTGTTTCAGGTAGTAAACGACTTTTCCTCATTTAAGTGAAAGATCCCCTAAAATATAATAGAGATGAAGCCAATATAGGTGTAGAGAAATGTTCTGCGCAAATTAATTTAGAATTAAATCCTTTCTGAAAGTCTGTAAGCCATCCAGTAAAATTAAAAACAGATTACATCTCTGCTTTAGAAATTGATGAGTTGATTGAAAGGTGGAGATTTGCTTTAAATTCCATGTGGTTTCCCTCTGGTGACTGGAAACTGTGTAGAAACAGAGGCATGTCTTTTTAGGATTTGTATTCTCCCAGGCAGACACTGAAACCAGAGTTTCCAAAGACAGCTTTTGTCACCCCTCTTTTATAGTGCATTTCTTGGCTTTTCAACTGGCAGCTGTGACCTGAGCATTTATGGAGATGTCACAATCAGGCTTCCTGTGCTTGATAGCTGGAAAAGCCATCTTTACTTGCCTTCAAGAAATCAAACTTTCCAGACAATTTTCCCATAGTGAGACAAGCTATGGAATTCTAATGTCTCAAAATTGGTTTAGAGATATTTCTAAGTAAATGGTCTTAATAATTGTCAAGCAGAGGTTTTTCGCATAAAGGCCAGTGGAGGGTGTCCAGCTGGGTTTGAATTTCCTTGAATTTAAGTCCAAAAGTTCCACACATTTTTTAGAAACTAGTCTGTCAAACAGTGGTTGGCTGTCAGATTTGATAAAAGTTAGTTACCACATGTGCTTAGTATATGATCCAAAACAGGAAGCATAGCATCCGATGAAGTAGATGACAAAGTGCCAGCAGCAGGTATCTGGAATATATGTTACTCAAAGAGAAAAGATATTTTGCCATTGGGCAATAGCTCACAAGTATCAGCTGTAGTTGTCTCCTTTCACCTGGTGCTCTGCAATTCAGATATTTGAATTGTTCTGAGAGCCTTCTCCACACCCCTTGAAATTACTGAAGGAAATGATAGTGATTAATTTCTTCTGCCAGTTTGTCAATGAATGAAGAACATAATTTTGCTTTAATACTTCTTCAGTGTGCCCTGCAGATTTACTAATTCAGTATAGGTTGAAATTTGGGGTTATTTCCAACAAATTTTTAAAACATATATGCTTATTTATCAATCTTTAAATGCTTTTGCCTTCCCCATAACCCCTTTCTCACAAGCCAAGGTTATAATTTTTGTGGCATCTTCTGGGTTTGATAAGGCCCAGCAGCTTTCAATGCTTCTCTAATGTCTTATGTGTCCTAAGGTCAGTCCCCTGCTCTCTCCCTTATGGGAATTAACATTTTGATTAACATCACACAAGAATGTTCTGGTAACACTTGGCCCTCCTGTGACTTTCTTTCATCAGTGTTGTAAAGTATTTGTCGGGTACTTTCCATTTCTGTTCAGGACAAAATAAACTATATTAATACATTAGCATGTATACATTGTAGGTATTTTTTGTAGGTAATCAATAATTATTGCCTAGGTATAACAGGGACAAAAGTCCTAGACATGGAAGTGACAAAGAAAGTGAGGGGCTCAACTGTGGTTTTTATGGATGCCAAGAACTTTGGCTGTTTGGAGAGAACAGGGTCCACACAACTGGAGAAGCCAGAATGCAACTATTTATACTTCTTACCATTCTTTTGCTGTTTGTTTTTTCAACTTAGAGGGCCTGAATTTGACCACATTCAATTCCTTATTTAATGTTACCAATGTTTTTATCTTCAGTATTCTCTTGTCTCAAGTTTGCATTTTGGTAAGGATCCATTGTTGGTTTTCTCTGTTATTTCCAGTACTTCCTTTATTTTGTTCCACTTTCCAAACCTGCTTCTTTTATAGTCCTCATCCAGATCTTTTGTGTCCAAGCCTGTTAAACAGACATACAGCTATGACAGTATAGCACTAAAAAGAATATAACATGTAAATAAGTCTGTTTCCCAGAAATTACTGTATTTCTTTTGGCTGCTCTGTGGCTTGACAAACCTAGTTCTACTGGTGCCACCTAAAGTGAGGGGTTACTGTATTTGCTTTCCCTGCAGCCAATGTAAACCAGAAGCAAATTAGAACCGTTAGCCATGCTAATGGAATTGGCAATACTCACCCACAGTAGCAATGGGAAAGGCAAGTGCAATGTATGACAATGTACATGACCCAGCTCCTCTGCAGATCAAGATGTGACTCACAAATTTTGGAGTCATGAAACTGGCAGCAATATAGCCTGGTCAAGGGAAAAACAAACTCCCAAGGAGAGATTATATTACACAGTAAGATTTAGTTTTGAGGCTGGCTTTTATAAATTGCTTTTTTATTTTTCCTCAGTTCCTGCAGGAAGACAGCCTGGCTGCAAGATAAAGAAAAGAATAATAAGAAAATTTATCTTAATTATCCAGAACTACCAGAAAAGTTCCCGTTGATCTGCAGGCTGGATTTTCTTCTCTATTTGAGAAGTCAAGCAGACTCTGTTCAGAGGTTCAGCTACCAGATCTAAATGATTACCCCAGAAACAGGGAGCATTTGAAAAAAACGGCACAGCTGTCTGTATTGCCTCAGCTATAAAAGGGGCTGAATTTCAAAAAAGAAACACAAATAATGGAGTATTTTCTAGGGCTGTGGTAGGATGCAATTGGGAGCTTTTACTTTTCAGCCTCCTGGTTCCCCCTGGAGCTTAGACACCACCTGTTCCAAAGAGCTTCTGGGACTGAATGGCTGGAAGGTGGATTTCCTTCTGAAACAAAACCAAAAGGCATGGAGGGTGCCATCACTCCAGAGTCAGGGAAGGCTTGCTGTTGCTGTCATTTTGATTTTTTGGTGTATTTTTTGCTTCAAATAGAAGGGTGACTCCAGCTAAATATTATGTGCTTGCTTAGCGCTTGTAGCTTTTTTGGGAAGGGGAGTTTGGTGATTCGCCCTCATGTTTGCATTTTTAAATCTGTTTTTAAAAACTTCGGTGGAATAGTTTTTCTTCTAATAGAGTAAGAAACAAACTTGGTAAGAGGTTTTCCCCTGGATCTCATTTACACTGAGCTGTTTTGGGTCATCTGACTCATGTGACAATGCCTAGGCCAGTGCAAACACCTGTTTTCTAAGGCACAAAATATAGCCATATAGCAGTTAGTCTTGCAGCTTGACATAAGTATGCATTTTGTGGTGCTTTTAAATGAAATTAAGCCTTCCTGTTTACCAAGAAATGTTTGGATTATTTCTGGGCTGGGAGGAAGGATTAGAGGGGAATCCTTTTGATCACCATTCTTCACTTTCGGCTTTCTGCTGACCAGTGGGAGAGAGCCTGCATGATACAGGATAGCTTCTGCTGTAAATATAACAAGTGACAAACTGTGACTCCCCCCTTCTTCCTTTCTCACTGACTAAGTTGCAACCTAGGGTACGTTTGAAATCCCGAGATGCACTGCTGGGAGTCACAGTGGCTCCAACGATGTTCATGGCTATGTGTTTTTTCAGTTCATTATGAATTTTCAAGGGAGAAATTCCACATTCTGGATGAGGAAGAAGAGATAGCTATATTGTTTGAACAAAAATAACTCCAGGTTTCTGTTTAAAAACAAAAATCTCTTTCAAAACAGACATGGATGTTTCATTAAAATATAAACCTAATTTTTAAAGTGCATTAAAATCGTTAACACAGTGCCTGCTGCCAGAAGAGCCCACTGCAGCGCTGTTGAAGGAAGGAGGACAGCATCGTTATTTATGAGCGTCTGCACTCTCTCAGCCTTTCATGAAACCCTAATTTTATCTGGCAGCTCTTAAGAATCTCTGAGAAACTGAGTCCTTTGTTACCGCTGCATCCATCTAACTTCTGCACCTAAAAAGACATGGGCACTTTTTTTCATAAATAAAAAAGTCCAAACATTCTGACGTTAATGTCACACTACTGGTTTAGGCCCTAAACTTTCAAGCTCCCCTCTCTGGGCAAGCACCAACAAGTGCCCCCTTTTGCTCAACTTCCAACTCTGGCTTTTACAATAGTTTTGCTTAGAACAGAATCAGGCCTCAGTCATCTGTTTTCATCGGGGGAAAAACAAGACAAAACAAAACAAACAAAACCCCTTTATTACTCTTTGACAGGAGTAGTGCTAAGCCCAAGGGGGTTATTTTTCTTCCATTAACTTTTGCTAACCTCATCCCTCCCTCATTTTTTTTCTCAGATTTACTCCCAAACAGTTCATGCATATGTGTGCTTGTGCCTGTGTGTCTGTCTGTGTGCGCATGTGTGCGTACGTGCACATTTATCCTTGTAATGAAAGAGAATCTATCTGTTCAGATAATTTGCTGTTGTTTGCAACATGATACAGCTAGTCCTTTTGACTTCAGTGTGAATAAACAGTCTGATCCCGTAAAATAGGCCTTTTCTCTCCCGAGAGCTTGTTCCAAGACTGCGGAACCCAGGCTAGCAAAGAACATCTGCAACAGTTAATGGAAACCCTAAGAATTCTTGTGAATAAATAGATTGGAAACTAAGCTGGAAATTTCTCAGTGAGATATAAATTTTAAAAAATGAAATCCAGTTGAAGTACCCAGATTCCCTGGGAGAATACAAGTCTAGCCAACCCAAGTCTAAATACATGTGGTAGTGATCACTGTATGCTGTTTCCAGTTTATCATCAAAAACAATCATAGCAAAATTATTGTCGTTCAAATTTAGCTTCTAATAAAGAAATATTATAAACCTCCTTTATAATGAAGATGTTTGTTAGAAAAAGATGAAACAATGTATTTTTAAAAACTTCCTCTCTTTTAGTTTTTTTTTTGCTGTTGTCAGATATCTTAGATAAACATTGAATTTATCAGTAAAGGCCACCAATGAAGAGCAATACAGATCAGGTAGATTTAAGGGCTGTAATTCAAATTTTACATTGGTCTGCTTTTTAAAATATTCATGGTGATAACTCCTTGCAGATCAGACTCAGTGAAAAACTGTTCAAAGGCCAAGATCGCTTAACTCTTTAGACTTTCACTTTTGTGCTGTCTCTTTCCTTAGACGTGCCTTCTTCATTTCATTTGCATGCTCACTCTCACAGTGATTAAGCTAACACAGTCCTTAGAGACTGTCTTCAATTGTTTTGATGTTCACCACTGGCAGAGTGTTATGAAGCAAAACATTTGAGTTATAGAGATTATAAGTTAATAGATATGAGTTACCAGCTTCGTGGGAAATACTTCACCCTCATAAAAAAAAAAAAAGGCAATATTGTTTGGCTTGATTTAGTATAGCTTTGGTACGTTGCATAAATCATTTGCAGCTGGCTGAGCCCTGCACATGCTCTGGGGGTGAGAAACACATGCATGTTATCAATTCATTATTTATGCTGCAGCTCATTACCACTCATGTGCTGGACAGCGACATCACTGTCTACTCTACATCTGAGGGTATAATAGTAATGGCAAGAGATATCAAGCTGTTGGGAAGAAAGCAAAAGCTAGACTGTGGTTGGATTAACATTTGATTGCCTAAACAGTATAGCTTTGAAAGCATGGGAAAATTTGCCTAGTGAGCATGCTGGATTTTTTTAAAAAACATAAAGCCTGCCAAGCTCCCAAACCCAAGGCAAAATAAAAAGATCTTGTGGAGAACTTTAATTAAAGTAAATGGGGAAATCTCCCCTCCTTCTGATAAAAACATAAATATGTTATTTTCACTCTATGCTCAAACTGGTTATTTTTCTCTACCCCCAAAAAAAGGTTAAGCAAGGAATATTCACAAGTGTTTTCTAGTGTTACAATCCCTCTTCCCCTTTTTTTTGCCGGTTATGGTGAAGAGGAGAAAGTCTGTTCAAGAGAATACTGACCCAAATTGTTTCAGAAGACCTAGTGCTTCTCAGAAATATGTGTGTGTACCAAGTGTTTACTCAGTTTAGTCTGCTTTGGAGGCAATATGAAGTTTTCCCCCTCTCTTTGCTGTATGGATACAGACTGCTGAAGTGGCTGTACTAAGGATGCCCTCTACTGAGAAAAAAAGGATAGGAGTCTAAGTAGGAGAGCTACAGAGAATCTTCACCAGCTAGTACAAGTAATAAAAGACTGCTCATTTTCAGGAGTAGAGAACATTGAGCTTTATTTCATATTTCAATTTAAGAACAGTTTTGATGAGTGTGTGGACAGACTTGGCTATAGAATTACAATTATAGGGGTATTAGCAAATTAAACTGGGCAGGGAACGTTCCCAAGCAATTTGTCTTGATCATTGGGATTGTCCAAATGCTGGAAGGGACTCCACACATCTTTGGATGACATCAATTAGCAGCTTCCTGAACAAGTTCTGAGTATGACTTGGCAGTTGGCATAGGACAGGGTCCATCTTGAGTAGGGTGGATTTGGCCACCTCATCTTGGGTGACCAAGGCACTTAAATACTGTAGATACACATTGCTGTGTACTAGCTGGAATCATGCCAGAAAATGAACCTTGGCCGATTTAAATTATCAGTACAGATGAAGCCTTAGAAAACAGGGATACAGGGAGCCTGATAAGATCAACTGCTTCTTGCAGATGGGGTAGATCATGCATGACAAATGCTCAGTGCTCCTGACAGATGTTTGTCCATACAGTTCTCAAAAACCTCTAGGGACAGAGATCCCATAATCACCACTGGCTGCTCATTTAATTGATAATCATACTTGGTTTTATTCAAATCTGACCTAGATACACCCTACAGCAATGTTAGGCAGCTATTTTCGTATCCCAGTGGACTAAAGAAAGACTGTGTTTCTTTTCTCTTTGCAGCTACCATTTAAATATTTAGGATAACAATATGTGGTTTCAGTGTTTTCTTCTTTAAGTTAAAAATACTGAATTATTTTAAAGTTTCTTGTGAGTCATTGTTGGCAGATCTCTGACATCACACAGATATATGAGGTATTTAAATCAATATATTGACAACTAAGAGAGCGTAAGAAAATTCAGCCAGTAAACTGAGTCATCCTCTGTTGTCAATGTAAAGACAGACCCAGCTCCTGAGGCTGTCATCTCATGCAAAAACAGCTAACTGAGGTATGATGAGCGTGTTCTGAAGATACCTATTTCTTACCACTGACAACAGAATTAGTCCAGGTTTACTAATTCCTAATGAAAGATTTACAGAGAGTTGCTAAAACAAGAGCTGGAGAAAGAGAGGTGATCTGTTATTGCTAGTGCCAAATCGTCTATCAGCAAATCCTGAATTCTTGAAAACCACAACACCTGTGGCATGTTCCTGTAATAGCCACCACAGGCCCAAAGAGAGATCAAGAGCTTCCTGGAAATACGAATAATTTTATTCTTCCTTATATGCTTTTGTGATCAATAGTTTTCTTGCAATCAGCTAGCACATGGGCTGCAGACATTTATGAGGAAGCAGGAACTGCTGTGCATGCTCGACAGGAGGATGTGATCACCACAATATTTTTGTTCAGAGGAGTCTCCTGAGGGAAAAATAAACATTCTGTCAGAATGTGGTCTACCTGGTCTTCGTGTTATTATACACAGAGCAACATACAAAGTGTAAAGACACTACTGACCGTTTATGAATGCACCCTCAGAGTGACTGGCTTCATTGAACCCATTCTCAGACAAGTATCCAAAACACATCCTCCAACATATTATCCTCTCTTAGCTATGAGCAGGAGACAGATATAACTAGTCATTCTAGGATGTCTCTTCCTGGAGCCTGAATATCTTCCACAGTAATAAGAAAAACTTTTGTAATGGAAAGCAAAACATTTGTTTTCTCCCCAGAAGTTATGCAATACTGGGAAAATTATTTTTAAAATTATGTTGATCACATGCATTATTTACCAAGTTTTCTCCACTCTGGCAAAAGGAAGCCCTACTTTACCCCCAGTTTCTCTGTCGAAAGTGACCTCTCTCTCTAATGTGGGAGGAGGGAGCCCACTAGCACTTTTTCATTGACTCAACTCCCTTTTCAAGAGTCTTTGAGGCTTTTTCCATGTCTTTTGATCATAGAAAGGATGGAGCCAGACAGGCAAATGCTTCTCATCACTTCATGTCCTAGCCATTATTATCGGAACTCCTTTGAAGCTGAGAACCTGACTCTCTTATCTGTGCCATTGTCTCACCTTTCCTGTTAACTTCTGCAGCCTTTCCTTTCAGAGTTTCCTTTGCCTTCACAAAGCACTCAGATAGGCACCAGAGAAAGCAAAAGCACACAGCCCCTGAAAGACTGCAGTTTTCCAGAATTGCCACAGAGGCAGTTTCCTGGCATGGAGAAACAGTGGGGTTTTTAAGAGAGTCTGCACAAAATATCACAAACAAAGTGGTTTCATGGTGACTATGACAAATCACACGGTGCATGCTGGATGGCATTCCCTGATTTCACCATGTGCCTGGAAGCTGCAACATAATGGAGCGAGACTGCAGGTCCCCAGAGGTTGAGCCATCCTCCCACTAGGGCCACTGGTGACAAGGAGCCCTTAGATAAAGCTCAGGTATTTGTAATTCTTTCTGTGGAAAGATATTCTGTAATCTAAAAGTTATATGTCTAAAGATTGGATTGAAATCCAATCTGTGTTCTGACTTCTACGGTGCAGATTTTTCTGTACTGACATTCTCACTGTGTGATATACAAATCTTTAGACTTGTGTGAATAGTTGGCTACCTGGTAAAACAGCAAGGATCAAGACTTAAGTATATATTTTGGACAGATGAGTTTCAAATTACATAATGAAGTGCTTAAATTAAGAGAGTAGTGTCCTTTGCATTTCCCTATAATCAGTGGAGAAAACTAGAGAGGCTCTCCAAAATACTGTCTAGAAAATACCTCTCTCTGAAGTAGTATTTTGTTGTACTGCTAATACAAAAAGTACAGGTAAGACATTATTTGCAGGCAGAGTTAATGTCTATTACTGATGTAGGTGGAAAAATTAGACAAGCCTTTAGGTATAGAAACATTTCTTAAGGCTGGAAAGAGAAGCAACAAATGCTTCGACATCTGGAATTGAAATTGAATAGTATATCCCTGTTAACACTTTTGGTATGCAAAGGAGGGAGTTATCAATGATAATTGTACTGAAAAGGAAGGCATCCTTAGGAAAATATATTGTCAAGAAAGAGAAGAGGAACTGGTTGTAGTTCCTGGGTTTGTTTTTTTTTTTTTTTTTTTTTGTCTTAATAGCTTTCAGTTTTCTTTCGATGTCTTCACATAATAACTAAAAACTTCTTAGTAACTTTTTGTAGTACTAGCATTTTCCTAGCAAAAGATGCAGTCTCAGCTTTTGCTGGTTAGGACTGGAACATACACAGAGAAATAACATCTCAGAAAAGAACCATATGAATATTCATATTTTTGTTTGGAAGAATAATAAAAAAGAACAGAATGGAAAAGTGAGACCAGTTCCAAAAGAAATAAGTAATCAAGTTAAGATATTTTTTTTGCTTTTGAACCAAGCTTTTGAAAGATTTTTGGATTAATATAAAATGTTTCAATTCTAAATGAAAGGTATTATTGGTAGTTTAGATCTAGCCTTTTTTTTTTTTTATCTTTTCCTTGCAGTTTGTTTAATTTAAGGCATTGCTTAAATTAAAATATTGTTTCAAAATTAAAAAAAAAAAATAATAATTGTGAATATATCCAAAAATCCATAGGCAGTCTCCTGATAAATTCATACCACAGACTAACATTATAACAGTATATTGTGGGATTGTATATCTTCTTTACAGCTAGTCTGTTTTAAACTCCAATGTCAGCACTCTTTTGCTATATCTGTGAGATAGAAATGGACTTTTATTCTATGTTTCTAGAAAACCGTGCCCTAAAAAATCCTGTTGTGTGTGTAGGACTCTTTGAAATTACAGCCATGCATGTGACTTGCTACAAGTCTCTTAATGGAACTTTTTAGGACAGAGACAGGTGATTAACCAAAAGTGAAACATTTCTCAGAAATTATGACACTGACAAAGTTGTGAAGAAGCACACATGGGTTTCAGAATGTGCTGATTGTGAAAGCTTCCACGTGAGCGCTGACTGTTCCTATCCCTTCACTTGCCTTGCTGATAAGCTACCAAGTCGATTGCTGAGGAGCTGAGCCTGAAGGCTGCCAGCCTTTTACCAGCACACAGGAGATAAATAAGCAACACTGTGCAATGCATTATTGTCAGAGATTGGTGCCTCTGCCTGGTGCCACAGGGTACAAATGCTGCGAGCAGGGTGTACCCAGCAGTGCTGTTCAGCTTTAGCCTCTCTGGAGAAAACCATGTCCCTTTTCCATACATCACTAAGTTACTTCTGAGCACCTTGTGTTTGCATATATCCCTATAACACTACACACTAAATACATGCTGACCAACAAGCCCAGAAAATCCCTGGCACTTTAAAGAAAACCTAGGATTGCAATGCAGAGCATTACTTTGCAAAACTATCCAAATGCCAGCAGGCCTTTCATTGTTTAGACAAGAAAGATGGCAACAAAAGGACTACCTTAAATGACCTCTCTTAAGTGGAGTATTTGGTTATGTCACAGCAGAACATCAGTAGATCTTGAAAGCCAGGGGAGTATCATTAATTTTAAACTGAACAGATGAACAGCCTAATACAAGGTCAGAGACAACAGCACTAATGCTGTAAGAAATATCCAAACTAAAGAAATGAAAAATAAAAGTCAGGCATCTTTCAAAGCTGGGTTTATACCCATAAGGGAAATTTATACAGTGGATGTGGGCAGTGTATTTGGAGATCAATATCATTCATTACACTATGAGAGAAAGCTCTCCCCTGTTCAGCGTTAAAGTAAAATCCCAACAGCATATGATCAAACCTGAATTTTTAGATTAGTCATTGCAAAGTTCCCTTTGTGCAAAATCAGAGGATGATTAATTTATTTTCAAATCAGACCACAAGTAAAGAAGACCAAAAAAAAAAGGGCCATTGTAGACAGGGAAGATGGACATATTAACTTGTATAGACACAGAACAACCCATAAATGTGGAAAAAGATAATATGGTCTCCACAAAGTAAATTTTTTGAGATTTTTTGATGGAGTTTTCCTTAACTACAACTCCCAGCTATGCTAAACCATGACAATCATTGATGTAAAATATTTTTCTATCCTCAGAGATACCACAGCATGTTTGTCTAGATTACATGTTACCTTTTGGAAAAATAAGCCACCATCTCTCTTGTATTTGGTAACAAGCTTTTTGCATGACAATAAAGTAAACATTATGATGGGAAGACAACTACCAAGGTCTAAGTAAATAGCATTTTTTTTTCCCTGAGGAAAGACAATTGAGGACCATAATCAGTGAATATGAAGAGTTTTGGAAGGAGACAGTGATATTCTGCTAAACAAAATTAACATTTCCTAATAAACAAAATAGAAATTCCATCAAATAAGAACAATATTTTGGGGTGAGAAAATGGACTGCACTAAGGTCAGGATCATCATGGCCTTCTTGAGTGAACAGAGGAGGAAAAAGTGCAAATCAGTGGTTTGTGCATGTCCTACCAAAAACTAAGCATTCAAAAAGACAATTTTGTTTATGGTGTTTTGTTATAAAAATGTACATGATGCTACCTGATAAAGTTGCAGGTAGCTGAAACTGCCATGGAAATCTCAAGAACACACAGAGGAATATTTTTCTTCTATTATGCATGTATGGCTTGGAAGTTGACTACCTTTAATAATGTCAATGACACAATAAAGAACAAAACTGCACTAGAACAGATTTTGCAGTGAGAGCATGCACCTAGCAATCAGACAATGAGAGAAAGAGAAGTCCGAGAGAGCTGGAACCCTAACCTGGAGAAGAAAAAGCTTGGAGGCAGGGGGAGGTGGATCTTATCAAATATGATAAAAGTATACATTGATATATTGATGAACAAAAGCAGCCAGACTCTTCTCAGTGGTGCCCAGTGATAGGACATGTGGCAATGGGCACAGGTTAACACACCTGAAATTCCATTTGAAAGCAGGAAAAAAATCTTTTTTATTCTGAAGTTGATCAAACACTGGAACAGGTGGTCCAGAGAGGTTGTGGAGATTCCTTGAAGATATTCAAAACCTGACTGGACATTTTCCTGGCCATCTTGCTCTAGGTGACCATATTCAAGCAGAGAGGGTCAACTAGATCACAGAATCATAGAATATGCCAATTTGCAAGGAACCCATCATGATCATTGAGTTCAACTCTTGGTCCTGCACAGTACCATCCTCAAGAGTCACACCATGTGCCTGAGAGCATTGTCCAAATGCTTCTTGACCTCTCTCAGGTTGGTGCTTTGATGACTTCCCTGGGGAGCCTGTTCCAGTGCCCAAACACCCTCTGGGGGAAGAACCTTTTTCTAATATCCAACCTAAACCTCCCCTGATACAACTTCAGGCCATTTGCTCGAGTTCTGTCACTGGGCACCACAGAGAAGAGATCAGTGCCTGCCCCTCCTCTTCCCCTCACAAGAAAGTTGCAGACTTCGATGAGGTCTGTCCCCAGTCTCCTCTTCTCCAGGCTGAACAGACCAAGTGACCTCAGTCACTCTTCATATTGCTTCCCCTCAAGGCCCTTCATCATCCTCATGGCCCTCCTTTGGACACTCTCTAATAATTTAATGACTTTTTTATATTGCTCCACCCAAAACTGCACACAATATTCAAGGTGAGGCCACCCCAGTGCAGTGCAGAGCAGAGTGGGACAATTCCTTCCCTTGCCTGTCTTGCAAAGCTGTACCTGATGCAACCCAGGACATGGCTGGCCCTCCTGGCTGCCAGGGCACTGCTGACTCTTATTTAGTTTTCCATCAACAATGACCTCAAGAGGTTCCTTCCACCCTAAACCACTGGGTGATCCTGAGACACTTTGAAATGGAGAGAGCAAGCAGGTATGCTCTGTGGACAATCCGGAGTTTAACAGGGGCCTCAGAGCTTGAGATAGCCTTCTTTGTCATGGCAGTGTAGATGAAGCCATTTCACAAATAGCCTTTCTCTGTAGTCCAGAAAGGAAGGACATGAATGTCAGTGAGCTAATTGCCCAGTAAGGTAACTAAAGGCAACAGCTCCAAGTCCAGACACGACATATCTTGAACCAATGCAACTACAACTGCCTGGCACACAGCACATCAAGACACATCTAGATGGCAGATGGATGTTTGCAATAAAGTTTCCTGCTCATGCCATGGGACCTGCTGGAGCTCACAGTAACTTTATCACTGCTTGGGTAGGTTTCCCTTGCAGGACCCAGCTGTGTGAGAGGTCACCTTCTTTGCAATTATGGCTGCTACTTTTCTTTCTACCATGAGGGTGATATGAGGATAAAACCTTGCTAGGCAAAGGATGTGTGCTGCCAGAAATATTGCACGTTCAGAAGAGTCCATGAGAAATTAAGTCCTTTCTTTTACTCCATTTATCCACACATCTTCCATCTAGATTTGCCAGTAAAGGATGATAGAAATCCTCTATTAACATGGATTTGGTTTGTACTTCCTATCCAGCCAGCAAATGTGTGCAAAATCCAAAATCAGACATACCAAAGGCTGCCTCTTCTTCCAGAGGGGACATAGAAAGGGAACCCAGGTCATTTACAAGTTTGTTGAATCATCAGTGATAATTACTAGTTATTGTTATTTTTGTATTTCATTAGGAATAACAGCTATGAGGGAGCAGGAATGTAGGAAGCACATTTATAACAGAGTAGATTCATCATTTCCACTGTTGGTGGAACAGCTTGCAAACCCCTTTCACGCAGGAGTGACCAATTCACTTTCAAAGAGCTTAAATTGTTCATTATTCTCCACCTAGTGACTCAGAATTTTATTGATCTGTCTGTACACTGCACCATTTAAACATGGGCTATCCTTCAACTAAATGCCCAGTTAAGCTTTCATACTCACGGAATTTTTTTTTTTTAACAGGAGCTGACTTGGAAGTTCCCAAGCTTCTTCCTGTGACTGAAGATCCACAAGCACTTACCTCTTACCTTTTTCTCTTTTTCCTTTTTTTTTTTTAGGTCACAATATTTTCAGCGCTCTTAGGAGAAAAACAGAACTATCTTTATGAAAATATGAGATAATACCTGTTATTTTGCTAGTCAAGGATTCACACTGCAAAGCTATTACACTGAACAAGTTGAAAACACTTATAAGAATGAAGGTAAGCTTTAACTTTATTAGCCCATGCTGTCTGCAAGAAAATTATTCTGATGTTTCAAAGAGGCTGGGGGTGGGAAGGGGCTGGGGGGAGGGAAGTCAAGACAAACTTTCACACAAATTTTAGTTTGATTTTTCTTTCCAGAATGAAATAACAAACCCTGCAGTGTTTATAATTCTGGAGGAAGTTTTCTGGAAACAGGTTTTCTGCAATTAAGTTGCATGAAACAGTCCTTAGTAGAAAAGTAAGAAACAAAAAAGGGATTTAAGCCTCCAAAATGTAGAGAATAGTATTCATGAAGATTTTACTGAATTGCACAGCCTAATCCCATTAGCATCAGATTTATCAAACTTTCCTACTATTTATTTTTTCAGTTATCATAGCAAAGGTCAGCATATGCTCTAGATATTTTACAGGGCAGGCACAACTGGGCAGTTATTAACCAATGTTATTGTGTCTAAAACTGAGCTGAAAATAAACCAGCTTTAGAAAATTCCATGTTGGAGCTGCTAGTGTGTAGCCTGTAGACTTTAGTATCAAGCGTAATAACCAATCTGTAACAGAAGAAACTATGAGCATGTATATTTTTAGAGCTATGGGAATGTTTTGAATTCAACCTGACTAGACTATATCAGAAATACTGTCAGAGAGGATGTTTTCCAAGTTATTTATAAACCCATGTGCTAATGATTTATTTTAGTCAAGCAGGTGAGATGCTATAATTCAGGGCATAACAAATGAAATATTTAGTGTGCCTTGCACATACTAATCAAAGTGAAAAAAGGCAAAGGGAACAGTCAGAGCTTTCACAGTTTGAGATGAGAATACATTTTCTGTGAACAGTAAATATGTTGAAAGGGAACTTCTGGATGCTCAATTCTGGTTCTTTGTATTAAACAATAAAAATATTTTAAATGTGGCCTTGTCTTTTAGACTGTAGACCAAAACCCAGTGCAGTGCAAGAGTACCCAGTGAATGCAGTTATCAGAGAATCAGTCTCTTCTCACTGGCTGAATTTTAAAGAATCTTGCAAACCAAATGTACCTTCCAGGTAACATTTTCCCTTCTCTGCACACACTTCAGAGATGCAAGTCTAAGCACCTAAAGTTAGGGTAGGAGTTCAAAGTACTGTTTTGATGGGCTAGAAATTACTTTTTCAGAATTTTCTGGCATGCAGTAAAGCAGAAAACTATTCATCACTAGTACAGGAGGAATGTAAAATGTTATGATAAAGACCAGTGAAGTACTTAGTGCATGCTGTATAAAGACCAAATTTTATTCAAGAAACATTGTTTTGACAGTGGACAATAAAGTTTATGAAACCATTAATGTGAATTAATGCTGAAACTTATGTATATTAGACAAAACATTCTTAGTACAGGCTCAGAAATGACCTTCCTCAACTGCCCAGTTTCTTGTACAAGAAGTTTGAGGGAAGCAGCCATTTTGTGCTGGGGACTAGCTGCAATCAATAACAGGTCAAATTAAACATAAAATCTATTTGCAGAAACTTATGGAACTTGACCAAGAATCTTATAATTTAGTACTATTTGGTTTAGAAGAGAAAGTGTATTTCCGAACTCAAGAAATACGGAAGTTGAAGAGAACATAATTCAATTTTATTCCCAGCATGTGGTTACCCAACTTTCTCTGAGAAGTCACTACCGAGCAAATATTTATAACTCTCCAAGAAACTCCAAATTTACTGCACATTTAACTTTGGAATAAAATAATGGGTTGATGGGAACTGCAGGAGTGGATAGCCCATAATCTGTGTCAAGTGACAGGGCACATCAGCTTTCACTGTATCGAACAACACAGTTTGCCCCAAAATCAGCCTTTGGGATGTGGGGGGGAAATCAGTAGCAGGTAGCTGATCTAAGCCATAGTATTTCTTGTGGAGAGGGAAGTTGTAGGGTCCCATAGGCCCCAAGGACAGGGTGACATGAGATGGCGGTGGCAGAGAAGATAATGGAATCCTGAAGGACCTTACCCTTCCTCATCCTCACCCCAGATACAACAGCATCAGAAATAGTGGTTATAAATTTCTGAGAGAGAGGCCAATGTAGCAAGTGTATTCATATGTTCACAGGAGAGAGAACACTGGGTAAGGAACTTTAGTACTATTCTCTGTGTGTGTGTCTGTATGTGTATGTACGTATATACGTACATATACATTTTTGTTGATGTCCAAGGTGTGCAATGCATGAACTATTTACTTAACACATAAAGTCACTGCCAAGGAATATTTGTATTGTCAGCTGAATTTGGCAAATCTGTATTCTGCATTCATCTGTCACTATTTGCCATTTGTTTTCTTCATCTGTTACAGAATTAGTAATTTACTGTTTTCTTCATCTGTTACAGATTCAAGTCTGTTCTGAAAGTGTCATTTATCATTTTGAGCATCTTCATGTGCTTCAGTCCTGTGTGATGACTGTTCTCTAGTTAGGCTTATGTGTTCATTCACTGAGGTCAAAGAAGTTCCAGTCATATTCACATCCCAGTGCTCATGTAACATTCAAATATTTGCATTTAGGCCTCAAGGCAAGGCAATGGACACCTGCTGTTTGATACAGAGTTCCAGTGTTTACCCAGGAAATGAAAATGAAATGCAGAGTTTTATGGGAGGGATATTTTATGGGAGTTATATATTTTGTTTGTCTCCACAAGGAGGTCAGATGGATTAATCCACCTGCTGTTGTTTGGTGAAAATGGGAAGATCAGTTCTTCCAGCTCCTTTGTTATTATTGCAGTTTTATGAATGTGTTGTCATTTAAGTAGTTTATTCTTTTTACCTACAGACAAATATATCACACTCTTATGTGTGAATGATTTGTTTGGTTTAGGATAAGAACATATGCACAATGATTTTCCTATTGGCTACAATAAATTGTGTGAAGAAGTGTTGCAATTTAGGAGTATGTCAACCTTGATTGATACCTGTTTATTTTTTAAAAATTCGTATTTCTTGTGAATAAATCCTAGAATAGTATTTTTCATTTACATTTTTTTATATTTTGCAAATAAAGGCAAAACTTTCTACTCCTTCAGTCAAATCTTAGATGGTAGAAAATGCTGCAAGCGTTCTCTCTATGAGGTTTTCTCTACTCAAACACCTACTGCTATAAAACCTAATAAAGACCAACATTTTCCATAAAAATTCAATAGAATTGTCTAACAAGGCTGTCCTAGATCATACTGAAAGTCCTTGAATTCCCATCTTCCATGTCCAATTAAAAATAGGAATAAAGCACAATATTTCCATTATTTTTTTAAAGGGAAGTGTGAGTTATTTTTGTGCTTTACTGCCTACCAGTTTAGCTGTCATTGATTCTTTGCTGTGGCTGATTTGCTGTCATGTTCTATTTGTAGTCATCTGCGGCCATAAAAAGCTGCCAGACACTGCTAAAAAGACTGCACAAAAAGGCTTTGCACACATTTTGCCCTATTGTTACAAAGAGCTTTCCCTTTAAGAATATGCTATAGGTGAGATTTTTTTAAGACTTATAATTGAATAATAATTAGAAATTGATTGTGCCACAAATAATTTCTGTCATTTGTCAAATTAATCATCAATAACTTTCCATATTGGTTGTCACATTTCAATGACTGAGGCGTTTTGAGCCAGAAAGCAATTCTAAAACAATAATTTTTTTCTTTCTGCCCAAGTGCAAGGAACTGAATCAGGAATGGATTTCCACAGTCAGACCAGACATGGCACTGAGCTGATCCTTCTGGGGGCCAGCCTGGCAAAGCTGAGCTGTGTGCACCCAGTCACAGAGTGTAAGAGAGGGGAACAGACCTACACCTTCTTTTTTCCTTCCTCCGCCAAATGCCACGGCACACTATTTGCATGTGGACCAGAACACAGGCAGACAGAGGAGTCTGACATAGACTAAGCCCTCTCCACACATCAGTATTATAGTTATTTAAACCCAGTCTTTTGTAAAGAAGAGAGTGATGCTCTCTATCCTGCACCTAGTACAGATCTGACGTGATAGACCTATGATGAAAACGGTGAGGAGAAAAATAGGAGCGGGGGGAAGGGTTCTTCAATTCTTGCTGTCTGGTGATGTCTCATTGAAGGCATGAGATAAGAAACAAGAGAGATTATTGTGAACTTAATCCCACAGAGTCAGAAGGATGTTTACTTCCACTTATCTGGTGGCTACCTATGAGATATTTCTCAATATCTGTCTGGAAGCAAACATACCTTTTTATGAGGGGTTTGTCACCTCACTCTGGGTTTATACTCAGTCTCCATGGAGCCTGAGAAGCAAACGGATGTGAGCAGTCTTGACCAACAGGCGAGTTAAACAAAGAAGATGCCAAAGCAGGAAGACAGCGTTCCTCCCTGCAGGGAAGGGAAGGGAAGGGAAGGGAAGGGAAGGGAAGGGAAGGGAAGGGAAGGGAAGGGAAGGGAAGGGAAGGGAAGGGAAGGGAAGGGAAGGGAAGGGAGGGAAGGGAAGGGAAGGGAAGGGAAGGGAAGGGAAGGGAAGGGAAGGGAAGGGAAGGGAAGGGAAGGGAAGGGAAGGGAAGGGAAGGGAAGGGAAGGGGTTAACATTTTCATTTTAGGAGCTTTCTTCAGTACAATTTCTGTGTAAATTAGTAAAAAATTGAGAAACTATAGGAGAAAGGATAGTCACCTACTATCCTGGTCCCCAAATCAGTTTTGATTGTTTATCCACTGATAATCTAATAGAAAGGAGTTAGCTAGGTCCAGCTGTGTTCCACTAAAAGCTCTAAGGGCTCCACAGGCTCTTTGGATGAAAGATGCGTAATAGCATTTCTGTTCTGTTGTCAATTTTCTGTCAGTGTGCTAACCACCAGCATCTCCCTCCTTCTGTCAACATGCGAGACACTGTGCTAATCAGCAGCACATGGGCATTGTCATTGTGTCAAACGAAAGTAATCAGTGGTTTGACAAAATCTCATTTTTCCTTTTCTTCTCCAAGGGGCTTGGGCAGTGTTTGAGTGCCTGTCCTCCTCATCTTGAATCCCAAACTGCTTTAGATGACAGACAGACACTCATTTCCTGGCAACAGCAATTTGAGTGTTTATCAAAACAGGAACTGAAAATTTCAAACCGGTAGTAAGGTTTAATGGCTTAGTGAATTTTAGATATCTACAGGATTAAGCAAAACTGGAAACTGAGTGACTTTTAGGAACCTAAGTCACAGCATAGGTGGGGTTTTACAGACTGAATCCCACTCAACATTTTTATCATTTGATACCTTAAATGAAGCTATTTAATCACCTACGTCATCAGGCTGATTTCTTTGTTCTTCCACCTTCTGTGTCTCCTTAACAGAGAGTTTTCACTGGCTTCTGAGCTTAGAAACACATTTAAAAATGCTTAAGTAGATTTTCTGCAACTGCATTTACAGATCACAGTGACAGTCTGGGCCTTCCACACTCAGAATGTAGCCAGTATAATTGTGTTTCCTTTTCCATGATCATGAAACCATGATTATTTCAAAGTCCCCACCCGACTCCAAATGGAGTCACTGGGAAGCATTACCTCCGAACTTGGTAACAGCATTCACCTTATTTGACACAGTTTGGTGCTGTTGCAATAGCTGATAACACACAAGAGCAGGAGGGGGGGAACGAGGGGGAGAAAGACATCCCAGGGAATGAGCAGCAAGTGCTTGCACAAACCTTTCTTTCAGTTCAAGTATGCAAAGTGAGATAAATGGCCAAACTGCAGACATACTGTATGCAGCAGGAGCCAAAGGCTGCTCCCCAGATTGGCAGCTCCAGAAACCATCAGCACCGGATCCTCTCAGCAATTACCAGCTTGGAAATGTCCTTCCATTGATTGTGATGGACATAAACCAGCTGAGCCTCAATAGCGAGAGAACAGAGGGAGGAAGAGCCAGACAGCAGGACACAAACAGCACCAAACACTGGGACCAGCTGCAGCCTGCAGGTCACACTTCCATGTCAACAAAAAAATGTTATTTAATATTTTCCAAATACTGAAGTAATTCATCACAAGGTATAAGTGGATCTATAATGTCTGAGATTGCCGGCTGAAGATTAACTGGATGTATCACATTTCCAGTGCAGCAACTTAAATGGGAAACAAAATAGCCTGAACCTCATAGGCAAGGCA
The DNA here is from genome assembly GCA_026261815.1 of Monarcha castaneiventris obscurior. Classification (NCBI taxonomy): domain Eukaryota; kingdom Metazoa; phylum Chordata; class Aves; order Passeriformes; family Monarchidae; genus Monarcha; species Monarcha castaneiventris. The sequence goes on along the minus strand of JAMPIT010000566.1, from coordinate 1,673,418 downwards.
CTTACTCATTTTCTGCAGTAGCAGGGTTCCCATGCTGGTCAGCCTCAGCCATGTCATTTAGGAAATCTTCATGCCAGAACATTTGTATGCATGAAGGATGGTGCTAAAGCAGGACAGTGCCAGCCTGGCGGAATTCAGCTGATGTGAGAGTCTGATCAAATGTACGCAGCTGCCTTCATCTAATCTAGAGCCTGTATAGCACAAAATTACTGTGAATCACCAACTGAGACCGGAAGATTATTGTTCAAACATAGAGACAAACTGGCAGTGAATGGTTTGCTACTGGAGGGTGCCTCTAAAAATATCAACTTTCCCCTGCAGTCTTCAAATGGACACCAGGCTTCGTGCCTGTCAGAGGTGGCACTTCCAGAGAGGCAGAGTCTCAGAAAGCTGCCTGCACTCACATGCTGCACTTGCTTCACACAGCTTCAGAATTTTATAACAGAACAAAGACCTTTAAAATACACAGCACAGAGGGAAGTCCCACATGAGCTTTATAGAGGGGTGGAATTGTGCCACGTATCCCAAAGTGTAGATGAAAACAAAAGAGTTTGGAAGTGGCTTTTAATTTCTGGCTTATTACTTTTTAGCACATCTAACTCAACTATATCTGTGACAATTGTATCTAAAAAACCCTAATAAATAATAATTCAACCCAGAGTCATCCAGCACTAAATGACTGACATTTCTGTTCCCTGACTTCTGTCTGTCTGCATCCCAGTTGGACTTCAGCACTGCTGACATTGCCTCAAGTCAAGAGCAATGCTCAGGTAGTGACTGTGGAGCAAGACAGTTCTGACAGGACCTGCAATGCTGTCCTCTGTATTGTCCCTTCAGAATAGTCACTTCCTGGGAACACTGATTAAATGCAGCACTTGCATGCCACAGTACCAGCTCTTCTACCAGACCTCAGGAGTGCATTCATGTGCCCTATTGCAGGTGTCTAAATCTTAGATGGGCAAGTCTGAATAAAGCAAACAGAAAATCCCTCAGCATTTAAGCAAAACCTCTCATCTGACCCCAAAGAATTTATTTTTTTTCCCCACAGTGTTTCTTCAACAAATCTTTAAATAATGTATTTCTACTGAGAATAAAGTTCAGCGCTGACAGTTTGAAAGTCTGGTACAGCTTTTTCCTCTATACACATCCAGTCAGCTGGAAAAGCACTGCCAGAGTCATTTATTTAGAATGAAGAGGGAAGAGGACATGCCTGTTCTGGTTTTCTTTTTCAATTTTTTTTCTTATTTTTAAGAGCTCTCTAATTTTTCCAAGAGCAGTACCAAGGCTTGTCAATACACATCTATCTGAAACTGAAACCCTAACAAGCAAGAACCAATGGATATGCAGCCAGCAAAATTTCAAGTTCCCTTCTGATAAAATTCCATCTTTCAACAGCTTCTTCAAGAGTTAGCTTTGCACGGGAGTGAAGGAGAGGTGGCAAGGAACATTCCCTGATGTGTTGTCAAACAGAACAACTTCACTAGCAATATGGTTTGTTTGAATTCAGTTTCATGTAAATTTGAAATAAGCATGCCCTTTTTTTCTTAGAAACAGTCAGCATTGTCCTGCATTTTTGCACTACCCATCATAGTTAACACTCTCTCAGGGTGCCCAGCTGTATTTAGCAGAAACCAGTTCAGACCCAGCACAGACAAATTCTGCCCTTGAAGTCAGATAGTTAATAAGTGAAGGGCTGAAGGAACAAGCTCAACAAGAGACTTCCAAGTGATGTTGTCAGGACAAGGACTCGTCTCAGCATGATCCCAGCAAGAGAAACCACCAGGGAGAGAGAAAATTCCCTGCCTAACATGCAAGGGTTGGTTATAGCCAAAGCTTTCGGTATGACAAGAGAGGAGCAGAGCAAAGCAGGACTTTGCCCTGCCTGGAGGAGATGTGAACTTCTGATCATTTTAAAAAAAGGAGGATGACTGACAACTGATGAAATCAATTTCCTTTATCAGAGTTGGAGGTCTCACAACTAGCAAAGCTTAGGACAATTACAGGACTTTCTTCCCTTTTAGGTTTTGTGGGTTTGTTTGGTCATTACTTTACATTACTGCATTACTCCTGCATTTTTCAGCCTGAAATGACTTTTGGCTGTGTGCTGAGATCTCTGCCCTGCAAGCTGATCCATGAAGTCAGGCCAGAGAAGCACAGCTGAGGGGCTGTGCTGGGGATAGGGCTCCCCGAGATGAGGGTGTTGGAGATGTCACGGTGGCAAGTGACAGTGGAGGAAGCCACCTGCTACTCAGGAAAGCAAGCGCCAGCTGAAACAAGGGAGTAACCCTTGAATTCAAAAAGGCAAGAGGAGATTTTCAATTGACAAACAAAATTAAGGGATTGATTTTAACACTTGTGAGAATGCAGAGTATCACTGCACAGAATTGGCAGCAACTCTAATAGAAGTCAGAAAATCTATCCTGGAGAAACATATTACAAGATTTGGTATCTTAAAACATTTTCATAACTATCTAAAATAAAGGAGTTTGTTAATTCTATATTTTAGTTAGAATAATATTTCATAAAAATATTCTTTAATTAGTAATTAGTTAGCAGCTTTGATACTTGATGTAAGGTGAAGCGAAAGTCTTAAAAGGGTTCATGCATAACAGGTACTGTCCTTCCTGTTTAAGCTTTCCCATGAAAAAACAAAAAACCAACCAAACACTGACAAAAAAACAATGCAAGTTGATCTTGATTTGTGTGGCTTTTTGAAAGAAAAAAGTGTAAACAGGTGACGTGTCATTCTATGTAACTCACATGTTTTACCACTTTGAAATATGTAAAATTATTTGTGCAGTCTGTGTTGGTGATGCATTCTTACAGCATCCAAATCACCTCAGAGGTGAACCGTGCTGTGCACACATGACAGGAGCCAGCCCCGTGTGTCCCTGCACACACACACACACCTCCCTCCAATTTCTAGTCAAAATAAACACAACAGGCAAAAGGTCTGAAGAGAACCCACAATTACAGAGCTGAAATGTCCTTGTTTGCAGCGAGGCAGCAGTGAGGCAGCATGTTGATGGGATCCTCGCCCAGACATATCCATGCTCACCTCCACCGGGAGGTTTTACCACTTCTAAACCCACCACTGAAGTTGGGAAGCCAGGTCTTTACTTCAAAGCTGAACAAACCTCCTTCCTTCCTTTTGAGACATGCACTGGAAGGACTGACCACTTCTAGCCAATAACAGAGTATTTAACGCTCAGTTCTGGTTTTTGGGAAGTGGAGGAGAGCAGGAACAAAAGGAGAGGAAGCTCTGCCTTGCCCCCTGTGTGGTCAGTTCATGCCACTGTCAAAGCTCTGCACAAATGAAGACACAGGTGAGCCCTGCTCACTTGGCAAGCATTTTGGATGTGCCTGCATTGGGTCATGCAGTGTCCAAACACCTGCCTTTTCTCCTGCATCCACACCACAGCCTTTCTGGTTTCTTGTCCCCACAGGAAAATATGTGAATAAAAGGCTTCCTTGTTCTACAGGGTGTTAAAAGTATAAATACATGAAAGACAAAAGATGCTTGGATCCCATGTTAAGGGAATCATCCTTCTGTTCTGCAAGAATTATTTTAGCAAAAAAAATCTGACTGTTACCAATTTTAAGATTTTATTTTTTAAGTTCCAAAATGTATGTACAAATGCATTTTAAGAGAGAACTTGATACACTCTGGTCTTTAAAAAGGACAGATCCTTCTCTGTGCTGATTTTTTTTAAAAGTCCTTAAAAAACAATAACCTGCCCTTCACCACCACTACCCCCAGACTCTTACCCAGAGGCTCTGCCATGTGCCTAACTAATCAAAGTGTTGTGTTATGATTGCCATGGAGACTGCAATTCAACAGCTGCCTTGACATTTCATCTTCAGCTGCTTTCAAAATGCTTTCTTTTTGCCAAGGAAAACTTTTCACAATTATCAATTTTTTTACTATGCACTATTCCCTCCACTTACAAAACAAACATTTAGGAAAAAAATCAGCAGAAACTGCCTCAGTTCTAACAAAATATTTTGCTAATTGCTTTTGTTCTCCTCTCAAGCAATTTTAAAGGTTTCTGAGGCTTTAAACAAAAAAGCTCATGCTTTGTTTTGAAGATCAACCAATGATTGTGCACTGCTGTGTAGGGTCACCACAGGTGGCCAGGAGCAACCTCCAGCTCCCAGGTGCAAGAGCACCTGCCCAGCCCTACCCAGCCTCCCTAAAGAGACACCAAACCCATCCTCACCCTCCAAGCCACCCAAATACAGCCATCTCACTTTGTTGTTTCCCTGTTTTGCTGCTCATTCTCCCACCAGTGCTTTCATCTCCATGCACATTCCCCTGGAATTTTCAGGCCTTTGCTACTTCTGCTGTCTTTTGAGGTGAGGAGATAAGATTGTAGAGAATACAACTAAACATGCCTGTTTCTTCCTACCCTAATAGAGGGCAGGTTGTACATTGCGAAGCACCTGGCTGGTGCGGAAGCCCCCAGGAAAGGTTTTGGAGAAGCCAAAGAAGGTGCAGCGGTGGAAGGCCATGAACCCCCCTTGTGGCATAGCCAAAGGGTTTAGCATCTGAAGTGGCTACATTTCATGTGCAGACTGGGATAAGAAAGTGCCAGACAGATTTTAAGGACATACAGAAGAGCTCTGCTAACTGATCATTCATTTCACTGCCATTCATTTCACAAACAAGCATTTTTTAATTAACCAAGCTGGTTGCCCCCTTTCTTTTCCAAATGAGGGAAGGTCATAGCTTTCCTCTGAGCAGCCTGGGACATATAAGAAAGAACCTTCTCTGCAGCCTTTCAAAGTACTTTCCCCCAAAGATGCTTTCTCATCCTAGCCTGCACTCGAGGATGTCTCAGACAGACTGGTGCCAAGAAGGTGTGGCTGGAGACATGCTGGGGCATGGAGATGTGCACAGGGCATATTGAAAAGAGATTGATTCAAAATCCCAGTAGGCTGGATTATCTGCATCTTGGCTAAGGTAGGAGACACATGGTGTGTGTGTGTGTACATGATGAAAGGATTTTGACAACAGTAAGAATAAGGTTAAATCTCTGAGTCATTTGGGCTGAGAAGGAGTAGGGTTTAAAATGAAAGCTTCAAACCACTTTTTAACAATTTTTCTTTAAGATATGATGACAAATTCTAATTAAAAGCCCTTATCTGAAAAGCATGTATGCTTAACAGGAGGAAGAAGGAAAACACCTTCAGAAGCAGTCAGCTTCCTGTCTTATGTTTTTGAGGTCAAGCTGATGGCTCACAGGACGGATCTCAAATATGTATATATATAATCCCCACAGCTAAAAGTCGTCTATTTTAAAAGACAAGTATTTGCTCACCCGAGGAACATTGTACTCAAGCTTCAGACTTTGTGATCCATGTGGATTTCATCAACTTGTTTGCCAGGAATTTAAGAAAAACAAACTTTATTCATGTTCCTTAGAGAAATGAATCCACTTCATGGTCTGCACAAAAAGAAATACAGCTTCAGAAAAAAAGCCCAGGGCATTCCTGGAACTGGAAGGTCAGAGAGCCAAAATAACGGATCCAATTAATATGAGAAATGAGTGACTTGCAGTGGCATCTTTATCAGCACTGGAAGTACATTTTTTCAGCTTAGGAAGTGATTTCATGTCACATCCCATAAAGGACCCCCAACCATGAAGTGCTTCCACAAGCCCTTCTAGAACCAGGCACAGCCACTGTTCTGAGAGCATTTACCTTCAACTTCAGGATGGGGTATATAATCCATTGGAAGCACATCTGCCTGCAAACTTACCTTTGAGGAGCTAAAGTTAGATGAGATGAGACCAATTCCATATAACCCTGTAATATGCCGTGGTATATTCATTTCTATGTAAAGAATTTAGTTGTATAACCCTAGGTTTGGTTTTCCAAGCTTGATAAAAACCCGTGGACCTCTACATAATTTATCAGTATTTTGTTTTCTGTATCACAAAGAACAGGCAGCTTCCGCAAGATGTGTTAACACACATTGCTGCTGCAAACAGAAACATTTATCTCCTATGACACTTGCTTTAAAAGTACAGTCTAATGCAGGAAATATAAATTCTGATTCATTCTTAAAGCAAATAATTATGCAGATTAATCTCCATACTGCCCAAATTTGAATAGGCAGCCTAAAATTAATGCATGGCAAATCTTTATGGTTGCAACATTATAGTATGGTATCACATCAGCTTTTAAAGAAAGCTGTATTTCTGCTCCATGAGCAGTTTGTTACATTGAATTAATGTTGCATTAGAACCCTTTCAGTAAGTCAAATCACATTACTCACTCATATAGCATTCTTGGCAAGCATCAAAAAATATTTTTAATACTTAGGAACTGTGAGACTGAGCCAGACAGCGATCTGATGTTTAAAACAGGACTAGGCACCTCAAGTCAAAATTGCAACAGAGGGAAAAAAAAACCACCAAAAACTATTTAGGTTCTTAAGTCAAAAGGCACCTACTGTTGGAAAATGTTTCTACATACCCCTGCATCCTGAACAGAGTGGAATAATTTAGCCTTTTCTTCACATGTTATTGTGAAAAATAACTTGTGAAACCACAGTAATTCTTCAAACAATACTGAGAAATAATCCATAGCTGATCTGTTCTTAGAAAATGAACCTGATCTATTTTAATGGTGCGTGTGGGACCTGCACAGCCTTGTGCTGTCGGGGAGGGAGGGACTGTCCCCTTCTGTCCCCTTCTGTCCCCAGCTGTAAAGGCCTCAGCAGCACTTCCTCCATCCCTTTCTCCGAGCAGCGTAAAGGGACCAAATCACATGAGCAAATCCATGGTTACCCCTGTTTAGCATTCAGACGATGACACTTGGCTTGCTTTTCTCACGGCAACAACCTCCCTCAGACGCATTCAACCTCCTGGCTGTCCACCTTTCCAACCAGTCTTCAGGTGGCTCATGGACAGACACTAAGAAAGTGAAAAGTCCCGCACGTCATGGGTTAATTTTTATGCCTATGATGACTGTAGCCGTTGACTTTTTAAATAAATGCCTGATATACAGTGCAACTGGCTGAGTGCACAGCCAAAAACAGAACACAGGAAATCTTTTTGACAGCTAGAATGGCAGAATTGTTAGCATGTGTCTGCATTATGGTTAATTTTTTTTAAAATTAAAAATAAAAAGGTTGTGAGATCTGAAGGAAAAAAGTGGATGCTACAGAAAAAAACAAAACCACAAATGGTCGGTTTCTAAGAAGAGACATCTATGAATAGCACAGGCATAAATAACTTTTTCCATTTTATCTGAAGGATTATTGTGGCTTTTCACCCCAGTTTATTTCAGCGGAAGTAAAGACGACTCTGTAATACCAAGCAAATAAACCAGCCTAATATAAAATGTTCGCTAGAGATAAGAAATCACACTAGGTTATTTATTGCTGTGTTTTTATATTCTGTTTCTGTTCTCCTTTGATCTGTGCTAACACAGGCATTAAACTGACAGCTTAGGGTCACCATACGCACCAGGATATTGAAAGCCGGTCATGTATAAGGGAATATCAAATCGTTCATTTAGAGCAAGTTACAAGTTTTGGTTAATCACTTCTCCGGGGTCTAGTTCCATCCATAAAGATAAAATGTTTACTGGCTTTTAAAAAAAATAGTAGATAGAGAAACTGTGTGTGCTCCTGGCTTTTTAAGGTGTAAACATCTGCAGCAGATACCGGGGTTGATTCTACTTCCAGTTACAGTGGTGTAACAAGAGTTGCTTCACAGACGGCAGAGGAATTTCAGCAGTAAATGAAAAAAGAATAAGGCTCATTGTGCTTTTAATTTTGTTTCATGTAGGCAAGACGGGAGAAAATTGATTTTAGTCTCAGCCTTTTTTTTCTCATACATGTCACTGATGCATTTTCAACCCTTGGAGAATTGGTGAATGTGGGAATACAGGCTCTAATACAAAACACTTGGCCTGTTTTCAGTTCCTAACACATACTCCAGAGTTCATGTTATGGTTATCAGAAAGAATCTATGAAAAATGAAGCTGCACACAACTGCAGACCATCAGCATGGCTTAACCCCGTCAGGCGGGGATGAAGCAGGAAGTGCTTTGTGACACTGACTGGCAGAAATACAAACTGATGAAGAAAACACGCGGCAGGAAAGAGGGTCTTAGACGGTGAGTTAGAGCCGGGGACATTAACTACAACTATACTCTGCCAGGGCTGAGATCAGAGGAGCTTGACATACTTGTTAAAGGTTTCATCAAAAGGATTAGTTCCAGCAGCTTTTTTTAACCTTTCCTACAACACAATTTACCCAAAGGTGGCCGAGGGCAACAAGGGCTGCCCTGTGAGATAACATTTTTAATTGTACAAATGCCATTCTTGATGTCATAATCCCGAGGTCAATGCAGTTGCAGGTCCTGAACAGATGTGGTGTAGGCTGCCCCGTCGTACAGAGAGGTGGCCAAGCAGGCAGTGAAAATGGCCACAGTTCAGCAAGGAGTTAAGCAACTCTCCTGGGTGTTTTCCTACACTTTCCCTATGTACTTTTGCACTGTATTAAATGTTCTCTGCCCATACGTAAAGCAAGCAAACAAACAAAAGTATTGCTCATACAATGTGTTACCAAGAATCAACAGTCAAGTAAGTATAGCCACTGCCTAATGGCACAACTCATAGACAGGGTGAGGTGATCTGTGAATGAATGAATGAAAGAAAAAGGGGAAGAGCCCAGAAAACACCTGGATCCCACCATGCTACATCTTACACCTTGTTGTACTTTAGCAGTGCTGATTAATAAGAAATAAGTTTCAAAAGGAGAACCCAGACATCTTCTTTAAATTCAAATACACCTAGACTTCAGCAGAGATCATATTTTACACATTTTGGGAAGAATTTTTTGATGGGTTTCTGGATGACGTACTCTCTTCCTCCTTAAAAAGAACCCCAAACATTTCTTAAAAGAAATGTTCACACCACAGAGTTCAAAGAGAAAAGTTTTCTTCACTTTTAAACAGAGCACAAATAGTTTGCTTCATGTGTTAAGCTGTTGCCTATGTCACCAGTTCCAAAGAAGAAAAGCACGCCTTGTTGATGTGACACAAGCATGGGAAGGTTGCAGATCAGTTAAATAAAGGAACTGAATCTGGGCAAATATATTTTATGTGGAACCAGGCTCAAATAGTTCTGCACAACACTTCAAATATCTGCAGCATGGTACAGAGTAGTTCAGAGAAACTCATTCACTGGAGTGGGAATAGGTGAAAAGCAGCAGATTGAGGACACACTCTGATAAAGGGCAACCCCATTTTGTGTGTCAGAATTTGGGTTGTGTGTCACTAGAAGGTGCAGAAAGTTGGGTCACTGTCATATAGGCTTTAGAAAAGCTAGGGAAAATCAACAATAGGTCATATTCTTCTTTTGTATGTCATCTGTGTGCCTACAAAAGAGGATTTGCCCCTATCAGATGCAGCAATTGTGATTCAGCACCTTCTGCCCTTAGACCTCACTTATCAGGGGTAACTCTGTGCCTCAAAGGATCAAAGGGTAACTTTCCATGGATGCACATTTCTCCGCTAATGACCACAACCTTGTATCTCATATATGGCTGAGAAATTAAAAGATCATTGGAATGATGCTTTGATTATCAGAAATATGGTTTAAATATTGCACTTCTGGGTTATTAAATCCTCTCCTGAACCATTTCAGTTCTACAAACCAGTTCAACCTCACATGTCCATAATTCAACAGTGAGGTACTAATGCAGTTTATTCTTGCAAGACATTGCACAGAATACATCTCTTTATGAAAGCATGACTTCACAGTCATTAGGGCTGAAATTGCCACACAAATCCCATCCTGAACTGCTCTGCATCGCTACACCTTGCAGCATTTGGCAAGGAAAGCCCAGTGTTTGCAAAAGATATGTAAAAGGAGGATTATTCTTCCTGAATACTGGATAAGATAGGAATAAAGATGAAAATGATCATACAAGGAAAGGATTACTTAGTGCAGTGGAGCCAGTTTACTCAAGAAAGCTGATGGAATTGCAAAGGGAAGGCATTATTTCAAATAGGATTTGGGGGAAAGCTAACAGGTGCTGGGGAGCACTCAGGTCAGATGAAGACATCTGCTAGAGATGTCAAGAGCACAAAGGTAACTCTGTGTCTGGGAGTAGAGGGTGGGATAAAAATGACAACTGAACAGGAAATGTGAAAGACCAAGACTGCAGACGTACATCCCAGCAAAGAAACAGGGTGTCAGATGGCAGAGTAAAATACAGACAGACACACAAAAACTGTGAATGTGGACACTTGTGAGGAGCCTGGAGAAAAAAAAAAAAAAAAAAAAAAAAAGGAAGAAATTAAAAATAAAAAAAAGAAAGAAAAAAAAGAAAGAAAGAAAAAAAAGAAAGAAAGAAAAAAACCAAGGAAAAAAAACCCCAACAGGTGCACTAGAAGGCTGGATGGCTGGCACAGAGGGATGATGATAACCTAAAAGCATTTCTGAAACGTGACAGGGTGGCAATATTAAGGTAGAATATTCTTCCACCAGTCTTTATAAGTGAATGAGACGTCTTTTGAGATGCTTTCAAGCTCCTACACACACCATAGACTTGACTCTAAACTGCAAGCTGACCTATTGGCTACACTGCATAGGGGATCAGATAGGATGTTTTCAGTGACCCTGTGACTGAAATATAGAAATGAACCAGTATAATATAACATATGGGCAGATCAGCTTGCACAGATGAAGCAATTTATATCAACCATTCTGTGAGCTTTTAAGTCACTGAAAGCTGATCTTTTTCCTTTAACAAATGTGTGATTATGTTTAGTCAACTTATGGTAAAAGCATACTGAAACATATGTATTCATACATTTAAATGAGTGAAAAAGAGTTAAAAAATAAACTGCCAGAGCTTTTATGCAATATACTTTTGTTTTGTACAAAGACACAGAACCCTTTCAGTTAATTTCATGTTTGATCAGCAATATCCTGTCTTTTGCAAGTAAATACTCCCACGTAAGAAATTCAAATAAGGCACTCCTGAGTATAGAAGCTTTCAACTACGCTCAGTTTTCTTATCTAGGTTATTCCATGTGTTGGAGTTCATCTTTCTCACAACAGGACTTAAAAATAACCTGTGTGATGAACTTCACTAAAATGCAATAAACAAAGGCAACAGTGTAAATTGAAATTAAACACATAGGATCAGTAGTAGTATCATATGATACAACAGATTCATGAAACAGATCCCATCAAAACACTTGATTAGTTTCAGAAACATCTGTATCTAAGAGATGGGCAAATTCACACTCTGTCTTCAGGAGACTTGTTTTTATGATAGGTGAACACAGCTTTGCTCCTGATTTCTGTGCAAATAAAAGTTTGTAAGATAAGGATGGTCCATTTCCACTAATTCTGTGGCAAAAGTCCCATTTTTGGTAGTGGTGCAGGACAAGGTGCCCACCCAACCACTCCCAAGGTGTCCCAGACACCCAAATCAACCCAGAAGCAGGGGTACCTCCTTTCTGTAGGATTCTTGCTCTTTCTGTTGTCTGCACAAAAGAAACACTGTTCGCAAAGGGTGAACACAAGGGAACAGTGCTTTTAACCTTAGACACCTCTTGTGATTTCTGGTGCACTCAGGCTCCAAGTTTTGAGCCTGAACCACAGTATGCAGTCCTCCATGTGGAACTCATGGCTAAGAACTGTCTCTTGGACAGCTGCTATTAAACCAGCCACTTCTCACAAGTGGCAGTCAAAAGAGGAAAGAAAGGCCTCATGTTTCCGACATGTCCAGAGAAAAGTTTAATCCTGGCTCCCTTCTTCTGCTGGCCTTTATGAGAACAAATGCAGTAAGGTTTATCCAGCTCTGGGAGTTGTTTTACAGCTGCAACCCCAATCAGCAGTAGGCGTTTCTTTGGAACCTCAAAGTCGGTGTTTCACTTTCCGAAGTAGTGCCTAAACCACACCATCTAATAAGTATTTCCTTAAAGCTAGCTAAGCTTTTCCAGTCTATACTGACTTCTGTGGATCTGCTTTCTGGCACTTTCTCTCCTTGTGGCTTGATTTCACCACTGACAGAGACACAGACTCCTCTAATCTAAAGTCAGCAGGCAGAAGGATGAATGTGTAATACAAGCTGGCCTTCTCAGCTCCCTCTATGGTAAGCAGAGAGGAATTGGTGTTTTCAGACAGAGCCACAGCCCTCACCACAACAGCCCCATCTCAAATGCCAGGCTGGATCCACTTTTAAAAGGAACTTATAAAAGAAACAAGGTAAAAGGAAATTGTGAAATATGGTACCAGTTAGAAATTTTCCCAGTTTCAACTCAACAAAACGAAGAGGTTTTTGAACATTTTACTTAAATCTTTAACACCAAGTGGACGTAAATCAGTTGGTTCCTGTGACGGTAGGATCTGAATACATTAGCTTCCAGCTCAAGGCTATATAAGGCTTTCCAGTCCCAAACAATGAATATTAGAAATGGCAAGAGTCTCTGCAACTCAGAGCCAAGCTCTGACAATGTTTGAAGTCAAGCTAAAAATACAGCCCCTGTCCAGATCCCAAACAAGGCAGGCAACAAATGCAGATGACTATAGGGGACAGAGTGGCAGGGATGTACAATCATGCACAGCAAGACACAACATTATACACAACATTGCTTCTTTCTCATGCTGACTGCTACTTCCTTTCCTTGTATTTCCAGGAATTTCTTACCATTTTTTAGCTATTCTATATTCATCCTGAAAGAATTTTTACCAAGTTCACAACTTTACATCAGACTGGGCTTGGCTGCCTTTTTCCAGGCTTGTGTCATGTAACTCATTAACTCAAATGGCTTTAGTCCTTGTTGATTAATCATTAGTCCTTGTTGATTAATGCAGTGCCCATTCAGGTTTCTGTTAGAATCCCTTATTCATACTTTCTTAGCATGATGCAAAAATTTCCCCCAAGTCCAGAGTCATCAGAACAGTCACTCCCCAGTTTTGTGAGAGACTCCTGCTTTGATTCTCCTTCCTTTGCAGCAGCAGTGGGAAGGATACTTCAGTGCCCAGAGATCAGTGTTGGGAAATGCATTCTGTAACTTTGGACCAAATCCATCTTTCTTCAACTGATCTTCATATAAACTAAACCAAAGTTTGTTTAACCTCTTATTCACAAACCTCTAGTGGTAGGTTTCCAAAGCCTCTACTCTAGTTTAGCATTTAGTCACCCCTTATGTCAGAAAGGCTTTTGGCCAAAATAATTTCCACTCTAGTTTAATAAAATTGTTGAAATTATTTATTTTCCCAATGGACCTGGAAAGAAGATGAATTTCCTCCTTTTGGAGGTTAAATTTAAATGCTATAATCACTCTCCCCTCTTCCATTGCATCTTATGTTATGCAGGGAATCAGCAAATAGCTCTAGCAAGTAAAAACTGTCACATATTAAAGGTAGAAGCACCATTCAACATTTAAGGAAGTCCCACGTGTGGTTTTGTGCTGAGGAATGTTTTGAGGAACTGTTGCCAGTGTCTCTGTATTAACCTGGTCATTGCCTGGGTACCTTGACTTTCAGCTGAGAACTGCTTTTGTTTGCTCATGGTACGATATAACTTGTCTAAATATTGAGCATCTAACACATAGGCAGCTAGCCTAAGCATACTGCTTGGGCTACCCCTGAATGAAGGAGGGAAGAATCCCTGGAAAGAGAGAACCATCCTTACTTCAGACCATTCCTCTTGAGTGGGATGAATCCATCACCCCTGACCACAGAGGAGCCCTAAAGGATGAGCTGGAGTGAGAGATACTTCAAGCCTAGTAACCAGCTCTGGGATCACAAATTGTGCTTTTACATGTCTATTTCAGAAAAAAAAAAAAAGTGTGGTTTTCAAGTGCAGATTTTTCAGGAGACACAGTAAGAAAGTTTTTACCACTTTTTAATCCATGTCCTGTGTGGTGCTGTAGGACATCAGTAATACAGCCTGATCCTACCCAAAGTATGTTGGGAGCCCATCCTGTTTAAGGACTGTTTTTGCACAATTTTGCAAGCAGTAAATGAGTCCTGTAGCCCTTGTGGGAATTCACATGGCCTGCATGGAAACAAGGAATGTAACACATTAAGTTACAGGAAAAACTTAGACAAAAAGGCTGAAAAAGACAGAAAATAAACCTTTTAATTGGCTCTGGCCTGGTGAAGACCAGAAGGTTAGAAAATGTTTGGCTGTACTGGTACATGGCTTGCTTCTTATAGTCTACAAAACAAAAAACAAAACAAAACAAAAAAAAAAAAGGGAAAGCAGCTCAGCTCTTTCCAAGCCCAGGAGGATGGTGGTGGGGAGGATATTTTCCCTCCTGATGTTCAGATACACTTCCTGGCACTGCATCCTGCAATTTAATTTAGTGTGAAACTGTGCCTTAAAGCGTCAGTCTGTCTCTGAATAAAGACTAGGGGATATGGTTTTGTAGCAGTACCGAGAGTTTCTTTCTTTTTTTTTTCCCTTTCTTTTTTCTTCTTAGTACTGAATGCAGAGAGGAAAAGGCAGGCAGATGCATGTCATAAATAAACCCAAAGCGAACAAAGAACAGATGTCCCGAGGAACTTGCTGTCTCAGTATTTGGAGCACAAAGAAATGAAGTAAGCACAGCCCTTCATAGAGGAAGTCCTTCACTTCCTCAAGAAGTTCGAACATGCCGAGAAAGCAAAACAATTTCACAAGGCCAGAGTATACAGGCTCCTAATCCCATGAAAGCAGTATATGCTCTGCCACAAACCCAGAGCTGACAGAGCTTTCCTTTAACACTGTTACAGTATAGTTAAACCATGGGCCTAATACCAGGAAGGTTGCCACTTATCATTTAGGAATTCTATTAGAAAGTGTCAGGAGTCTTTTTGCAAGATTAAAGCAAAGATTAGAAAAAAATTATCCTGGTTGCTCCTTTTTTCTCTCTTAGCTAATTCACTGCATTATAACACAGATGGATCTTAACATTTTTCAGAGCCGGGCAGCAGCACAAGGAAAATGCATAGGGATTTCAGAGCACTGTCTGCTTCAAAACTCTGATTCATGATTATTCATATACTGTAAAAAACCTGTAAAACAGAATGAAAAAATAGGTAGAACTTACCATATATCACAAAGAAAGCTTGTGGCATCTGCTCTATTTACTCTGTATTAAATGCAATTTTTTTATTTCTCTTTCAGCAAATGCCCTAAAAGCAGACTGCAGAATTAGGGATGTGGAGCAAAGCCAGACACCTCTGTGCTCCTGGGGCTGCTGCCACCCAGCACAGGGGCTACAGGCCAGCAGCAGTGGGGCCACAAGGAGACAACAGCTGGGCAGGGAGGAAGCTGGAGGGAGAAACCGCTCCAAGCAGCACAGCTCTGGCTACAAGTATTTCCTGATAAGTGCTGCTGGAGTGATGATGGTCTAGCAACATAGGCAAGGAAGGAGCTAGAAGGAGACGTCATATCTTTTATTAGTCCTAACCACTGGAGAAAAAATATAAAGACAAGATTTCATAACCTAAAGCTGAGCTATTGTATCTGGAAGTTGCCTATTTTTTCAGCAGTATCAGTGTCTAAATAAAAGACATTGCCTCTCCTCGCAACTCTCGGTTCATTTCCAGATCAGTGTTTTTTGCTATTACATTTCTAATCCAGCCTTCCAGAAAGCTGATGGGAAAATAAGAAGCCATCAATCATAATTATTACGTAAACAAATAAATAGACTGGAAAGTTGTTATAAGCCTAGGAACCACATGGTCCTTACCAGTTGCAGTTTTTGGACTCAGGCATACACCTGTTTTGACAGCTCTTAGTCTTGGCATGTGCTGAGGAAAAGAAAAAGGAGGGAGGTGGTAGCTGGAGTTTCTTGCTTGCCTTTTGTGGTGCCACAGCAATTGACAGGCTGGAATGCAGACAGAGATGGATCCCACTTCCAGCTATGGTGGAAGATGGCCAGGAAGGACAGTAAGGACATAGGATGCAGAGCAGAGACATGACTCCTCGAGGTGTGAATCTGGTCCCAGTGCTATAGGCAGCATCTCTCCTTGCACCATATCTAGGGGCTCTGCTCTTATTCTCACTAGACTGTCGCTCATGCTTGTCACCACATCCCACTTTTGATCATTTTATTCTCTTGCCTTCTCTCTGCATCTGCTTGTGTGCTCCTCTGCACCTCCCTGCCCCACTGCAATGCCAGAAGTCCCTGCCCAGCTCCGCTCTTGTCCCTCTGTCTCTTCCTTAGCACATCCACCCCAGAGCCTTGTTAGCTCTTGCTTCAGCTCTGGACAAGAGCTGTTGGGCCCATGCACAGCTCCTTCCCACCAGCATGGCAGCAAACTGCCCCCAGGGCACCACTGCTGTGCCAGGGGACAGGGAAGGATGGCTTCTCATCTGCAGGGGACAGCTCCTCCCAGCCCCAGCTGCTGCTCACCCCTCCACCTCCTCATGCATCCCCAGCAGCGGTGAGAGGCTGCAACCAGCAAAGGAAGACCTGTTAACGGAGACATATTAGACCACAGACACCTACTTCCCACGGGATATCTTTTTTCTGCACAGCCCAGATTTTCTCACAGACAAAGGGTCTCTCACATCACCGTGAGCAGGGAGCAGTGTGCTGCAGTGGGAAGCACAAGTGGGGGATCATGGGGGCCAATTCATCTCTCTGAGTGCAAGAGCAATGCAAGAGGCAGGAACATGACTTAGGTTTGCAAAGTGCCCAAGGAAAGACTCATAATAACACTCTGAAAAATCACAGCTATAACTATATGACCCCTTTCTCTTATTCAAGCCTCTGTATCATCTCTTCCCCATACACACATTACATCTTATGTATTATCACAGCTGAAGTGACAGTATTTGCCGTACAAATGCCACAAAGAAAAGCTACAAATCCTGTTTATTCTTAGAGCATGTTTTTATTTCTTCCGGTAGAATTTAAATATTTTTCTGCAATTAGATTTCAAAGGGTTAACTTACTATGATATGGAAAAACAATAAAATAAAAGCTTACAGCTCCTGAGATAGTATCAGCCCATTAAACATAGGTAAGAATATGAGAGGGAAAGAGAAGGGAACAGATATTATATATGTAAGGAAAATTAAAACTCAGGATGTTGGGCGTGGGGGGAATGTGCTTTGAAGTACAAAAGTTCCATTGTTAATGTGGGACAAAACCTCCCCAGTATGGGACAGAGATAAAAAGGAGGGAGTTTCTAACAGATCAAGGTCAACCAAGATATATGAATAACATAAATGCTATTAATCTCGTACAGCATGAATCAGAGAATTGCAGCGGGGTATAGCTGTGTGGCGGAGTTCATGGCATGAGTGTTTTATGCCACTTTGTATTAGATAATGAGCGTATTCATTACAGACTCCTACACATCATCCAAACTGGCAGAGAAGGAGCTTTAAGGAGCTTGAGAGAACAAATCAAAGAGCTGGATCTAAAGCTCAGAAAGGTAATAGGGATGTTCAAATACTGCCCCAAGTTTAGATATTTGCAGGCATTCATACAACCTGACTCTGCAGGAAATAGTGTGAGAAAGAAGCTCTTACTTGGACAGCTTGCTGCTTATTATTTATCATGCTGCCTCTGTCATAACAGCTGATTTTACCAATTAAAAAAAAAAAAAAAAGACATAGAGCAATACAGGAAAGCACTGCACCAGCCTTTTTTTTTGTTTTTTCCTCATGGCTGCAAATTCAGAGAAACAAAGAAAATCAATTTTCCTCTTGGAGGGCTTAATCTAAACATCGCTGGGAAGCAAGGGACTGAGCCATACTGGAGTCAAAAAGTACATAACCAGATGTAATTCTGACTTCACATGTTGCATTTCCACACATTATAGTCCCCTGGAATTCCAGAGACACATGTGTTCCACAGGAGAAGCTTAAAGAATAATTTATCTTGGGAAGGAAGGAAATGAAAACATATACATGTGTGTATATAATTTTGACAACAATCTGCAACCAGATTATTTGCAGTGGTTTGCACTTCTATTTATTTATTCCAAACAAACATTTTAACTCAATGGCATGGATCTATGCAGCATGTTTTTCCTGATTGTTATGCTTTCAAATTTTTGAAATAAAGCTGAAATACAGTTGGGACCAAATTAAAATTCCAAAACCGACTAATTCTTTCTCCCTGAGGTTAGCAGGGTTTTCTCAGCATGAACCTAGACTTGCATTCAATTCTACATTTTGGTGCCATGTAATCAATGGAAAAGGGCAAGCCCCGCAATGGGGCCAGCTCTCCACAATGAGCACATCCAAACTTAAAAAAAGAGATTTTCAAAGAGGGGCTGGTTGTTTGTATGCAGTAGCATCTAGAGGCTGTGCTGCATTTGGAGCTCTTCTGCAGTACTCCATATATGCATATATGTGCATACATATATAAATATATGCTTTGTGTGTGTACATTTGCACTACCCATGCATATATATGTGCACTTTACATACATATTCATACAACACAAACTGCTTCTCTACCTGATCTCTAGGAGATACATTGTTTGAGCATAGTGAAGGGAAGCTGGAGCAGGGGAGGGGAGGAAGAAAAAGAGAAGAAAGGGCTGGAATGGTTCAAGGTGAGCCACCCCCCAGCAAACACCTGAAGACTGCTCAAAGGCAATGCCAGTACTATGATCCTGCTAATTTATAAAATGGGCTTAAGCAGGACAAAAAAGAATAATGGAAGATCAAAGGATAAGCAGCAGATGGGTTTCAAAACTGTCAGCAGCATTATCATTTTGTGTAGGGAAAATCAGGTGAAGGCAAGATTCACTCAAGATTCAGACCACCAAACTCTCCTACCTACATCCAAGTAGACAAAGGATCCTGAAAACCTGTACTGGACAGCAGCACCAAAGCCTGAGGAACCTACAGTCCCTCTGAGCCTCCCTGGTGTGCCTGGAAGCTTCCAGAATCCCTTGCCTTGAGCACACTCCTCTCTGTGAAGAGGCACCCATCTTCCACACAGGCTCTGCAAGCTGCTGCTCCACATCCTCCAGACCTTACCTCTACTAGTGAATATGACAGACCTGGGATATTAACGTGTTCTGCCTCTTGAAAGAGGTGCTTGCTGCATCCAGGGTCCTTTCAGGGCATATCTCTGATGCCTTTTGTGCACAGTTTTAGCTCTGCTGGTCACAGCATGGTGCTAATAATGCCAAGGTTGTGGGTTAATCATAGGCCATTCACTGAAGAGCTGCATTTGATGATCCTTGTGGGTCACTTCCAGCTCAGAATATTCTGTGAATGTGTCTGGAGAATGTGATTCAGGCTTCACCTACAAAGCTTACATAAAGAGACCATAGTGAAAAAAAGTACCTTGCCACTGGAAGTACCTTGCCCTTCTCCCTGGGCACCTTACCTGGCAGGACAGGCCATCGAAAGCGTGAGCTGGAGGAGAAGGAGAAGTCAGAGGCAGAGAAAACCGTACTCTACAGGCTCACTGTCAGGGCATAAAGCTGAGAAGGGGGAATCAGAAAGACCAGTTTTCGAGTCAGTGCATGTCTTAGATAAAACCCATCCCCAGTCTCCTTCCATTCCCTAAAAATCCCTAGCTACACTAAACAGGTACCCTCAGGGAGCTGCTGCTCATAGAGAGCTGGGCTGCTATAGGAAGGGGAAACTAAGGCAGCCTCTATTTCTGTACAGGGAAGAAGCACCATGAGAGGAGGAACAAGAAATGGCACATTTCCATGAAAAATTGAAGTGTGTCATAGCATCTTCTTTCCAGATGTGGAGAACAAAAATGTGAATGCTTAATTTCTGACAACAGCCCCAAAAAGCTGGGAAGGCAGCAGGGGACAGTTGAACATTTGCTCCTACCCCACCATACAGACATGCAGCCAGGGCACAAGAACAAACAAACAAAAAAATTGTAATATTCATAGCTGCATAGTTACAGAGTTGTGAATACAACATTTGGGGGGTTTCAGTGTAATTACTACATTCCATGTATTTGGAGTTGTGAGACCAAAAAACACCTCTCTCAGAGGCTTTTACCTCATAGTTAAATATAGTGGTGAAGCAGTTAACATAGTTTTATGCATCACCGTGTTGGCATGGGGTTTTCATCTTTTATTGGCACCATTTTATCCCCAGAGACAATAGGAGATTGTTCTCACTGTGTGTAAAAAGATCTTGTTCTGGCAAGTAGGGTTTTCCCAGTCAACAAGTTTGGAATCCTTGGTAAGGGAGAAATAGGCCGTGTTGGGACTGGCCTGCTAAGCACCTCCTCACCACAGCAATCTCTGTGCCATTTACTGCTCGCAGGGTGCTGCAGCTCAGAGCCCCCGCCTGCAGCCCAGCGAGGTGAAGGATGGAGCACCAAACCCACAACCTTCCGCTGTACTGTTATTACAAAGATGGGACAAAAGTCTAGAATGATCTTCCCCAGGCATAAACTACACCATAACTGCTAGAAACGATGTGGCAAGAATAAAATATGTGTGCTTAAATGCCATTCTCCTTGCTAAACCCCACAAAATCTGCATGGAAAAAAAGGTTCTCATTCCCTGATTTGGATGCTTTTGTGTACCCCTAAAGGACGTACAGGATTTTCTTTTTCATTCATCTCTTCCTGGTTGTATAAATAGTGCAATACACAATTACAGCAGTCAGAGGCATTAGGGATAAGAAGGTATTTACATCAGAGATGTACATATGAGATTATGTGAGAATGGTAAAGTTTTATCTCCATCTTTAAATAAATATTATGCTTCATCCACACCCAAAGTCTTGAAAGAAAGCTGTTTTAGTGTAAACAATTAACTTCCTGGCCAATCATTCCATTTTTTTGATGACTTGCTGCGGAGAAATTCAGATTCTATACTGTAGACTACACCTTACAAATTTTGATCAGTCAGATAATCCACCCCAAAATCACCCAAACACTGCAGTTTATTTGCAGTCATACCACAACATTTGGCAGGCCTGGTATTTCAGTTGTTCCTATTTGCAGAGGCTATAAAGTGATTTAGTTGCTACCAGGTTTGACAGCAATTAGGAACACAGGCATGAGCGATGGCAGCCTCTGCTGTATATTTCATGAGTGCCCACAGCTCAACCCTTCTGCAAAACATGCCTTGGATCTCAGATTACACTGGAAAATAAAGTCTCCAGTAGTTAGAGCTGCAGTCAGCTTTCAAAATGTTTACTGAGCGTAAGGCAGTGCAAAAGTGATTAGAAACCCAACCAAGCCCCTGGGCTCTGACACGATAGGAACCGCCCAGAAGGTCAGAGCTGAACTGAGATCCTACAGCCACGACTATTTTCCAGATGAACTGAAATTCATCATCTTGCGGCAGACAGAAAATGAAAAGCTATCTCCTTGCCCTGCAGGGATCAACCTGCAGCTGCATTTCCCTCACTGCCTTTTCTCTGCAAGGCCCAGCAAGCTATAGATGTGTCAATAAATTCCTTGGGTTTTTTCATTTTACTTAAGTCTTGAAAATAAACCACTGAAAGAAATTAAAAGGCATTTTTCCAAAGCAAAATGGGAGTTGAAGAGCAGTGTCCTTAATGACAGTGAAACAAATCAAGCTGTTTTGGGGCACATGAAATGCTCAAGCGGCTGCACTTCAGCATTATCTGCAAAATGAAGGCAGTAGTGCTTTTATTCAACAGAGAGCATGCTGGATTTGGGAGATACTGGTTCAGGATGTGGAATCCTTAGCAGTCATCTCATGGGAGAGGATCCTGCCTGCCCTGACAAAGCAGCCCTGTTCTGCCAAGCTCTGCTCCTGGAGCCGTTCCACTCCTTTGTATAAAGTAATTACTTAAATATACATTGAACAAAGAGAGAGGGAAATTACTTTAAGGCCTATCAGTTAGGGCACTCTGCTGGGAGGTAAAGCCAACCAGTAAATAATTCATTAATGATGTTGCTATTTCAGAGACCTAATAAATTTTTATTGGTTGAGAAACAAGTCATCATCGGGGACTGGGAAAATAGCCCCCAGACACCTTGTCACTTGGGGGTACTGTTTTGGCACAGCACAACTGTCACGTTTCAAATGGATACGGATTGAAAAAATCCCCTGCAGGTAAAATGAGAATTGCAGCCTCCCCTGGCAGGTGTTTTAGTGACACAATTTTTGGACAAAATGGGAAGTGGAGTTTGTTTCAGAGCCCTGCAAAGGCTCACATCTTAAAAGAAGAGAATTGCAAATAAGGCTTTTAAGGAGCTCAAGTCAGACTACATCTTTAATAAATTAAATAAACTGCAGAGTTCCTGAACTAATTGTTTTAAATGCATCCTCCCTGCGTTATTTGGAGGCTCTGGATGCTGGGCAGGATACCTCCAGGTGCCACCAAAGTCTGCTACAGCTCCTTTGCTCGCTGGCACCGTAGCCCAGGAAGAGATGGAGACAGACAGATGGCCTGAGAGCAACTTAGACACCACAAAAATTAATAGTAAGCTCCTACATTTCCTGAGATATAAGAAAGGAAGAAGACCGAGATGCTCAACAGTGCCACATCATGCTCCCCAAGTCTTGCTGAAACAGGAAGTGGAAAATGCAACTTAATGAATCCAGCATCATCAGGAATAATGACCATGTCTGTCATTAGACGGAATGTTATGCCCATAATATTTTCAGCTTCCAACCACAGCACAGAAATGGAGGATGGCTAGTTCCAAAGGTAAGCTAATGCACCACAGTGCCTGTTGTTGGAGGATTTAGATACTCCTGCTGCAGAAAGTGGTGACACGGTGTCCTGAGGAGAGCTCCTTGTTCCACTTCTTTCCTGGCCACAGAGAAGTCTCCCTCTTGACTTCCAGAGCCTGAAAACTTTGCCATCTGTTCTCACTTGAGAAAAATTCTCATTTTATCTTTTCCATTTGTATTAAATTGTTTTTAAACAGGAGAGGCTTAACATGCAGGCTGTGCAATAGCGTATGATACAGTTAATTTCTCTTGCCATCTAATGTTAACAACATATGGAGACTGGCCTGAGCTGCCAAGGACATAAATCTATCCTTGCCTTCTGGTTTGTTCACTGAATCTCAATTTTTTATTGCTTCACATACCTTCACAGGACTTCACCAAAACACCTGGTGGGGACCTTCCAGAGGAAAGAATTTCACTGTTCTCAAAGAAAAGACTCTTCTTCACCCCACCCCCGGAAAACAGCCCACCTCCCATCAGTCTCCTCTCCCCCAAATCCGGATTCTCGTTTCCATTGATAAAGCACATTCCATTATCAAAAAATGATTAATGTTTACAGTGTTATAGAAACGTCTACAATGTTTCTTTAATGTTGTTTGTCTTGTGGGTGACTTCAGAGCTCCTGATGGCATGGGGAATTAGTATCAGCTGGAGCAAAACCAGTGGCAGGCAGGTATTGTGCCAGCTTCCTCACCATTTTGCCAGCTGACCTCACTCCTGACATGCCAGTTGGCTGCTGTTCCCTTCCCATGCCAAACTATGCAGTGGTTTTGAGATGCATACAAATAAACTATCCAACATGCTGAATAAACCAATGTTTGAATTCAAGTTCCAGGATGAAGATATTTACACAAACTTTGAACTCTGCTGCAACCAAATTTGGGCATTTCAAGGACACTGGATATCAATCTCATAGCTTTTATTACTTACTGTAGAGAAATAGCAGATGAAATACTGCAAACTGTGATGACAATTTTATACAGAGCTGCAAATGGGCTTACAGAGCAGCTCACTGGAAAACCATGGAAAAGGGAGCAATGCTGCAGACTTGAAATGGGCATTTTTCTTTCACTTTCCACGTACAACTTCAAGACAAACATGGATGGTTTTGTCCTTCTCCTTGCACACAGCACTAAATGGTGCATTCTTACGTACACAGACATAACAGATGGACTCTGCTTACAATCAACATGTGCATCTGGTCTCTCACAAAGCCTGTATGTGAACAGTAAAATGGAACCAAATCCAAGATGTGAAACCCACATCTGCCTCAGGTGAAACCAGATGTTAATTGATGCCTGCTTATTCTCCTCTTTATGTATCCTGTCTCTTTACAACATATGTAATGCTCATATTTCATCTTCACTGTAGAAGTATGATTATCTTTCAAGTCTGTCAGAGATGGAGGACTAAGCAGTCATCAGTACAACCTATGAACTCCTTTCTGTTAAAGCAAAAGTTAAGTATTTAAAGTTAACGACTGGCATTTTCTTTAAAAAGTCTTTGCTAAGTGTCTGTGGAACAAATCTGATCAAAGTTGCCTGCGGAAGTTAACTCAGCACTATTTTCATAAAAATACCTGGCCACATAATCTTGAGCAATAATTCTTTCTTTTCACTATTTACTGGAATATTATATGATGACCTGTATTATTCATTATAAACTTCTTCTGCCATATTGTCTTGCATGCTATGAACTCATCTGTGTTTTAAAGAATGTGTAATGTTACATCTTCACTTTTTCAATCATTTTTATGAATTATTTTATTCTGGGTTTGGGACTTCTCCCACAGTTCTAGTTCTTAATCCCATTTTCAGGAATATGCTATGCCTAAAGAATATCAGCATGCAAAAGGTATTATTTCAAGGAATTCTTTTTTCTTTTTATGGAGAAATCAATCCAGAGTTTGTTTGGAGAAAAACTCCAAACCTGAGAGCAGCAGGTAGAGGAGGAAGCAAGGCTTGTTATGCCCCATCCAGACAGACGCTGGGATCTCTCCTTGCAAAGCATGACACACCAGATCCCAACCCATGGCTTTTTTGGTGCTGGGACACACTGCACCTTTCACAAGCAGTGAAAGAAAGGACGCTGTACGGTGCAAATGCGATTTTATCACTATGTCAACAACTGTGTGGGCCCCAGCATTCAGCAAGAGATGTTTACATTGGACCTGAGAAGTTTCTCATCAGCCGGGGCAGACAGCACACACCACCAGTTTCCCCACAAGGCCCCCGTTTGTTTTGTTGTCCATACAGCAAGGTGCAGAAACACCGTGTCCGGCTGCTGGATTTCTCGGCTGGAGAGTTCGGGTCAAGCTCTCGCTGCCTCAGTTAGGGCCCATGGAGAGGGGACAGGAAGGAGGGGACGGCTGTGGGCCAGAGAGCACAAGGAGCTGCCTCCCATCCACACTGGTTGTCGATGTGGAAAGGAGTCTCACAAATAGGTCACTCATTAAAACTTTATATAGCTGAATTCAGGAAGCCTCCTCTCACTAGAACAATAGCAAAAGGAAAAAAACCAACAAAACAGGTTTTTATTGAGCCTTCTGGGTGGGCAAAAATACCAGGGATGAAGACAAAGCTCAGGTGAAGCATTACCTTCCAGGTACCTACCCAGCCCCTCAGAGAGCTACTGGTGATCCCCTATGCTTGTGCCAACAGCTCTGCCACCATTTCCGTACCTCATTACAGAAAACCAAAGGAGGAAAATCATGGCTAAAATATTAAACAAGTCACATTGTCTGTGCTTGTTCTTTAACCAGAGACATTGACTGAGATTTTAAAAAAATCAGATTAAACCTCAGTCCCACAAAGAAAAGCGCCCCTTCTGAACTCCCCCACTCTTCAAGAGCAGGGGGACCACTTACAAACACAAAGCAAAGATTATGTGCTAACACTGGCAGGACTTGAGGCCTTACAGCTTGTGAAACTACCCCAAGTGTAGTCTCTCTGCCTGGGCAGGGCGAGTGTATTCCATAACACACCTTCCTTTCACAGTTGTTTGGACCTGAGGATATTTTCAGAGCTCTCTGAAATTTCCTTCCTTTGTACGGAAACTGCCCTGCCAGAAGATGGGATGTGGAGGTGGGAGCGGGCAGGCACTCCTATGTCACACTGAATGAAAATTAAATATTAATGTGCTCCTCCTGCTCCCTGCCTGGAAGTCACACAGTCACAGCATTTTAACCTGCATAGTGGTGGCGAGGGTAAGCTTGAGCTTACAAGTGGTGTTAGACTCTCACATTCCCCATATTGGATCACTTGTCATTTCATGTAACAGATTAAAACATTCAGGCTTAACCTTCTAAATCACAAGAAAATTTTGCTTATTTTGGAGCAACTGAATCAGTTTTCCAGAGTTGAGAGGAGACTCCACTACTTCATAAACAATATGGAGGTTTTTCTCAGGTTTTACCTGATTGAGCTTGCAGCAAAGTAAATTTGTGGTGTCATGAAAATAGGTTTTAAGGTTATGCTCACATTGCTCAATGTAAGATTGAAAGCAAGCACCAGAGCCCAAATATTCTGCACTGAGGAGCTGTTAGGTCATTCTCTGGTGCTATTTTGGACTGCTCTGAGTAAGTTCTATCCCCCTTGACTGGGCTTGGATGCAGTTCAGGCATGAAACTATTCTAGAGGAGGCTCCCAACAAGCAGTATGACTGAGGCTGCAGCAGGTTTGACTCTCTTTCCTCTTCTACTGTCTCAGTCCTCCTAACACTATCTCAGAAGTCCTGGGACAACTGAGCACTATATATATATGCAGCATGGATGCAGGCAGTCTGCTGCAGGTCTGCTGTATCTGCACAAATGCAAACTGTTCTGCACCACTGGCCTGGGTGTGAAGGATCCCTGTCTGCAGCTACACTGCACTGAGTGTCCCAGGCTGCCTCTGAAAATCAGTTTAACTCATGTCAGTGCAAGTCCCCAAGCCCCATCTGGAAAGTGTTGCCTAGCAGCTGAGCAGCACTCCTGCAGCAGGATTGC
Organism: Monarcha castaneiventris obscurior; assembly: GCA_026261815.1. Taxonomy (NCBI): domain Eukaryota; kingdom Metazoa; phylum Chordata; class Aves; order Passeriformes; family Monarchidae; genus Monarcha; species Monarcha castaneiventris. The sequence goes on along the minus strand of JAMPIT010000566.1, from coordinate 1,646,798 downwards.
TCTCTGTGCCAAGTGTCTAAGTAAAACTCAGAACTGGGGGAGCTCTCACTGTTACAGGGGAAGGATTCAAGAATCAAATGGAGCTGTAGGCCTTGGAGCACTTGGGTGACTGATCAAAATCTCAAAATTATTCAAGTAGCAATTAATCCCAAAATAACATCTGGGAAGACTGCTCATAAACTAAGTAAATGAAAATTTTTGACCAGCAGCTTGCTGTGTGGCACTAAACACACTTTGCCAGCTCTATCATGGAAACATACAGCCTCCACAAGCCATACCAAAAAGCAGCCTGGCCATGGAAACTGGTTTCTTTGGTCTTTGTAAAGAACTCAGCCACTTTAATCACAATAAATACCACAATACTGGGGGAAGGAGTCCCACAGCTCAATGGTATGTTTTGTGAAAAAATTTTGACATCTGCATACTTGCTCCATTATGTCCTGACAATTCTTGGATCAGAAGGGACCAAACAGCTGATCTTTATTTGCTTATGAAACAAAGTCTGTAGGAAAACAGGATTTCACAAAGCCCAAACCATTCCATTCGAAACACCACAGACTGAAGTCTATTGCCAAATACAAGGCAGGATCCGGGAGGCACCCAGGGGACTGGCAACTCTGGAAATTGTGGTATCCTCAGCCACAGGACAGATGTTCCCGAAGGGCAGGAACACTGGAAACTGTGGAAAATTGCACAACTGAATTTCACAGAAAGAAAAGCAATTTTCCTATAAATGAGGAACTCTTCAGCAAGCTCCAGTGAGACCAAAAGCTATTGTTTTCTAAGACACATTTTTTGAAAGGTACTGAAAGGTGCAGTTTGCAGTCCCAATATTTTAAATGCTGATTCTATTAAGTCCATTTTGGACATATGGCTTTGGGTGGAAAAAAGCATCACTTCAAATTGCATTTCTTGATCTGGCAACACAGTAAGCCCTGGTAACTAGCTTAAACTAGATGGCAAATTAATGCAAACTTTTAGGCAAATGAAATTAAATGACATGAGTCCCATGGCAACTGATCCACACACTTAAACCTACAGCTAGTCTGAAACAGGAATCATAGGAGAATACCCAGCTGCCATGTATTGAGGAAGAGGCCTCATGAGGGAAATAATTTCAGGAACAATTAAGAGCATTCACAGCATCCAGTGCCCTGAGTGCTACAATGCTTAAACAAATTGGCAGGAAATAGCAAAAGACCCACAATCTTTTCAGTGCTGGAAATGTGATCAATTCATTAGAGTTTGGACACTCTTTCCCTCCAAATGCCTTCTGCCCTTTGTCACTTGACATCAGAGCAGTTTTCAGGGCTGCGCAGTAACCCAGGGACCTGGCTTACATATCTCCTCATGGCAGGATTCCCCTGTCAAGAGAGAGCTTGGAGCCATGGGGTGCTGTGGAAGGAGGTACTGAGCACATCCCTCATCAAAACTTCAGTGATGTCAGTGGGGTCAGTGATGACAACAAACGAGAATAATCAAGCACTGGGACAAGTCACCCACGGTGTGTGGAAAATTGTCGTGCTCTGGGGTTTTTAAGATCCATCTGACAAAGACTTAAGCAATGTAGTCTGAATTTGGCACAGGCCCTGCTTTGAACAGGAGCTCACACCAGATAACCTCCTGTGGTTCCCTCCAACCTGAATGACTGATTGTGTAGTGAGTATGGAATCTACTGGTCCAAAGCAAAGCAGATAAGAAGCTGCCCAACCCTGTAACCTAGCTATAGCACTCAGATAGGAGCTGGGATCCTTGGGAAAGGTGATTTTTATTTATGCTAAATGTAGAAATACTTCTGAAAGCAGGAATTCAGGACAACCTGTTGTACAACCAAGCAATACACCTAAATCTAGCTTCATAAAGGAGCTTAAATGCAATATACATCAAACTGATAGTCATTTCTCACTATTATCAAAAAAGAACTGGTTAATAAGGATACTCAAGATGTGCTGAAGAGTGTGATGGTCATGCCCAGCCTGGCCCCAAAGGCAAGTGCTGCAGCCTCACCAAATCTGTTTCACTCGTGCTACAACCAGCCATGTCAGACCCCAGCTGGCTCCATATCTAAATGTCTACACCATAACTCCCAGTAGTCCTGTTAATATTAGTCACAGTCTAGGAAACTAAAGACAGCTCTGGATGCAGCTAGATCAATTGCAAAGGACTTATTAGCTCAGGATCAAGGATACTGGGTGGCTGTGGTAACTTTTCCAAACTCAAACCTAAATCCAAGCTCTTAGGTTTTTGGTTGCTGTGACTAAACAGATCCAAGCACAGACTTGGGTGCCAAGCAAGACCAGTGCAGGTGTCAGTCCATGGGATTCACCATGCAGATAAGCTGCCTCTGGATAGCTGAGAGTTAACAGTATGGTATCTATCATTTGAAGTGCAAAACAGCTCTGTAATAATTAGGAGTACAAATAATACTGAACTGAATTCTATGCATTTCACAAGCCCCAAATCTGGATTAAATCACACAGGTGATTTGTAATGTGAGCTGTTTAATCAGTTTTGTAACATGGATGTTCTATAATTAGAAGCTCTAAAAAAGATGGGGAGTGGGACTGAGCTAAACACTTGCACAAGCATTAACACAGGCATCAAGAAAAGAATGAAAAAAATCCAAGGAAACAAATATACAAAAATAACCATTACCACTACAATTAACAGTTTAGGGCTGAAATGCAGAAGTAATAAAACAGTCTGCTGAAACTTCTAAAGCAAAAAAAAGCAATCTTCACTAGACTTTTTATTTTTAAAAAAACCTAAAAACCCACACACCATCTTCTGTCTTGATAACTTAAAATGTATACTGCCCACACATAAAACACAGTAGGTCACTTTATAGATAGGGACCACAGACAGAGATCAAATTCTATATATAGTACTTATATAGCCCAAATACCATGAGTAAATCTTTACAAAAGCCGCAGGGAAAGAACAAGAAATATCAAAAATGCTGTGATAGCAGTTACGAAGTTTGTTGTAAGAAATCTTTAAAGGTCATCCAGTCCAACCACCCTGCAATAGGAAGGAACATCCTCCAACTTGGCCTTGAACGTTTCCATACATGACGCATTCGCCACCTCTCCAGGCAACCTTTCCAGTGGTTCACCCCCCCATAAAAAAATTTCTTAAATCTAGTCTAAATCTAATCTCTTTCAACTTAAAACCATTATCCCTTGCCCTGTCACAACAGATCTTGCTTAAATATTTATACCCCATCTTTTCTGTAGGCCCCCTTTAGGCACTGAGAGGCTGCCATAAGGACTCCTCACAACATTCTCTTCGCGACACTGAACATTCCCAGTTCTCTCAGCCTTTCCTCATAGGAGAGGTGCTCCATCCCTCTCATCATCTTGATGGCCTGTTGCGGTGTGTGAGACGGCACTGGTCAGGGCCAGTTGGCCAGGGGATAAAACAGGTCGCCTGGTGAGACAGCCCCTAAGTCCTGAACCGGCCCCAAGGCTGTGGTGAGCACAAGGAACTTTCCCGAAATGCATTGTTTTATTATGTTGATGTATGCTGTTTCTGTATTCTGGATTGGCCCGTTGGCCCCCGCCCCTTTATACCTTGTGGTCCCCATCTAGAAAGTTCCCCACTCCTGGCTCTCCCATTGATTTCTGATCTCCTACCCACTCCTCCTACTTCCCCATTGGTTATTATACCTTTTTTCCACCCTCACTCCGCCTCCCTGCCCTCAGACCATTGGCTCTGATGTTTGGCCCACCCCTACCGGCCCCATATATAATCCTGTACCCTTATCCTCCATTTTGTGTTTTGTCCCTGGACTTTCCGTGTGTGGAATAAACCCTCATTGCTGGAACCCCATACAAAAGACCCTTCTCGTTGCTTCTCCACTGATGGCTGCCTTTTGTGTGTGTGTGTGTGTGTGGTTGTACTACCTAGAGTGTGTGAGCCTGTGCCTCCACTTAGCCTCTTAGCAAAGCAGCACCCTCTAGCTGGGGACGCTTTTTTGGGAAGGTCACGGCACCTGATCACCTCCGCACGCCGTGGCACCTAACACTTAGACTCCAGGAGAAAGGTGGAAGTGGACAGGACAGAACAGAAGCAGAAGTGGACTAACCAGCAACACTATTGCAATTATATTAAACTACCAGACCCAGTTAATGAATGTCTCCAAGTGAAGCATGCTTTACAGTTATTTAACTCATAAACAATTTATAGCAGCAGAAGTCCATGTTCCATGTGTAACTGGGCAAGTGAAAGTCACGGGACTACACCATCCTAGAAAATAATGAAGGATGGGCATCTGTGCAGCCATGTATAATGAAGAACCAATGAAGAATTTCTCATATTACGCTAAGCAGATCCCCACACAAACAGTGTTTCTTTGACCACAAGAAAGATTAGGAGTGAAGACTACAAAAACATGGGGATAAGTATGACCATCCCTCAACATGAAAGAACCAAAACATTCTTAACTCTTTTTGAATAGGCACCACTCTTGTTTACACATTAAAAAAGAAACAAGAGCTGGAGATCTGATGCTGTTTGCAATACTTTTAAACCTCACTGCATTCCACTTACCTCAAGTAGAAAACACCACAGTAAAAATCCAAGAAAGCTCACTTTTATTTCATTTGAAAAGGGTTGAGGGGGAAAAACAATTACTTATCAGAAATAATAATAAAATATGGACGTATGGGGATACAAACCATCATTGGAAGAAATAAAAAAATACCCTTCAGAATTGTTAGGTGCTTTAATTATTAACTGCAGCTAGCATGCAGTGGAGCAGCCCTCTGCCCATCCTTGCAGGAAGCATAGCCAGTGCACAGAAAAAGAAGGGATGTGGCACTGGAAAGCATATGCTAAGTAGAGAACATACAGATGGTAAAAGCATACTCAGAATTATAAAGAAAAAAGATAAGAATCTCTGGATGGTGGAAAAGAACAACATATACTGAAGAAACAATATCCTGGACTCTGCTGTGTCTGGGTAGCTGTGCACATGTTAATCATGCTAAAGCATGATTAGAAATTTTTTTTTTTGCCTTATTGAGAGATAGTTATTTCCATACCAGAGGTTATTCATCTTCACTCCAAAAGTCCAGGAAGCTATCTATAGTCATTTCATGAAGTGAATGCTTTTTGCTCAAGTGAACAATGCAAGTAGCCACACAGGAGGGACTAATGCAGAGTATTACAGGAAAACATTCTCAAAAAGTGGAAGAGAGATTAAAAGGTTTCTGATGTTATGATAACACACAAACAAAGCCACTTTTCCTCACCTGTTGTCATCATTCAAGGGGAGGTAAGCAGACACAGAGTAGGGTGTTGAAATCAGGTTAAAAGGTGTTGCAGGATGAGGACTGTGTCCATACTTTAGATGAGACAGCAAAGCAGAAGCTTGGAGACAACCTCTGCTCTGAAAGGACTGAAAGTGTGAGTGACAGATAATTTGTGAAATGTGTTAAGAGTCCCACAGGCTACCTGAATCACATTCAAGATGTCAATCTTCCTATGATGTCTACAGCAATAGAAGTAGATGACAAAACTACAAAAATTATGATAATGCCATCTGCTCAAATAAACCAAAATTTTCTCTTCCCACCTCCCCTTTTCAGCTGTTTTTGCCCAGAGCTTCAAAACCTTATTTGCATTCATACAAAATCTATTTACAGTCAACTTCACTGTGATACTGGAGCTTCTCCCCCTGCACCCCCAAGACACAAAGCAAAGCTGGCCAGGTGTCTCTAAACCACAGAGCCAGCTGCTCCAAACCAAGCTCACAGGAAATAGCAAGGAAAATATGCAGCATTTGACACATCTGGAATAGATTGCAGTGTCTTTGAAAATAGTGTCCCAGTTCCCTTCCTCCTGCTGATGAGATTTCAGGCTTCCAAAGTGATGCATCAACTATAGAGGATTAGATAACGTGTACATTTTTAACCCTACATATTCTTTCTGACGAAGTAAGAATTTTTCCAAGATAGCACACAAAGTATCTGCATGAAGCTTTCTATAAAATGCATGGATCAAACAGAAGTAATTCTACCAGAAGTTGCTACTTAATATGGGAAAATTGATATAGTTTAAAAATAGTACTAGTTGATTTTGGTAAGCATAGAAAATGAAGCAACATCGTCCGCCTGCTTTGCATGGTTGCCTTAACTCCTTAAAATAAACGCCCTCACAGTGTGTTGCCATAAAACATGAGATGAAAAAGAGCAAGGAGGATTAGTTAGTACCTATTTTGCCAAGTAATTTGCCTGTGATTCCATGTTGACGCAAATACTGCAGTGTGCATTTTTCAACATGAAGTACAAAAAAACCCAAAAAGCATTAAGTCTTAATTAGCAAAACAAAGCAATGCTTTATTATTCACTTCTTTTTCATCTGGACAATGAATGCAAAAGAACACAGAAACAAATAGAAGTTTAGAGGAAATCTCAATAGGATATTGAACATCATACTTAACTTTCTTCTTTCCATAAAAAGCTGAGAAGTAGAGGTGCCCCTAAAGTTTTAGTCACTATCAGTTATCTCTGAAAGATTAGGAAAATGAAAATGTTTACATATGTATATTTTAAACATTCATTATAGATACAAAACTCAATACAGCACTAGCTTGACACAACATAAACCTCACTGTTTTTAATGTTAGTAATAAAAAAGCAGAATTCTAATTAAAAAGAAAAATGGAGGAAACTATTTGTAATTTTTTCCTCAAAGGTGCAACCAGCAGCCAATGTATTTTTGCAACTGAGATTCCAGTTGTACAAAAGACTGAGAGATGTCTTCTCCTATTTAAAGAAGAAGCATAAATTTCACAAACTTTAAAAGAAACCACACATGCATGAACAGTAGACAGTACCCCTTAAAGAGATGATATTTATAAGAACGTAATGGTATACCTTAAATGAATAAAGGGAGAGGTAAAACACACATTTTCTGCTTTCAGAGCTTTAAGATTTTTTTTCCTTCATAGATTACTTCCCAAATTACCTTGCATTTAAACTAGTTTGTTTTTATAAAATGGCAAAGTATTTATTCTAAACAAGCATTATAAAGTAGTTGAATGATTTTTATTGAGAAGCCCTCAGTGTGGATGTTGTATTTATAGTGACCTCAAGAATACAAACCTCCAAAATTACATCTACTACTAACTAAACCTTTAATAGCCAATTAACAAAAAATATGTATATAGCTCTAAGATTAAACAAAATTTAGAGAATATGCTGTTACAAAATATATTTTGACATATTTCCTAAGAAGCAATTAAAACAGTCATTTATGCAGAATTATTTACAGGGGAGTCAAAGTGTATCAGTTTTAGCACAAACCAGCATATTGGTTTGAATTCAATAAAATATTGGCGAATATAAGTTTGTGACAAGGAACTCTGGGGTTTAGTAAACTTAAAAATGTTCTATACAATCATTAGATGAATCTAAATTATATAAAAAACCTGTCTGAACTGGTTAATCTGAATCATTTAATGCATTTCATTGTACTTATAAGTTCAGATCACCAAGTCAGTGGTACATACAAGCTGTGAAACAAATTACCACTCTAATCTTTCAGATACAATAAGCACAGATTAACTGAGTCTGACTGTACCTAATCTATACTTACAGAGAGTTTGTTCTTACTTCAGTACTATCTTTTTAACAAGCACATATACAAATGTGCTAAAACAAAAGGCAGCAATTATAAATATTTACTAGAATGACCAGAACTGGTCCTTGAGCATAACCATCCTGTCATTCATTTTTGGAGCCATATTTTCACTAATTTGTCTTCTGGTTTTAGTAGTCTTCTGTCTTATTAACTTGGAGGGTTACAGATCATCTGGAAGTTTCACACCAGCATAGGAAAGGAATGTCTGTTTGATGCAGTCTGGAGATAAAGAAAAAGTTGTACTTCAGTTCATCACTGTGACTCACCAGAAGCAGCGTTGCTAAGTGACCAGCAAACCTGAACTGCAAGCAGAACAGCAGCCTCCCCACCCCCCACGTCAGGATGGGAGAAAAAACCCAAAAAATTTACTGTTATTTTGTTATGATTTCAAAAGAACACCTGAGAATATTTTCTAACTGTAGGGGTGTTATTTGTTAATTATTAAAACTAATAATCAGTATGGAGAAGTCACTGTAACAAGGACATTTTAATGTGATAGCAATTGATTTGTACTTCTTGTTTCAGTACTTAAGATGCTTCAAAAACATAATATTTATGTGTTCATCTCTCTAAACACTCCACAGACCTTATGAGCCCACAACCCGCACATCTCAGTGGTGCTTACAGGTAAAGAAAAAATTCAAAGCCACTGAACTTAGCTAGGACAACTCATTAACTTCAGTAAACGCTGGGTTAAACAGTGTTTTGTCCCAATGCAGAATTTTAACTGCAGACTGCATTATCTTACTGTTCTCTTCAAACTACAGTTCTCAAACACCATTTAGTCCTAACAACTTTTGTAAAATAGTATTTTTAAACTGTATTAAACTGAAAGCTAACATATTTTCAGTCTCACCTCAACAAATGTCGGTATTCTGAAGAGACTACCACAACACTGAGAAAAGAAGCCATATGTAACTACTGCAAAAAGGCAATGCTGCCATGTAGCTGCCAATTTAGTTTGGTTACTAAAAGGCAATATAGGCCTCAGTTAATTAACTCACTGCAAAATTTGGAAAAAATGGCACATTTAAAAGAAATACTATGTCACAGTTATGTTAACAGATTTTTTTTCATAATCAAGTGTGTATTTTATAGCACACATTCATCATTAGCTCTTTTTAAATGTTTATCACTGTCTTACTGATCCTGTGACCAATCCTGGAGAAAATTTATTAAAAACTTTTTATTTTTTTGCAGCAAACATGGCTTCTAAGGTATCTCAAAATGCAGTCTTTAAGAGTTTTTAGTAAAGTGCAAAGAAATGAAAACGCTGCAATACTTAATTCTAGGCTTAAATTTATCTTCTCATGGAATTTAAATAAAAAAAGCTGAATGCAAATAAAGACCTTCGGTTTAAATTACATACTGAAGTCCAATAAATCCACTTAACGGATAAATAGTATTAAAAAAACAGGAGTGGGTATGTGCCAGATTGATTAGTCAGCTACCTGAAGGATACATAAAGCACATTGTTGCATACACAATAATCATACTTGTACATGACTGTCTTAATCCAGTCATGTAAAGCGAGACAATACTCAGCTATTGTTTGCATGTTCAGACCCATGTCAATCAGATTTAATATGCAGGCAGATTAGGGCTTCCTAACTTGCTGACAACAGGTTGACTACTAAAGCCAGTTTTCCAACATAAAGGACAGTATCCTGACAGCGGCAGATGCTGTTTCTGAAGGAAAAGCAACATGTTCCTCTTCATTTTTGTTACTGAAAATGAGTTCCAAGGAAGACTGGAAGCAATGAGGATGCATTATTTACTTTCAAATAAAAGACTTCAGACATCTCCAAGCCCATGAAAAATATATATACAATATTCATGACAGATGTTCAAAAACCATGCAACTTTGTGACAGAAGTTTGATTATTTATTTTTAATATTTCCTTCTTCTCCATTTTCCTGGGAAAGATAACCTCATCACTAAAAACTGCTTACCTTCAGTACAAGAAAAAAAATCTTGTTCTGTGAGCAGCTGCCATGCTTTCAGACATATTTCTGACTTTAAGATAATTAACAAAGCCTCGAAAGAACAGAAGGAGTCCTGAAAGTGTAGAAAATGCACAAAATTGAGTATATTAACATATACATACTATCCCACATTATTCTTACTAACATAATTTTTAAAATAGCCTAAAAAGTAAATTGAAGACTTTGTTTGTCATTCACAAATTCACCAAGCAAGTCAGCTTTTATCTTGTGATACAAAGATTCAATTTTATGGAAGCCTTTTCAGAAATGTTAGTGATTTTCAGTTCAAGTATCATCTGCTAAAAAGACTGCATGAAAATACTTATAAAGAAGAAAAAAATCACAAAACGAGTCTGATTTGCAAATTCCTTTCAAGTAGAATTCTCAAAATAAATTACTAATGTGTTAGAAGACTATCTGGTTCACAAAATGTACTTTTAGCAATGTATACAATAAATGTACTGCAAGTCAAAAGAGGTAAAAAAAAGACAGTAAGGATTGCTCTAGCAAGAAGCCAATAAAGAATTATAGTAGGTAGATTATGACTTGGGATTTAACCACCTATGAAAAAACATCTGTCCAAGAGACGGAAGAACAATTGCCAAAGAAAATTACTCAACATATGTCAGTATTACAGGTTTTGTCAACTCCACATTTCAAAATCTTTTAAATATTTCCATTTCACTGCATTTGAAAGAATATTTCAGCTAAGAGGAAAAAAGATGTACACAATAGTCACAGAGAAGTTACAATAGCAATAATGGTACCTTGAAGATATATGCTTATGTGAATATACACATGTGCATTAAAACTCCAAAGGTTCAAATGAAAATCTAAACTGAGATTTTACAAGTTCAGCAAAGGATTTAATTCCTTTCTTTCCTACATGATGCACTTTTTCTTCCTTCTGTCTGGGATGAGCTCCTGATTTTTTCCAATGATCATTTCTTCCCTAAATGATTTTTGTTTGTGATTTTTTTAACTTTCCTTTTGCTTTTTTTAAACCAAAGCTTCATTAGGACATGCATGCAAGCAAAAAAAAAAAAAAAAAAACACAACAGAGAATGCTCTGTTAACCAGTGGAACTTCAACTAAGCCAGACACATCTCTGTGATCAAGGTGAATTCTGCACAGAGAAGAAAGAAGTAAGATCTTGACCACAAGTTTACTACAAAACCTGCTACCCAGAGGCTACCAGAGGTAGTCTCCCTTTCAACTGAAAAGAAGCTGAAACAGAAAATGAGGGTAGGCAGCTCTTTAGGTGGTTGATAGCATACTTTCTTCATTATACATGTTGGAAAACTAGTCCAAGGTCAACCCATATTTTACATTTCTCTGTTAAGGGAAGAAAAAAAAAACCACCCCACTTTCCATTGTGTTCCTCAATAAGAAACATTGGTTAGCATTTAAATTTAAAATTTAGAATTGTCTCTCTCCAGTTTTTTCACTGTACATGACAGCTCTTTGGAATTAGACCACTTTGCTTTTCCATGAGATTTTTCCAGATGCTGAAAGAAGGAGAAGGAGCAGAAACAGACCAGTGAACACCAGAAGAGAGAAGATGGCAGTAGGTGGGCTCAAGGGTGTCAAAGGGCTGTGCAAAAGAAAGGCTTCAAATCATTCATTTCTGAAGAGATGCTGATCATGCTACTTTGTGTGCTCTAAGGGAAGGTTATCGAAAACAACAAAACACAGATCTGGTTGTCAGTGTTCCTATGACATGATAATACTCCTCCGTGTTGATAAGTAGCTTTTTTGGGTTGAATCCTTTTGTGTTGTTCTAGCAATCCCATGTAGCCACTTCATCAGTTTAAAAACATTGTTGGCATATTTCATGCAAAACATACATAAGACAAGGGAATGCTGACTGTCAGATGCACACTGTATGCCTCAGAGTGACTTTTATTCCAAGGCATATTATAAACTTTGTGATTTAAAGAAAAAAAAAATCTTCAGACACATCAGACTAAAAATAACGTTTTCCCAAATTAAAGTGAGCTACTTCCTGAACATGTGCAAAAGACTAGTGAAAAAAAAAACTACAGCTTTTTCCATAGACATGCAGGGGCAGGGGGAGTGCTAGGGGAAGAACACGATCTTCGTCCTAGTGAAAAAAGGTGTAAAACCTCAGTCTCAGGCACCACAGGGCTTGGTTTTAATTAAAGACTTGTCTGGAGATATTTGTGCCTGCAAAGTCATTTCACTTCAATGTCTGTTTGTGCCTGCAAAAAGTCATTTCACCTTCTTCAATACAATAACCTAAAACAATACAAAAACATTCAAGGGACCAATGCTGTGATGTGTTAAACATTTGCAGTTTCTACATATTTCAAGCAACCAAGTGCACCACAGCAGAGCAAGGTGAGCATTAGAAAGTCTGATGAATGCCCTTGAACACTACTAAAAGGCAGATAGAGAAAGTTTTAGGTAATGTTTAAGACTTTTGGCATTTCTTGCAAGATAAATAGCAAGTCACAAACAGCCAAGATCTCAGAGTTGGTGTTTTTTCTTAATTTACTCAACACTTCATTCTAACATTTGCTGTCAGCCACTTGCATCAATTGACTCAAAGGGAAGAGTGCCACCTACTGAACCAGCAACAGTTTAGCATGTTTCCAGAGCTGGAAACAGAAATTAAAATGCATAGCAGCATTCACTTCTGTAAAAGAAAATCATTCCAGATTCCGGAATATTATTCAAATTACAAAATTTCAAATTATTCAAATTACAAAATCCACAGTTGGAAAAAAGGTATAGTGGTTGGAGTTTGGTATACCTTCATTATAAACAAATAGAAGAGCAGAATTTGATGTGCGTAAGCCTTTGAACATGGGCAGGCAGAGCTCTTAAGAGAAAGCTGACATCATGGGACCACTGTGATCAGCAAGCATGAAGCCATTCTCTCATCCTACTGAGCAACTGCTGATGCAGTTTGCATTTCAAAGGACTCAAAAAGGACATTTTGTGACCTGTGCACAAGACAGCAAACTCCACCTTCCTGGGTTCGGTCACATTTCTTAAAATTACAACTCTAAGTTTTACACATAATCACGTATGCAGAACAACATTTTTTGAGCTGAAGGGTATTTGAATTGTCCATAGTTCACACAATAACACTACTATGGTAACCAATAACCTCATGAATACTATGGAAATCAAAACAATGCACAAAACTATCAGCAGCTAAGGAAAAGCACATAGCTAAACATGAGACAGAACTCTTATTTACAATGGCATGATTCATCTTTGAGTACTTCCACATCAAAACACAAATTAATTCAACTGCCACTTACCAAGTACGAGAAATATCCACCAAAGCCAGTACTGCCCATTGAAGTATCCAGTAAAATAATCTGAAAACTGAAATTCATACATGAGGCTTAGCTGCAGTAAGATAGATGACTAAGACATATTTAATGCAAATAGAGAAAGCATGGAGGAAAAAGCAAATTAAAATAAAAGCAGTGTATCCTACTAAAATGCAAAACTAGTATTTGTGCAGCAGTTTAATACACAAAACACTTCTAGTGTCAGCTGGTTTGTGGCAAAGTAATTCAAAATATCTACAAAATATGTGTGTGTACCTACATAAAAATATATACATGAAAAAGGCACTTGTATTACTTGCCAGTAATCCAATGTTTTTTATTATAATGAATCACCACTTGTTGATTTTCCTTTTTTCCCCCCAATACTTGCTATCCCAAACACATTACAGCAGCCTGCTGCTTTAGATATTAACACGAAAAGCCACATTAGTTTAATCTTATCAGACAGGGATGTTCTGCTGACCCCGCAAAAGAAGAGCTTTTGACCTTCTGTATACCCCCTACTGTTAATCGCTGCCACGAATACCAGCCCCATAAAGACCCCCAACTCATTAAAGTCTTTTCATTTTCAAACCAGCATTCAGTTCCCAGCAGCGAGCTGAACGCAGCTAAATGAGCCTTGAAGTGCCATTTCAGCTGCTCCTGCGAGTGACCATGGCAGGCAGTTTTGTCCTCCCTGTGATGTGGGAGGCAGCTGGAGGGCAGGGTGTGATCGTACTGGAGACAGGTATCTGTGCCTTTACCAGACTCCAGACTTCATGCTTCACTGATAAAAAGGCTAATCAAATGTCTCCAAAACCCACGCAAAAAGTAGAAATGGGAACATGTGTGAAGAGTTGCCAGAAGGAATAAAATAACCTACTTAGCAGCTCTGCACACTTTCCATACACTTCCACCCTGCTATCATTCATTATGTTTACTGCATCCTGACAGTGCTTCCCATTTGCCCTTTCTAGGACATTTCAGTATATCAACCAAGAAGTAGTGGGGGGAAATAAAAAGCCCTCCAGAACGCCCACAAAAACAACAAAACAAAACAAAACACACCCAAAAAAAACCCCCTAACAACCAAAATCAACCAAACAAAAGATACTGGGTCACATATGCAACCAGATAAAAATCCAAGACATTTAAAGAACTCTAGGTATTGTTGGCTTTTTTCTTCAATTAATCCACATTTTTTCCAGAATAAAGCCAGATCATGTGAATTCTTGAAGAGTTTAATCTTATATACTCTATTCATTTCTATCATCAAAGAAAAAAAGAGCAAGAACAGAATTGCTAAGTTGAACTAAAGAATTGGTATTTACATTATCCCTATATTAATACTCAATTCCTAGGATTTTGACAACACACTGACATTGATCCCATCTCACTTGTTTGTCAGTATTTTCAATTCAACATCATATATGTGTTTATATATATATACACACACGAATACACTTCTCCAAAAGTTACAAGTTCATTTAATAGGAAAGAAGATTTACTAAAACCAGTAATCAAATACTTCGCCATGTGCATTACTCTCCTCTCCTACTCTCCTTGGGCAGAAACAGCCATGGCTGCAGAACTTCCGCAAAAGTAAAATTGTGCTTTTGTTCCCTGTGCTCTTCCTTCTCCCCAGTAAAAACTGATACAGATCAGGCATATGTGAATTCAGGCTGTTTAGACACTAAAAAGTTTTGTACTACTGAACCTGAGTGAAAAAGGGCGACACAGACCTTCAAAAGAGCTTGAAAGAAAGGAATAGAAAAATTTGGTGCACACAGGCCTGCTTGTGTGTCACCATTAAAATGGCTTTCAACACACACCTCGCAAGCTTTCTGCCCTTGTCTCTAGGAAGGGAGACAACAGAGCAACATGATCATCTTCACTATGAAAAAAACCCACCCCTGAGGTCTTGGAATTGGCCAGCTCTTATATTTTTGACTTAGTAGTGGATTACATACAATAATTTAATTATAGCCTAGAACACAGTAATTCTACAAGCAAGTTTATTATATATTAATTTTTATGTTTGTTTTGAGCACATTTTCCAGCAGAGAGGAATAATAAAACTGACATAATGAGCAAGTTCTGCCCTCTCTTTAGCATGCCTTAAGGGAAGCTGAAAATATCCCCAGTGAATGCATAGTTGAAAAATTTATGTCTTCTCTCTCCATTAAGATAAATTCCATCTCAGCCCCTGAATTCCAACAAATACACCAGAACCACATCTGGTCCAGCAGCATTCCCCTGCTCTGAATGAGCAAAAAGGAAATTAAAGAAAAATCTCTAAGAAGGATGCAGCACATGCCCAGGAAGGACCATGCAATCTTTCTGCAACTTTTCTACTCACATGCTAAAACCAAACCAAGTTATTAACACACACACACAAACAGGAAAAAAAAAATTAAGAAGCCATTGATGGCAGAACATAAAAGTTACCTAAGTTAACCATGATCTTTTTCTTCATTAAAAGGGATGAGAGTTTAAATGTTGTGTCTCACAGAATTGAAGTTCAGAAAGCAGCATTACATTTTATCTAGCATCCACTTAGCTAAGTAACTTGCATTTGGCTGATATACCTTTTGGAAAAGTATGTAGTTTTGCAGTGAAAACATCAAGAATCAAGCATTTAGGTTGGTAAAAATGTGACTAACTTCAAGTTGGATTTGATCCCATATGTATCTTACAAGGAATAAATGAATCAAATACAAAGAAGAAATGCTTTCTTATATTTCCTTCCCAACAGGCCAAGACATTTATAAATCTTTTTTACAGGACACTATAATACCAGAGATATTTTAGGTACTTGCTTCACTTCTTCTGTAGACTTTTAAATACCTGTGCAAGGAATGAGTCATTCTGCATTTATTTTAGCGGAAATGTGAACATCAAATGCTATGTCAGGTAAAAAAAGAAAAATGAGTTATTTTTAATTCCCTTATTTTATCCTTGAATAAATTGTTATGGGTTTGTTCTACAGAGTTTGTACAGTGTGAATCAAGAAACATACCCGTACAATGAGAATCCATTTGATCAGGGAGAGCCCAAATCCACAGATTGCACCATACCGTCCAGCTATGGTATTTGTTATACAGAAGGATAAACAAAAGCCAATCCAGTTGAAAATAAACGCCACTATAAAATAAAAGAAACAGTAGCTTCTGTTAATCTGTATAGCTAAGCAAACAGACTTAACAGTAATTTCACTTTTAAACTACTAAGGACATGCTTACACAGTCAGTTAATTCCCTTCCGGTAATTCAGGCTTTCAGAGATTGACTTTGAACCCAGACATTCCCCATGGTACAGTCACTTAATGACAAAGCAAATGGTAAACAGGCTGGAACCTACTACTTTACACAAGAGAAAATTCCAACATAAAAGAAAGTATTACACTGCAATAGACACCTAACCAGATTATACTGGACATGAAGGGTAAATTCACAAAAAGGATGTAACATACAAAATTTGGATGAAAACAAAGAAGAACCCTTGCTACGCTTTTATAACCAAAAATATAGTTATATGCACACATAGGTGCATGTATTAACTTTATCCAGTTTGGATCAAACAGAATAAAACTATCCACTGTTCCTCTGCAAACATAGTGTAGAAAGGAAGATAAGTTGAGAAGCTGATGTTTCATGGGTCTCCTTTAGATCTATATTCATGTCTTCTCTTTTAGATCTATATTCATAAGACATAAGAAGCCTTGGAAGTTTTACACAGAAGTTTAAGAAATCAATGAACAAAAAGAACATTGGGCATAACTACCCCTACTGCTTCAATTAACACTTTTACACAACCTCCAGTTTAACAACTTTAATTTTCATATCTGCAGATGTACTTGGCAATCAGCGTCATCATCATCTGTATTGACTTCAGGTTGCATACATTACATCAGAGTGTGAGCATTCACAACTAGGGGAATGTCCCAGCTTGGGAATCTAAAAAGAAAACCACTAAACAGAAGAGCTGGAGGAGCTGGTAGAAGAAGGCAACTCAGGAATTCTGGAGAGGACACGACAGTGGAAAACTGAAAACATTAGGGAACTCCACAGTAAACACAACAATCACAGAGGATGGAAATGGGGCAGAGGGGAACAAAACCCCTGTCCACAAATCCTTCATGTTTAAAATCTCAAACTTAGCTACGTAAAATTCAGACATTAAATCATCTCAGGAAAAATAAGTCTGTCTCTTCAGTTGAAGTTTGAACACACAACTAGGAACAAAAAATTGCTCAATAGTTTTCTTTAATTAAAGCATTTTGAAGTATTATCTATAAAAAACAACTATTCTTATACTTTAAAACCTTCTTACAATTCTTCCAATAATCCACATGAAGATGCAATGATATGCTCACAAATGCAAAATTAGTCTGTAAAACCACAGCAGGATTCCATGAACTGTAAAGAAACTGAAGTTCCAAGACAAGTTTTGGAAAGCTTCAAATCAACATAGTAATTTAGTACAAGTGAGAAAACATCTTGCTTTGGTCAGACACGTGGGTAACAGATGGTGGCAACAAGAATTCTTACTTTTATACAGATTACTAATCTAAAAGGACCCCAAAAAACAAAATGAGAAGAAAACAAATACAAAAACAAACAAAAAAAAAAACACCCACCCACAACTTTGAACAGATGCTGATCCAAATTGGAATATGCAGTGGAAAAAAACCAAAACCCTAAAAAAAAACCCTCTAAAAAAAACTGCTACAGAACAACATTGGGACCCTAATATTTACCTATCTTTCCAAGACACCTTTACATATTAGAGAGCCTAGATAAACTGTTTTGATTTTCCTATTTTAAGCAAGCTCTCCAAACCCACCATCTTTTAACAGTAACAGATTTCAAAAGCTCCTTATTCAATGCATTCTCTGATCCTGTCTCGGTGTAAGAGCTCAATGCTCTTTCTCCCCACTACTCAAGATACAAAGGGTGACTTTGATTACGGTTCCAAAGACAGGTTACCTATGTTAAAAAGGACACAGGATTGACATGTTTCTAATGGTCTATGAGGAGTAGAGGAATTCGCAGAATATGTACAATTTTAATAGATATATATTTTTAAAAATTACCTCAACTCATTTGTAAATGTATTATAAAAATTAGAGATTTCCCAATCATAAATATAGGAGGGGAAAAATTTGGTTTTTATAATTAAAGATGAACACTGACAATTTTACCCTACTTTCAATCTGAGCTAAAGGAATATTCAGAATAAAATCCACAGTGACTGCATAGGTATTTGATGGACATTTAACATCAAGGTAACTCTTGAAAGTAAAGGCATCAACATGTTCCAGTCTTGTTCACAGTAAGGGTGTTTTTCTCTTTAATCACTCTGCTGTTCCACCAAGTTACATAAGCAGTTAATGCCAGCAGAAAAGACATAAACCTTATAAAACTTGTAAACTATGCAAGTTCAAACATTCCAATAAAACTGAGTTATATACAAAAGAAAAATCTCATTATTTAAGATTTTATCTGTAACCGTTTGCTAGAAAACTTGTACAGTGAGGACCTAATCAAAACTTTGTGTCTTCAGCAGCATAAGGAATATGTTACTTCCATCTCTCTAAAACTCAGGCAATGTATTAAGGGGATTTTCCCAACACTGCCTTGGTGTTGCATCATTTTAATAAACTTAAGATGGGCAACAATAATATATACATGTTTTCCATCTTTCCCATTACTTCTCTCTCACATCCCACGTCCTACTACTAACTCCGAAAATCATTCTCCTTGTCTCATTCTGGTTAAAATACATTATTTGCTCTCAGAAATGCATCTCCAGCTTCTGAGCAGACTACAATTCCTTCCAATTGCTTTTCTCTACATCAAGATCAGCCTCATTTGCTTATCTGTACATCTTTTTCCACCATGTGCATCCATGCGTATCTTCCATCAGCTGTGCAAGTTCTGAGCTTTACAGCTTACACTGCATCTGGTAAAAGTTACTGCAGTTAATTCCTGTCTCAACTTATTGCAGTGAAAGTTGTTCATAATTGTCATCCCTATGTGGCCATAGAGAAGCCACAGCACAAGTTCCCCCATCAAACAGAGGGAGAAAAGAGATTGGTGAGGGGAGTAACCAGTAAAAGGAATTATGTACTAATTTCTCTAGAATTACCAACTTCCTTCTCTATCTGCTAGAGACAACTAACTCATTGTACAAGTTCCTTGTTGGAACAAATGCTATCCTCCACTATTTTTCTGCATCCACTCACTTAGTGAAATGTAAATGACACTGCTTAGCTGTTCAAGAGATGGCCTCATCCTTCATACCACATTCGCTTCCATGGCATTCCCACACAGACAATGTACCTGCCATGACACTAATACATGCTACCATAAGGAAAGCCATTCCTGAAACTGAGGGGAAAGCATCTAATGAGCTGCTACAACCACATAGTGATCCTAACTAGAAAAGCACTCTTAACTTTCGCTTGCCCATCCTCTTCATGCAGCCAGGTTCTGTGTGCATCCTGTAGATCTCCACTGCAAATCAAACCACTGCAACAAGAATTGTTTTCTACCCCGAAAGTGATTACATTCCTACTTGAGCCCAACTTTCAACTACTGTAAACTTTCCTTTAAAAAATTTCAGACATTTAGATGAAACTCAAGCTGACTGCCCTGGCATAATGATTTTACTATATACTTTTGATACTCTAGCACCATTCAGACAAGTGGGACTGATAAAAGTCTGATGTTTGAATTTTATACCTCCTAAGGTGATGACAAGAGGAGAGAGTAAGTCTATATTAATGTAATTCACCTAAAAAAACCATAAACATTAGCATTATTGCCTCATGACAACAAAACTCATAATGAAACACATAAACTGCTTTTTGGGAGGAGGAGGGTTGGACTAAAGGTCTTTTTTAATAAAGAGTGTTCTTGATCCAACGCAGCGCCTACATTTATGCTGTATTTCTCCTTAAGGTTTTCAGTAAGATAATCCCAGCCAAAATACAAAGTACAAGATTTTTGAGTTGTTCATGTTAAAATACATCAGATGAAACGATAATGACAAGCACATTACATTGTGATTTTTCCCCAGTTGCTCTAGCACTTCACCTGCTGATCTTTTTTACTTAGCTTTCCACAGCTACACATTAATCACTTGTTTTAAGTTTACATTCAGTGCCATGAAAAAAAGCCATCAAAACTGATCTGAAGCCTTACGTTCCAAATTTTAGCCATGGCTCAAGCCTGTAATAAGATTATAATGGCAACTACATATAAAAAAAGCAACTATGTTCAGTTATAGTCTTTATTCTGCAATTTATTTGTTCATTTACTATTTTAATATGTAACAAAGAGCTTAATGCTTTATACCTGGCCTAGACTTACTAAGCATACTGCAATAAATAGTCCTCTCCAGGTCTTCATGCAGCACTAGGAATTGTTCTTCCCATTCCTGCATACAATTTGTTCCATTCATTAACTGGGACACATCTTTGCTCCATCCTGATGGTTCACCTACATACTAATGATGATTACTAAAAGTATTAGCTATCAGTTTCCACAGAAAACAGACAATTTTTTTTCTCAGTGGTTAATGTTCAGAAACATTCCTTGGCAACTTATTCCTACTTCTTCATTATTCTTGTTGCTGTTTTTCTTACTACCCAACTAGAAGATTCCTCATTCCAATTGTTTTCTATTATATCTAACACATACAGGAAAACTATGGAAGTCAAATTGTTTCTACAGCAAGAAAGAAGTTAGGTGATTGTGTATGAAGATCAATCTGCCTCCCCTAATAACCAGAGAGAAATAAGCACTCAAAACAGTTCCTCTATCTCCCTCCACTATTTAAAATTTTAATGAAGTGATTTCCCCTCAGCTTCTCTTGCATGACTAAGGGAAACCTGCATAACATTTCTGATGCAGGCATACACAAGTCAGGCTTCCTAAAGTAACACAGAAGAATCTTCCATGGGAAACTCAACCATGCTTACCCCTCCTCAGAAAGCATACACCAGAAGGCTGTGCTCACCCTGAGCTTGTGCTACAACTCTGCCTTCCAGCTTGGGCCCAACTGAAACCCCCAAAGTAGGTATCCCAGCTTGTGTGCCGTTTATTGACTGTTTGAGGCGCCTAACAGTTTGAAAACTGTATGAACATTAATTTACAAAACTCTGGTATGGTTATTTTCTGTTCAAATATAGCGTCTAGGACAACATGTACATTTACATTTCCCCATAAAACAAGATTTTATTGCTTTGAGTTGTATACAGTGCTTAAGCAGCTGAGATGTTCAAAAAGAACAGGTCAGATTTCTGGATGAGAATTTAAGCTTTGGTTGTACTACTGAACACTTTTCTCCATTTTTGCCTCCTTATTAACCCATCTGTGAAGTTCAAATTCATTTTTTCTGTGTTGTAAGGACAATCCAAAACTCCCTTACATGGTTTCAAAGAATCCAGACAAGCCCCACAATTCCTCTTGGGGCCCACAGGAAAAAAGGTTGGTTCTAAAGCATTCCTTAAATATAAAGGAAAACCATATAAGCCTTTTATTAATGTCCAAAAGGACCTTCTTCAGGTAACATACCAGGATGAGTTTATCATAAGTCAAAAGACTTCCACTACAGGCAGACTAAGCATGAAAACCAAACCCTTTGGTCATGACAGTTACTTGCTCTATCATAATTACAGCTGTGTTCAAAATGGAAAGAAACAGCTCAGAAATTCCTCCCTTTTTTTGTGCATACAAAAAAATACTAAGAAACTCACCCACTAATAACTTCCTCTGACATTCTGAAAAATTTCTACTATGCTGCATAAGGCACAGCTGACTTAAAAATACGTAATAAAAAACACATTAAGTGGTCTGATAGCATTTTTTTTTCCTTTTTGCATTCATAGCAAAATTAATATATTCACATATATATTCATTTCCCTCAAAATGAGAAGCTGACAGACATCAGCCCTGACCATTAGACAACTCACCAACATAATCACAGGCTTCAAGAGCAACACCAATTTCTTGAAACACGATTTTTCCATTAGAAATAAAATAGGTTGTTATCCAAATTTTTTCACCAAGTTTCTGCATCAAGCAAAAAACCCCACCTCTTCATGCAAAGGACTTCTCTTCCTTAGTGTCTATTGTCTCTTTCTTTTAATTCTGCTGAACAGAACAACACTTTATAGCTTAGATGGGAAACAAGCCTGTAACTGGCATGCACCAGACTCCTAAAATAACCTAAAACTCCCCAACAAACAATAAACAGATCTGGCCACTAGATGGCCTCGCGACAGCAATTTTATGCAACGTGGGCAGGTACCACTAGATGGTGGCTACATATCACTAAGTGACTGCAATATGTAGGTAAGTTCAGTAAAAAGTTTATTTTACTACACTTCACTTGAATAAAATGAAATTAAAGAATGCTAACTTACTTTTATACTTAAAACAAAGCTATCTTCCCCCACTTCCATCCCCAAGATCTTCCAAAGCTGTACTTGACAGTCAGGGGAGAAGGTGGGAGAGCACAATTGGAACAAGCCGTTTGTTCGCTCTCCTTTCACTAGAGAACAGTTCCTGATACAGTTCTCCTACATCTTAACTATGTGAGGGAATTTATTTGAGGCTTTCTGTGATCTGCCACCTCTACCTGCAGTGTTTAGAGTTATCCCACCCTGGAAAAAAATCCCAAAAGATAGCCTTACTGTAAATTTCATTTTAATTACAGCTCTCTTAAATCTATATACATCAGCTTTCTGGAAACTTTAATCTCCTTATTGGACCAACGTGAATACCTGACCCACTATATAAAATATACCTTCATTATGTTGAGCTCATTTTTCATTTAGTTCTCCAATTTCCTAAGGAAAACTACTAACATTATAGGTCTATTACTATCTGTAACTGTTTTTGTGAACTCCTCATACTCTCAGCACAAACAGCAAGTAAAATTTATCAATTTCCCTATGTAACCAGTATCCATAATAACCAACACATCCCGATTAAACACATTCTTGCATAAATTCCTTACAATGTGTAAGCACTCATTTTGTGCATTTCCTTCATAGGCAAGCAAAGTTTGCAATAAAATAGTCTCAGAACCATCAAGAATAATTATGATCTATGGAGTGTTTTTGTCCAATGTGTAAGAGTACTGCTATGTGCAGTCAGACTCAGCTCAATACCTATTTGAAGAGAAAGTTGCCAGTTTATCCAAGTAAACACTTGCATTCTTGAAGGTGGACACAAGGTTCTGGGAACGCAATTTTGGACAACTGTGACTTAAAGGACTTTAGACATATTAAAGCCAACAATCCCCTTGACCTCCAAGTGCAGTGCCAATGAAGGCCTAAACCAGAATTCAAAAGCAAGAACAAGTTCACACCATAAAGGACCTAAATAGGTTAAATGCAAAAAGTTACAGCACATAGAAAAGGGAGAGGAAAAAAAATGGTAAAAAGGAAAATGAAGTCACACCTCCCTTTGCCCCCAAGAATATACTCTTTCCATGATCCCATTTGGAAAGAGGTCAGACTACCAAAACTCACTACCTTGTGTCTTTATAGATTTGCTGTGTGAGACAGACACACATATTTTTACCCCAAGATGCAAACACCACATTGTCCCAGTACATCACACATCAACATGAAATAAACCTTCTGTGAAAGCATTGTAACCTGCATCTGTAACAGTTAAAGGGACTGCAAAAAAGATTACAGAAGAAAGAACTACTATGAAGCCTAGGTCGAAAGACATAATGGAGATTTCAGTGGATAATCAGCTTTAATTCTGATGAATTCTCAGCAGAACAGATATATCCCCAACACCAAGCTTCCATTCAGAGTGCCAAACACATATACTTCAGAAAGGGAAAAAATCCTCAGAATTTAGAAGGAAATAAGCAAACTAACACAGTTTCCTTGTAGAAGCAGCTTCTAGTTGCTAAATCTAGCTTTTCTTAATGCAGTACACAAGTTACAAGACATGCACAGAGTGCACACAGTACATGATGAAGAGTTACAGGAGGGCTGCTCGCAAGCAGAGCTTACCTGAAGACAACACATTTTTATATGACAGTGGTTAGTTCAACCTGAAAATGAGCATGGTTGGATTTGTTCCAAAAATCCGTCCAAGGCTGTTTGATTCACTATGCTAACATCAGCAACTTTTATACAGCACATCTCTCTCAATTTTTTTCTAGTAAAAAATCAATTGCCAGATTACTGTGACCTGGCCTTTAATTCAGGCTGGTGATCCAACTAGAAGATGACAGAATTTCCAGTGCTATACCTTCAAGCATTTACTATGATTTTGCTTTGTCCCCTTATCTGTGACAGATGCCACAAAAAAAAAAAAAAAAGGCAGGATATTTGCTGTATCTGGAACAGGAAGTGTTTATATCTGTGCACAGGCAGAAAAATCTGTTCATTACAGTACATTAATGCAATTTATCACAGCTCTCTTTTATATTCCATAGAAAAAAGGTACAATTAATATATACCTCAGTAGGTCTGGGATACAAGATAACTTACTGAAAAATGCCAACATGAAGATGCCATCATTGCCAACTCTAAGCTGATCTGCATCACTGAAATCATCCCGAGGTGGATACTCTTCTTCCTGGATTTACAGGTTAGTGATAATTTAGTGAAAAGTTTGGAATAACTATCTATAGGATAAAGTATTAATCATGTTTCTAAAGCTAGAAGAAAATTGACATTTCTGTAACATGTCTACATAAAGGAAGTTTTAAAATAATAATTTATTACTACAAAACAAGTCTTATTTGTTGCTTATATTGACAGCGCCCAAATTTTCTGTAACAGTTTCTGTAGAAGATATGTACATACGGTCTATTCATCTTAAATGAAGCTAAAATTATTTCAGATCAGTACTTTGACAATCAAAACCAACTTTTTTTTTTTTTTTTACTGTAACTATCTTGATATGTAGCCAAACTACTAAATTTTTTTTTGAAAAGTCATCACACAGTATGGTCTATAGTTTTCCTGCTGGAAAGGTCTTCTAATAATTCCCTAAATATAAAATAAGTTACAGAATAAGGTTAGTATCTTAAAATCAAGTGCTGATGCAACAGCATTGCACTAACAAATTTTATAACCCACAGCAAAACATAAGCAAGGCAAAGAACACCTCCAGGGTCACTAGAGGGCGCGAGCACATTAAAAGTGTCTAAAGGGCTTCTAAACTCAAAAAGCACAGTACTTGAAGTCAAACAAAGCAAACAGATGTCAGTCAAAACGATCCAAAGATTTCTCCCATTGTGTCAAAATGCTGGACCTTAAAATACTGAAAGGGAGAGTTGCTTTGCTTCTCAGCACTCGATTTTCAAAAGAACTTGGCAGATATTATATATGCAGTTCTACGCACAGGTGAAACATTGATTCAGCTGTAGCCTGGCAACACAAAAGTTTTCACAATGACAGCACTTCCTAAAGAGCCTGATGAAAACTAAGACCAATTAAACACCATGTTTATACCTAAATGAGTAACATCAAAACAATGCAGGATGACACAAGTTAAATAATGCTGTCAGTAGCAGCAGTAATATGATCTTAACAGAAGCACATGTCACATTCTTTTCCTAATTTTTGCTCCTGTTACCATAATGTATTGGAACTGACATAAGAAATTACCTATAAAAACAAATGAAATCAAGAGAGATCAGTACAAGTGAAATTTACTTGGCTGTTTCATCCACAAGCACTTACTACAGAAATAATGTTTATGACTGAAAAGGCATTAAACAAGCACAGTTATCTAAAGCTCTGTCACATGTTCCCCTTTGCCAACAGAGCAAAATAATTTACCAGGGTATGGCAATTAGGTTAAAAATGTGCTCGAACGACTGCTGTACCAACTCAGAGCAGAGCAGCCAGCTTCACCCTTAGTAACATAGCCATGAAATTCCAGCTGTGCTCTGTATTTCAGATTAATTAACCAAGACATTGTATCAGGTAACTTACTTTAAAAACACTGCTATTCACACAGACAATTCCAAGGGAAGCACAAAAAGCCCGTTGAACAACAATCTTAAGGGGCTATAATTCAACTCCACATAACTTCAGGTGTCTCTAAATGGTCATCTTAAGTGACTAAGAAAGCATTAGTTTATTTAGCTCAACTTTGGTGCAGCTACAAGACTGATGGAAAGGAAGGAAATGGGAGGGAAGGAAGGTCTGAGAAGGCATTAAAAAAAGAGCTGTATTTGAATGCACTTATCTCTGAAATGTATTCCACAAAAGTTCCTTTTCAAGTCAGGACAAAAAAAAAAAGTATTTTCGATTTTAATTTCACAAGGTCTACAAAACCCCATACATAATAATTTTGGGCTTTTTTTTTTATACTGTCTGCTAACTACTGTATTTCATACTGGCATTTCCAAAACAATTCGTGAATTATGCTCCATGCAAAAGTTGCCTCAGAAAAAAGAAAATTTTGGTCAATGACAGTAACAAGTTTAGCAGAGGCTTCTCTGAAGCTTACACATGTGAGAAACACAGGTCAATAAGCACAGCTCAGGAACATGAGAACAGACGTTTGCAAAAAGCACTGCTGTATTAAGTGTGAACAAGTAGTAATTTATCACACTCCATAGAAAAGAAGGAGTAACTGAGTTCTCTTTACTGTCTCCAAAAACTGGCATACAAAAATTATGAGAGCGCTTAAGAAATTAAATACTTAGAATACTAAGAAATTACATCAGCCTATATCTACATCATTTAGGATTATGAGGTTTTATGAGCAGTCCCACAGACAGAAAACCCTAACTGACTGCTCAAGTCCCACTAATACTGGCTTTCAGTGCTCTCTTTTGATCTGATTGGTGCCAATTGCCCCAGTCTTTCTTCGAAATAAAATTGTTTGCCACCACGTACTGAGGAATGAAAATGGGCAATGACGAACAACTGTCTTCTATGCCGATGCTTACACATATTTTCACCAAATACTTCTGTTAGACAGTGACATGTTTATGAATGAGATTATATATTTTATTTATACTTTTCTTTTTAATAAGAAGTATGTAACACAACACACACAAATCTGTAAGATATTTAACACTGTTTCAGTATCTCATTGATTTTTGACCAATTTAGCCAAGTTAAGGAAGATGGACAGCATTGCTTGCTTTCTAAATAAGCTGACATCTGTAGAAACAGAAAATTTATTGCTCCTATGACCAGAGAAGCATCTAAACAGCAAATTATATTATCAGCATAAATGGCATGTCACACAGAGTAATTTCTCTAAGCAACAGAAGATCAAATGGTACACAGCATCTATTGAAGTTGAATCTATTAACTCCCCATAAACTACAGTGCTCTCTGTAGTATTCTGTAAGAGGAGAGGACTGTTTTTTCTCCTCAATGTTTTTTAGCTTTTTTCAAACTGAAATCTAGCATGGCATGTAGTGAGACAGCCACCTTTAATCAAGTAAAGAACCACTAAACTGATACAACTCTTCCCAATGCAGTGTTTACACAGAAAAACTTCTGAGGAAAGGAAAGGGTTAAATTACTTAATAAACCCCATAAATTATACCTTCAGCATACGAACCAATATGGAGAAATTAATAGTGGGGGGGGAAGGCACAATTAACTCCAGAAGCATTTGTTTGCCAGCAGGAAAATTCATAGCAAAGTCTAAACTAGAGAGAACTATACCATACCTCTGGACGACTGAGGAATATTTCATCAAACAGACTCCTAGATTCCCTAAACTGGGCGTGCTAAGCATGTAAAAACAGAAAAACATAAGACAAATGCAACTGAAAAGCATTAAGTAAAAGCCATTCATTGCAACATACAAACAAGTCATTAAACTGTTAGCAGTATTTTCGTCCATTTAAGTTGACCTTTCAAAACTGACCTTGAGAATTTGAAAAGAAATCGCCAGGATAACTAATGCTATCACTACTGATGACACAGGGCTAGTAGAATTTCTTTGATGAAATGAGACATCTGGGAGCATTTGAAAGGAATACATGTTTATACACAATCTATTCCTGTAAGACAAGCTACACAAAGAATTATAAAATTACTGAAAGTTTCAGTAAATGATTAGATTGTTCATTTTATCTGTTAATACAAGGCCTATGATGAAGTATTTAATATGATCACATTAAGGATCTTTTTTTTTAAGTGCCCTACATGATTTGGGGGAAAAAATATGAAAGCTGCTTATTAAGTGTCCTGCCCTTTCATGTCATTTTCCTCTCTTTTGCTTAATGAATAGATTTTTAACCTTCACTGCACACTTTGGAGTATACCATGAAAATTATCAGCTTCACACATCACTCAAAGTAACATTTAAGTCTTTCCAACTGTTCACATTATTGCAGTAAAGAGGCAATATATCCTCAGTTTACAAGGAAGAAACCAGAAGCACAGAACACAGCAGAGTTCACATCTGTAAGAGCACTAATTTCATAAGGCTGAAAATAAAAACTGAAAAAATCTACATGTTACATCATTTGTCTATGTTTTACAAAGTGTGTAACATGCAGGTCAGGCAATGTCTGCAGCTGTCACTTGTGAAAGTGAGATAACAATCAAACTTTGCACTACTGTTACATAATTAAGTTATTTATCTGTTCTTCCATGGGTATTCAAAGCTAAATCATTCCCCCAAAGATGGCAAACCACCACTGAAACTGTAACAAGCCTCTTCTTTCTTATTCCAACCATCTGCCACATTAAGGCAGTTTTATTACACAGCTTTAGTCTTTCTTGTAAGTCCAGAGGTAATAAATAAGGTAGGGATTTTGTGGCAGCATCACGTGGTAAGATAATTAAAACAGCAGTAATTAAAACTGCACTGGCACATAATTTTAATATAATCTACAAACTGAAACTCAGCTTCAGCATTTCTTACTTTTCCCCAAATCCCAGCTTTGCAATCTTAATGTTGTTTCTCTAATACAGCTTGTGTGTGTGCATGCATTTGCTTAAAAAAAAAAAAAGAAAAAAAGAGAAAAAAAAACCACAGAGGCAAACTGAGCAGAATTACTGCCAAACTTGAGCCCTTCAGCAGTCAGCAAGAATATAACTTTCAGATACACTGTGCAGACTTCTGATACTAACTTAGTACTGCCATAGGTCTAGAACCTTTTACTCAATCTCTGCATTAGGGGAATGATAGTATGTTCCTACTGATTTTTCATAAGTAAGTGAAATTCTTGTGGTGTCAGCATGTAGTTCTTCAATATCAAGTTCTCTGGTATGTTCTAGCAAAGCAGACTGTGAAAAAGTGTATTTTTCATTTCATCACTGTATCCAACTCTCCTGCCTCTTAACTCCAGATTCCTTTTCCGTCTCTACTCTTCTTTTCTCACATGCCAGCTTCAGCTCCTTTCCCAATACTACATTTTGTCCCCACTTGGGTTCTTTCTCCACCAATCCCGGTTTATCCTTTTCCCTTCTGTTTCTCATTTAAGTGTTTCTCTGTCCATACCATTGCTCTCCATTCATCCTTGCCTTTTCTTGTTTTGACTTGGACCCATCCTCTCTGATCTCTACCAGAGCCAGTTACCTCCTCGCTCAATCAAAACCAGACTTCTCACAACAGGTAAGGTTCAGAGGCTCAGCCGTTGTCCTTCTTCCCTCCATCCATCACTGAAGACAGCTGAATCTAGTGGCTTTCCCTTTCCCTTCTAACTGAAGGCTAAGAATAATAAAACTGCTTCAGGGCACACCAGAAATTGCTATTTCTCAGGTTCAGTGTTTTCACCAAAATCAGTGAAGAGCAGCCATAAGGTGTATCTACTTTTAGTTCTGTAATTCTAGTCTGATGCAGAACATTTGAGAATGTTCTCTGGGAACAGCACATCTTACATCCCATCCCCTTCAGAGCTATGAACAGCCTAAACTTTTTCATGCAAGACCATCTCCATGCATTTACAAAATTTGAAGCTATATATATCAACTGAGGAAACTCATTTTTCAAAAATCTGTGGTTTGACCAAAACCAGGCAGACTGTTTGAGGAAGGGCAAAAGATGTTTCTGTCACAGTGACCTGAACTTGTAAGAAAGAGTAAATAAAAGCTTAAAATGACAAGACAAAAAATACTTGTTGTTTTGATTTGGGGTTTTGTTTGTTTGTTTTGCTAGGTTTATTCTTGCAATTCGCTGAGCCTTAGACTGAGTTGTCAAGGGAGATTGCTTGTATGTCTGAAGTTTGAGCTTCCAAGGGTTCTAGATGTAAGAACAAGAATCTTGTGAGAGCTGCACATCCTGTCTTCAGTGTCATAGGTACTCTAAAAGTTAGGGTTTTGGTTGTTAATGCTCCAAGTTTGTAATTTCAGAATAAGGGTTTCATTCAGACCAGTACTTCAGCAAAAGTTTTACTTATGTGACAAGCAGTAAGCACAGACTACTGAGAATCCATGCTCCTGTTAGAGCAGATAAAATATTACAATGGAGATAATCCCATCACTGCTAAAATATGGCAAGTAACCATTCAAATCCCTGTGGTTTCCTACTAAAATCAGTCAAACAGATTTGTGTGACACCATCACTGGTGATGTTACACAAACCCACTTTAACTTTAGCTGTGCATACCTTAAAGTGAGTGTTGAGCACTCCGAGCACTGTGCAGCAGTCAAGGAAGGATCTGCCTCCTGCTGGGTGAGTAAAAGCTTTTTTCCAGCCACAAGCACACTGCAGCCAGTAAGGTTTTAAATGTATATCAAATGTAATCACATTTGATCTCAAGAAGGAGATTTTTAGTGAAAGAAGTGGAAGCCTTTTTTGGGTATAGTATATTATGGTCAATAATACCAAGCAGAACTTCCACATTCCAAAACTTGAGAGAAAATAAGAAACTTGCTTACAAAACTAACATTTATCACTAACTAGCAGATACCAATCTTCTATTTTGAAGACTGTATTCTTCTTAAGGTTAATTCTTACAAAACTAGAAACACTGAATATATGCCTATTTACTGTTTACCACAACTTGTGTAGGGGCTTTTTTGTTTTAAGTACTTGGAACATTTCTTTGAACATCAGTATTTAAGTTTCCATAGATCAAACAGCAGGAACCTTTCCTTTTAAAAACTATCTACATGATCTGGGGTCATGACCCTTCCACAGACTGTTGGAATTCTCCCTTCCTCTCTGAAGGTCTTTGGTAATTCTTTTGTTTCTACCATCCAAAACACTAAACAACAGCAATAATTCTACAAAGTAACATTAGTAGGGAATACCCAATTAAAAGTTGACAAAATACTACATAAACTATTAAAACAGGGCAACATTTGGCTTTTAAAGCTGTTTCGACAGCTATGTCTCTCAAAAGACTGAATATGATGTGCTTCTCATAGTATTTTACAACTAACTCACACTATCTATATAAACCTAAACAACCAAAATATTTATATCATCCACCCACCGTTATTATAGTAATGGATCATAATATGGGCCCAACTGTTATAAATTATTAGCCTAACACATTCCACAAAACTGAAATACAGCAGAACTGTATCACTTACTCGCTGGGCAACTTCAGCTGCAGCAGCTGCCATGGCTGCAGCTTTGGCCTTCTCTGCTTCATCGTACGTAGGAAGAGAGGTAGCTACACTGTATGGAGGTGGTACAGGATAAAACTCATTGTGTGTGTCTGTTCAAAATAAAGAAGTTGTTTTCAAACCAGAAAGATGTCACAAATATTAACTTTCACATGCACATAATTATTTACCCTTAAAGCATATTTTTTTACAGAGACTGAAACTGAGGATATCTGCATTTTAAGTTTGTAAAAATATTTTTCAAAGAAAAACTTTTAACAGCTTTGATGGTACTTTGAGCTGCTACTCAAGGCAGAAACCTTAACACAGATGCTGGCAAGGAGTCAACAAAGGAGTCAACAAACTTATGAACAAAAAAATCATATTTGTTTTGTTATATCCCTAGGCATTCCAACCAAATGCTTTTTATCCAGTCATACAAAAGACATACACACAAAAATCTTGGGGGAAAAAAAAAAAAGCTTTTAAATATCATTATCAATCAGTCTGGTAATAGCCATGCTGTATTCTTATTAGTGTGCCCTGGTTGCCAACTCCAGGTGCTCTCTGAAAAATCAGTTTTTCCAAGATTTCAATCTCAACACATTCTTTTAAAAAATGTTCCTTCCATCAAAATGGACCACAGACTTCATTCTTCTGTGTTGTAACAGTAAAACATAACTATATAGAATAGAATTATTAACAACATTTAATTAAAAGTACTTAAAATATGCCTTGGGCTTCCTCCTACAGCGAGCAGTAGTTCATTACAAGGCCACTTACATGGTAAAGATTTGTCAGCACAGACCACATGGTCAACGGATTTGTCAGCACACCAACACATGGATGTTATAGATAGGCATAATTCCACACACCTATGTATTATACTTGCAAACACTGTCTCAAAGAACAGGGACAGGAAACTGTTCTTTTAACCAACATTAAGAAAATTACTCCTAAAATATTTATTTGGCACACGGGAGACACAAATCCATGCAACTTTACTTAAACAGGAACTTCGATGTTGCCTGCTGTTAAGTCTCCCATATCCCCAAGAAAAGTCACAATCTCCTAAGAAAGGGAGCAGTGAATAAATGGATAAGAGACTCATTACTCATTTTTCATGAGAAGTTTTATCAAGAGCCTTTAAAGCAAAATTAACCTTTTCATGGCAGTGTTTTCACCAAATCATGTCACACACTAAAGAAGTCTGAGGGTTTTTTTTAATAAAGAGGCAATGAAAATTGCTAATGAGGTCTAATAATGGAGCACTACTCAAAGATGTAGATTAAATGTGGAAATGAACTACAAGCAGACTTAAATGTGGAAATGAACTACAAGCAGACTTAAATAAAACCTATTAAACTAATTAATGAATACCCATTTAGTCTAGCAATTTGGAACAATCAGCGTAATTTACAAGTGTGCTGCTTCTGACCAAACCAAAGGGCTGCACATCAAAGGACAGCTTTTTACTGCAATTGTGTGCATGGCAAAAAAAAATACATGGCAGCATCCGACCACTTTGAACCAAGGGCTGATTCATACCCACGTCCCTGACAACCTGCTGTGCAGGAAAAATACCTGAGGTTGCAGCTGCTTCCACAGCTATGCTACAGTAAGGTGGAGGGGAAGTATCTGCCTCGGGTAAGGCTCCTGTCTGCGGAGGCTGCGGAGTCTCTGCAGATGTCGAAGGCTGCTCAGCTGCTGAAGGCTCTGGGGAGTCATCCTCATTGTGAAGCTTAGGAGAGAAACACACACATTTCAGAGGCATTCAGGGAATACTTCCCATGACAACCTAATACTTGCAGAGACATGTTCAAAGAGAAACAAGATTACTCTCATCAACAAAACAAATTATTTACAAAACAGCACGTGACCACTTCAAGTGGTCCAGCTAAATTCTTTTAGGCAATCAGCTAAAGATTAACTTAACTGCCTTGCTTTTTTTGCCCCAGGAATGGTTTTCTTCTCAGTGATGTCCAGGGAGTCTTAAAAATCTGGAGTTTTCCATGTTTACTATATGGCAAAATACTACTATATGAATATATTAATACCATTATATTTTTGTTCTTATATACAGTCATAAAATGTATTAACCTATTTAAAAACCCATCAGGTGAGAAGTACTATTGTTTATTGTATTTATCTAGAAGAAAAATAATTAAGACATATTTCTACTTCTGTAACTGGGACTTTCATTCTCTTGCATCTTGTCAAAGAGCTTCTCCATGCAAATCCTAAGATTTCTCAAAATATTCAGCTTTTCTTTACACTCTGGAAACAAACCTTTCCAAACAAAACTTCAAGTTGCTGGTTGTTTGGGTTTTTTTCTTGATTAAGATGCAGTTTTAAAAAGACATGTCCAGTAAGGCATATACAGAAATAAGAATTTGGATAAGGAAGAATGTTGATTAAAACTGTCAGATCCAGCAGCTACTATCTTTTCTTAGAGAAGATATTTTTGACTCTTTTAGCTAACTTGATAGTGCCTAGATAATATGGTAAAGCTTTTAAAAAGAAAGAGTACTGGAATTAAAAAAGTGCTAGTTCCAGTAGTGTGAACTACAAGATAATATGCCTAGAAGGCAACAACTGAAGCACCACATGTAAAACCCAGACCAAAAAATAAGATTAAGTTACATACCTAAAAGAAGAATTCTGTAATTTCAAATTGGTACTTCTTACAAACACCCTACAGAAAAATATTACTTCAGTAACAAATATTAAGAATAGAACTACAATTATTTCCTATTAGGCAAAGCACAATCATGTTACAGGAAAAAGTGCATTCTGAGAAGAAGGAAAGCTAAATTTCTTATTAAGCAGTGTAACACTCATACCAAATTGTTTTAATATGCAGATTATATCAAATTCACAGAACAGTAGAGGTTGAAAGGGACCTCTGAGCCATCGAGTTCAACCTCTCTGCTCAAGGAGAGACACCTAGAGCTGTATGTATGAGACCACATCCAAACACCTTATGAATATCTTCAAGGATAGAGACTACATGGGCTATGCAGAAAACCTGTTTCAGTGCTCAGTCACCTTCACATTTCTAAAAATAAGGAAAAAAAAAAAAAGAAAAAAATGTTTCCTGATGCTCAAAGGTCACCTTCAATAGAAATGATAGGTGGTTTTGAGGGTTTCTGGGTCCTGAGCAATCAGGTCATTTAATGCCTAATCAGTGATCCAGAAGTAGCAGTAATGTGAGAAATTTTTAGCCATTTAGAGTATCTAAAGCCAAAGAAAACAAAAACACTTCAAAATAACCTAATATATGCTGGAATACAGAAAGCAAGTGAGAATATAAATCACTCAACTCTAAAAAGGTCGAATAGATCAGAAAAACAAGCTGAGAGCTACAAATGTTTTGGTTCTAAATCAAGTACAATCATTCACAAGAAAAATCCAGTATTGCAATGGACATAGCCAAAATAAGCCCATTTTTTAATAAAACTGTCATTCGATTAGCTAAGATACAAAAACTACACTATTGCCATAGTTCTTACACTACTAGCTGGTACACTGACCCTCATTTTGGATGTGTGTGTAGTTCTGACTACCCCACCACAACAACCTGGTCTTTGGGCAGGGGAAAACGTAAAGCCAACTTAAATGGATATCTGTTACTTTCATTCTTCTTCTCCTGTCCTCCTCCTCTTCAATCACTGCAACGTTTTTTCCCTACCATGCCACAGTAAGTGCTATCACTATTCTGAAGATACAGAGATTACTCCTAAAAAAAACAAAACAAAAAACTTTGCCATTCCCCAGAAATTTAATTTTACGTCTCCTACATGCTTTCTTGAAAGCTGTTTTACTGCACATTATCTGTAATATACTAACAGTGGGGTAATTAGTAGATGATGGAGTTAACATGAAGATCAGACAAGAACATGTACATGAGACTTCTTGCCTTCACAGACAAAGTTAATGGGTCATTCAATGGTTATAGAAACTTCAATTAGGGAATGGAAAAATTCCATCCGAAGGGCTCCATACAATAGAGGCCTGTTATGCCCTTTAGTTCACACAAATTGTCTTTATTTTGTAAGGCTTATATTCAGGAACCAAGTATTTCTATTTATCCTCTCTTCTATTATAAAGGCCTCTCAAAAATTCTGAAGAGCACCACGGTTATCCCAATGCAACAACTTAAGGAAAAATCCTGAACCCTTTAATTTAAAAAAAAAAAAAAAAAAAAAAAAAATCACAAGAATTGGATTAAGTAGCTTGAGTGTTTACAGCTAGAATAATAAACACAAGTTGTTCCACAAACACAAACCAGCTTTTGTTAGTTCTTTTTCAAGTGTCCTGTATTCTACTCTCTCCTCAAGGCAGTGACTTCAGCTCCTTTCAGAGGATGACTTCAGGTTAAAAAAAACAAAACCCCACAACTGCAGCAGAACTTGCCTGAGTAAACTGGAAATTTTTACCGCACCAGCAGGGTAGACAGCAGTAGTTATATCATTTTGTCTTGTAGCAACTCTGCCTTGTCTTCACAGAGTACTCTCCTCTCTGGAATCACCAGCTTCCCTGAAACCAGTAGGAATCTGACTACCTTTGAGCCTCCCCCTTCACATTTAATTTTGGCTTCTACTGGCGGTAAATTTAGAAGTTATTTTTGGAGACAGGGGAAGAAGAGGCCTGACACTCTGCATAGACTTCATTGCCATAGAAACCAAGCTAAAAACACCCAGAAAAGAACAGAAAATGTCTGTTTCAAGGCATTACTTATTCTATGTACTTAAATGTCACCTGAAGCAGCATTTAACATTGAAAGTATATAAACAGTATCCAAGGTTTTCTTTTTCCAGTACTAAGAATATTTTGCCTAATTTATAATTAAAGGACTAAGGAAAACACACAGTTCATCATCTCAGCCCCTCCCAAGCCCTCAATTAACCATTATTTGGTAGTAAGCAATATAGCTGCTTTTGTCAAGATTATGGTCAGAACAATTACCAAGACCTATTAAACCACAGACAACTGTAAATTAGTACCTTCCTCTATTCCCTCCCTCACATTTTAAAAGCTGGTGATACTGAAATTTTTTTCCTTCATGCTTTAGTCTGTTCTTGGGGTATCTGGCTGACTGTATAGAGCTTTACAATAAGTGAGTAGTTTGCTATTAGACACGTTACTTTAAAACTGTTAATGCCAGTATTTCAATCCCTGCTTTTGCAGCCCTCAAGCTACAGTACATTACAGGCTCATATTCTCAAAATGTATCTGTTAGGACATGTGAAATTCAAAGATCAACAGAGGAGCAATGGCTGTTCTGCTGACAACAACTCACTCTTGTGGTAACTACTAAAGGGTGAACAGCACAGGAAAACATAATTGTTTCCTTCATATGATTTTTACCCAACACTATCTTCAGTTTCTTTCCCAGAAAAGATCTACAAAACAGTGATTCACTATTTCATTTCTGAAGAAGTTACAATCAATGCCAGACCTTCCAGCACCAAAATATTGTATAAAATACAGCTACCTTTATTTTCTACTTTTACATTAATAATTTCTATTAAAAAATAAATTATTCTTACACAATTTACACAATTATTCCTTCTACAATTGATTTCCCTTAAGTCTGTTATTTTGTGTAATTATTTCCAAAGTAATCAGATGCAACATCTGAAGTCAGCTGACAGCTTACAATTCTCACATGACCCACGAGAAAGTGCTTAGAACAGAAGCTCTTACTGAGGGGACTGATGCAGATACTTTAAATATTTAGGCTTATCAAAATAAAAACTAAAAGTGGAAGATCTCATTCTCTACATAACACTTTTCATCCATCTGCAGATAGTAACTTTATCTGACCTACAGATGTTTGCTTTCTGGGCGAAACAGTTTGCTTCATTTCTGATGAACCGACTGATTGTACAAGAGTGGCAATATAGGCAAGTTATTCAATTATGCCACTTAAAAAAAAAATCAGAAGAAAAGGACGTAATAATGTCTTATATCACCTGTACCATACGTACAGAAGATTAGAACGATGCTCTCTGATAAAGTGCACTGAAGTAGCACACTAATTCTAGTCATAGTGTAAAAACGTCACTCATTTTCTGTTACCTGATTTTACATTTCAAAAGCTTCTCTTTACTCCTTTCACAAAATATGATTTATGGAAACCAATACATTATAAAATTATTACAACACAACTTCAACAGCATATTGCACATATTTTAAAAATCCTTTTTTTAGAAACATATGCTTTTTTCATGCTGCATACATAATTTCTTTAGTGTAGCACAAAATTATGCAAGGGACACTGCCATGTAAGTTAAAAACAAAACAAAACCCCAAACAACTAGCCAGCTTTCTTTTCCTGCTTCTTTTAATACCTTTATTACTAGCTCATCTTGTCAAAATGTGACTTTTGGGTAAATTTTAGCAGCGATGGTTCTGTCTGGGGCACCACAGAGCTACAGAAAAATTCTCATTAGCAATCATAAATTACAAAGCACTTTTAACATATCCTTCTTTCTACCTTTCAAATGAAATTACACTTTTGAAGAAGCTTTGACTCCTCCAGTTTTGATGTCACACTGATGGGTCATGGGCGTGTGAACCCTTATGGGTGAACACTCGTGGGTTCTTCCAAACTGTATTAAAACTAATAATATTACAATACACAGAAATTCCATGATGCTGGACCTAATACTTTACTTTAAGTAAAACTTTAGAGACACTCAAGTAGATCATCCAAGTTCAACCTTTGCATACAAAACAGTCTATTGATACACTTCCTTCACAAAAAGCAACTCTTGACAACTGGGATGTATCTTCTTCACTTGGTAGAAGTTACTTCAGCCTTGTATTATCAATTTTTCAGATTGTGACATGAGGTCAACCAAAAATAACCATTTATTGTAGCTTCTAGCGTTGGAGGGAAAGGCATGACAGACCCAAGATTGCCAGTGCAGGGCATAAAAAGAGCTCTGACAATTCTGCATTAGATTCATGACAACTTCCATACTGGTACACATGTATTTATGCCACAGAAATCATAACATTGTAAATATGATAGGTAGGTAAATATAGTAAATATAACAATGGGTTAGAAAAAAAGCTATCACCTTCATTAAGATTACAGGGAGGTTCTCACATCTCTGTACTTCACCTGATGCTCTCATTTTGCTGAAAAATTCAAGTCCTTTTACACTTGCCTACTGGTAGTGATTTGTAAGTCTGCACTAAACTGCTCTCCACAAATGAGGCATGAAAGCAGAGATCTCTTCCTACATAAAAATAACTTCACTTGAACAAATACAGGCTGCAAATTTAATGCTTGTTTTGTAACCACATACTGCATTTTTCAGCTTTGCTAGTCTAAAAATAAAATTTATTTATCTGTAAACAGCAAAATCTTAATCTTGGAATTTTCAAGACAAAAAAAAAAATCTTGAAATAAAATTTGATTCTGAACATGTTAGAAAAATATTTCATGTTGTTTCTTGTTTCTGAATGCCACCTAATAGTATCAACAGCTCATACTATCCTTTTTTTATTTTTAGAAAAACACATAAAACCTGTATCATTAAACCATAATCACCACTCATAGAATCTCAGAATGGTCTGGGTTGGAAGAGAGCTTAAAGATAACAGAGTTCCAATCCCCCTACCATGGACAGGGACACCTTCTACTAGAGCAGATTGCTCAGAGCCCCATCCAGCCTGCCCTTGAACACTTCCATGGATGGGGTGCCCACAGCTTTGCTGGACAACCTCTTCCAGTGTCTCTCCACCCTCACAGTAAACAACTTCTTCCAAACACCTAACCCAAACCTTCCCTCTTTCATTTTGAAGCCATTCTCCCTTGTCCTGTCACTATATATGTCCTTGTAAGAAGACCCTCTCTGGCTTTCTTGCACAGCCCCTTTAGGCACTGGAAGTCTGCCACAAGGTATCCCCAGAGCCTTCTCTTCTCCAGGCTGAACAACCCAAACTCTCCCAGCTTTTCCTCACAGGAGAGGTGCTCTATCTCTCTAATCATGCTGGTGGTCCTCCCCTGGATTCTCTCCAACAGCTCCATGTCCTTCCTGTGCTGGGGACCCCAGAGCTGATGCAGCACTGCAGGTGGGGTCTCAGCAGAGCAGAGCAGAGGGGCAGAATCCCCTCCCTGGCCCTGCTGCCCACGCTGCTTTGGATGCAGCCCAGGACACGTTTGGCTCTCTGGGCTGTGAGTGCACATGGCTGGGTCATGTCCAGCCTCTCATCCACCAGCACCCACAAGTCTTTCTGAGCAGGGCTGCTCTCCATCTGCTCATCCCCAGCCTGTGTTTGTGCTTGGGATTGCCCCAGCCCAGGCACAGGACCTGATACACTTGGCCTTGTTGAAATTCATAATGTTTGCACCCACCCATCTCTCAAGCCTGTCAAGGTCCTTCTGGGTGGCATCCCTTCCCTCCAGCATGTCAGCCACACCACACAGCTTGGTGTCATCAGCAAACCTGCTGAAGGCAAGTGCTAAGATCAATCAGCTTTGATTTAGGTCACTAGTAGCCACTGAAAAATCGAAACTAAAACAAATAATCTGTAATTACACTTAGAGAACAACTTTAGGAGCAGAAGAGATAAATAAATCCTTCTACAAAATAAATGTTTTCATTTTCTTGCTTATTTGGAAAAAAAAACATATCCACAACAGCTTTTTGAAAGAAGTATTTCACAATTTTCTAGAATACAAGAATTCTTGAGAAAATAGGCCAAACAAACTGCATTGTACTTTACCTTACTAGCTTTCTCCTCAGTATCTGTTTTTTATCCCCCACAAATAAGGTAGATTACAACACGCCTTTTTCTTTAAATGCATATTTTAACACCAATCTACCATGAACCCATGCAGACCAGCTATCAGGAAGGCAACTATTTGTAGTTCACTCCTAAATGCATGCTCTGCTGAAATATAATCCTGGCCACAGCCACAGCACTCCAGAGAAACCGCATCCTCTAAAGACTGGTGAGCCTTCAGATTAATAAACACTGAAGTACTATGAAATTTTCAGCTACTTTTCGCTTTTATGTATTCTAAACTAAGTGATCAAATCTGATTAGAATTCCTGACTGCATAGAACAGATGTACATCATTTTCTTTTCCTCACCATCCCATCACTTGGCAAGCATCAACTATCCAACACCCAGATCTAACAATATCCCTTCATGAAAGCAAAGTGGATTGGTTTGTTGTTGTTGGTTTGTTTTTTTTTTCATGAGGCATCTCTGCAGAAAGTTTTCAACAGTAGTTAATATGTCAGAAGGTCAAACGTGTAAAATCTGAACTAGAAGCAGGAAAGCTGAACAGAAGTCCATTGCTGCCATTCCACAGCTGTGTAGAAATACCAAGTGTGTCTGTCAAAAAGGGATTAGATACCATGGAAACCCAGAACCTCTGGAGGCAAACTTCGACTGAAAAGAATCCAGAGATTTATACTGAATGCTGCTGAAAAATAAATTACCAGAGAATGGCTTTTCCACCACAGTGAGTTTTCTTGTGCAAAAATAATCTGTAGCAGTGAAAGTGTTTCACATGCATTTAAATGATACTTAAATTCTTAGTTATCTTTTAACTAGGAATCTTAAGGCTATTGAATTTTTCAAGGTTTTTTAAAAGAATCTTATAAATCTGATTAAAAAATCCACAAACCAAGTAAAACAATAGTCATCAGGACTTTGTGAAGGAAAAGAACATAAAAACATTATAATATGTGTGTAGATAGATCTATATAGATGTCTCTCTGTCCATCCCAATGACTACCTCACATACAACATTTTACTTGCTCTTTCATTTTACATGGATTGTAACCCAGATTTAACCAATTAATTACACATTTAGTAGCACAACATACACATCTGCATTCATTCCCTATGGCTTCTATTGAGATGTATTCCTTCCAATCCCTCCCATTAACAGTAAAAGTAGAGTTATTAGTGAATATGAGAATGTACCTGGTGTGAATGTGTGAACTCTCCCAGAAAAGTACATGTTCTAAGACTAGTGATATTAGAAGTATGGTCTTGTTCTTTAAAATATATCCATTTCTCTCCACTTTTTTGAAGGTTTCTTGTCTACTTAAAAATTATACCACAATAATTTTGAATCCTGGAATTTTGGTATGATCCAAACAGATACATGCTTCATATTTATTGTAAAACTATAAATTAGGCATTGTTTCCTAGTGTTCTTCCTATTGCATAATTATAGGAATTAATAGAGAAATTTGCCAACAAAAAACTGATATCTCCAAATACTAATAACAACAATGGCTGGGACCAACATTTTCAAATCTTCACACGTGAGTATAAAAAAATTCTAGGAAAAAAAAGTTGTTAAAAGATTACCCTAAAGCTTGTACAGAATGAGGTATTGCAATTCTGATCTACTCCAGAACGCAGACATTACTAAAAACATTACCACCTATCATGCAGCCTTCTGTTTATCAAATAGTAACTTGAGAACAGCTTGAGGAACTGGCTTAAATTCTATAAACAAAGTATAAAATTAGGTTTTCCTCCTTGAACACTTTCTGGATAGAAGAAACTCAGTAGCAAAACAGCAGCATGTTACCAAGACCAGAGGTCAGTCTAAGGGCATGTTCTGTCTCCAGCACATTCACCACCACAGGAGCCTTAATCACTTACTTGACATCCATTTTCCTCAGATTCCCCAGTATTCACAGCAGTTCCATTACATCTGGTAAAGTGTAGATCTCTGCCTATTGCACTTGCATCTGTGACGGATTTGATGCATGTGAGTTTGTTTCCTTGAATCTGCTAGTATAATCTGCCTGTATAATCTTGTGTATTAACAAACTGCATATGTTTGCTTCTCCTTATGTAGTTTCTTTTCTAAATCAAATCTACAATTTTAATATTGCACAATTTGGTGATTAACAGTTCCACAACTGCTTTACCCACTGCCTTGGTGATTCTGTAAGTGCTGGTCACTTCCAACTCCCACCACCTATTTCAGACCACTTTTAAGAAGTCTGCTTCTCCTTCCTTTCTGTATCTCCCCTTGTGAGCAACCAAAATTATGTACAGCACCCAACACATGGGCAGATCCTGTGTTTCATACAATGATACTTCCTGTTCATTCTCACTGTATTCCCTAATGATGGACAATATTGCATTGGGATTTGTTGGCAGCTGCCACTGACCAACAGCTTCAGCAAACCACCAGTCACGGGTCACGTCTTTACGTAGCAGCAGCTTTATAGAATCAGTACAGAAAGTAGATCCTGGTCACTCTTTAGTCACACAGAACAGACACAACGAGTAAACTGTAAAAGTAGAGGGAATGGGAAAGCCTGTAAAATTAGGAAATATCACCAAGAGCAGACTCGCTATTCAACAATTAGTTTCAGCTTCCATTTTAGCCTACATGTATTTGGGCTGCAAAATTCAATGTAGATTGAAAAAGCTGAATATTACTCTAAATATATTACACATATTTCACTTAAAGTACAATGGGAAAACTCAAGCACAAAAGCTTCTTAAAGACAATTCAGGACGACACTATAACGATAAATTTATTTTACAAGGGAGTAACAAAGACGAAGGGGAGTTTCTTCCTGGAGATGTATTATGGAAACTGAACTTCTAAAGCAGCATACAGTTTCAACTCAAGGCTTGATTTTAAAGAAGTAGGAAAAAAGGGACTCAAGTTTGTGTCCTGTCCCATGGGTAAGTGTCGTTGAAAATCCCTCAGAAAAACTTTAAAAGTCTCAAATTCATTGACAACCCAGGAATTTTATTGCAATAAAGCCAGCCAAGCAGAACAGTTTCCTATTCAACAATATGACTCAGTAGCCCAAAATTAAATCATTAATTAAATAAAATATAAATCAGAGGATACTATTAATCAATAAGAGCAAACTCTAGTCTTATTAGTGGGTCAATCATGCTTGACTTTTTCAGTATAACTCATTTTCTTAGTAACTGGAAATGGAGTAGTTGATCTCCTCAACTTACAGAGATAATACAGACAAATTTCAACAGCTTAAAAAACCCACAGACACACAATACCAGCTGAACCCACTTATTGTGAATTGCAAGAACAGGCTCTACTGAAAAGATTTTTGTTTTGATTTGCAACTCACACAGCACTAATAAACAGTCAAGGTCCTTCCTTTAAAAAAAACATGTTTATGTCCCAACAGGTAGTTGAGAATTTTTTCAATGCTACTGTTAAAGAGTGCTGACTGAGCATTTTAAAGCAATCCTACAAAATATGTGGCACAAAGGACAATTCTCTGGACCTCTCAATTGCCAGAGAGATGATGCACATATCTGAAAGCAGGCACTTTCCAGAAGGTTGGTTGATTATAAAAACTAAAGCTAAGCAAAACAAAAAAGCAGCAGTCCAGGAAGTTCACCTCTTTGGAAGACAGCAGAACATGACCAAATCAGTGCTATCACTAAATCACAGAAAGTATTTTCAGGGGGAAATTAAAAAAAAAAAAAAAAAAAGTAGTAGACATTAAGGCACACAAGAAAGGAACAAACATAAGCCACACCGTTCAACATCAGCTGTGGCCCAGCACTGCAGGGCTTTAGTGGCCAGATCATTTATTTGAATTACACACCCATTCTAGAATTTGGAACAGATTTTAAAGAGCAAACAGTTTGTGCAAGCTTTTTTCCTAGCCATTTATTCCATGTATTTGATGCAAGTCAATTTTATGACCACAACTCTGGAGATTCAATTAAGAGCCTTAGTGCTTCAGTACATTCCTTGAAAAATACCTTAAGGACTGTTTCTATTAATTCCAAAATATAACAATTGATTCTTAAGTACCATGATCAAAATGGACAATTGGCCTCAGTATCAGCCAAGACCCCCATCCCAATTGTTTCATGTTTTACCAAAG
This sequence comes from Monarcha castaneiventris obscurior, assembly GCA_026261815.1. Lineage (NCBI taxonomy): Eukaryota > Metazoa > Chordata > Aves > Passeriformes > Monarchidae > Monarcha > Monarcha castaneiventris. The sequence goes on along the minus strand of JAMPIT010000566.1, from coordinate 1,602,447 downwards.
GTGTCACTTACTCCTCAAAGATGACAAGTGTTAATTACACTAACCATTACCAAAGCAATGTTTAACCATGTGCTTGTGCCACTTTAAAAGAACCCTAAATTTCTTCCCTGCAGTAAGGAAACAACTGCTACTGTAAGTATCCTCTTTTCAATAACCTCTCCTCAAGGCTGCTCTACAGAACCATTTCAGATAAATCAGGGAAAAGCAAAATGCATGTTCAATAGCTCAAGCTACATATACATCTTTACAAAGGACATGATTCTGACCTCCACTACAAGAACAATCAGTGAACATTTATAGGATTACTTTCAACAGGTAAAACATTGTTCAAAGCTAAAATAGACAACGTATGTTTATGAATATTTTAAGTTACCCTGCAATAGTAGGGAAACCAACTTCTTCTTCACTTTTTTACAGGAAATCCCCTTTTTACAAGTAAGAAGGTGACAAATCTCTGCCAAGCACCTAGTAATTTAAGAAAAGAAAGATGGGTTTACAAACAAAAATAAAGCAATATACAGCTTATTGACAGATTTTATTGTGTCTACACCCCTCAAAGTTTGAAGGATTTTTTTTCTAAATTGTTCTGTGCATTCCAAACACAGCTGGAGGCACAGCCATGGATGAGGTTGTGGGGGCATGACTCAATATCAAATATTTTGGCTATGGAGTTGTTGAGGAATAAGTTAGACTATCTCAGTTTTAGGCTAATCTTAGCCTACAATAATGGAAACAATACCTAAGTGGAATAAACAGTTAAATGTTAAAATGGAAACATATTTTTCACTTTCACTGTAAATCAGACATGCTCTGAGTGCCTGACAAGACTTAAGCACAAACCAGAAAAAGTTAGTCATTCTCATTAAAAAACACAGCTGGTGAAGGGGGTGCCCAATTTACTAAAATCAGCTACTTGTGACAGTACTTGCCCAGGAAGTGGGAGACCTAAGCCTGAGGCAGCTCAAACCCACAAGTCTTGGCTCTGCAGTAGTTCAGTTTCAGTAGGAAAAGCTGGCAGTGCCTCTCCAACCTAACAAGTTGCCAATTTTTTTTTCATTCTTTTTTTACTCAATCTTTTAAGATTATTTTTCTTCATTTGAAAATGGCTTCCCTGATTTGAGTGTACTGGTATAAGTCTATTTGTTCATTTCCCTTTCCAAAACAGCTAGAAATCTAGAGGGAGGTTTGAGGCTAGGAAACTTTAGAAAATACTGAAATCTATGACTGTAAATTGAGCACTGAGGTCTCACAAAGTTAGGTGTGATGACATTACCGGTTGCCAAATCTTCCTTGTTTTGTCAACACTGTCACTGGGAAGAGAGTTTCAAAATATGCCTATAATTAGCCATTTGTCAAAAGTAACTCATTTTCTCCATCTAGAAGACTGCTACTAACATTTTGTATTAATATACTGCTGGATTTCTGAGATTATCCTGATGTGGTCACTATCACATTTTTCAGATACAAACAAACTGAGAAAGGGCTTACGGTTTCTCCTTTTGAAAGTATCATGGAAAGAACATCTAGTTTGGCCACAACTGACTCCTGCTCAGAACCCTGCTATTTGAAGTAATTTTATTCTTGTTACTGAATTTTTCTAATAGGATTAGAAGACTTACCAGATGTGACGTGCATGCCACAGCCTGAAGCTGCCTTTTTATATTACGTGACTTCATGTCACTGCACAGATCAGGTACCTCTTTCTTCGGGCTTTCATGCATCTTTCAAGAACTTAAAACTCCCCCAGTTTCACAAGATAGGCTCAGCCACACCAAGATCTTGCTGTCCCTAGAAAGGCCAGTTTTGTTCCCAGCCTTTCCTCCTGTACTACCTTTGCACAGATCCAACCTTAGATTCTGGCCTACCTTTGGTGAAAAACCCGAGTGGAGCAACCCAGGTACATTTTGCTGGTTCTACATAATCTTCTTTTTGTTGTTGTTCAGTATGGTAAAACTGGTACCTTTTAAAACTAAGCCAATTTGTGTGCAAAATTGCTTAGGTCATTCTATGCCCACACCAAAAAGAAAGGAAACTACCCACATAAAAACCCAGAAAGTTACTGTAACCACTGATATTCCTGGTGTACCAGCAAGCCAGGGTTTCCTCCTGTGAATCAGCAGCAGAGCAGGGTGTTATGTCAGTGGCCCTCCAAGAGATTCAAAAATCAGATAGTAATGGCAATACACAGTTAAATCACCCTGCTTTAAATGCATGCAAAAAGTATTGTACCTCTCCAGTACCTCAGCACCTTTACTTAGACGCAATATATAGAGATTTGAAGCTTATTTCCTTGGTTTTATAATATGAGAAAGTATTTAGAAACTTAACTAAAAAGCAGGAAAAAAAAATGTAAAATGTAGTCCTTTAAGTGCTAATTGCATCCCTACTGCATCTGCAAATTTCTCAACATCTATAATTTTTCTTGTTTGTGGTAAGATTCTTCATAAAAAATACGGAAACAATGTTTATGAAAATATTAAAGCTATTCCTTCAAGAAAAAGACTACTGTTTAACAGAGAAATTTGTCACAGGTAAGTGCTACAAAAAATAAATTAAAAACTCTAAGATACAAGGACAGATCATTGTCTGAAAGCATCATTTACCTCATTTCAGGAGATCTTCATTTGCTTTTCTAAGCTATTAAAAGTCTATACTAGGTGTGTCATGTGCAAAAAGTCAGTGCAATTAAAAATTTTATCTTACAATTGAGGCTCATACCACTAAAAATATCAGTGCAACTGTCACAAGCAAACAACTTATCAGTTAATGCATCTTTCCTCAGTACTTTTCAGTACTACAGATTTAGCCCTCCAGAGGCAGAATTTTATCTTCAGGTTACGACATCACCTCATATCTGTGGAAAGCAACAGAATTTCCGTAAGCTAGCTTGAGCTGTTCAGTAACACCCATTAAGTAAGATTTTTCCTAAGACAATAAATAGTGTAGAAAATACAGTAGATTTATAGATACAAGCTAGTGGTCTTACATCACAGCCATAGCATTACCTATATTTGGGGGTCTATCTCTATTAGGCTCAGTCCCCTGAGAAGAAGGGAAGGCAATTTTCTTTCTTCACATTTCCTGTGTAGGTTGACTTTCATGACAGTTACAAAGACAACTTGACTTTGATCAAGGTTTTTAACCAAGTAACACTGGGAGAGTAAAGAGTCAGCAACAATGGAGGTAACAGACACAGAAATTAAAGCCTTATCCAAGTCTATGTTTTGCTATAGTGTTTACAGTACAAATTTTCATCTCTTATCCCCATTTCTATAAGCACACAACTCACACTCATACAAGATTGACATCCCTTTTAAGAACCACAATTTCTTTACCCCTGTACAGTGCCATACAGCAGCAGGCTGCCATCAGAGTCTTGCCTCACCCATCACTTACAAACCCCAGCAAACCCAAGTGCTACAGTGGCATGGCAAGCTCAGTAACAGCTGAACTGACATCCCTGTGGACAGCTGCCCTTGGCTCCACCCCAATCTGTTTGTTACCTACCCATTTTACCACTTACCTATTTAGCTCTGACCAAACCCTAAGTCAAAGACTCAAGACTACCTGACCCCAAATTGGTTACCCAAAACTTTAATCAAGAAAGACTGGTTATTATAATTTGTGAGCAGTACAGCTGGTAAATCCTGCAGCCTTCAATACAATTTCTGTGCCTAAATCACTGACATGCACGTGAAGCCTTCCATCATGACTCAGTTAGCTGGAAAACCACATTTCTAAGTAAAAAAGGCAATCTCAAGCTTTAATGCTGAGTTGCTCTCTCAGTTTTATGTGCTGCAGAAAACAGCTGCATTTCCTTTTCTTTGTTTCAGCACAGATTCACAAAGCATCATTCCAATCACTTTTTCTGCAAGCAGGCTGGACTAGAAGCAGACATTTCAGACAAGATAGTAATGCTATTAAGGTCAGATGACAAAGAGCTAGAAGGTAAAAACAATCTGGAGAATGATTACTTAAGAATTTTTATTATAGTTTTCCTAAAGTTGATGCCTTATCCAACAAAGAGCAAAATAGGGGAAGAAATAGAAAAAATATAACAATAAGTACATGATACAGCTGAACTGACTTATACCTGCAAGGAATGTCAAATGTAAAATTTAAGACACATTTACCAACAGGAATGCAGTCATGCAAGTGACTAAGGAAAAGAAAAAAAGGAAGTAAAGCAAGACAACAAAGGTTGGCTAATTTACTTCTAATGTCACACTCCTGCAGGGAAGCATGACAAATTCTTACCCATCAATTATTTGTCTTTTTGCCCTACGAAGAGAGACAAAACAGGAGGGGCAGAAAGCAATACAAATCACACATGCCCGCGGCAGAGTTACGTAATGCTGACGTACTGCCTGCTCTTTGCTCACTACACTTACTTTGCTGCAATTCCAAGTACCAGCTTTTAACAGCTGCCCAGTTTGAACAGTTTTAAACTGCTTTGTAAATAAAATGCATACACACAAAGAACAAGATAGCTCTAAGGCTTCATAATGCTTCTCCAACAGAGATAGAAATAAGAAAAACTGATGGTTACCTTTACAATGAGACATCTTCTGTTTCATAAGAAGTCATAAAATTGCCTTTTTGTGATAAAACTCAAAACAAAATTGCCTGTCAGTCTAAAGTCTGATTTAGTTTAACTTACTTGAAGAAACCAATAATAAAAAGAGAAAGATAGCTCCTTCAACTTCACTGAAGTGCTACTGCCAGGAACAGAAACACAAGTCAGTAATTCTTTTGATAATAATATACACCTAGAAACCTTTCTATTTAGAAGAGACCTTGCCCTGAATAGAGTCAAACACATCAGGTAGAAGGCAGAATGGGTACAAGCCGGGCCAAAAAGTGTGTATTATTAATCACGGGAGAAAGAAAAAAAGAAAAAAAAAATACGGTGAACACAGCAGAACCAGCCAGATTTCATAAAACTAAATTCATAAAACATTCAGAAAATGTGATATTAGCCATATTTAGTCTTTTTTTCCCCTATATTTTATCTTTAAAAACTAGGACACAACCATAAAATCTGCAATGATCTATTGCTTAGTACCTATCACAGCCATTATGTAAGCAAATACATCACAACACTTAAGATCACATGCTTGAATAATCAGCTGCTAATTAAGTATCTCTACAATTGCCTTGTTCCTTCCTTTCTCTGACCCAAAACAGTAAGTAAACAACATTACAAAAATCTCAATCTCCAGCAGTCAGATATAACAAAGAAACTAAAACAATATACTCCTTTGCTACGGGACAGTAATCAGTAAGGCTGTATTTTAAACTCTAGAGCACATTGGACTGATTTCCAACAAATGACTACACAGATTAATATACACAGCAAACTGAGGAGGCCAACTCATGCAGTCAAACATTAAGATAAGCCCTTTTGGAAGGCCACACCAAAGAGCGTTTACCCAAAGCTGGCCATCAGCACCATCACTGGAAGTTCCTAACAAGCATAAGATAAAAATATTACAGAGACAAATTATTCCTTCACTTGTTTTTTTTTTTTGGTACTCCTCTGAGTAACTAAATTAAAGTTTCCCTTCTACCTGTCTGGCCTTTAATAATATATACTTTCAAGGCCTTTTAAAACATGCCCAGGTTACCTCAGGCCTTAGGGGAGATATTGTTTGTAGACTCTCGAGAAAATGCTCTGCCAGCATTTTCCTTCTCTGTTGCAGAGGAGGAATGACTTTAGGACTTCTACTGATTCCAAGTTATGGAAGCACGGTGCAAGAGAAGAAGTGTGCTAGAAAGCACCGACCCATAAAGCAGTTGGTGACCAACTACCATCCTAAAGGCATACGTCACAGAGTCCGTGGTGTGTTCATCAGCTCCATGACAGTCCTTGTATCGAAGTGCCCAAAAGCATAGACAAATTTACAATGCTGTAAGACTGTCCAAATAAATATTCCAAATAAAGATGTTTCCTATTTTTTTTTAATTAAATCATAACCTAGGAACAATCTGAATGTAAGTACCAGTATTTACATATGCACAGAAGTGTGATTACTTCTGTGGACATTCTTTTCACTGCTCAAGCTGTAAAGTACAAACACTAAGATAAATAATTCAGGCTTGATCTGGAAGATTGCAGTAGAAGTTGGAATCACAGAGAGTAACAAAGATTTCAGACTTCCTTATCTTTACATTCATAGCAAAGCCATAAAGTACAAGGAACATAAGGATACAATTGAAACCTTTGAGGAGATTGACTGCACCTAAGTCATTTTTGCGCCCAATAACCAGAAAAGCTTATATATTTTGAGTATAATTGACATTAAGCTAATGACTGCCAGATTTATGTAACTGACATTAAACAAATGGATGCGAGAAACAAACAGGACAATCAACTCGGGCAGGACAATCAACTCGGGCAGGATGAAAATCTTTGTATTCTACATGATTATTTCTGTAGTTAAGTTCCGGAGTGAAAGCAAAATTGGTCCCAGTGACCCACAAAGCTGCAGACTGTTCTTGAGAAGAGCGTGCTCGTGCATGTGCGTACACACAGACACAGACACACTGAAGGTCAGTCTCCCCCCTGCATTTCACACTTCCCTCCCTCCCTCTAATCTTCACGCAGGCCTCGCACTCTATCCCTGTGCCACACATCACCAGGTTTCCGAGCTTCGCTCCGCGGCACGTACTCAGCAGAGACGAGGAGCCCTGTCCCTTGCTGCCCCGGCTGCTCCGCACTGCCGCACCCCGCTCCCCTCCTCGGCCGCGCTCTCCCAGGAGCCGCCACCCGCTCCCGGCACGGGGAGGCGCCCGGGAAAGCCCCGCCGAGCCCGGGCCGGGACCGGCCGCACGGGAGCCGCCGGGAGGGGAGAGGGGGGTGGGCGAAGGCGGCTTCCCGAGCAGGCAGGGCAACCGCCCCCTCCGAGGCCGGGGGTAGGGAGGCAGCCCCCGCCGCCCGAGCCGGGCCCGGCTGTCAGAGCCGCTCCCTGGGACGGGCCGCGCCTGGCCCCGGCCCCGGCCCCGGTCCCGGTCCCTGCCAGACCCCAGCGCGGCGGAGCAGAGGCGGGGGAAGGGCCCCGGCCGCACCGTGCCCCGCCGCCGGCCCGAGGGGGCGGGGGAGAGCAGCGGGGCCTCTCCGGGGCCGCCGCACTCACCACTTGGTAGCGGCTGACGGGCTGGTGGTGATCCATCCTGGCCGCCCGCCGACACGCACGGGCGCGGCCGCAGCTCCTCCGACCTGGCGCCGCGTCGCTCGGTCCGTCCTTCCCTGTTTCCTTCCTCCCTTCCTTCCCCCGCCCGTTCGCCCGGCGCCGCCGCCGCCCCGGCCCTGCCCCGCTGCGGCCGCCCCCCGCCCGCCCCCGCGGCGGCGGAGCCGGCCCAGGCCCCGCCCCGCCCCGCCGGGAGCCGCGCTCGCTGTGCCGGGCCGGCCGGGAGCGCCCTCCGGCCCCGCCTCGGCCGCGCTCCGCCCGGGGAGCTCCTGCCGGGGCTGCCGAGAACGGGTCTGGGTCTTTCCCCGCCCTTCGCCCGGCAGCGCTGCTCTGTGAGGCTGTTACGTGCTAAGCCCAGAGCCTTGCGGAGCTATTTCTCGCTATTGATCACCACGGGGCAAGAAGAAGTACAGCGTGGCACAGAAGACATCTTGGGGACCCGGAGAGTGATTTTGAATAGGCATCTACCTAAAGTAATTAAGAGTCCTAAGCCCGTTTTCCTGCTGTTCCTGTGAAGGCAAAGCACCGTTCTATGGCAAGAAATTGTTGTGATTTTTCTCTTCTCTCTTCCTCTTAAAGCTAAATGTTCAGATGTTTATGACCTCCTGGAGTAAAACCAGTTAAAAACTCCTGCACCCATAAAGGTGTATCGGATGAGGCTGACTCATTTCTAGGTTCCCGAACTGCCAGATGTGTAGCTGTGGCACACAACAATTTCAAATAGTCACAGATGCATCTCTTGGCTGCAGTGGAGAGGAGTGTTCGCTTGTGCTGCTGTATAGCTGATTTGCAAGGCAAATGCTCTCACAAAAGCGGCTATCGCTAATGGCCGGCAAGCAGAACTTTATCCTGCAGCTCAGGCCATCACCTTTCCGTAGCTGCCTGCTGCCCCGAGCAGCAGGGAAAGTGCTTTTGTGCGGGCAGTCATCCCTGGGGAGCTGGGTGAGGACTTGCGGGAGTGAAGTGCCAGTACGTGTGCGTGGGAGGGCAGAGAAGGGGAGAGCGAGCTCTATTATTGGAGTTGTGTCTCTAGATGAGGGCGGGAGGAAAGATAGGCAGGATTATAAGGGAGGAGGAGGTGGAAGCGTGGGACTTTGTGTGTGTGCCTGGGACCTTGTTTGCAGCCCGTACCTGGCTAATGCAGCAGTTACTAAAGCTATCCAAATGAAAATAAAAACATATTTGGAAAGTTTGGGCCTATTCTGTTTGTTGCATTTGTTCTTGTACAATTCTGTTGCACATCAAAAGCCCCAGCAGTTAGGAAACAAAGTTGGCAGAGAAATATAGGTTATAAATGGATTATTATTTTCCTAATAGGATTTTCTCCTTTTTCCTCTATATATATGAAGAATGTTTAATTATTCTGCCCTAAAAGTAAGTTATTAGTTAAGTGTGGAAGGCTGTGAGCCCTGGACTCAGGGGTCCTCTGCACTCCCTTGGAGGAGAGAAGCCGGAGGGCAAAAGGACTCAGATAAGAAACTTCTCTCTAGGTTACTGTGAGAAAATGAACCATCCCTAGCTTGCCATGTTTCTCTATGGTAATACCTTGTATCCAGTTGGTAAATTGGGTTCCACCCCACCCCCTGCCTTTCCCATAAAAAGGCCCTGCGTCTGCCCTGAATCAGGGAGCTGCTGTTCCTGGCCTCCCCTTCCCAGGGACTGCTGGACAATAAAGCTGCCTCTGTGGCACTGCCACACACGGCTCCTGTCTCTCTGTCCCCGAGTTTGCCTCGGGTGATCTCACACAGAACTGAATCACAAGAGCTGGAATCACTTGTAGCTGAGAAATGGCTACACTTGCTGAGATCACCGCTGTGCAGGGAGGCTGCCTTGGCCCCTAGAAGAGTTGTTCTTTGCAGGATACTGTTTCTAGGAAGGTCCTGGCTTCTGGTGCCTGACCAGCACCAGACCCTCTGTGACAGTTAAGGTCATCCTGAGTTTAAGAAAGTTTGTACAGAGTATAGCAGTGTGTTTCTGTTACCAAAATCTCTTAATTATGTTTCCAGATTTCATGGGACATGGAAATTAGACCATCTGTGTAATCAGTTTAACATCTTCTGTATCGTTAGCAACAATTATCTCCAAAGTAAACTTTTTCTGAAGTGTTGCACATGACATCTCAGCTCAGGAAGTTATCACCTGATCTCCATAGCTTTTTAAGTGTTGTAACTCAGCTCTGCAATACGCTGTCCTAGAAACACCAACAAGTTAAGAGCTACCAAACGGAATTTGAGCCTGCAAGTGTAGGAATATAATTGAGTAAGAATTTATTAAGATGTAACCTTCAGTTCTGAACCCATGCAATTCATGTCTTTTAAGGGAAGAAAGGACAATAGGCAAGAACCAAAGTGTATTTAATAGGAAAACCAGAAAATATTCCATAGCATTTGGGAGAAGAGTCAGTAGAGGCAGGAGGCATTTCAGCAGAGATAATACAGTTGTGTGGAGAGCGAGTTTCATATATAGGGGCAAATTTTGGATGGGTGATACAATTTATATACAAGACCAAACTTCTGTTACTTCAGTAATATCAGTGTACTTATGGGACTTGTATCAAAGTAGGCCATATGACTAATTTAGGCTTTAAGTATGCCCTTCTTTTGATTCCTATTCTTTCTGGAACATCAAAACATATATTTTAAAGCTATGTAACTGGAGAGGAAGTTATGTCATTGTATTGATAAAAGGCTAAAAGTGGATGATCATGCATTTCTTTCAGATCTTTGTATTTTCAAAAGAGTGTTATCTGTATATTTTAATTTAACTGTCTGGTTCCAGAGGTTTTGACCATGGCATAATATTAATCTATAATGCAAAGCAACTGGCAAGCACTAAGGTTCCTTCAAATCACAGAATCACAGAATGGTTGAGGTTGGAAGGGACTCCTGGAGGCCATCTGGCCACCTCCCTGCTCAAGCAGGGATACCTAGAGAAGGCTGCCCAACACCAGAGGGTTTTTGAACATCTCCAAGGATGGAGACTCCACAAGTTTTCAGGGCAACTTAAGCCAATGCTCAGTCACTGTGACAGCAAAAAAAAAATTTCCTGATGTTCAGAGGGAGCCTCCGGTGTTTCTGTGTGGGCCCATTGTGCTGGTTCTGTCACTGAGCATCGCTGAGAAGAGCCTGGCTCCATCCACTATGCACCTTCCCTTCAGGTATTTATAGACACTGATGGGATGCCCTCTGAGCCATTTCTGCTCCAGGCTGAAGGGTCCCAGATCTCGAAGACTTTCTTCACAGGAAAGATGATCCAGTCCCTTCATCAGCCTGGTGGCCCTTTCTTGGATTCTCTACAGTGAGCCCATATTTCTCTTGTACTCTCTTGTACAGAACATACATTGAATGTAGGAAATGTGTCTTTCAGAAGTGCTAGGACTTTATTACTTAGATAAACAAATCATGTGGACTGTCCTGTTGACTAAAACACTTGAATGCTAGTTTTAAGATTTACTTTTTCGGTTTAATCTTCTTAAACCTTAAGGGCCTACAACGACAGTAATACTTAGGACTATTTTCTGGATCCTACTGAATATTGTTTTTTGTCAAAGAACTGTATTTAAAGAAACAGAAATATTGCTTCAAATAGCATGCAATCAAAATAGTTTTGAGTTTACATTTAAAAGGAAGTATTGCCTCAGATATTTTTTCTAGGAAAAAAGAAATTTAATTGCTGTTAGTCAGCAAATTTACAACAGTTTAAACTTTGTTCTGCCATGAAAATGAGCCAATAAAAGATTCTTCTTGGTAACAAGCCAATAAAAGATTATTCTTGGTAGCAACAGCTCTTGCAGGCCCAGTTCTGTGAAAAGTTGTCTTGAAGGATGGCACCTGAATTCAGACAAGTCTGAACTTACCTGCACAAAGCCAAGCAGTACAGGACTGTTAGCAATTTTAATCTTGTTTTTCATTCATTATTCAATCAATGGCCAGCAAATAAGAAAGCACAGTATTTATCTTTACATTTCTTTGCCTGTATAAGCCTATCCAAATTTTTAAGGTTTCTTATGGAACTTACAGAGTAGGTAGAATTCAGAACTAAGTTAATTTTATCTTAATAAAAATACATAAACCAAATACCACATATTTATATTACTATATAATTTTGTACTATTTTAAGTAGATAAAACAGTTACTATAACATTTTACTTTCTGTATTGTATAAATAATTTAAAAATTAAAAAATAGAAGCTGTACATTCCTATCCAAAACCTGGGAAACAAAGTAAAATTTCAGGTTTTATAGTTTTGTTTTACATCTTTAACATGTATTTTCAATACTCTAATACAGATAATGTTAGTGAGAAATAAATAGTTTTTTTCCAAATGTAAATCTAATGAAATTAATACACCTAATTTACTTATGGACCAATCCTAAAGCAGGCTGTCAATTTATTGACTGTATTTATTTTCATCTGTATTTTCAAACTCCTTTTATAAATTATTTGCTTTTAAATCTATGTTCCTGGTTATGTAAACTTCACAAAACTTGCAATCTCTATATGGGCTTAGATAGTTACTTTAAGCAGGAAGCTGGCTTAAACAAACCACTGGGACTGAATTTCTTAGAAAGAAGCAGCAGGACTTTGGCTTGGTTTACGTCATCTTTCCTTCTCCTTTTTAGGCAACATAGGCAATGCCAGAGCCATAGTTAGTAGGAAAACTCGGCTACTTTTAAGATTTTATAGCCTAATGTAGATTTTCAATTACATTGTCATAATTTGTGTTTAGTGTGTATATACATGTGTACAGTCTTGCAAACCTGGCCTTTGGATATGTCCAAATACCATGCAAATGTGTCTGAACCAGGTTTAAAAGTCATTACTGCAAACCGGAGCTCAGGTTGGGAAATATCTCAAATATTTGCCTTGGTCTAGGACAGATTTTGCAGTCTGCATGGATCTCTTTACTGCCATAGCTATTTCCTGCTAACTCACAGAGACAGTTCTGAACTAGCTCAGGTATATTCTGACAAGCTCCTCCTACTGTGTCTAAGCTGGTAGCATGGTTAAATCCCTACATGTCTGTTGTCTCCCTTACAACCTACATTAATTACCTTTGCTGACTACAAGCACAGTTAAAGCAGGAGACCACAGAAATGAAGGAACATCATCTTTTAAAAAAGCTTCAGACAAGTTCAGAGAGCCAATGCTCACCTTAGCAGCAGCACAGCTTCTTCAGTACAGCTCAGTGGTTTGGCAAGGAGAAAAAACGAGCATAATGAGCTGCCACTGCAAGATGATTGTTAGCCAGTTCTGTGCAGTGAGCTATGAGCCCAGAGGAAATGGTACAGAGTCCATAAATAAAGGCGGAGGCAGTGTGTGCTTGACTCTCAGAGTAGATTCTTCTTAAGAAGTTGTATTTCCACATAATGTGACACATTGAGAATGAAGAATGAATGCAAAGGCTGCTGGTGTTTCACACAGGTGACAGAGGAGGGTCTAACACGGAGTAAAAAGGATCTGCCAAGTCCCACCTATTTGGAGAGGCACACGTAGTTGAGAGAAGTCAGTTTAAAGCAGAAGAATCACAAGAGTAAACACATGAGTACCAGTTTGAAGTTGTTCACTTAAAACAAGTTTGTCTCTTAAAAATCTGTGAGTTTATAACTATTGTAGAAAAATCCCTTGTAATAAAATATAATAATTTAAATACTTGTGTGTTAGGAACACTGATGGTAGACACCGCCTAAACACACCACTAATGTCAAAAGCTGAGAAGTAACTAGAATTTTCTAAAATTTATCTGGCCTAGCTTTTCAGTGTGTTTTCAGCTACAGATCTGATGTTAAAAACCTGATGTTGACAGTTGCCAACATGCGCTGTTATGTAAATACACCATGTTTAACAAACAAAAAAATCCCCCTATGGCTTTGAAGTTTTCATTTAACAAGTGAGGTTGAATGGAATGTGCAGAAGTCAGTCAGAGTTGATAAAACCGATGACAGTAAAATTGAAATACAGAATAGAGAATGTAAATATACACCAAACTGTGAAGGAATGTGGGAAATATGTGAGAAAATGCCTCCAGCTGGAACACAAAGAACTACAAAACAATCCCCAAACCCTTGAGATCTGTTGGGGAAAAAATGGAGGAAATGGTAGAGAATAAAGACATCTGTCGGTTTAGTGCATTGAAAGTCAATACAGATGCATGCTACAAGAATAAATCCAATGCTGTTATGAAGTCTTATTTGGACAAGATATTTCTATTCTGATCCTGGAAATACTTGTAATTTTTATAATATCAATAAGGCGTGATTAGGCAGAAAACAGTTTTAGCATGTATTCCTTAGGAAAAAGATTATTCAAACATTTGGTAATCCATTTATCTGAAAGCTACTTTGATATTAAATTGGCTGTATGTGAAACTAATCAGTTAAGGCCTTGATGTTATCTGAAAATCATTTTGTTATACAACTAGAAGAGGAAAGACCAAGCAATAGGTACACAAGTAACTCCATCCATGCTCTTGCAGTGCCAATGTTGCTGTAAGCATTAGCTGCAAAGCATGGTCTCTGCCCTAAAGGAACAGAAGGAAGATGGATATGTATTCACAATAATTTACTGCTAGGTCAGTAAGTCTGACATGTTGGCATTTCTCCTAATGCTTATAACACAATATAAAAATCTATTTGAAAAAAACTATAAAATGAAAATTATCTTTTCAGTATCCAAATGACGCTGATCATTCAAATCAGATGTGCTGTGACACTGCCCTGCACAGTATTGATAGTGTTTTTTTTCTAAATAACTCTCAGTCTTTTCGTCATTGTATATGTTCCCCACATACACTGCTCTTGAGCAGGCTTTATGCCCAAATTGATTTTCTTCTACATAAAATAAGTTCTGCATATATTCTAAACCTCTTTTATTACAAGCCCCCCTTTTCTTCTGTGTCTGTAACGTAACTGCATTAAAAACCACACAGTGGTTACAGAGCTGTTGAGTTGTTACAGTGGCTCCTTGTAGTGCCAGCTTGGTCTCCTTTGAACAAAAGTCAGAATACAAACAGAAACAGAGCAGAATATAACAGAAATGTTGTTAACCACCAGATCATCAACCAGACCTAGCCAGCTGCAATGCTAACTCAGCCTAAATTCTGGCTAAGGCCCCATGCCTCTAGTTTCCTGTTGACTAAGCATTCTGTTTCTTGGTTCAAATGACTTTCAGATTCATTTCCGATGTACATAGATTTTACCTATTAGCTAGCCACATAAGCTTAGGTAGCATGTGAATATGACCACTTACCTCAACAGATAATTTATTAAACATGGAGAAAAATGTCCTTTTTCACTGGTCCAGCATGCTAACAACCAAAGAACGTTGTGTCTCAATGTCAGAATATACTGTGCTGTTTCAGATAGAGGCAGTTGCTTAAATTTTACCAGTAGCTGGTCAGGAACTAGTAATATGCAAACACATGAAAGTTGCTCAGGTCTTTTGCATACTCTTGTTCTGAAAAGTATGTAGCTTTCTGGAAAAAATATCTACTTTGGTGAATCTGAGTGGAAGTGTCCATCAACATCTCAGCTGACCTAGGGCTGCAGCGGTAGAAAGGAATAAATTTCCACTGAACTAAGATTCAGTGGATATTTCCACTGAAGCTAGCTTTTGTTCCATTGTGTGGTATGTGTAGGTAGCTTCAGGCATGATATTTCAGCATTCCTGTCAGTTTGGAGGCAAAGAAGGCAGTACTATGCTTGAAAGTCTTAAATGCTGCTAGTAACATGCAGAAGGGCTCTAAAACAAGCCGTTCAGAAAGGGTTTGATCCTGCATATGCTCATGTGAGTTCAGCTAATCGAAAGGAAGAATGCTAATCTTGAAATATTTTTCAGATGTGTTGCCGTGATTTATTCTATTACAGAGCAGAATATTAGCTCACCTAAATTTAGATGTTTCTGTCACAGATGTCTGCATTGGATCCAAATATTTGGTCATTTTTTTATAGTGAGTGGAAAAAAAAAGGCACTTCCATGATGCAATTCTTCTCATTCTAAGATACATGCTCCTGGTCCTGTCACGGGGCACCACTGAAAAATGTGTGGCCACCTTTTCTTCATTCCTTCCCTGCAGGTAGTTATACACATGGATGGGACTCCCCTCAGCTCCTCTTCTCCATGCCCAACTCTCTCAGCCTCCTCAAGGAGCCAACAATGAAAGGTGCTTTCCTGGACTTGGTACTTACAAACAAGGAAGAATTGGTCAGGGATATGAAAGTTTGAGCAGCCTTGGCTGCAGTGGCCATGTGACCACTGGGGTAACAGGATCGAGAAGGAGACAGAGGGAAGACCATCCAGAGAGAAGGAAGCAGGGCAAAACTGCCTCAAGACTGCATTTTGGGAGCTCAGACTCCAACTTCTTCAGAAAACTTCTTGGAATAATCCCATAGGATATGACTCTAGACAGGAAAAATGATCCAGGAGAGCTGGTTTATATTAAAATATCATCTCCTTCAAGCTTAAGAAAGCTTCAGCCCAACAAGTAAAAGATCAAAAAAAGGCAGCAAGAATCCTGCATAGATGAGCAAGGAGCTCCTAAACTCATTCATATATAAAAAAGAAGTGCTTGAGATGAGGGAAATGACAGGTGACCCACAGGGTGTGCAGAATGTATCTTCAATAAGGGTATGATTCTCAGAAAAATAGCAGAAGATACTTCATCTCAGTGTTGGAACTTATTTTATTTTATTTTATTTTATTTTGATATCTGGTTTGATTAGCCCTTTCTATGTGGAAAGTTGAGGAAAAGGACTTCCAAGGGCTAATTTTTCTAACCACATGATAAGGGAGGAAAGATGAAAGAGGGAAATGATATTCAAGAGTTTGAATAGGAGACAAGTCTCCTGTACTTCTGGAACTGTGTTCACATGCCAGCCATATTCTCTTGAGATGAAACCACCATGCTAGTTCTGTGGCCAAATCAGGAATAAAGAAAAAAACAAAACCACAAACCGGGTGCATATCTCAGAAAAGAGAACGAGTGACTGGGAATCAGGACCATGGCATGTTCCAGCTGTAAGTCTATAAGGACACTGAGTAACAATTAGGTGAGCTTATTTGCATGTAATTTGGAAAGCTCTTCAGTGAGAGCTTCCAGAAGTGCTGGACCGTGTACTGACAATACTGCTATTAAGATGGTGGGAACTGAAAATGGAAACCTCTGTAAAATCTGTAGGCAATATTGAGTCTCAGAAGGAAGAGTAAGCACCAGATGAGGAGAAACAGGTGAAAAATAATTTGCAAAATCTTTGGAAACTTGGAAACCAACAAATAGGACAAACCATATTGCCTAAGATGCTGGCTGATACTTTGAGAGAGTTTGACTATAACTAAGAAATAGTCATTTGTTCCCAATACTTAGAGATCTGAGACTGCTTTCCTAGGTCCAGTTTCCCTTGACCATATCCCAATTCCATTTGAGGGACATACTCAGCCATGCATTATACCAAATTCCCTAGCCTTTGATATTTAACATACTATGTTTCAATAGAAACAAAGACAGGACTTGTAAGCTGAATGGGACCCATAGCATTTTACAGCATCTTCCTCTGTTATTTCCGTCTGAAATTGTGCCAGAATCCCAGTAAAAGTGAATCTGCATGTAGCAACTGTAGTTAGAAGTCAGGAAGTGCTACAGGAACAAGGCTTCAACTCAGGTGTCAACAAGTAACACAGAATGTCATTCAACTCAGCACACAAATATCCACTTGGTAGGATGTGCTGGTCTCAACTGCTTTCACTCATTGACAGATGTCCCAGTCATGAAGGAAGTGTGGCATTTGTTGGGCTCATTGGGACATCAGACTTACAAGTGATAGAAAACCTGTTTCCAAATGTGGCATATACCAGTTGTTCTGATGTATGAGCTCTTGCTGAGGTAAAACATCTGAGATAAGACCGTGGTATTTGCATTTCAAAACAGTTTCGCCAACCAAGTGCCTTTCAGAATGACTTTTAGAAACATTGTTCTATCTTAGCACTATCAGAACTAGGTAAAGTAAATGTTAATAATTCACTCTCCTTGAAGATCAAGGAATGCATCACCAGGATTCAAAACATGTTCAGGACACTGTAGGCAGGACTGGGTGCCTCAAATGGAGGCATCTGTAACAAGGTAAGCTCTCTGTCCAGATTCTTCAACCAGATTCAAGCCCAGCACATACAGTACCAATAGGAGTAGCAGGCTGCAGGCTCTGTGTGTTTTAGGTTGACAACACAATTATTAAGACATATTGGGATTCATCTGGACTTGTATTGACCTTCCTGAAGGTTGAGGTTAGTTTCTTTAGCTGTAACAGCTGTTGTCTGATAACCAGGTGACGGTTACCTGATTTGTTTCAGCCTTTGCTTAGCTTCGTACAGCTGAATGGTATAAGGCTTATTGCAATATATATTTTTATAAATAAATATTAGTAAATACAACATGTAGTTTTTCTTTCTCTAGTGATCTATGATGATGCTAGAATAAAAATACAGGGTGAGACGTACAGGCATAGGATGATAACTGGAGCCTTAACAGTGGAGACACAGGTTGATAACAGAGGCCCCTGGTTGTAAACAACTTGGGAGCAGAGAGTTACTGACTGCCAAAGGAATACAACCTGGGCACACAGGTAAAAGAACTTAGGGGCGACAAAAAGAGGAAAAAACAGGTATCTGATATAAGTAAAATACACTGTACATAGTAGATTTTGCTGTAATATGGAATTGTGAACCAATGAATAAGGAGCAAGCGAATTGTGTTAGGAAGTACATAATAATGACACTAAGAAGAGCAAGAGTGAGGAGGAGGAAACCATCAATACCAACACCGTATTTTCAGTAAAGAGAAGTAGGAAGCCCCACACATCACAAGTCTTCCGTGGATATCTTGCCATGACATGCCCAGGTCCCCTAGACAGAATCCATCAACTTCAGGACAGGATCTCTATGTCACCAGAGTGACACTGGAAGGGTGAGCATGATACCAGAGAAAGGGACAATTACTATAAAGTTTGAGTATTTTGATTTTCACTCCATGATTATACGGATGAGCCATAATGTGCGTATAATTAGAATTATAATTGAGAGTATCATTATGTTCAGACTAATAAAAATTCTTTGATTAGACTATCAAGACTTTAATTAGACTAGCAGTAAATTCCCAGTTCTGCATAAAACATATGTGTTCCACATAATCTGCATAAGTTATATTGCACCAAATTGGCAGGGGTGACCTAAGCTGTAATTTAAATGCAACAAATCAGTACTAAGTTTGTGAAGAACCTAGTTTGTGGGCCTAGATTCTTAAAACTTGATCCAACTCTATTGATTTGATTTCCACGGACTGTAACGGGAGGTGGGGTGTCAAGCTCATATATAGGCATCTAGCTATACCCTGTGTGCCTTCATAAAGATACTGAAATGTGTTTTGACATTCTCATTGTGTAGCTGAAGAGATGCCAGTCACTAGCAGCCAATTCATGGATGCTAGATACAACAATCAGGGTCACAGAATCCTGTAGCTTATATGGGAAACACAAAGGTCAACTAGGCCAATTCTGCTCAAAGCAGGCCCAATAAGATTGGGTTGCTCAGGCCTTGCCCAGTCAAGTTTTGGATATCTCCCAGGACGGAGAATCTGTTTCAATTCAAATTGATGAAAACATTAATTCTGTTCTCTCTGTTGACTATAAGAAGGGAATTTCTGCTAACTTTAGATAAAGATTAATGAAACACTGAGGAACTTGATGTAAAATCACTGTCGAATGTGTAACTGTGGATTGGTGTCATAGAGAGGATGCTGGTCTAAATGTTTGTGGGGTTTTTTGTCTGACTCAGTCTAGTTATAATGCTTTTATACAACCTCAGTTTTCTTCCTCTTTCAGCAGTTTTTGTAGATACAGTCATAACTCTGAGCAAGCATTCAGATGGAGGAAAGTTCCTCTTGTATAAACTCCTCATATATTTTTTAGCTAAAGAAGCCAATGAACACAAAAAAAATTGGAATCATACCAAGACATGAATATTTTTAGCACCAGATGTCTGAGAGAACTAGAAGACCCTTAACTCTATCTGAACCACATGTCCATAAGACCAGAACTAAGAGGGGAAAAAATACAGCTTTTCAGGCTTTTTTTCTTTTTTATTTTTTTTTTCTTTTTTTCCTGAAAGAAAGGTACTGCTTTAATAGGAAATATTTTTGTCATGGAAATTTAGAGATCTGTCACAGAATTAACCTCTACTAGCTCTGAGAAGGCTGCTTATCACCAGGATACACAATTCAGTTATAACAAAGAACAAAGTAGTATGGATCTTTGCTGTAACTTGTCACTCTGCTGTTTCTAAACATTATACCTGACATATATTACTTGAAAAGTGTAGGGATTCCTATGTCAGAGAGAATACTATTGAAGCAATTCAGGAAATCAGTGCCAGTATCCTCTATATTTCATGATAAAGAGGCTATTTTGTCCAAATCTGGCTGGCAAATTAATATGTCCAATAGATCAAGCTGCTAATTCATTTCACTAGTAGTACTGTTGCCACTAAAAGCATGTAATTATATTTAGTGCCTCTATTTGTAAACCCCATTAGAATTGGTTTATGTGATCCTAATCTCACAGCCTGGTTATAAGAGCTCTTAAATCCCAAAAACTTAGATTAAATACCTCTATCAGGAAAAAAATACTGCCTGTACAGAAACAAATTACTGAGGCAAAAACGGCAATGAGTCAGTCCATCGATGGCCCCAGTAGTCAGTGACTGGCTTACTTCCCAACAGCATGAGTAGGGAAAAAAAAACCAAGCCACTATGTGGTGATTAGGCTTCTTTCATTCTTTGTATTTTCAGTACAGAAGTCTGTCAATATTCAGGACACAAACACAATCCCCACAGGCGTTGCTAACTAGAATATGTCTTAAATATGTGCACTATGTACACCACAACTGGAATATTCATACATGAGTGCTCCAACTTGGTTCTTCAGAAAAATAAACAACAGCATGTTGACTTTGTATTTAATGTCATGCAGAGTTCAAGATTTGGAGCACCTGCCTTCAAATCTGTGACTTATTTAAGTCCAAAATAACCAGGAAAAGCTGCAGATCTTAAACAGCTCTCTGCTGTTTTCACAAAATGAAGCGTGCAAGAGTGAGTAAAATGATTGCTTGTGACTTTTGAATAATCTCTTTATGATTAAATATCTCTTGTAGACTCTAAAATCTGCCATGACTTCCTCTTCTTTTTACTTCAAAGTTCAAGGTGCAATCTAATTGTTCTTCACAGTAACACATAGTCAATGATACAAACTGATTTCCCATTTGAGAGCAAAACAGAAACAGCACCTGATGTGCAGCCTCTCAGCACTGGTTATCTCCTCAAGAAGGTGGAAATGGATGCAAAAAGACATAAGTTGCTTGGTGTTTTATGAAAACACATAGAGTTAGTTTACTAAGGCCACAGGAGGATCTTAAATGCCTGTCATGATTTAAAGACAAATAAACACATGTAGCTGACAGCAATGAGAGTTTAAGGTTATTTCTGAATTGCAGGTAAATGTAGTGAGATTGCTGTTGCTGTAAACCTTGCTATAGAAAATTCGTAAATTCACAGGAGTGAACTCTTCCTGAAGGATCACTTCCTTCCTGTAAATTCTGTGGAACAAAAGCAGATTTCCTGCAAAAACATTCATTCACCTGAATGAAAGCAGAACTGGTTACTTAAAAAGGGAGATGATAAAAACAAGGTTACTCCAGTAGCTAACTCTAAGGGAAAGTATGTTTTCCCTGGCTACCTCAGAGAGCTACTACACTGTCTGGCATTCCCCTGAAGCAGTGTCCTTGTCTGTACAGAGGCTAGATGAAAGGTCTTGCATTGCATTTTATCAGAGGGAGGCACAAATGCTGAAGATGTTGTGCCAAAGTACACATTAGTATTTGATTTTTTAAAAATACCATTGTGTCCAAAGCTAAGGAACAAATAAAATTTTATATTTTCCTGTGTCTTAGTACAATAACATGTTGTGACTTCAGCAAAGGATGAATAATTGATTCAGTGAGTCATTATAATTTCTTGTAAAATAAGTCTAGAATAAAATAATAGTGCCTTCTGCACTAACAGTAAGTACCACAATAGTAGAACTTCCTATGTTTAAAGTAAGCAAAGCTAAAGTAAACATCTTTGAACTGTGAGGGCCAGATACCTTGCATGTCCTTAACTGCTTTCATATGCTCAAAGTAAGGAAGCAGCTTTATAAACAAGATCATAAATCCCAATGAAATAAACTCAGGTGTCATCAAAGTGCTATATTGCTCCAAAACTTTTTTTTTCTTTTATAATATTTTTTTCTGGAATTGAGTTGCTATCCCATAGATACTGGATTTTAGAAAAGCAAAGCCGTGAAATAACTTGTGGCAGTGATTAGATTTGCCCCAGTTCCTGGGAAAGTAAGGCTGGATGACTGCAATTATTTCCTTTCATTGTCTCCCTTTTACTTAGTTGTGCTACACAAGTTACCAAATCAACTGGAAATGCTAGATAAAAAACACACAAGCAAACAAGCAAACAACACTCCCACCCCCACCCTTTTCCCATCATTTGAGACTCTAGGTGAGGGTCATCTGAAATTCCCTGGGATAATCAAGACATCCTTATAGGGCTGGCCGAACCTAGGAGGTACCTCAGCTTTTTGAGGTGTCTGAAGGCCTCTGTCTGAGAAACCAGAAGGCCTTTGAAACAGCAAGTTAAAGTTAAAGCAACAGAACCAAACTTTTGTATTTTTTCTGTCTAATTATTTTCCTTCTCCCAGTCAGCTCAGGAAACCCACACAGCAGACTCATAAAAAATGAAGAAGGAGCTCACAGTAGCAATTCATTTTTTTAATTGATAACATTGTCTTCCAGAAATATTTTTTTTTAAATTCTCGAAGTTTAAAAACAAACAGACTGGCTTAAATTTTCACAGAAACAAATCATTAGTAAGTGAAACAGAAGCATGCTGACAACAAAGGCACAGCAAATGAGTAAAATACTACATAGATCCACAACTATATCCATTAACAATGTTCTATTATTACAAGAAAAATGCCCAGACAAGTAATGGGGATTTTAAATTATGCAGCTATTAGATAAAGGAAGAAAAGTGTGTAGAGACAAAAAATATCCGGAATAAAACCCGTTATGCCTGCCTTTTTTCCAGATCTAGCAGTTATCTAGTAAATTAAAATCTCTCTCCCACAGGTCTTTTCTCATTTCTATTCTTGGATGGACTGTCATGAAATTCTTAACACTATTTCCACACATATTTTACATATGAAGCAAAGAGTAAACTCTAGAAAAGGCAGAGCAAGACATCAGGAATACAGAGAACACCCAGGACTTGAGCTGTCAGAATCTCTTTTCTAGCTGTTATCTGAGTCTGTTGGAAAATAGGGTTTTTCCCTGAAGTTTTCGATAATAAAGTATCATAGAAACACAGAATAGCTTTGGTTGAAGGGAGCTTAAAGATAACAGAGTTCCAATCCCCCTACCATGGACAGGGACACCTTCTACTAGAGCAGATTGCTCAGAGCCCCATCCAGCCTGCCCTTAAACACTTCCATGGATGGGGTGCCCACAGCTTTGCTGGACAACCTCTGCCAGTGTCTCTCCACCCTCACAGTAAACAACTTCTTCCAAACACCTAACCCAAACCTTCCCTCTTTCATTTTGAAGCCATTCTCCCTTGTCCTATCACTGCACACACTTGTAGGAAGACCCTCTCTGGTTTTCTTGCACAGCCCCTTTAGGCACTGGAAGTCTGCCACAAGGTATCCCCAGAGCCTTCTCTTCTCCAGGCTGAACAACCTAAACTCTCCCAGCTTTTCCTCACAGGAGAGGTGCTCCATCTCTCTAATCATCTTGGTGTCC
Organism: Monarcha castaneiventris obscurior; assembly: GCA_026261815.1. NCBI lineage: Eukaryota > Metazoa > Chordata > Aves > Passeriformes > Monarchidae > Monarcha > Monarcha castaneiventris. The sequence goes on along the minus strand of JAMPIT010000566.1, from coordinate 1,579,369 downwards.
TTCTTCTGGACTCTCTCCAACATCTCCATGTCCTTCCTGTGCTGGGGACCCCAGAGCCGATGCAGCACTGCAGGTGGGGTCTCACCAGAGCAGAGCAGAGGGGCAGAATCCCCTCCCTGGCCCTGCTGCCCACGCTGCTTTGGATGCAGCCCAGGACATGTTTGGCTCTCTGGGCTGTGAGTGCCCATGGCTGGGTCATGTCCAGCCTCTCATCCACCAGCACCTACAAGTCTTTCTGAGCAGGGCTGCTCTCCATCTTTTTACCCCCCAGCCTGTGTTGATACAAGGGGTTGCCCTGACCCAGGTGCAGCACCTTCCTCTTGGTATATAATAACCTTGCATTTGGTACTATAATATTCCTTCCTGGAATCTGACTGGGTTGCAATTAAGTATTGATGAGAAGTGAAAACTATGGATAGTAATTACACCAGCCTAATAGCCTCTACCTCCCAAGCATTCAATACTTGAGGGATATCTTTAGCTTGCATCACTCATATTGACGTTTCTTCTACATCAGATATGTAGAATTTTTAGATATGATTTACATATTCAAAATTATGAGTTCAGAAGATGCTTTGAAAAATTATGATGTCAGCTAGTGGCCACTTAACTTTTGTCTGTCAGAATACTAATAAGGGAAGTTGACTACCTCGATCTTGCTCCCAAAATCTACCAGATACTCAGAGAGGGGAGTAAGAACAAGACAAGCACATAGTGACACATCACAGAATAATTGCCCAGCCTGCAAAGTGTGTGCACCGTCTTTGTATCTAACAGTCCCCATAGAATTTCCTCCAATACACTTGTTCATTGCTTGTTGAATTCTTGTGACATTTTAATATGCCAGTGCCTCATGGCCAAAACTTCTACATTCTGTGAAGAAGTATTTCCTTTTCTGCTTGTTTGTTTGTTTGTTTTAATCTGTCCCTCAACACCTTCATTTGATACTGCTTATTATTTTTTTTTCTAAAAGATAATCAGAAGTTGATGTCTATCTACACTCTTCACCCTACTTATGTTGACTGATGCCTTCTCTTTTTCACACCTCCAAACCAGTGAAGAGCTGGTGGTAGAAGCACTGCCTATATAGCTCTGAGGAAGCTGGAATGGGGCAGAGGGAAATGTGGAAGATACTATCACTGAAGTGGAGAAGACCTGATGGAGAATAAAAATGGATATCTTTTTATTTCAAAGAATACAGCTACAGAAAAATTGAGAGAATGTTTGATTAGGCTTTTTAATTATCTCATAAGCAAACAGATTTTTCTGGAAAATAATATGGGAGAAATATTTTTTTAAATGAACAAGAGGAAATCATATTGCTTGAGAACAGCAAAATGACATCCTGGTAAATCTCTAGATTAATTATAAAATGAAAAAGATAACAAAAAGACTTAACAAGCTAGGTTTAGTAGTCTGAAGATATCTCAGTGGAACAGATGAACAGTTAGACGTAACAACTTTGGAGAAAGCATGATGAGATTAATTTGAAATATTATCTTGGCATCTCTATCATTAATGCAATCTTCATTACATGATCCCAAAATCAAAGGAAATGAGAAGGCAACATCAAGGGGAGATTTAAAATAAAGCTACTCCGAGGGGATCAAATATTTTATATTTGTCAGCTACTCAAGAAAAACATGAAAAATACTATTAAACATATTTATTTTATAAAATCTGTGGGATGGGGGCGGTGGGGGGCAAGCACATTGTGACAATCTGTAAAATAGCCTTGGGTTTTAATGAAAAGTTAGGAATCTCAAAATACTTGAATGATAAAATTAGGTGCTGGAAGCTGAAAAATTTACTATATAGATAAAGAAGGAAATCTCATCAGTATATCAGTCTAGGAGTACTCCGGGATGTATGGTAGCTTCTTTAAAATGACTACTGAAAAAATGGTTTAATAAGAAGATAAAATTTTCAAAATATCACAACTACAGAAGAGTTCCACTATCTTTTTATATATGCCAATTATTTGGTTATGAAATAAGTTACATAGGAGGTGGAAAAAAAATAATCTTTGGATTTGGACAAAAGAACTTGAGATCAACAACAGCAACAAGAAGAAACTTATTGTAAGCTGACAAATTATATTAGCCACCAGTCTGTAAACATAAATATTAGTTAGTTAGAGAAATTGAAATTACTACAAGCATTAACTGAGAATTATTTGGGGACAGAGTAAATTAAGGCCTTAGGGCAAAGATGGAATGCTTATAACTACTCTTCAGATAATGTCAGTACCAAAAATTAATTGTGAAATAGTTTCTCATGTAAAAGATTCTAAACAGGTTTTTTTTTTTGTTTATACAGATGGAGTATTTGAGTAAGAAAGACAATTCAATATATTATAAAATTAAGTACAAACCTATATTTGGGTCAGTGAATTTAATTTTTCATAAATTTATAGGAACACAATTGTCCTTTAAATTTTCCATCCCTTCTTCAAGAATACCTTGAAAGAATAAATAGGTTCAAAAGGAAGGATACACTCAAGTGTCATTTTCATATGAAACAGGCTGATTTTTTCACTTTCCCTGAAAATCTTTCCACTTAAGAGTTTTTCAAGGATCATCACCTCACAAGGACCACTGGAGATTCTGTGTTCTTTAACAGAACTAATAATTTGAGACAGTCATACCGACAGAAAAAAGAAAGCTGAAGCGTGTAATGCAATGCTGTACAATACTGATGCCACTGTTTTTCTTACTAAAGCAATCTGAGGACTGATGAACATCAAAATACTGAGTTGTAAGTCATCCCTTTGATATTTTCATGGTTCATTGAAGGTTCAAAAGAAGCGTGCACTTCAAAGAGTGAAGTCTGTGCAGTGTCTTTTTTTTCCCACTTGGAGCATCTAACATGAGGATATATTTTACATATTTGCAGCCTGAAAGTTATTAGTTTATCAATTAGTCTTTAGACATGACTTACTGGAAGATGCATTGCTGTAGCAATAGAGGTAAAGGAGTATAAGCAAACCAAGTCAAGTCATTAGTGTTGTTTTATTCACAACTATTTGCTGATGATAACCTAAGCCTTTTTGTGTGCCTAAATTATATACAAATAGGCAATGGAAGGAACATTTCTGGGCATTTACCGAGCAGCCAGAGGAGGGGAAAGCCAATACAGTGCCCAGAAGGAGTGATCCAGCTAGCAAGTGGCATCTGGCATGTCTCCTAGCCATCAAGTATCTTCCTGCATTAAGGAGGAACTCTTTGCCCTGTACTCAATCAGTTATTCAGGCCAGTGTATTTTTTAAGATGGGTCTATAATTAGGCCCTAAATCCATATATTTAACTTAAGCAATCGAACTTTCTAAATGATCAGACACCTGGAAATTTCCACATCTGCTGGCTGGGCTATATTAAGAAATCAAACATACCAAGGACTGTCCTCTGGCACTAAAGGCAATTGGCATGGAGCAGCCCTCACCCCCATAGCTATGTGGCCAGGCTGTCCAGAACAGGGTGGCCTGACCTAAACTGATTGTTGGGAAAGGTCCCTTACCCATGCTGTTATCCAAACCATGCCTAGGAACTGTTAGAAAGCTGGGAAAAGCCCAGACTTCTCCCAGGGATCATATTTGCAGTTTAACAATACGAAGCATGTTGTCAAGTAACAATAATAAAGAAGATTAGATGCAGTTAGAGTTTTCTATAATAGTCTAGCACAAAATTAATCTATCAGTATGTGTGAAGTCTACAGTTTGCAATAATTATGGAAACAAAACAGACACGTCTGTGAATGAGATGCTGAAATAAAAGAATAAGCCAGTCCTTATTTCAGTGCTCAGGAATCCTGACTTGCACCCTGTTGTGAGTTAGCAATGCAAACAAACTTCAAAAGGAAGTACACATTCCCAAAGTTCAGTCACACATGTGCCTCAGGGTGCTAATGTTTGAAGACAAAATACACCACATAGAAGGAGGAGTTGTGTCAGGAAGATGCACATTTTCAAATGCAGTATCACATCCTTGCTTTGAATTATTACAAACAAAGATGATGTGGCCTCAGTCACAAAGGAAAACGGTAATAATGTAGAAAGTGATAGAAGAAAAGCAACATAAAGTGCCTTGGTATAATGGATATACACGAAAAATCAAAGGTCATAAAGCACAGAGCACTAAAAAGGCATGGAAAACCATGGTGATAATTGAGATAAAGACTAGGCTTTGAGAAGCCTAGAAATCAGAGTGGTATTGACATTCCATGGAATCGTGGAGTCTTTGTAGTAAAAATAGGCAAGAATGGCAAGGGTACTTCTAGCAAGCTTAACTTTGGGATATTTTTCTCCTATACAGGAGATACATACATTGAAATGCATGGAAAACTACTGCCCTTTTTCACACAAATAACCTGAATAGAGTATTCAGGGGAAAAATCAACAGAATTATCTCTATGATAATTTATTGATGTACTATATTGTATTGTTTGTTGCCAACACATTATTAGTAACATAAATAAACATGCCAGTGTTTTTTTATGTCTATATATACAGTTGTGAAATGTATTAAAGAGTTTATGCTGAGTTACACTGGTAAAAAGGACAAGATGCTATGGTAGCATGAATGTTATTTCTTTAGCCTATTTACAGATTTACAATACATGAAAAAAGGTATTTTTAAACAATTCAATTTAAAAATCAGACTGTGTCCCTTTGCCATAAATCAAAGTCCCAGCAGAAGCACCTAAGTGAGCTATTTATAATTTTGCTGGTGCCAACATAAGCTAGATTTAGTAGCAGCCATACCATTCCCTGAGGAACAGAGAGAGCTGGCCCTGTGGTTGCTTTAGGAAGAAGCCATGGGTCCATGGAAGAGAGGGGCAGAGGCACAGCCTTGTGCAAGTTGAAAGGGGCCTGAGATGGAAAAGGGCCAAAAATCAGACAGAATTAACAGAGAGATGGAAAATGCCATGCTCTATACATTTATTAGTTTGTTATCAAAGAGGTCTTGGATCAAAACATAAGAATTCGAGGCAGTCCAGATTTCAGATATCTTTCTTTTGGAGCAAGTGTTTTAACTGCTATAATGCTGCACAAAAGTCCTTCCTTCCCTCCCTGAAATCTAACTGGGCCCTTCAGGGAGCACATACACCCAGATGGGATCTACCTGACCTAGTTTTGGACACTTAACATCCTGATAATTAGATCTGAGTTAGGTGTTTGGATTATCTTCAGAGTGAAGAAATAGTTGTGTAGCATCATTCCTCTCAGTTAAAATAAATACTCATAATAAATAGGTCAAATTAATCACTTCCTAGAAATGTTGTTAATTATAAAGGGAGACCCAGGTGACCAACAGAGACACAGAACATAAACACACAGCATAATTCAGGCTGCAAAGGACCTCAATAAGTCTCCAGTCGAACCTCCTGCTCACTGAAGTCAGACCAGGTTGCTCAGTGTTGTGTCCAGTCAAGCCTTGACCACCTCCAAAGCCAGAGATGGCAAAACCTCCCTGGACAGCCTGCTTCCCTGCCTGACTGTCCTCATGAGGGAAAAATTCTTTCTTATGTCCTGTCTGTCTCAGTTTGTGCCTGTTATCTCTTCTCATTTCACCATGCACCACTGGGAAGAACAAGGCTTCAGCTTCTTGCTCACCTCCCCACAGGCACTGTTAGGTGAGGGCTTCTGTTAAGTGTCCCTGAATCCATGACTTCTTCAGGCTGAACAAGCTCTTGTCCTCAGCCTCTTCTCACAGGCCAGATGCTGCCCCAACCACTCTGATGGTTTTCCACTGAACTCACCTCAATTTCCTGTACCGGGGAGTACAGGAAATTGGATTCAGTACCAAAACTGAATATGAAAATATTTCTGTGTTTGATAATGCAAACATTATCATTGTGGTCACACACTGTTTATGAAGTGAAAATGGTTCATCCAGTTTGGTCAGAGAGGAGAAGAGAAATCCCCTAGTACTGACTCCAGTTCTGTGTCATGGCCACTTCCAACTAGGAAGCAACTGCTTGTCACAACCAGGGAACCTGGACCACTCATCAGCCAAATGATGGACAGAAGACTTGTCTTGCACAGAAATTGTGAAACAAAGTTTAGGTCTTCTTGTATAACTTTGGCCAAGTGCTGCTCCTCACTTGGAAAATTGGGCTAATATTGGTATTTTCTGCTTAGCTTTTAAACTTTTCTATTACAATCTTTTGCTGTGCATTGACGTTCTGACTTCTCAGCATCAGCTGTAATTTGTAGGTATTTCAAAAAAATAGGAACAGTCAAGCAGAAAAACAGCAACGTAGCATTTGGCCATGTTGCTGGCAACAACAGCGTTTCAATACTCAAGATGAAATGCTGACTAAAGCAAAAAAACCAACCATACAGTGTATCACTATTTTGAATGGTTGCAAGAATCCTTTTCTGACCCATTTGTCCTTTATATCAGGACCATGACCTTGGATTTGCCTTCCCACTACAGGCTTGCCTGGAGATCACTGGATGGTGGCTGACCTTGATAGTTTGCCACAGACACAATTCCCACACACTGATCTGACTTCCCTTGACCCCAGACCAGCCTCATTCCCATAGACATGTCTGGTTGCCTGGATTGCTGGCTCACCTGGTTCCCATCACCGCCTCTCATCTTTTCCCCTTGTTTGGGTGATGGGAATTGCCGCCCTGACAGCCCCTCCATCACTCCCAGCTGCCAGCCCCAGTGGCCCTATAGACTATCCCAGGGTTGCTGCTTCCTGACAAGAGCCTAGCTGTAAAGCAGGCAGCAAACACAGCTGTACATAGAGCACCAGGAGATGCAGATGGATAATTTTATTATAGGTTGTACTACTGCTGCTCACAGAAGCACTTGTAACGTTATGAACCGAATAATCCTTCTTCCTCATCCAGCTCTCTTCTTACAACACTCTGTCTCTCTTCCCCCACCATGGCCTTGTACTTCCCTGCTTTGTGTATGCCTCAAAGTACCAGTAGCTAATGTTTTGGATCATGCTTAGGCACAAACACAGCTACTTTCTATGTATTTGCACAACCACAAGCATGCATTCGAGGCTCAATAAACAACAAAGAAATATAACCTCTACCAACTAGAAAATGCTAGAATTACAGTGTAAAAAGGTCAAGTGTAGACAGTATATCTGGCCAAAAACTTTTTTGTTGTCTAACTATATGAAAATCCTTTATCTTCTCTTCCTGTTCATTATCCTGTAGTAGAAAAATTATCCAATATATATTGGATTACTTTGGCTACATAGATATTGGGCTATATATAGCGCAAATAATCTTGCACTATAACCTTGAGAAAATCAATAGAAAATGTCTGCAGGGTTTTTTTTTAGTGCTAAGATGTTACTTCTTTAATTTCACTTATTAAAATGGTTTGTGTGTGTGTGTGTACGTGTGGGGAAATTAACGACACTCCACATAAGTTATAGTTTATTAACTTTATAATTTTTGCCAAAGAAAAATTAGATTATCTCTTCCAAAGTAATTCCATGCCCCTAGCCAAAACTGCCCACTGACTCCATATAAAAATTGACTTTAATGGGGCCATACATGAATTAATTTAATCCACTTAAATCTGGATGAACTTCAAAGCCAGCTGGTATTTTCCTCACATGGCTTAGCTGAGACATCCTCAGTCAGCAGAGCTGGGTCTTCCTCTTGCTTCCTCCTAATTTGACACGGTATCTATCCACAGACTTTCAACACCCTCTTGAATAAATAGTGAGAAGCACTGTTTTTTAAACCAACAAGATTATAATAAATGTTGGCAGGATTTAGATTCTGGAGCTGAAAGATATCCCTTTCTGTGTGTCTGTGTCTATGCTTGCACTGCAAATAAATTTAAAGGAATCATTTCTGTAGAAGTCCTGTTGCAACCTGTGACTTCATTATTATCAATATTTTTAAAACTTCTGATTTAATTTCATGTGTGAGTTTTGCCAAAGCTATTTGAACATTAAGGAAACTTCCCTGTCTGACTGTCCAGGAGCCACTCTGGCAGTCACAGTCCCACCACCAGAGACTTTCACTGCTGGGGCCAAAGGCCATTCACAGTGGGCGGCTCCAGGGAGCTGACAGTTGCCCATCTTGATGCCCTACACATCCCACTCTCACACAGTCAGACCAGGTTTCCATACTGGCCCAAACCTAGGATTTCCATAGCAGAATCTCAGACACCTGGATCCTTAAAATAATTTAATCATGATGCAGTCACAGAATAACAAGCCAAGCTGGTGCCTCCAAGGACAGACCCTGAACAAAGACCTCCCTGGGCTTTCATACCCTCACAGTCTGTGCATGGTAAAGTCTGGGGTCTTCCAGCTGAGTCCCCAGCTCCTGCTGTGTCTCTGACAGTCCGCTCACCTGGCTGGGCCACAGGTCCCTGTGCCCTCTGTTCTGCAGAGGGCCAGCAGTTCATGGCTTCTTGCCTGGGGCTCCAACACCCGGAGCCCAACCTGCAGCTCAAACTGCAGCTGCAACCCAAGCTACCGGCACTGAATGTATTCCTCAACATGAATATCAAAGTAATTTCTAACCGGGATTTTTTGATTACAGACCAACATGGAAACATAAAAAGAACATAGCAAACAAAGAAGTTATTCTTTATAAAACATTCTCATATCTCTAATTACATGGCCTAAATTTTAAAATGCCATCAGTTATTTTGAATGAGTTTTTGGGAACCTCACCAAAATTATAAATGTGCCCAGTTTTGATAAAATGCTACAATCAGAAAGTACTAAGCAATCACCCTCTGAACATCTGTCCCTTCTCAAGTACCTCAGATGGAAAATTGAAATTTAAGTACTTGAAACCACAGACTGATATTTGTAAATGTAAGATAAATATAGAAGAAACCCTGTTATTGTTCAAATTCTTCCTAAAAATGATTGACTTATGTAGGGACAGTAGAGTTCAAATTCTTAATGTAATAGTTGCTCAACAAACAAGAAACTTTTTTGTTGCTTTTTTGTTTTTAATCAAGGCATAATATTAAGAAGTTTAACCAGCTTCTCTTGAATTTCCTTTTCTTTTCATCCTACTTCCTCCATTCAAAGCTCTGTTGGTTTGTTTACATATACTTAATTAGATTAAACTAATCCACATGTATCTTAGTATATTTATAGGATATATCATTCCCTCATGGATACCCTTTGCTGGTGACAGTAGTTTCTATTTTTAGTTGAACAACATATTTACTGAGTGCTGGTGCAAGTGTTTGGCTTCAGATTTGTAACACAGTCAAGGTTTATTGAGCCAACAATTTCATGGACATATTAATATGGCTGATAATGAAGATACAAATACTTCCGCACAAATTCTGTTTGTTTTTACATTTCCAAGAATCATATATCTAAAATTTTGTCAGCTTCACTCCTCTGAATGTGCATAGGATTGTTTTGGGGTTTTTTTTTAATTAAAACACAGCAAAAACATACCAAAATAACAACCCCCCCCCCCAAAAAAAAAAAAGGAAGAAGAGCAGATACCAATATCCAGGGGTTTTTTTCTCTCAAAACCTGACAGAAATTTCATTTCACTACATTTTATTACATTTCATTTCAGTTCAGTTCATTTCATTGCATTGCATTACAATTAGCCAAAAACATTCCTAAAAAGTCTTGTTTAGAGTAGAGGAGTTTCTGTTAGTGGAACTGTGTCCCCTGAGTATTTTGGGGGAGCTCTCCCTCTAGTGGGAAAAGAGGAGAGTTTTTGGAAGAGGTGTTTTTCTGTCACACCACATGATAGATACACACGATGGGTCAATGCTGCAATACGGGAAGAGAAAAGAAAAAAAGGCATTTTGCTATCAATCAGAAGTTAGAAGCAGGAATAAAAAAATCATTGTGGACCAAGTCAGAGTGTTTTATGGAACTTTATAAAAAGTGATTGTCATCTTCTGCCTTTCCCAAAGGGAAAAAAAACCCCAAACAAAACCAACAAAAAACCCCAAACAAAAACCAGTTCTCTTACATCAGATGTGCTGCAGCTTTTATATAAAAATATGTCTGAAAACCCTTCAGAACTTAATAACATAACTGTATAAACAGCAGGTAGAAAATCCTTGTATATTTATTGATTATTCTAGGAAGTAGTCCCATTTCAGATTATCTTCTGAGAAAATTCTGTATTCTAGTTATATCAGCATTTAACATATAAGCCTAACTAAAACCTGTCTCGACTATCTTCCCTTCATCTACTGTGATTCATCAATTCTGATAAGCTTCACCCACTTTGATAAGCTATACCTTCCTCAGAGGCTGCAGAAGAAAATGTAAACATACTCTGGAAAAGGTGTTAAAAATGGGAAACCTTCATTTACTTTGTATTGCTCTACCAGCTATTCACTACAACCCTTTGAGCCCTGTCATTCAGCAGTTCTTTACCAAGTGCTCATTCCACAACTGGACAACTTGTCCAGAAGGATGCTATGAGGGACAGTATACAAAGCCTTACTAAAATCTAGACATCTACATCCATTGCATTCTCTTCTTCCATGAGGTGGATGACCTTGTCTTAGAACGACATCAAATTATAGTTATATAGGAATTTCTTTTTGTGAGCCCATGTAGATTGTGACTGAGGATTACATTATTCTTTAAATGCCTTTCAGTAGTACCCAGTATAATCTTCTACATGATTTTACAGAAACTGAGGGTAGAATAAAATGTCTCTACTTTCCTGGGCCTTCCCTCATTCTTTCTGTGGATGGGAAAAACACTGGCCAATTTCCAGTCAGGAGAGACCTCCCCTTTGGTAGATGGTCAAGAGAGGTCCTGCCATAACATCCACCTTCAGAACTCTGGGATGAATCCCATCAGGTCCCATGGACTCGTGAATGTTCTGCTGACACAGCTGGTCCCTTACAGTTCTGGTGTCCACAAATGGAGAACCACTGTTCCTGCAGCCCAGTGACTCAGCACCCCAAGGCTTATCAGTAATACTAGAGACTGACTCACAAAAAGCATGAAATGCCTCTGTCTTTTCATCACCATTTGTCAGGTGACCAGCTTCATCAGCTATTGGTTCACCATTTTCCTTAGGCCTCTTCTTGCTATCAACATACTTTAAAAAGCCCTTTTTATTGTCTTGACACATCACTGACCTGTAGCTGTTCTCACTGCAGACAAGTAGAGAAACAACACAGAGCCCAGACTCAGGAATAAATGGAAGCAATTCAAGAAACTTTCCGAAGGCTTTTATGTCAGTTCGCAAAAGCATGTTGTTAAATGGCGTAAGGTAATCGGTCTTTTGGCCACCCACCCCTTGAGGGGATTGGCCAAGTTCTGAGACACTCATTCCTAAGCATTTATCTAGTTAAAGCTGTAACAATACTGCAAAACAACCTGCAGGTGCAAGTAGTTTACAATACTGTAATCTTGTTTAAAATAATCTGCATGGGAAAGCCACAACTCTCACAAACTGCTGCAGACAGCTGAAGAAATTCTCTGATGAGGCTTTTTCAGCATCCATACTGAGCAGTTTCAATTCTTGGCCTTTCATGTTTTCTCCCCACAGATGAGAACTACAGCTCTACGATCTTCCTGCGAAGCCTGACCTTGCTCCCAGAGAACATACAATTTCTTCTTCCACCCAAGTGGCAAAAGGAGCTCCCTGTTCCAAGTCCCAAGTGGGTCTTCTGTCTCACTTGCTTGGCTCACAATACCATGGCATTGCCTGCTCTGGGGCTTGTAGAAAGCGTTTCTTCAAAACTGGCTTGCTTTCATTGAAAGCCCTAAGTCCTCAAAAGGCAGGGCACTGCAAACTGGCTCCCTCAGCAACTTAAGGCTTGCTTCTTCTAGTCCAGGATAGCGACTCCACTGATCTTTTTTCTCATTACACTGAAAATTTTAAACTCCACCACTTTGTGATCAGTGTGGCCTGATGATTATCATTTGTATTACCATACCTACCATCACTTCTCCTATGAGTCCTGTATACACAGATAAGAAGTGATAAGATCTTATCTGTTGAGTACATAAGGAGCCATGGGGAGACAGAGAGTGACGAAGTGACCTGACATGTGGCCTCGTGCAGTCTGAGTGAGAGCCAGCCTCCTGCTCCCTGAGCACCTGGGATAGAGAGTCTGGGGCCCTGAAGGACAGAGCTGGCCACCAGGACAACTGGCAGCCTTCACTCCAGCATTGCCTGATTTGTAAGATGTCATCCTTGTAATGCTGGCAATGCTCTCTGGACACAGATCTCAAACCAAAGACATAAGAGTGAATCTTTTTTCAGTACTACAAAGCCATCACACAGATTATACACTTCTATTTTATTCAGGGAATTCTTTAAAAAGCTTCACCCAAATCCTGCTACAAGGAAAGAAATGCAACTCTTCTACATCAACTGATTAAATAGTAGAAATTATTATCAGGGTGAAACAAGGCACTTGCTGATGGTTTTCTCTCTAAAGTCAGGAAAATCTAAGTGATATGAGAAATCATAACTGAGAAATCTAAGAAATTATGGCAGAGGTGAGATATGGGAAGTTCTAACAATTGCCATTAAAAAGTTGGTGAGAATTTATGTACCCTTTGTTTCTTTAAAATAATGCTTTTAATACCTGAAAATTATGAGTAAACATATGATCTGAAGTTAGACTAAAACTATAAAAACACACTGAAAGACATATTCTAATATTAGACTGCAGGGAATCAAGTTTTTCTCCTATATTTGGATTCTGGTAGACTTCACCTTCTTCTATGTCTGCAGAAGAAAATGCAAAAATACTCCTTAAAAGTTTTTAAAATGTTAAAATAGTATACCAGCCATTCATAAAATTGCAAAGAGATTTTTTTCCTTGCTTTTTTTTTTTTTTGCTTTATAGGAATTGAGGAAAATATCAAGTGTTTAATTTCCCCTAATTAAATATTATTCAAAAAATTGGGAGAAAAAAAAAGAGAAGAAAAAGAGGATTCCACAATGTCTCCTCTTACAACAAGTTTAGTGATTTTCCTCTGGAAATAATCCAAGTTGCCTCTAAAAGCATGACGAAGAAGCAGCAATGTCTGTGCTCCCTCTCCTGGCTCTGTAGCAACATTGACCTGGGCAAATCCTAACCAGGCTGACATCAGGCCTGAGGCCTCTGCACAACAGAAAGAACAAAAATGTAAAGCACTGTACTGTTTCAGCTTCTTCACTGACAAAAACTAAAAGTTTCTTCAAATGGAAATTAAAATTATTTAAAAAAATATTTTATTTCCAAGCTTCTTGAAAGTTTTTTTCTGAGATCTGACAGTTAAAAAATATAAAAATGCCTTGCACAAGGGACAAAAGCACTTTTCCCAATATTTGTAATGCTGCAGTTAATTTTTAAGAATAGTTAGTTACAGACATCCTGATTTCCACGGTGGGTAGTCTGAAATCTTTAAAATAATAATTTATCTAAAAAATTGTTCACAAAGAAGACCTAAATAACCTTTTTAATGCTAAAATTAGATCCTTTTTAATAGTGTAATTGTAAATCCAGTAGTTCCCCAAAACCAAACAGTACCAGAAATAAAAAGTAGATAGCAGCCAAGGCTTTGTCGCTTCACCATATGTGATTATGTGTAGTCTACAATGAAGAAGAATAGGTGGTGTGAACAATACAACTTTCACTTCAAACATGACAGGAGGTATCCTCTAAAATTCTTTGAGTGGTTCTACTACCTTTAACACAGAGCTCTTACATCTGTAGTACGAAGCCACCCTTGCTGGATTAGTCATGTGGCATGTCAGGGCAATCTTTAACAGTGGCTGTTTTTTTCAGTTTTAACTCATAAAATTTTTTATTTATAACTGAATATAAACTAGCGGTTTCAAGATAAATGGATAAAGTGCATTCTGGCACTTGAGATTACTCTTTTCATTTACTGCAATTTGATTATGATCTTAGATAGCTGAGCCATCTCAGAGGCAACAAGGTTCATACTGAGACTCAGGAATGCCTTCTCTCCAGCGTGGTATACCCTGCACAAAAACTCAGAAGAACAATTTTCCTCTTGAAATTGAACTCTTGTTCAATTTAATAGGAAGGTGAGCAGGGCATGAGCGGTAGCAGGAAGGACAAAATAAAGATCCTTCTTGCTTCCTCCTAAGTTTTTTGTATTAGTAACATCTGAAATGGAAAGGATACCATACCTTTTTTTTTTTTTTTTTGGCACAAGATTTGCAAAGCAAAATACGCTAGACAGCACTCAAGAGAAAATCTGCTACTTCAGGAATCACATGTCCACATACTGTGTCATGTGACCCAAAAATGGGACAGTGCATTAGGTGGCGTCTAAGACACACGGTAGACAGGACTTTGGAAATACCATTTGGGATGGACCAACCTAATTACTAGGCAGGCAGCCTCTCCTCCCTAGCAGTAAATCCCATCCACAGCACGTGTTCTTCATGACACGACAGCTGAGACCGCAGCAGCATCAGCAGCGTCACAGCTGCCTCCAGCCTCAGCTCCTCCTTCACAGCAGTTTGCCCGAGGGAATGGGAGCACACAGAAGCCTCTTACCCCACACACAGGCATAAATTCAGGTGTGGCTCTGCCCCATAATCATTTGCTCGTGCAAACCAGGATGACACAGTAGCTTGAGACTCCATTGAGAAGATTTCTGGAAGAAGAAGTTCTGCTGGTTGGTGTCATAGGGGCAGAGTTATGAGCTATGTCTTTCCTTTCCTGCTACTCTGCAACTTCGGAAGAAAAGGAAGTAGGTATTAATTACACTCTGGCCCCTTTTCCAGTCATCTTTCCCATAGGCACAAGCAGGGGCTAAGCTTAATTTTGCTGCCATTGGCAAAGTGGAGCAATCCTGCCTCTGTGCTAGTACAAGTTAACAAGCAAGCCCACGAGAAGCTATCCCTGCATTAGTACAAACTAATGAGGTTCTACACCACCAGCATCTTGACTTACAAAACCAACAGTCTCTACTTCTCAAAGCACAAGGCCATTTAGAGATACACAATACAGACTTAGCATAGTGTGGCTTCAAAGAGTGATGTATTCTGATAAATATCAACTAAATATCCCACTACTGGTCTCTATATTTAAACAATAATTAAAACCACAGAATTTGTAGGTTTGACTTCTGACAGTAGCAACTTGTTACAACCTTGGCTTCTAAGAAAACCTGTTGAACAACTGTTAGGTCAGTTCAAAAAAGCAATGCTCTGTTCTATGACTTGCAATCTCAGGCTAAATGCTACATGCACCAGCTATGAATACTTCAAACACTTGTGGCTTTGGGAAACTCTGCACAAAGCCTTCATTAGAATTGTAGGGTGGTTTAGGTTGGAAGGGACCTCTGGAGTCCTCCCCTGCTCAGTAGTGCCACACAGACTCCTTTTCTCTAGCTATGGCACCTATCTGTTTCCTGCAGCAAGAGAAAGCCGAAGAGATACATAATCCCAAGGTTCAGGTCTGCTGTGTAGAAACACTATGGACAAGGAAGTTGTCTAATGTCCACAGCTTATTTAATAATTAAATTTCTGGTTTCAAGGTTAGAGGAAGATATTTACATCTTACAGACTATCTGCTCGGAGAGCTTTTTCAGGTCCTGTTTTTTTAAGTGGCAATGGCTCTGTTTGATTAAATTCACTACGCAGCAGTCAACAGGAAAAAAGCAAAGGACTAAACATTCATATAAACATTGATGTTTTTGGACCACAGTCAAGTAAGAGTATTACAAAGCTGACCTGCTTTGTGATACCTGTGGAAGCACAAGTAGGCGTATTCGTGGGGAAAGGCAGAAGTGCCTCAGCTTTCAGATGCTCAAAAACTGATAAGCATTTGCTATTTGTGAAGGATGGAAGGGGGAGTCATCAGGTCTGGATCAATTCTGTGTCATGATCCTCAAAACTCATACTGATGCCTCCTGAAATGAAACTCGCTATAGGCTAGCCAAGGAGGAACTCCTTCAGGAGGAACATCATTCAACTCTTTTTACACAGAGTATGGACAGTATATGCAGAGATACACGTCTATATAGCAACCAATGGCAAACCCCAAAACTCTGTAAGTACAAACTAAAAATCTGAACAACATACAAAAATGGTTTAATTCCATCAATCCATCTTGATGCCATCCAGTTTCATCAGCCCTGCGTTTTTAGACTGTGTGTTGATGCTAGGGGCTGTAATATGCTGCAGGGACATGGAACCCTTGTTCTCCAGATCATCCACTCCGATCTGAGGTCTATAATGCTGAAATGCCTTTTCTGGGAGACACAAGGAGCCCCAAGTCTGGAACGGGTGTATTATACCCGTTATGCAAAACCAGAATCACACTTAACACCAGAAAAAACCCTCCAGTCAGAGATGAATGTTTAAATACAATTGCAAATGCAATTGCATTTACCAAAATAAAAAGATAAAGTGTTAGAAGCATAGACTGAAGAATTTTGTAATGATGTAGACCAGTCTGGCTTGTCTTCAAAAGAAAATTAAACTCACTTAGAAAACAAAAAAACCCAAGCCAAACCAAAACAACCAAACCATACACAAAAAAATAAAAAAGAAAAAGTAACTTTTTTTCTGTATGACAGAAACACTAATGAAGATAGGATAGGTTTGGCAAAAAGATGGATGATGTACCTAAAGTTATTCTCTTCTACAACTATTTTCTGTATCAAAAAAAAAAGGGGACAAAACTGAGTTAAAAAGACAGTTAAGAAAATATCTATGGACAGTTAAGAAAAGTTCAGCTTTCAAAGAAAAATCTTTAACACTTAAAAATTGCAGCTTTACACATTGACAAAGATTGTTTATGAGCACAAGTTCAATGGCTTTGGAGAGGAGTCAAAGAAAAAAAATCTCAAGAAATGCCAGGAAGGATCGATCTCTCTTAACTTCACTGGCCATGTTCAGCTCTCATGTTAGCAGGCGATCCAATAAAAATGTGGATAAATACAACCCATTGTTTTTAGACATCAAAGGTCACTACATTGTGTTAGATAAGATTACTGCAAACTAAGTGAACACCAAACCTATGAACTTTGGGAGTTATTATATATGAAAACATCTATACTACTCTGAAGAACTTAGTTTCCTAAGCCAAAAGGGCTGTTAGGAGTCTGTGATGCATGAATAAGTAAGAGCATTAGATTTGTATGACTTTATTTGTGTAACAGCTTGTTCATATTTTGAGTTTATTGATGTTAAAATGCAACATTCATTTTAACCCACAGAATATATATGTCAATTTTCATAGTTTTGAAATTATTATTTAGTTACTTAGTTCCTATTAAATGTTTGATACCCATAGGTCATATACATGATACAGATTGTCACTATCACGTATCAGCTGTAACTGATTTTTTAAATGAAGGTGTTAAATTGTTGAAGCCTAAAGACAGCTGTTCAGCGTGTTCTTTTGTTGCTTTCCAATCTTTTCAAAGATTCATTTTTCCTTGTTATCTTCTTCAGGGCTTTTTTGTATAGGTAGGGATGAAATTTAGGGTCTGGTTTTTTTCCTTTGGACTGTATGTGAATTTTACATTGAACAGCTACAGGAGAAATAAAAACTTATTTGTTTTATGACATTGTAGAAGTTAATTATTACTTTGACCCTTTGTACAGATTCTCCATTATGTTGCATTAAATGAAACATGATCTTTATGATTTTTTTTTCAGTTAAAGTACTGATTTCACAGGTGAATGAAGTTTGAGTTAAGTAAAAACTATTCTTTTTTTGTGTATTTTATAAACTGCTATTAAGAACCTAAAGATATTGCATCTTAAGTAGAAACCACCTTATATATAGAAGACACTATTTTCCAAAGGAAATTATTTCCTCAGACCTAATAAATAGTTTTATTTTGTACTCCTCTAATTCCAGCTGTGAAATGAAATGAACATTGCCCAAAACATGCTACAAAACATTGCAGTCACTTCTGAAGATGTGGGATGTAAATATTTATAAGGCTTTTAATATTTCAAGTCTGCAAAGTCTAGAACTGGGAATGTCAGCATTTATTTATTTATTTATTTATTTACATTTACTCTGAATATAGCCACAGAAGTGTGATAACAGCACATTTCTATAAACACAGAAATGTTCAAAAACTACCACATGCAGGCAAGTCTTATCCAGTGCATAAAATGTATTTGTGAAAACCTTTTCGTTATCACTAATTTCATTTAGTTACAGCATTGTGCTTCCAAATGGTTGAAAAAGCAGTTTAGAAAATGAAATATCAAACACAGAAAAGTTGCTACTGTGATTATATCCGTACATTTATGTGGGGAAGCCTTAGAGGCTGTGTTTTCTTGCTGGCTGTTGTATATCCAAGGATCAAAGGTAATTATAAAGACGAGAGTGGACTGATGCAGTGCTTGTCTGAACTATTTCCACTAGACACTGACTTTTGCAAAGGATTAAGAGAAAGGTCCAAAACCAAATTAAGATTCTTATCACAATGTCTAATCTCTGTGTGCCTGTCCCTTCAGAGACCCATCAGAATCCCAAGATTAGGGACCTTTTCTATGTGTTCATGAGGAGTTAACTTACAAGTTGGTGACTGTGAGTCGAGGACTTTTTACATGTTTATAGAACAGTCTCCAGAAAATTTCAGGCTCTGGTGAATTTCTGTCTACTGACTGGATGTGCTGTTCATTCTCCACTGTGCAGGGAAACCGAAGTACATCTTGTAATTGGGAAGTCCTCACCAAAGTACCTACTAAACTGGCAGCGTATTTTGTTGGCTTGCTACACTCTCCACTCTTCAACAAGCTTTCAAGGATAATAGAGCCACAAATAATTGTGTGCAGGCAGCCTTAGCCTCCTCCAGCTCTCATTTAGCTGTCTTAGCGACAATGAATCACTTGAAGTTCCTCTCCCTCTGAGAACACCAGGCGGGCAGCTCAGGAGTCATCCCGAGAAAGGCAGAGGGAATGATTTCCTTGAAACTCTTGCCTTTGTGCGCTGCCTGTGCACAACGCCGGGGTCGGGAGCTCAGGTGCAATGCAGATCTTTCGAAAGCCGGGATCAATCTGACTGAGGGACATGGAGCCGGGACATTTCCTTTTCTTTCATGTCTCGGGCAGCAGCGAAAGCAGCACGTACAGAGCTCTCCACGGGAAGGGGCCACACTGGTGGGCACAGGTGAGCAGGGAGCTGTTCCTTGTGTTCCCACTGCCACAGCCCGTGGGGATGTGAGCAGCGGCGTGGGCTGGGCTCCCCCGCCGGGTGCACCCTGAGGAGCTGGGATCCCCCGCGTCAGGAAGATATGGAACTTGGCGGCCAATTCTCATGTTTCCAAAAACATCTTTTTTGGTCCCAGCTTTTCTTAAAAAAAAAAAAAAAAAAAAAAAAAAAGTTGTTTAAAGGTTGTTTTTCTTTTTCCTGTCAGTAGCAAACATTTCTGGGAGTTTGCGTGTGGGGATCCGAGGGAGTACGGGCTGTGCCTCCCTTCCTGCTTGTCCAGGGTGCGGTTCCTAATTGCTGGGAGGGAGATCGGGGGGCTGCTCTCCGCTGGTGGGGGGCGCAGACGGGCAGCAACTGTGTCCAGTTGAGGGCTTATTACAAGGAAAAACCTCGAGCACCAGTACAGACTGAGGTGACATATTAAAATGTCACAAGAGTTCAACAAGCAATGAACAAGTGTATTGAAGGAAATTCTATGGGGACTGTTAGATACAAAGACGGTGCACACACTTTGCAAGCTACAG
The DNA here is from genome assembly GCA_026261815.1 of Monarcha castaneiventris obscurior. Taxonomy (NCBI): domain Eukaryota; kingdom Metazoa; phylum Chordata; class Aves; order Passeriformes; family Monarchidae; genus Monarcha; species Monarcha castaneiventris. The sequence continues at coordinate 1,559,739 of JAMPIT010000566.1, read as the reverse complement.
GCTGGGCAATTATTCTGTGATGTGTCACTATGTGCTTGTCTTGTTCTTACTCCCCTCTCAGGGTGAGCAGTGCTAGAAAGGAGCTCTGCTGAGGAAGACCTGGGGGGTCCCGATGGACAACAAGCTGTCCATGAGCAGCAGTGTGCCCTGGTGGCCAAGAAAGCCGGTGGTATCCCGGGATGCATCAGGAAAAGCATTGCCATTAGGTTGTGGGACATGATCGTGCACCTCCACCCGGCCCTGGTGAGGCCACATCTGAGGTGTGTGTTCTGTGCTCCTCAGCACAAGAGAGACACGGAGCGCCTGGGCAGGTCCAGCAGATGCTATGGCCTGTTCAGCCTCAAGAAGAGACAACTGAGAGGGGACCTCATCAATGTCTGTAAGTATCTGAAGGGAGGCTGCCAAGGGGATGGAGCCAGGCTGTTCTCAGTGGTGATGAGCAGTAGGACAAGAGGCAATGGGCAGAGGCTGATGCACACAAGTTTCACCTGAATCCGAGGATAAACTTCTTGACTGTGCAGGTGACCATGCGTAACACATTGAGGTTGTGTCCCTCAATGGAGTTATTCAAGAACAATCTGGAAGCACAGTTCAATGTGCTCTAGGATGACCCTGCTCGAGCAGAGAGGTTGGGCCAGATGAGCCACTGCGGTCCCTTCCAACCTCACCCACTCTGTGATTCTGTGATCATGTTAGGTGAGGCTAACAGCGTTTCCAGAAAACAAAACAAGTACACGCGCATTCCAAACACTAGTCGGGAATACACAGTGGCATTTCTTTTGCCACTGGAGCACAGGTCGGCCCAGCCGCAGCTGCAAAGGGGGAGCTCTGAGGGACGCCCACCCCGCCCCCCTCACCCTCTCCCCCACCCTCTCCCCCACCCCGGCGGCCGCCCCGCCCGGCCCCGCCTCCCGGCAGCCCCCGCGCCGCCCGGCCTCGCGAGACTCTGGGTTCTCGCGACAGCGGGGCGCCGCCATCTTACCCGCTCGCTCGGGCGCTCGCTCCGTCGGGCGCTGCGGCTCAGGGCGGCGGGGGGGGCCCGCCCGTCCCGTCCCGTCCCGTCCGTCCCGTCTCGTCCCGGACCGCACCGCGCTCCGCCGCGCCGCCTCCGCCGGGGGCACCCGCGCCAAGCCCGGGACGCGCTCCCTGGCAGACGAGCGGCGAGAGCGGGGCCCGCGGGAAGCCGCCGCTGCTCGCCTGGTTCCGCCCCCTCCGTGTCGCTGGGCCTCCGGCCCCTGCCGGGCGGCCTCTGCCGAACCGGGAGGCGGCGGAGGGCGCGGGGAGGCGCGGCGGGAGCCGGGGTGCCGGCCGGCGGGGCGGCGCGAACCCCGCCGCGGGGCTGCTGCTGCCGCTGGGGCTGCTGGCGGGGAGGCGGGGGACCCGGGCCGCTCTGGATGGTGGTTAAAATGATCATAGAAAACTTCGAGGCGCTGAAATCCTGGCTCAGCAAAACCTTGGAGCCCATGTGAGTAACCGCGACCCTTCCTTGCCCTCTCGCCCCCTCGAAATAAAGCTTCCCCTGCAGAAGATGGGGATCCGTAGGGGCGGGAAGCGTGGTGCCGGAGGGTCCCGGTGGGGCATCCCGGGAGATGCCCTCTCAGCGCCCTTCTTCCCCGGCCGCCTTGCGAGGGGCTGCGTCGCTCTCCCGCTCTCCCGTGGCCGGCCTCGGCCCGGAGGTAGGACCGGCTCTCCCTCCGGAGGATGCAGCTCCCCCCCCTAGCGACCGCGCTCCTCTTCCCTTTGTAGCCCAGGGAGAGCGGGAGACGCTGTGTGCGTGTGCAGCCCGCGGTGCCCCGCGTTAATGAGCGCGGCCCCGCTGCCCTGCGCTGGGACCTTCTCCGGGAGAGCTCAGGTGCCGCCGGGGCGTCTTGCGGGATCCTGGGATCTGCCCAGTAGCATTTCCTACAGACTGGTCGCACATCATTCTTGGTTACTTTGAATATGTGACGCTCTTTGATTTTCCTTCTCCCCAAATAAAAATTGCATCAGTAGAGGCCTTGGGAGTAGGAGCCCCAGAGAATAATTTACCTGTTTGTGAATACCTGCGTGGCCTCTAAACATAACATTCGTGTGAGTAAGAGAGGCTCTTCTGCAAATATGTCTTCCTTCTCTGAATAGTATTTTAGTGGAACTGAGGTGTGAACTTAGTTTTAAAAGTGTATCTTCTGGGAGTGTGGTGTCCATAGATAAAAGGATACACTCTTCTGGTCGTTCTGAGCCACTTTTTAATATGTCTGAATTAAATTGCTGGAGTTTGGTTTTAATCAGTTAAACTTCTGAATTCAGTCTGGTGTTAACTTTTGTGCTGAGGTGTTTGCCCACTGTAGGTTTTACTCTTGACGAGTTCAGATGTGGTTGGTGGGGGGGCAAAGTTTGCTTTATGGCTTCCATAGCCATTAGTTCAGTATATGTGTGTACAGATACAGTTTGTAGGGCTTATGCTGAAATAACTTGGAAAAGGTATAATATGCTGGAACATTTTTGGGAGAGCTTCACTTGGGTTGTTCTTTTCTTTGTTTGGGGCTTTTTTTTTTTTTTGAGGGGGGAGGAGGTAGTGGTGCTCCTTTATTCCGTAGTATCTAATCCACACCACACTGAAATAGATGAGCCATGAATTTACTTTCAGTGGACTTTCAATTAGGCCTGCAGCAAATGTCCTTGTTGTAAAAGGTTTGACATTTAAGATTTTATTTTTGGGGAAAGAAGATCATCATCTTGTAAAGCTGTAGTTTGGGGAAGATGAATTACTTTTTCTCTTGGGTCAATATAATGCAGTATTCAAATAACATAGCATGTTGTGTTTTGGGGTAATAGGCTTTCCTAGTCCTCGGCTGCATAATGCTCACTATTAGTTTCTGGATACTTTCTTACATGAATATTTTGTTAAAGGAAATCAGCAGTTCGATGTCAGTATTTTAGAGTGTGCTGGTTCAGAGGCTTGGAACAGACTCAGTTGGTCCATGTTCCTTTGTTTGAATATTAAACCATGAGATCTCCTAGCAATAGTCAGCAGTTAAAGGGTGAAATTGAGATTTTCAGCTTTCATGATCAGTGCAATTTTCTGCTTTTTTTCACTAAGAGGACCAGCTTGTATCTGTTATGTTAAATGTGGTGTGTGAGCAGATCAAATGTAGTTGTCGTTCCGGAAAACTGTGGAGAGCTAGGGAGATGCTGGTCTCAAGGATGTTGACTTCTCTGAATTTTTAGCTTTCCGAGGAAACAAACCAGCAAGGACTGTCATTCAGTTTTCTGCAGTGTTCTGTGTAACTGCATCGTTGAATAGGTACTGGAATTGGTGGAGATGTATTGTCTTTTCTTAGCAGTCAGATACTCCTGGAGGTGCTTTTGGTGTCAGCTATCTGAAATGTGTGACTACAGTCATAGCTTCTGGCTGTATGAAAATTTCAGTGTGCAGCTACTTCTAAAGAAGTAACTGTTGCAGTGCTAGTACAGTGAGGTTCCAAGTGCTGATCCTCTGGAGGTGTTGCCGTAGCCCAGAAATGATTTTTGACTTGTCTTTTCCTGTTAATGAAGCAGAAGTGCCAAGTGTTTTTGTGTAGTGACTCTCTCAGAAACCTTTAGCTGCAAGATACGTAGCTCAACCTCCTAACTGCACTAAGAAGGACACCACTGTATTAGGTCATTATGGAGGTGGTGTCTTGGTGGTTTTAAGTGGAGAAGTACTTTTAAGAAGAAATGTAAATAAATCTTGTACAAACATGTATAGATCTATATTTATGTGCTAGCTGCCTTGAGCTGAGTAGTTAGAATATGCTGCACCTTCCAAGTTGCCCTTTCCAAGCAGATAGCATTTTTTAATCAGGATGTGTAAGTTACTGCAAAGACCATAGTGCATGCACTTCTGAAACATAATGTTTCAGAATTAAAATACAGCAGTAGCCACAAAAATTGTGTCATTTTATCTTTAAACCGTTCTCAAAATGCTAACTTCTTAGTATAATGAAACAAGTGTGTTACATAATTATATGGACTGGACAAGATTCAGTTGTTGGATTGCTTTCATGTGGAGTCTCTGGGAAACACTGTTCATAGACAGGAATGTTTGAAGGAGAGGGATGGTGGAGGATTTAAGATTTGGAATTTTTTGTTAGTGGCAGGTTGTTGGGCTTGTTTGTTTGTTTTGGACTACTCTAATGCCTTTGACAAAGCCTTGGTGATCATCCATACAAAAAGGCCTTATCTGAGTTTTGTTGCAGTGAGGCAGAAGCTGCAAATGCTGCCATGCTGGAGCATTTGCACAGTCCAGCTCCATTTGGGGGGTGATAGGTCTCTAGGAGCTTTCTGCAGCTCTTCAAGAAGAGGCTGCTTTTGTGGTTTTGGAAATAACTCTTTGTGCAGCTCTGTTTGGTGTACAGAGAATTGCTAAATATACACATGGAATCATTGCAGATACAGCCATGTAAATGTAGTACCAGTATAAATAAAGTAGCAAGAGGCTTTTTGTGCTATGGCTATTGTGTTTGACTGAAATTGTATGTTCAACTCCAGTCAGCTCTGTAAAGAAGGCATTTGTTACCAGTCATCCTCTTTGCTTGCAGACAGCAATGAGCTAAATTTCTAGTGTTCCACACTTTCTTGTCTGTGGTGTGGTTTCTGTCAAATGTTGGAAAATAATGTTAAACTTGGAATATAACCGTATGCCTGTCACTTCTGATTTCTATACTAACAAGGTACTCACTGAGCCTGTCAGTCGTGATGGGTTACTTTTCTGCAAGTCCATTCCAGATACTTAATAAACTGTGTGTATAGTCCCTGCTGGAATATCAGGATCTGGCTTGGCAAAGTTCCAAGTAGGGATTTCTTGAATTTTTTTTCTTGAATTTGTTTTAATCTCTACTTGTGAAAAAACTAGCTTTTTGTACTAATACTGCACTCACTTGTGATGTTCTCCTCCTTGCCCTAATTCTCTACAGTGGAAAGTTTCCTTGGTTTTAATTACTTTGTGTAAAATAAATTAAATTGAAATATTTCTGTGGCCGACTGAATTTTACTTTCAATTTGATTAAGACTCCCATATCTAATTTTTTTCCACTTCACTGTATTTACGTTTTTGTAAAGGTTTCTTCTTGTACTAAAACAAACTTGAAAAAAAGCTGAAATGCCTACAACAACATTTATGCCGTATTTAGGCATACCTCATTGAAATGGAAAGGTATTTTGTGTTGGTGAATTCTGTAAGTGAACATGGTGTTGTAACGACTTATATCAGATGGAATGAAATTAAAATAGTTTAAAGAATATTTTGAGTATATTTATCATTGGAATATTTTATGGCACATGATCTGTGTCCTCTGGTGTTCATTTATGCCCTCACTATTCTTTGTTTGTCAAGCTTTTCAACCCTTTGTTTTTTGGCTTCACATGTTACTGACAAAAGGTAGTGAACAAAAAAGGTTTAACAGTGGTGTAAGGAATATGCTAATAAGAGAGGACATTGAAAGCATAGAAATAAGTTAAAATAAAAAACCTTGTCATTCCTTTCCAAATACATGTGGCACACTGTCCTACCAATAACACTCATTGGGCCACCATGAGATTTCTCTCATTTTCTGGGGAACTTCCTAAGTTCAGAAGCAATAAATGTTTCTCTTCATTTAACTTGCTTAGTTAACACTTTGCATGAAGTTATTTGTAACTAAAATAACCGAAGCACAAATCACATCAGTGGTATGTCACTTTTAACACTAGTTATTTTTCTGCATCTGTTACGAAACGTGATAGTCTCTTCACCTGACTCACAGAGAGCTACTGTATTTGAGAAATCAAGGTTCCTAGCTTAGAGTGCTGACATTGCTAAGCTTCTGTGTAAAAATATTATGTTAGTTTTAAAATACTGGTACTATTAGGTACATTTTGGAGCAGAAAAAAAAATGGAGAAAATTACTCCTGTTACAGGAAACCTTTTTTGTTCTTACAGTGAACATCAGCAGTGAAGTGAAACCCCTTTGACTGCATTGCAAGTCATAGAGAGGCTGGGTTGAGCTTTGCTTTCTGCCTTGAATGGGTGTTGGAGAGCCAGCAAGCTGACAGCTGTTCTGCCTCATGAGAGCTGTCTTGAATCTAGGGGTGGCATTCTAGGCTGCCAATTACTGGTTGCAGCTGTATGAACATGTCAGATCTGGGTATCATAATAATTTAGAACTGATTTAATGGCATTGTTAGCTTGAATAGCAGCTTTGGAGGTTGCCACATTCCTCAGTGTGTTTCTACTGCATTAAGTACTGTTAGATCTCTGGTAATGGAAGTGAGTATCGTAAGAGTGGTCCTTCTCAGCCACGGTAGTGTCTTAAGATAAAAGTTGGATCTTGCTGAATGAGTTTGTAATTCATTTTACTTACTTACTGAACACTGTAGCTTTTTATAGAATTTCTTTTTTTTAGTAACAACAGAGTGGTGCAACTGCCTGAATTAGGCTGGCTGCACTGCCCAGTATGCAAAGTACATCTCTCTGCACCCACTCAGCCCTGCAAGTACAAAGCATTTCTCTCAGCCTTCAAACACAGCCATGTCCACCTTGGTTAATGTCAAGAACTGAGCAGTTTTTTAGCAATCAGTCTTCAGGCAACAAAACTAGACTCTGAAATATAGGTCGTTAACTCTCAGGATCAGAGCACAACAAATAGCATGCACCTACATGTTATTTCCTTTACAGCAGCACCATTCGGTGCCTGGAGGACTACAGACATGCTTTTGAGGTTTCAGTGTATTGTGGTAGTTTAAATTTGTCAAGGAGCTTGTTTCAGGATTTGCAGCATCTTTTTGGTTTGTACATTAATTTTAAAACTGAAGAAAAAAATCCCTTGTGTAGTTTCTTTACCATCTTAAAAAAGTAGTGTGTGTGTAGAGTATAAGTTCTGTTAATAAGGACTCTTGTACATGGAGCTACACCAGTAATGTGATTTCGCAAACACCTTTAATATCTATTCCCCATAAACTGCATTTCTCAGTTAGGCAAATGTATGTAGGTGTATGGTGATTAGAAAAGTCAAAGAGGGTTCTCAGAACATATTTTATATTTAAAAAAAAAATCTGAGTATTGAAAACGGATAGGTTAAAAAGTGTTTAATGAATTGCAAAGTATTCAAGTAAGAAGAAAAGACTACAGAGAGGTGAGTCAGTCAAATTAGTTTTCCTTTCTCAAATAATATGTACAACAAAAAAATAAGGCTTAAATTTACTCTGACAGCTTCAGCTTTTCTGGTTTATCTTTACTTGAAATAGTAATTTCTAATAATGACTCAAAACCTGGTGAGGTCAGAAGCATGGGGTTTTGAACTTTCCTCTGTGCTTTGTTGAACTGTTCCTTCTGTGATTGAGCAAAATACTTGCTTGGGAGTTTCTTTCCTTTTTGAAGCTTTTATCTGTTGCGTAGCAGTTGGAGGTATCAGTATAATTCTCTGAAGAGCATGTAGAGATCTAGCAAGAGAGTTCTTCCATGTATGCCTGTATATTCAATAGTGTTCATTAAAGCAGGATTACATGAGCAGTCTCCCTTGTTTAATAGAGAGAAGTAGGCACTGTGTATTTTCTGACTTAGAGAGTACAGGCTGCAGAAAAGTATTACTAGAGGTGAAAACATTTAACATTGCTGGTAACAATGATGTATATTCAGAAACTGGGTGTAAGAAAACATGCTATGGTGTTTAATTGTAGCACACACTGGGATGTACTTGCTGCAGTGGAAATGAATTCAGATTACTTGTGCCAGCTGGAGTTTGTTTGTTAAAGAAAACACGAATACAAAAACAGGAGGAGAAATTTGTGATTACAGATGTGTATTAGTGCTTGCAGCACATGCCTACAGAATGTTGAGGGGATGGAGATACGGGAATCAGAGTTGAGAAATGTTTTTGTACATGTTTTGATGGATGTGACCATTTTTCTACTAGCCAGACTTTATCATAAGAATGAAGTTACATGTAAAGTTCTGTCACACTTCTAATGCACACTTCTAATGTTTATGGTGAGGGCTGAGGTAGCACACCATGTTCAAGTGTAGCTAAGGATTCAAACCTATATTTAATAACTGAAAATGTGTATCATTCAGTGAGCAGTAGAATCAAAATGTAAATTTGTTTATTTTTAGTGCTACTTAGAGTATCTGAAATATGTTGGTGGTATTCTCATTTTTCTGAGTTATCAATTAAGGATCTTTCACTATTATATTTCAATTTGCAAGAATATAGCATGATACATATATTGTATGATAAATCCTTGTGCTACACAGTACATTTGCTGCCATCAGCATGGGTGCCTTTCCTGTTTTCTTTATTCTCACATTACTTGTTAAGAAAACAGTCGATTACAAGAGCATAAAATGCAGGACAAGGAGGTTTAGAAAAACTGATAAAGCTACCTCAAAATGGGTTAAAAATCCGTGTATGCATGACAAAGAGCAAGCATATTGCATATTATTCACACACAAAGGCTGCTATTCTGTAAGAAAATACTGTTAAACTAGAGAATATAAGATCTTGTTTATTAGAAAAACTCAAGGCCCCATAATCCAAACCAGCGGATTTTGACTAAACCAGTGGATGGAGAATTTACAGAACATTTCAGAATTAAGTTTGAGTGAAAAAGTGGAAAGGAATTGCTTTTTAAAAAAGCAGCTCCCCCTCAAACAAAATGATTAAAGATCATGTCTAGAACTCTTGATAGCTATAAAGAATCAGGTAGGCCTCCTTTATTCACAGTTTTGTAAACTTTAAATTTCTTTTTTACTACATGAGGCCAGTTGGTCCTCTCTTCCACCACTTGAGGTTGCTAGCAATTTAATTTTAGCATCATCTTAAAAAAAGGCATTTTATAAGAATTTGAGAAGCAATAAAAGATCAGATTTTAAACTTGTTAGATCTATTTAAGATACTGTCTACAGAAACAGTCTTCACAGTAGTGTGGCGAAAACAGATTAATTATTTGTGGGTTTTTTCAAGCTTTGGAGAACAGATATAGAAGAGATTTCTGTTTCAAGTCAGTACCTAAAAAAGGACTTCAGCCTCTGTGTAAAGATCATTTGCAGTTTAATTTTAAAGAATGAAAAGAAAGCACATAAAATCATAATGTTGATTTACAAAAGCATCTTAATCTCACTCTACCACAAAACTCATTGTATTCATTATTAATTAGTGTCAATTTGAAATAATTTGTCTGTTAGTATTTTTTAAAAAATAGTATTTGTTAAGTAGCCAAAACTGAAAGCATGTAAATTCTTATTGTTGTAGAAATTCCCCGTTACACACTGAAGAATAATAATTGTAGAATTCAGTACAATTGTTTTGCATTGTTCATATGTGGCCATACAGGGTGTTAATGCTGAAACATGTGCATGAGTGCATAGTAGAAAGTGTGATCCTGTGTTTCACAGATTAAAAGTACATTTTCATTGAGAATATTTTTAGAAGCATATCTTGGAGTTGGGTGACTGAGTTCAAGTCCTGGGGTGGACAGGATTGCTAAGATTTCCATAGTTGTCATGGTAGGGAGGATGAAAGCATTAACTGTTCATTATTTTTAAACAGCTTTTGTTTGTTTGGGTTTTGAGGCTTTGTTTGTTGGTTTTGTGGGTTTTTTTTGTTTGTTTTTTTTGGGGGGTAGTTAATGGTTTGTTTATTTTGTTACAGTCTAGATGTCTTTCCAGAGAAGATTTTCTCCTTTTTATCCTGCTCATGAAAGAGGAATTGCTTTAAATTGACTATGAGGTTGTTGTATAGTCAATACTGTAGGACGTAGAGAATTGACATACATTGTAGTAGCTGAGAGCAGTAGGCTTGTACCTTCTAGACTGACTTGTTTTTTCTCCCCTTTTCTTTTTCTTTGTTTTTGCCCCCTCCCTCCTAAACTTTGAGTGCACATGTGTCATTTAAGTAAGTTGTAGCAGATTTTGAGCAATGACAGCTGACTGTTCATATTATCAAATGAGAACCAAGTTTGTGGAAATTAAAATTAATAAAGAAAAACTGAGGGTGATAATGTGAAAATTGTCTGCTCCCCACCTGTTATGATGAAAAGGGCGCATTAATTTTCCAAGGCATGATTCAGCTTGAAAATGAGAAAGTATTGGCTATCTGAAGTGCCATTGAAGTTGCATGAAGAAACATTAAAAAAATTTAATAACTTTGCAAATTCAAGGATAGAGAGGTCTTAGGGCCTGCTGAAGGCTGAGAGAGAACTCTTATTGCAGCTTGTGTTGAATACCTGTTCAGCACTGGGCTTTTAGATAATCTGCTTGGCTGATGTGCTCAGGTGTTTGCAGCGTTAAAAAGACTCGTTAAAGAGTCCTGCTGCTCTCACTGGAGGAGGTTGTGTGCCTGCTTCCAAGGTGTCTGACTTGGTGCTTGGACACTATTTTAGTCTGGGTAAAGAACTGTTAGAGCTGAATGGGGCAAACTAGATGTGAAAAATTTCTGAAGAATTTTCAGTCAGTGTGCAGTCTGGTTTTTGATTTGCAGTATATATTTTCATTTTGTTCATTTAGTGTGCGTGGGTTCTTTTAGAATGTAGATTGATTCTGAACTCCCGTTTCCTAGATCTATAAATAATGCAGGCTAACATGGAATACAGTGGTACGTCCCCTAGCAGCCCAAGTTGCTTTTTCAGCATGAAATTCTACTAGTGCCTGCTTTCTAGAGGATGCTGGGTTACGTTTGAAGCTCTGACCTTTAACTTCAGGGCTCTGTGTGCTGGGCCCAGGCTGTCCATAAGTGATGCTGACAGATTGGCTTCCTTTGCTTAGTGGATACGTTTGCATGGGGGATGTTGCTTGCTGTGCAGGAGATAAGTTTCTCTGGTGGGAGAAATTAGGTGGTGTGATATGTTCATTTAAGGATTTGGTTTCTTTTGCCCAGTGTCCAAAATAATGTAATTCCAATGATCAGTATTTAAATTAATAATTAAGCTTCAGCATTTGTATCTCAGTAATTGTGGAAGGGATTTGGATCTTCTGTTTTATTCCTTTGTTATGACTGTTGGACCTCTATGCTAGAGGAGTATTCGTGTAATGTTCACATTCAGTGCAACTCCCTGACCACAGATTAATTTTTCTTATTGGTTATTTTTGCTAGAAAACACGTGAAGTCAGGATATATCAATGCAATTTTTTCCTTCTTGTAATTCTTTAAAACATTAGTACAAACTTTGATTACCACCCAGATAAACTGTATGACATGACTGGTGTGCATCCATTAAATCCTGCCTTATTTTGTGGGGCCTGAAGTCTTCCTTTGGTATATGCTAAATATCAAGATTAAATTGTTTAAGACCACTGTCTCCCCATTTCATTAGTTACCGTTTTTGAAACCTTAATGGTTTTCTGCAGTAGTCTCACTTGCTTTGGCAGGCTTACAACGCCACCACAAAGGTTATTGTAGATTCCTATTGGTGAAACGTTGTAAAAGAAGTATGCCAGTTGTATTAAATAATGTTCTGCTGAATGCGGATAGGTGGTTTTCTTCATCCTAAATTCTTTGTTGATGTGCATAAGACCGACCATCAGCTTCTACACTGAGGTGCTCTGTACTTAATTGTAGATTGAATTCAGATGTCAAATGGATAATGATCCCCTAAATTTCCCTCCATTTTCAGTGTACCTCTTATGGGGATGTCTGTTACAAATATATGAATTTAGGCTTTTGAAACCAAGTTTGAAACTGAAAAAATCAGTTTCAGTTTTTATGGTGTTAATATGTAAGTAGTAATAAGAATATTCAAAAGTGTATTTAAGAGGATACTCGAGAGTCTGGGTTTGTTTTTTTTTTTTGTAGCATAAATCGCTTCTACTGTATCACTGTATTAATTTGTAATTGAATAGACTGACTTTTCCCAATTAACAGTTATTCAGTGTTACATTTGGAATTATTGATTCCATCTTTGGGGAATTAGGGAAGTATTTGTTGTCTTTGTTTTTAATACTGTTAGGCAGTTGGGGCTCTTTCTTATTAAATAATTTGTTCTAGTTTACTCTGATGTTCTCTGTGCAGTGTTGTTAGGAAATATTCTAGACAACTGTTCTCTTGAAGAGGAAAGTGATGCTTAGAAATATTATGTATCTGGGCTCAGTTTTGAAAAATACACCTGAGTATTTTTCAATTGCTGTGGTAGGAAATGGTTTTGCCCCATATATGTATTGGTCATACCAGTTTTGGACATTAATCTCTGTAACTAAATTGCTTTTTTTTTCCTAACTGATCTATTTGCAGATGTGATGCAGATCCATCTGCCCTAGCTAAATATGTTCTGGCTTTGGTAAAGAAGGATAAAAGTGAAAAGGAGCTGAAGGCATTGTGTGTTGATCAGCTGGATGTATTTCTTCAGAAAGGTATGGGCTTTGTCATAACAATTAACATTGAGTGAAAATTCTGTCTTGTTCAATTTATTTAAGCAGTCATTTACCATAGAATCAAGCATTGATCTCTTTATTCGCTTTGTTACTTTGTAGAACGTAATCCAGTTTCCATGAAGTAATTTTAAAAAGCCCAGGTGTATAGGTTAGCATGCATATGTTACATATATGTTTTGTTAGTACTCATGGAGGTATGGAATCATAGAATGCTTTGGGTTGAAAGGAGCTGTAAAGATCCTCTAGTTGCAGCCCCCTGTCCTGGACAGGGACACCTCCTGCTAGACCAGGTTCCTCAAGGCCTTGTCTGACCTGGTCTTGAATGCTTCCAGGGTTGGGGCATCCACAACTTCCCTGGGCAGCTATTGAAGCTCTGTATATATGTGCCAGAAATATTCTTCCAGATGTTTTATTAAGAGACATTAAATAATTCAAGAATTGAAAACTTTTGTGAAACATTGTTCATTATTGACATGTTTTTTAACTCTGTAAATGTCCTTTTAAACATAACATTAGGAACACAGTATTTAAAGAAAATACTCTTTGTCATTTTAACTTTTTGATGAATGCTGGTTTTGGTTGATTGTCTGGGTTTTTTGGGTTTATTTATTTATTTTTGAAGCAAATGTTAACCATGGTTTTAAATAATGGTTATTTGTACACTCTTTACTTTTAGAAACTCAGATATTTGTGGAAAAACTGTTTGATGCTGTGAATACAAAAAGCTACCTACCTCCACCAGAACAGCCATCATCAGGAAGCCTGAAAGTAGAATTTTTTCAGCATCAAGAAAAAGAGACAAAAAAAGAAGAGGTGGGCATTGATTTTAACTTAAATGTACATATTTTTCCTCATTCATATAATTTGCTTATGTGTTTAACTTCATAGTGCTTATTTGTTTATTAGTAAAAGTTATTAATAATTTATTATAGTTTATGCCAATAATAATTTATGTTTATTAATAATATTATTATTAATTACATGAAAGCATTAAAATAAGTCAAAAGATTCATGCTTGGCACGTTGAGCACTGCTGCATGGTTTTTCTAACACATGTGGGTTCTTCAAAGGTAAACCAAAGAGGTTTTGATGAGGCAAAGGTAAATTAAATTATTGAGCAGTGTAGGAGCTGCAGTACAATCTACATTAGTTCTCTGGTCAAGATTGCTGTTGTAGTTGTACTGCACTTTAATTCACCGTAAGTCCAGGCTGCCATTCTAAATGGCAATTCTCATTCCTTCAGCTGCTTGATTCAGATAACATCCTTTTGTCACAAGTGTTTGTGTTGTGCATTGGGCCAGAAGAGTAAGTTTGTGCTTTTCAATAGCAGCCTAAGTTTGCCTGCATGGAAGTGTTTTAAGTGTGAACTGAACCAGATAACCTGCTGATGAAGAAAAGGCTTAGCTGTCGGTTGTTGAATATCCATGCCTTCTCAAATCTTCCCAAAGCCTTAGAGTGGTTTTTTGTCTACCTGCAGTAAAATGCAGCTGCAGTAAAAGCAGCTGTATTTTCAGTGCAGCACTATAAAGACTGTTTTATTTTCTCTCAAACAGTGCTTTGAATATTCCTAGAAATAGAAATTAATACATTATGAAGGTTCTCTAATTATGTTAGAGACTAAAATGTTTCATTTCAGCATTACTTGTGACTGTTCAGTATTCAGTTTCTGGTTCTATTTGGTTGTGCAGAAGTCTGCATTATAGTGTGCTCATGTTTTGATCTAATATATATGCTTCGAATTCAGATAGTTAAAGAGGAAGAGCGAGAGAAAAAGTTCTCTAGAAGATTAAATCACAGCCCTCCTCAGTCAAGTTCTCGCTACAGAGATACCAGGTAAAAAATTTTGCTTAACTCCTTTTATTATATCAGTAATCAGATGGATTTGGATTTTTGTGGTGTTACTATAATAAATATTTTGTGTCTGTGTTGGCATCTTATAAGCCTAAAGGTAAGACTTCTGTGGCTTTTATGCAGGAGTAGTTAAATGGTGAGTGTCTAAGTGTCGGTGTAGCCTGTCTCTCAAGTTGTGCACGGCTATCACCCTTCGAGTTTTATGAGTCATTTTGATGTTAGATTTGTGGTTTATATTGCAGTGCTTATTCTTTTCAGTATTGAGTTTGAATTTTGATTTAGAAGCCTCCCCTTCAATAACTCGGTGTTTCCAACTTGGGAAATATGCACTATTGGGCAGAAACAGAAATTTATGTATGTTTTAAAATCTTAGGTATGGTAAAAATAAAACAAATAAACAAAACTAATTTTGAAATCCTTCTGAGAAGAAAGGAGTAGCCATAAATTAGATACAATTTGTAGCTTTTCTCTAGTTTTCCGTTGACGTTTCTTAAAGTTTTTAAGTAGTTAGATTTCCAAATTATGGCTTCGTAATTCTTGTAATTAACCTGTAATATTTCATTTTTAGAAGCCGCGATGACAGGAAAAAAGATGAACGTTCTCGGAAGAGGGACTATGACCGAAATCCTCCCAGAAGAGATTCCTATAGGGATCGATACAACAGACGCAGGGGGAGGAGTCGGAGCTACAGCAGGAGTCGAAGCCGGAGTTGGAGCAAAGAGAGGTTGCGGGACCGTGATCGAGACCGGAGCAGAAGCCGGAGCAGAACACGAAGCAGAGGTACCAACAGTTGGTCTCTAAAATACGGTGAATGTTTTCTACAAAATTTAGAAACTAAACTTGTAAACTATGTTCAAAATGTACTAGAATTTCCTCTGTTGTTCTATTTCCTTTATTCAAATTTAGCTTTGTTTTCTGTGGAAATTAGGCTTCTGTGATTGTGTTCTCAGTGCTTGTTTTCTTCTCTTTCCCTCTGTTCTTCTTTAGTACCTTTTTATTAAGGTGACTGTGCTGGCCACTTTTAAGCATTGTTGCATGAGAGGCAGAAAAATCCAAGTTATTTCTGTTTCATTAAGTTTTAGGAAACTCAGAATCTGGTTTAGGGAGATACAGAAATTAATACTCATTTATGGAGGTGAAATTGGCAGAAATTGGC
The DNA here is from genome assembly GCA_026261815.1 of Monarcha castaneiventris obscurior. Lineage (NCBI taxonomy): Eukaryota > Metazoa > Chordata > Aves > Passeriformes > Monarchidae > Monarcha > Monarcha castaneiventris. Next base: position 1,544,374 of record JAMPIT010000566.1, on the reverse strand, counting down.
TGTTCGGCAGCAAATGACTTGACAAGCAGAACACTACAGCTCGGTTCTTTTGGTCTTGTCCCCTCCTTAGTGTCATAGGTGAAGGGCTGAAATCGCTACAGTAAGTATTTGCATTTGTGTACAAATCTGTAGGACTTCAGGCTTCAGTACAGTAGTTTGTAGAATTAAACTTCTTTTAAAAGGGAGTTGCTTTTTCAGCTGTAAAGAATGCTTTTTTCCTCAGTAGTTTTTAATGGTAAATTGGAAAAGAGCAGAGAGAGTAATTTTATATCTTTGTCCTATATTAGACAATGTAGGGGTAAAAACAGTCTGGTAGAACTCTTCTGTGTATTATTTTTCTTTCTGTAAAACAGGCCTTGGTAACCCAGCCTTAAAAGTAGGAATGCAGATTCCTGAAAATACGAGAGCAGATACTTTCCAAACAACTTATTAACAAGTAAATTAAACAACATGCAACAGTTTAACTAAATGATTACAACATGATTAAGTCTTGATTTAAGGATTATTTACATAAACTGAAATGACAGTACCTTATGGGCAATATTTTGTAGTGAAAGCTTTGTTTCTTTTTCTTAGAACGTGAAGAAATGTCTTTTTTACTCACACTTATGAGCCATCTTTAAGATATGTCATAATGTTCCTTCAATGTGGAGTTATTTAAGTCTATTAACTTACGTCATGACATAACTCCTCTGTCTTAATTGGGATATTTACTGTTTATTTGGTGGTAATATTAGAAAATGAAGAGAACAGTTTGTATGTATTCAGAATAAAAGGTCATTTTACTTGCTGTATCTGCCCGGGAGTGTTCCATACCTGTCAAGTACTATTGTTTCACCTATTATGGCAAAGCTTTGCATGCAATAAATACATGCATTTGAGTTCAACATAAAATGAAGATTAACAAAATGAAGATATAACAATAACATTGTCTTGAAACATTAAAGATTTTTAACTTTAGTAGTGTTTTCAACTGATGGTTACCCTTTTCTTGCCATTGCTTCCCTTTATTCGAAACTTTCCGTCTGAGATTCTTAGAATACGTGCATCACTAAAGATGTACTCTGCCTGAAGTTAAATAGGATATCTGCTCTACTGTGGATATAGCTGTTATTAAAATACCCCAGGGTCTGACTATGTACTTCACAGATTATTATTTTTCTGATTAAACCTTTGGAATGTAGAATCATGGAATAGCTGAGATTACAGGAGATCTCTGAAGGTGGTGTTGTCCAACACCCTTTATCAAAGCAAATAAACTGGAGCAGGTTGCTTGGGACCAGCTGGGTTATAAATAGCTCTGAGGATGGAGACTCCACAGGCACTTTGGGCAACCTGTAAAACATTTCAATTATTGTGTGTGTATTGAGTTGATGTGGAGTAAAGATACTTACAGAGTAGTGGCTGCTTCTGGTGAAAAGGTGGATGTGGAATTATACAATATAATTTTTATTTTTACTTTTTGTTACAGAAAGGGATTTGGGAAAGCCAAAATATGACATGGATAGAACAGACCCATTAGAGAACAATTATACTCCAGTTTCTTCTGTGACAAATATTTCATCTGGCCACTACCCTGTCCCTACACTGAGCAGTACTATTACTGTTATTGCTCCTGCTCATCATGGAAATAACACTACTGAAAGTTGGTCGGAGTTCCATGAAGAGCAGCTGGACCACAACTCCTATGGAAGACCTCCGCTGCCAAAGAAACGCTGTAGAGATTATGATGGTAAGTCCATGGATTTTTAATTGCTTCCTGCAGCTGTGATTGTTCCCTTTCTGACAAGATTGAGGTAATTCACCTTTCTTTTTCTAATCTTCTCTAATAGAGTGAGGTTTTTGTATTGCACAATTCTTGAACACAAATTTTGTACCACTTCTTACTGACTTTAAACAGCTTGCTCTTTTAGTGTTTGTATATTTTTACTTGCTAGAACTTTTTTTTATAAATGAAAAATAGTATATTAAAAAGTTATAAAAAAATCCAGTTTTACTCAGGTTTTCTGTCTTATGTCATGTTCCAACTAAATAATGTATTTGATGGTTTTGACAATGGTTAGCGCCTTACTGATCTCATCCTATTTCATTCCATCCTATCTAAGAGACAATTTTTAACTTGAAAGGTCTAGAGCTGAAACTTCCCAGCTTCATGTTAGACCATTATTTCTTTCTGGGTAGGTGTTTCTTAAAACTGGCTAGGTTTTTTGCTTATCTCTCTCTTAAGCTTTGATTTTAAATGTCTTGTGCCAAAATTCACACAAGAGGCTGCTGCAGCTGGCAGTGTCTTAACTAAATTCACCCTGTCAACCTGTGAGCTCAGAAGAGTTGAAATCTCCCCCTAAGGTTGCTTCTGAGAGATGTTGTTGTTGGTATTGCTGTGTATCACAATGAGGAATTTACATTCTAGGCCATTTACATTCAGAACTCTGATTAGAACTTTTTTTTTAAGTGAAGAAAAGGGGAGACTGAGCTTTCAAGTGTTGGCAGAGTTTTACTTAGGAAGAATAGTTTTGCCAGTGTGCATCACAGCAATGCTGTGGAGCAAGTGGAGTTGTGAATGTGTCATTTTGTTTTGAAGTTTTCTCTCTTCAGTGGCTGTGTGGTTCCATCATACTGCTCTTCCTACCTGCACTTTCACATTCTCAGCTTTACCCTCTGCTGAATTTCTGGTTTTCCCTAATATTTCAATTTAATGTGTTCTGTAATTCTTCCTGAAGGTGAGGTAATACATACTCCTTCTCCACATCATGTTTCGAGGAAGTGGGGACTCCTCTTTTCTTCCTAGTTTTACCAGGTGTTTCAGCCTTTTCCCTGTATTACATTGACTGGTATTTTGGTGTTTGCTTTTGTGGGTGCTGTTGCTAAACAGGTAATCACAGAACAGTTTGAGCTAGAAGGGCCCTGTAAAGGTCATCCAGTCTAGCAACCCTGCAGTGAGCATCTTCAACAAAACCTGGTTGCTCAGAGCCCAGTCCAGCATGACATTGAAAGTTTCCAGGGATGAGGCATCCACCACTTTTCTGGGCAACCTCTTCACTCTTTCACCACCCTCATTATAATAATTTCATTTTCTTATATCTGCTTTGATTTTACTGTCCTTTAGTTTAAAACTGTTACCCCTTTCCTATCACTTAAGGTCCTTCCAAAAAGTTTGAAGTAAAGGATGCACTGAGTATTTAAACTCAGTGCCCTGAGCCTTCTTTTCTCCAGTCCAAACAGCCCCAACTCTCTCAGCCCTTCCTCATAAGAGAGGTGCTTCAGGCTTCTAATAATTTTTGTGGCCCTTCTCTGACCCGCTCCTGTGTTTGACTTGTGTGCAAAAGAAAAGAAGTAGATGTATATTCGTTTTTATTTGTATATAATTAATATTTATAAATGCATATGCTATATGTAAATAACAATTTTTATGTAATCACATTAAACTGTGGCAAAAGTTTATAATGGTTCCTGAAATAATAGCGAAAGAGGAAAAAATGAGTGAATTTTTTCATGTTGGAATTTCATAATATTAACTTCTAACTTTTAATAAGGCTTTCTCAATCCTAATGTCTGCATTTCTTGCTTAGAAACAATGTGACTTTGTTAATGTGGTGACATCTAGATTTTATTCTTTGCTTTCACCATTTGTTATAATTCAGTGCAGAATTAGTTCTTTAAGAAGAATTGAACACTTTTGTGCTAGAAAGTTTCTGCAGTGTCCCTGGGTGCTGACTGTTAAGAATAGAGTTAAACAGTCAATTTCATTATCTAATCTAAGCTTCTGCTGGTTTGTGAAGCTCTTGATTTACAAACTGCTGCATTACGCATTGAATGTCTCATATTTACTCTGAATCAAGCTACAGCTGTTGAATATTAACATCAGTTCTTTTTGATGTTTCAGAGAAGGGTTTCTGTATGAGAGGAGACATGTGCCCTTTTGATCATGGAAGCGATCCAGTAGTGGTAGAAGATGTGAATCTTCCTGGCATTCTGCCTTTTCCAGCACAACCCCCTGTTGTCGAAGGACCACCTCCTCCTGGGCTTCCTCCCCCTCCGCCAATTTTGAGTCCTCCTCCTGTTAACCTTAGACCTCCAGTACCGCCACCAGGCCCCTTACCACCTAGCCTTCCACCTGTAACAGGTAATTAAAAAACATTAAGCCCCATTTTTTTGCAGAAAAGCCTAGATCTTACTTGAGTTGCAGGCAGTGCAAAAAGCTGTTTTGAAAAAGCTGAAGAATCCCAGCTGCATTTTAGAAAGTTGAACTATGCTCTACTATATGGCATAGCTTACCTCAAAATTATTCTTTTTGATGATAATTGTTGCAGAGTTGGTTGTTGTAAAAGTTGCACACTAAATGTGACTTTATTATAGAATAATGTTTTTCTTGTATTTAAGCATAAGCATGACATGGCAGAATTCAATTACTTGAGTGTTATAGAAGTTGTCCAAAATTGACTACTGTTAGAGAAGAAGGGAAAATCCTGGAAACAACAGATACTTAACTGTTTCATTTGTATTAGTAGAAGTAAAGATAATTCATGACCACATCAAATTTATACCTGAAAATATCATTTGAGATTAATTTTTAAACTAAACTTAAAAAGTAACTAAGAAAAATTGTCCACTTTGTTTACTGTTTCACTGGAAAGTATTTCATCTGAAGCACTAAAAATTACATTGAGATTTATGTGCCTGGCTGTCATTTTTTTTTTTTTATATATATATATATATATATATATGTATATGTATATGCTGTTATTGCTCCTGCAATATGTTTTATATTATATATTCCTCTTTAACTATCTGAATTCAAAGCATATATATTAGATCAAAGGTAGCTAAAGTTTAGTACTCACTTGCCGTGTGTGGTTTAAGAGCTGTTTTGTTAGTTTTATGTGACTATGCCTTTCTTTCTTTTTTTATTAACTTAGGTGTTCTACTTGGTAAAATTATTCAGGAGTAATTGATATTTGATATTGCGCCAAAGTTTCTTAAACTGTTTCAATTTTCTCTTGATAGTGTATTTAAGAAAGATATGAATGAACGTTTTTATTTCAGTTAAGATAGAGTGTAACTTTCTCGGGATTGGTCAGTTCTACCTTAAATGCTGTTTTCAGATCTGCTTGACAAGTTCAGATCACTTAATAACTTTTTCCTGCTCTTGTCAATGATTATACTGAAGATAGGGCTTGACTGCTTAGCTTTGAAAGTGTCACCTGTTGTAAAAAAAGTCAAACCAGCCCAACAAAAAACCCCCTCAATTGTAAGAAGAGTTGTATTAGTGTTGAAGGTTTCTTCTTGAGTGTTTGGAAAAATAATTTCAGTCAAGTTAGTTATTGTCATCATAAAATAATTTTGTTATATTAAAAAATACTGTTTTATTTTAAAAATAGAATTTGTTTCTTGGATGAGTTTTTATTGCGCTTTAAAATGCTTTTGTTGGTAAAGATGACTACTGGGCTAGCAATTAAATTTTGCTTGTAAAAAGAAGGTGTTTGGAGAAATGTTAAATGATTCAAATGCTTTTCTCGCTAATCCAAGTTCTGAGTCATTTGCTGTTGGGGGTGGTTTCATGTGAATTTATGGTACAGCATCAAGTATTGCAGATGTGCCATCTCAGCTCCTTTTATTCTTAAATAGCCTGAAAAGCATTTCAAATCAGTTTCCTTATTAGTGGAGTGTAATGAAAGTGTAGTGGATAATAAATGAATGCAACGTTTTCCTTTGTTTTCGACAGGACCACCCCCTCCCCTTCCACCATTACAGCCTGCTGGCATGGATGCCCCCCCAAACTCAGCAACCAGCTCAGTTCCTACTGTTGTTACCACGGGTATTCATCACCAGCCGCCTCCTGCTCCACCCTCTCTTTTCACAGCAGGTGTAGTACTGAGGCTTTGCCCACAAGGTTTGCTAAATAGAATAACATTGATTCATATTATACTGTACTGTATAGAGATTCTAATGTCATAGTTCGGGAGAATAAGTTTGTATCGTATAGACTGTGACAGTAAATTAACATTCTTCTTTTTAGACTTAGTTCAAGACGGAAGTAAAATTTGCATATAAAGTGTGAATTTTGACTGGAGTGTAGTATTTTCATTGTGTTTAAGCAGAAAACTTGGCACGATGGTTTTTTGTGATAGTGGTTATACAACTCTTTTATTGTAACTCTGTCTTGTAATTAAATTAAATATTATATTTGAAACCTTAGGGGTTTTAACTGCAATTTATTTTAATTAGACAATTTCTTTGTTACCAGAAACGTATGACACAGATGGCTATAATCCAGAAGCTCCAAGTATAACAAATACTTCAAGACCTATGTATAGGCATAGAGTACATGCCCAAAGACCAAATTTGATAGGACTCACATCAGGTGATATGGATCTACCACCCAGAGGTATGCTCTCAAAGCTGTACTTAGTTTAGCTGATTTTCTTATATTAACGCAGGTTGAGGAACTTTTTGGAGAATGTAATAGTGGAAAACATCGCGTTTTTCTAAAACCTTCTGAAATTAAGAGAGGTTTAATTGAATAGGGAACCATGTCTATAATTGCTTTTTTACAGTGTGCATTTTTACGGGTAAAATGAAGTCTCTTGGTAGAGTATTGAACAGTTTTCACTTAGCTATAGTAACTGGTCACTTTGTATATCTTTTGTATAGAAAAATGTTAATGTTTCTGTAGTAGAATCTTAGGATGATTTTTGCTGCAGAGAAGAGAGAGTAATTTTTTATCTGGTAGCAGTTTTGTGCACGAGTAATCTTAACCTCGCAGTTCCTGTGGCCCTGAGAAGAAGCAGCAGCACACAAAATGGGAATGGAAGAGGGATAAAACCATTTTTAATGTGGTTTTTATTTGCATTTGTATGTATTTCTATTTAATCTTACTATGTTTCTGTTGGTGTATTTTCAGTGAGGAGTCCCCCAGTGTGATTCCTGTTCTTCAGCAAAAGTGACTCCTTTCCCACTCCATCCATAAATCTTGCTCCTAGGTGTTAGTGCCCTGGAGTACTGTGCATTTCCTATCATGACCATTTTTTGGTGTGCCATCTAATAGTAGAATGGAGGTGTTAGCTGGAGTGGTGTGAGCCTCAGAGTATTGCATGGGACATTGTGAATCATTGTGAATCAGAGTGCAGTCACCTCGAGGCAGATGCCTTCTGTCACACCTCTTTTGTTTTCTGTATGTGTGATGTTGCAGTGACAAAATGAGTGCTATTAGCTATTTTGATCTGTCACAGCACCTGGTGATAGTTAAGAAGAAAAGTCTGTGACCAAGGTTTGATTCAGTCAGGACAAGAATCATAGTAATTTCAAAATAAACAACTGTGCTTTTCAGTGCAAAATCAGTGTGAGCAGAATACTTTTTTACAACGAAATGCATAGAAAATAAATTCTAAAAAAAGTAAAATTTTCTCATCTATTTACAGAAAAACCTCCTAATAAAAGTAGTATGAGAATAGTGGTAGATGCTGAATCCAGGAAAAGAACAATTGGTGCAGGAGATGGTGGAGTTCCTACAAAGAAGACTTGGTTTGACAAGTGAGTGACCTTTAACACAGTGTTGGCTTAATAGCTGGAATTTCATGAACGGCTTTACTGTAATCTGAAACATATGTATATATCTATGCATTACAACAAAGTTAAACTGTGAGTACACTGATGGTACTAAAATAAATCACACTATAGTGTGATCTATATTTGACTGTCTTCATCAGAGGCAGTACACAGATAGATGAAGTTGCTTTGGATGATACTAAGATCTGTTCCTTGAAAGTTGGCGTGATCTAAGAAACAGGAGCTGCAGGGTGATGGCTATTAGAGATGATGGATTTTAGTTGTGAAATGTGAATTTTGTCATTGCTATTTTTTATTTAATGTTGAGTTGCCAGGTATGCTGCTGAGAAAAAAGTGTGTGAGTTTGGAAGGGATTTTAAGAGATTGCAGGAGAGCCCTGAAGTAATAGTGATTTGAAACAGTAGTGGGGAAATTTCATGCAATAGCTAAGAAATAATTTTTGGAGAGAAGCAATGTGGAAGTCAGGAATTACTGACGTGAGCAAATAAGAGTGAATTATCTCACAGATTTATGTGCTGGGTTATGCTGAGGATATCAATGGGGAAGACGGCAGGTGTATGGGCGTGCGTCCTGTACTCTCCTTCACTTTTCTATAATTGCATTATTTTTTTAAGTCTGCAGATCTTGTGTCTCATACACGCATGCTTCTGTGTTAGCATATAGAATTTAACATTGTGTTTGCTAGTGTGCTATGGATTTCTGGCTTGATTTTTATTTGTTGCAGGCAAAATTTTAACAGAACAAATAGCCCAGGTTTCCAGAAGAAGGTACAGTTTGGAAATGAAAATACGAAACTGGAATTGCGAAAAGTTCCCCCAGAACTTAACAATATCAGCAAACTTAATGAGCACTTCAGTAAGTTCGGAAACTTAGTCAACTTGCAGGTGAGAGTCAACAAAGAGAAACCGGTGTGCTTTGATGTGAAGAGAGTGGTAGTTGCTAAAAGCAGAATGCCAGTTGGTTTTTTTCCTGGTTCCCTGAAACTCTTCATTATTTTCCTAACTTGTTTATTAAACAAGATCTCATTGTTTTTAATGACGTTGCCATTGAAGAAGCAGAAATGAAATGTTCTAGTCATCTTTTAGATTTTTAACAAATGTGTTCCTCAGAGATAAGACTTTTAAGATACATTGTTTAAAATATTGAAAATTGATTGCCTGTGGATTTTTCTCACCCATTTTCTCAAGTTTGGATCTGCAATCATAAACCCTCTGTATTTTCAGGATAAACTGTAAATACAGAATACCTGTATTTCTCATCCAGAAAGCAGTCCCTGTGATATAATTGCCTTCTAGTCGCACAGTAGTGACTGTTAAAATTATTTTGTGGTTTATTGGAGTTGCCCAATAAGCAATTAAAGAGAGGGGAAAGCGATGAACTAGGGCCTGACTTAGGCTGATGTTCCATATTGCAGGCTGCACGTGTCATGTCAGTATTTCATACCCAGTCTCTGAGCTGCTTAGTGTGACCTTTCACTGTGCTTCATTATCAGAAAGTTTCAGATGCTACCTTGGGTTTATCTAAACCCTTTCGTGTTTGTACTGAGGGCTCGAATGAAGAGGTGTAACAATATTTTTGTGCGTACTGACATGATACGGAGTAAACCTTCTGTGCCTGTCTGAACACCCGAGGGATTTTAAATCTCTCTTAATTGCTATTGAATATTTTTTAAGCCTTTCTGTAATTTGCCTAAGAATATGGGTGTATTAGCAGGCAGTATTACTCATTAAGGCAAGTAAAATATGGATGTGTATAAAGAGACAGATATGCTTTTGGAGATTGCAAGCTATGCTTTTCTTGCAAAGGGCATAATCTTGGCTTTTGAAGCTAAAATAATGTGTTAATGCTCAAAGGAGGAAAATCAAAATGAACTTTGCTGTCTAGCTCTGATATTAAATAGGACATTAACTATCTGACCCCTGAATTTTTTGTAGTAATTTTCTTTACTTTGCCGATGTTTCCTTTTGTCCTTCAAATGACTGCTTATATTTGCAGACAGAAATAGTGGTTGACTGGGGATTTTGCTTTACTTTGTTTGGGGTTTTTTAACTAATCTTAAAGTTTATTAGCATAAACTCAAGGTTTCTTTTGACACCAGGCTTTTTAAATGGACTCATGAATGAGAAGTATTTATCTAATGACGCATATTGGATGTAAATTGTAAGCTTCTAAGCCTAGAAGCTAATGATTTAATGATCATCTAGACACAAATGAGAATTGTCTGTGTGGTAAGTTTTGTTCTTCTGTTTTAAATCTTAGGTTGCATATCAAGGTGATCCAGAAGGTGCCCTTATTCAGTTTGCCACACATGAGGAAGCAAAGAAAGCTATATCAAGTACAGAAGCAGTATTAAATAATCGTTTTATTAAAGTTTATTGGCATCGAGAAGGCAGCGCACCACAAATCCAGTCTGCCACACAGAAGGTAGGGGATCTAAGTCTGTTCTTAGATGTGTTACATATTACGTAAAACAGAATCTTCGGAACATTTCTAAGAGAGTGTTTATATCAAGTAACCTGAGTCCTTTTGAAATAATGACTACTTCATATCAATAATTTCCAAAAGTCATTCTTCAGTTCTAAATTTTTTGACTTCATATACAAGGTTCAGGAGTTTATTAGTTAGATGAGACCAAAGGTATTTATAGAAAGCCCTTCAATGATTTTTGGTGAATTCTACTCTGTTATCATCTCAAGCAAGATTTGATGTAGCTCTCTGCTGAATAACATCTGTTTTGCTTTGATTAGTGTGGGCTTTTTTATTTCTTCTGGTGAGCATAAGAAAGGCTGCAGAGTTACATTTTTTTCCTTGAAAGATGATCTCCATTTTCTTCTAAAAGGTTCTGGTTTTCTCTCTTTCCTATTTCCTTTACTTTCTTGCTGAGCATGCATATTATTGTAGAAAGTCACAGAAGAATTTGTTTTACACAGAGGGTACCTATGTGTATATACAGGTATACACACATAGATCTAAGGACTTGCAAACAACAATGGAAGAGGAGAACTTCATTAGAGAGACTGGTTTTGTAGGAAGGGTTCAGGGACATGTTTATGTAGGGAAGAAGCTGCTGATCTCTCTGATATCCAGGGTCACAAAGTCTGGAGATGGATTGGAGGTGTATCACCAGAGGTCCAGACTTGATAATGAAGCATTTCGTTACTGAGAGAGTGGTCAGCCAGTGAAACAGGTTTTCTAGAGAGGTGGCTGATGGCCCCGAGCCTGTCACTGTTTAAGAGGTATTTGGACAATGTCCTTTAACAACATGCTTTAACTTTTGGTCAGCCCTGAAGTGACTAGACTGTTGGGCTAGATGATTGTTGCAGATCCCTTACAGCTAAAATACTCTAATCTACACTTTTTGTTTGAATTGCAGAGGAACAGTCACTGGAAGTTGTCATGTTTGTAGCAGCATTGGCAACAATACAAAAAAACAAACCAGCAATTACAGTTGTGAGGGGTAGATTTGTAACCTGTGTCAAGCTAAATCAGACTTTTCAGCAGTCGTAGTGGCTGTACTCAAACAAGAGGAACCTTGGGTTCTCCCAGTCTCCGTGGGTTATTGAGTAGAGTCTTCTCAGTTAGCAGCTGGTGTAGCAAATCCTTCAGAATATTTGTGTATCCTGCTTTTTTAGATTTGCCATCAGTGTGGAACAACACATTCTGCACTTCAGAATATGAGACAGGCTCTGTAGAAGAATGGTCACTTAATTATATATGCTGATATAATGTGTGAATGACTTGTTAGAGGATTCTTTCAATTGCTGCTCTGCTTTCTCTTGATGTGTACTTCATCACCATTCAGACTCAGTGACCTGGTTTTCCATGGCAATCCTGCTGTACAGCATTTTACCAGTTTCCTTTCTCTCCTTCTTTTGTGACAAATGCCCTGATTTTTATCTACAGAAATTCGGTTTTAATGACATCTATCTCACTATCTTCCCAATTATCATCCTTTAGATTTTGTAGGTATCCTTGATGTTTTGTCTAAAGTAGTGCTGCTCAAAATGGCATTTGTTTTCTAAGCTAGATTTCCATCTCAGCCAGAAGAGGGCAGTGGAGTATGCCATTTGCATTCCTGCAGACATTCCCTCTTACTCAAAAGATAGCTTGGACTATGCTATCAGCTAATTTGCTGATGATGCTATTCAGAGTAGTATTGCAGTATTAACTCTGTATTTCCAAACAAACATCCGATCTATATAGTTGTTATTTTTAGTAGTCCCCTAATTTTTAGTGGTGTTAACAGCTTCCCATCACACCACCTTTAGTAAATTAAGCTTACTGGTTTGAGAATGAATTCTCCTTAGTACCAGGGGCAATATTAAGTGTTCTTGCCTCACCAAGAGCAGCCATTCAGCACGTGTCAGCAGACTGCAATTTGAAGTCTGTTATGGGCGACAGAACACACACAGTAACAAGAAAAACTTAACAGCAGGAAATTAAAATTTTAAGTGCAATGCTTCTGTGTTCTTTTACCCCAAAATATAATAGTTAACAAATTGTTGAGTCAGGAAACAGGTATTTTTTGTTCATAAGTCTTTTAGAAGCATGAATATTTACTTCTCTTGTCATTGAAATGAATACCTGCTATCATATCAGTTAGTAGTATGGAAACTTAATATACTTTCTTCATATACTATAAATATATGTGTTTTTGTCAAGATTTCTGTTATGTTAATTAATTATGGGTTAATTAATTTCACCTGTATTTATAATGGCTTCCAACCAGATTTTGTCTGTCAGGCACCAAAGACAGGCTTTTGAATTTTCTTCAGTGTAAAGTCAGTTGACCTTTAAGTTGTCCCTTCTGTAGTATCTGGTCCAGCACAACTGCTTAACCATTGCTATTTCATCAGCAGGATTACTTTGGAAAATTTCTGCTGTAGAATTTCCAAGAGGAGTGGAAGTACTTAAGTAAAGGTGGTGGGAGTCAACCATAATAAGTCATCAAACAAAAGGCTTCTGCTAGGGAGCAGAAATAATATGCTTTCCACATCTGAGGTAGATAAAACAGGAAGTTCTGGGCTTAAAAGGCAGCACAAAGAGATTTAGGTTAAATATTAAAAAAACATTTTCTAATGCCTAAGCATACTGAAACACTTGCCTGGAGAGGTGACAGGACTTGTTTCATCAGAAATCTGTAAGAACGAGATAGATAGATACTGTCAGTAATGGCATAACTGACTTTGCCCTACAGTGGAGAAATGGATTAGGTGACCTTCTGAGGGCTATAAATATGACAATAAGCTTGCTTGGAAGCATATTTTTTGGTCTTAACTGTTGAATGGTTTTATCAAAGAAAAAAAAGGAAAGGTGTTAGCTGTCAGGGTATATCTATGGTAGGTTCAAAGATCATCTGCTCTATTTTCTTTTTCTTCAGTCTCAGGACTGCATGTTTCTATAACCTTTTTTTTCCTGTTTTGTCCAAGTTAAGCATAGAGGAGATGAAAAGTGACGTATCATTGTAAAAAGTGAAAGTCTTTGTGATACAAGTTTGTATTCTGTCTTTGCATAACTAAATGATTGATGGTGAAAGAGTTGTGAGAGGAATCCGAAGACTTCTTTATTACATTTTAGTTGGTTCTAACAGGTAGAAATTAAGTTAGGCTGACTAAATGTAGTTAATAGAAATAAATCAGTTGTTTGGTCACTTCTGTAAGCTGCAAGTGCATAATGGATCTTATTGCCATTTGCACTACATAAATATGCAGTATAACATAATAAACGTCATGAAGTGGTTACTTTTCCCATCAGGTGAAAAAAGCCTGAATTGAGTGGTGGAAGGGAAGAAGTGCAGATGTAAATGCCATTGCAGTAATTTCGTTGTGTACTAGCTGAATGATGTGTGTAGCAGCCTTCTGTCGTTGGTCTGACTCTGTGCCTCTTGGGGGCTGGGGCGGTGTTGCAGGTGATCCAGCCCTTAGTGCAGCAGCCCACTTTGCCCGTGGTGAAGCAGTCGGTGAAGGAGCGCCTTGGCCCGGTACCTGCAAGTAATATTGAACCTGCAGAAGCACAGGGTGCCAACGCAGAAGTTGCTCAGGTTTGTATTGTAGTGAGAAATTCAGCTGCCTGTTCTTTCTAAAATAGGTTCTGTAGTGTATGGGTGTACCAGTTAGTGTTACTTATATAGTGCAAGTACACATTTACTACTTGCAAGTGCATCTGCTTATATTGTTAGTGGTGTTTTCGTGTTAAAGTTTTCCTCAATGCATCGATATTTGGCTTTTTTACCTGAGCATGGTACTTAATTTTTAAGTATCATAGCTTTTTACATCGTTTAAAAAGAAAAACTGAAAGGCTCTGAAATTGTTTCAGTATTGTTGTGTTACAATGCTGGTGTCAGATTTCAAAATAAAGTGAGTTTCTATGCAAAGAACTAAAAGCTAATTTTTTTTTAATGTATATATATGTTTTATCTGTTAAACACCTAAAACCATTAGGGAACGATGATCTGTATCTAGAAGTGTTTTCAGGATTTGTACATCACCCCTAACACAAGGAAGAGTGTAGCCACAGTACCAGTATGAATAATGACAGAATCTGGTGTGCTACTCCCATTAGAAATAGTCTTTAATGTTTTATTATATTTGCAACATTTCATTATTAGCATGATGCCACCACTTTGGTTTTACTTCTGGAAAGGAAGACCAGCACAAATCATAACACATTTGTAGTTTAATTCAAACAACTTTCTGCATTTGATGCAGATGCAATCTGCAAATAGCAGATTATAGAACACAAGAACTGTAGTGTATTTAAAAGGGCCTGTGCAGATAATCCTCTGCCAGCTAGCATGTCTTGGACCTCTTGCAAAAAATATGCAGTACAATCTTTGATTCCAAATTTGGCTTCATATTTGTCTTACCCAGCTTGAGATGTTTATTAACTGCAAAAGCAAATAATGAATTTTATCAACTGGTTGAATATTTTTCTTGTATTGTTGCTTAAAAGTCTATGGACTTATTATTTAAATATTTTTTCTAGATTGCTAGTACTTATACTGTGCATTTGAACTATAATTTTGCTTTGTTTTCTTAGAATGTGACTAAATTATCTGTGAAGGATAGACTGGGTTTTGTGTCAAAGCCAGTTACTCCAACAACTGAAAAGGTAAGAAGATGTCTCATATTCTCTTCTCATATTTCAGTAGAATTAATTTTTGTATGAAACCCCTTGTGTGAATATTAAGCTTGTTTCATAACTATGAATAAATAATTTGTTAAGGATTAGTTTTAGGAGGTATAATATATCAAAACTCCGCAGATGGCTAAAAGATTATAAGAAGAATAAGACATACTAGGACAAAAGCTGCTGTTTTGTGGAGTTTGTTTAATATAGCAGGTTCCTTTTATTCAGGCATAAAAATAACTAGGTATGTTCCATAATCCTGAGTTGTACAGAAATATACAGAAATAAATTTTAAAACTGAATAATTTTTGACACTACATATAAAACTATAGAAAGCAGTTCTATAAAAATATTTCTGGACTTCGATGCTGTAAACATTAAACCCTTTTATTTGGTTTTACAATTTGCAGTACTTGTGAAAAGATAAAGGTGGAAATTAATAAGTATAGAAAGGACAGAGGTAAGGTGGGAAAGGTGCATCTGAATTGCGATTATGAGCTATGTATTTTGGCCAGTAGTTCCAGTTTTCAGAATACAAAGTTGTTGATGTGTTTACTATAGTAGCAAAGTTTGTAATGCATGTTTCCAGACTTATTTAGCCCATAAGGGACAGGCTTCCCCAATGTTTATAACATTCATTTGAGAAGATTTGTAGGAGAAAGACAGCAAGTATTACCCTGTAACAGGATTCCTCTGTTTAGGTGTATATCTTTTCTGTTGGGAGTTAGCTTGACCTGAAATAAATGAAGCATCCACTGTATTTCCCCACATACATCCCCTCCCACCCCTTTTCAGTATGATCACTATGGCAGTTGATGGATTAAGTGGAATCTAATAGGTACAATTCACTTCAGAAATGCCTAGTATACAAAGGTAACAATACTTGAAGTTGGCAACACTAGTTGTAATATTAGAGAATGTGTCTTTGTTTCATTTCAAGCCGAGCAGTCTGCCTAAATGCCTGATCTGGGCTTCTTAACTATATTTTGTTGTTAATTTGATTAGTTCCATTCTTGGCACTCTAAATCAGTTGCAGATAAATACCTTGCTGTGTATACCTGAACTGCATTCTACATACATAATACGTGCTTCAGCTTGCAGTTTGAGTGAAAATACTTTTTTTCTTCATTCTGTAAGAGTTGAGTTATCCTGAAACACTTTTCTACAAAGAGTAAATTCATGCTAGAATGTTTTTCTGTTGTGTTGTCTTATAGTACAGATGGGATTTTGCTGAGCTGCTGGCCTGTTGACTGGATTTGTTGTGAAACAGCAGTTTCCTTTAACATTTTTAGTAGGTTTCTGAAACTTCATTTGACTCATTTTTACCTACTGCTACCGCTTTACAAGGAAATACCTTGCTTAGTTTGCAGTCGCTATATTCTGTAACCATTAGAAATTAAATGATTGACATCTGTCAAAAAAACGAGGTGTCATGTCCTGGATGGTTTTTTGCGCCTGATGGAGTGCGGGGTTTGACAAGAACTTTGCAATGAGAAAGGAGGTAGCTATTCCCTGAGAGCAGGAGGAAAAGGTGATAGAACAGTCATTATATGAGGCATTGTAAGATCTGTATAGGGACTTACAGTTTGTGGACTTGTGAAGAGATTCATGCTATTCACACTGTTCTTCTCTTGCATAGTATGAAGCGATTTAGAAGACCTTAGTGTTGCTTTTGACTTGTCTGTGTTGGTGCTGTGGTGTCTCTCGTTACATCTCCTACATAAAAGAGATGAGGAGGTGTGGTTCACTCTGCCCTGAAGACAGTTCAGGGCAAAAGGAATGTGTCAATATTTTTGTCTTTGCTTGATCCTCTGTTTGTTTGTCTTGTAGCCTGTCCTAAAGCTACTTTGTAATAGAAATTGTATGATTTTGATATGCAGACTTTAATGTTCTTTGATAAATTTAGAAAAAATTCTTCATCTTTGTAATGGCCTGCTTAGAGCATTTTGTACCACCTCTTACAGTACCCCATAATGTGCATTGACTTGTTTTTTGCTGTCGTTTTCTTTGCACTGCGTACACTTGAAAACACTTTACTGTGGGAAGAAATAATATGGCATACTGAAGTGCAGAGGGTTTATATGAATCGTTCCTGTTATAAATTCTTCTAATCTCTTGGTCTTTTCTGTCTTTCTGTTTCTTGTCTGTCTCTTTTTTCTTCCTCCTTTTGGTGGGCATTGTGTCTATTTTATGGAGTGCATGGTGACCAATAGAATCTGCATGCATCTTTTAATTTTTTCACATACATAGAAAGTATTTTTGAACTCCTGGAAATCATACAAATTGCATAATTTCTGCTATTTGTTAACAAGGTGGACAAGATCATGCCTATATTATCTCTAGGATTTAGCTGTGGATTTTTCAATACTAGCATGCCCAAAATATCCTTTAAGGAACATACTAAGAAAACAAAATAATTGAAATCTTCAGGTATTGTGGAGATGTGCATAGTATGTTTTAGAGAGTTGTAAAGCAGTCATCTGTGTTCTCAGTAAGTCATGGAGAAATTTCATACCTCATTACAAATGTAGGAAAGGGGACAGAGAGACATAGGAGTCTCTTCCTTTGCTGTATGATGTTGAAGCACATCCTTGTGCTTGACTTATTTCTTGCTGATTGTGCAAATTCTACTTTGCACCAACTGCATATGAAAAGAAACTGTTGTCTCTGCTTTGGACCTTAGTCTCTAAAATTATGTTGAACTTTTGCTTGGAAGATTTGTGCAGCCATGAAATACTGTATTTGAGACTTCAAAACACAAAAGAAAAACAACAGTTATTCTTGCAAAAATCTCAATCTTCTGTTTCCTTAGTTATGCTCAAATACGTAAATATTTATGTATTTGAAACTTGGAAGTACCTACAAAATCTCAGTGAAGAGGATTTATAAGCTGATGTTTATAGCTTACATATCTGATGTGGTGCTGCCTCTTCAGAAATTGTTTAACTTCAACAACTCCAAATATAATTGCTACACCAAATTTTTATATTCCATGTCATCAAAGGAGACAAAAGAAAAGATGCTTATATATTTTTAAGCACTCATGCGGGTTTTTTAAAAGACTGAAATTCACTGGCAAAAAAATAAAATGATTTCCTCCTATAGGTTTTATCTACTTCTACTGGCTTGACAAAAACTGTGTACAACCCTGCTGCTTTGAAGGCAGCACAGAAATCTTTGCCTGTTGTTTCCACTTCCGTGCTAGACTCTAATGAAGCACAGAAGAAAAAACAGGTAAATTAAATCTGCTTCTTTATAAAATGGACCTAGGTTGGGAACTTGTGACCTAGAGATAGAGCACTATGTATATTCCTCTCAAGAACGTAGATGAAACTTGCTGCAAGATTAAATTCACTATGTTTTTTTCCCCTACATATTACAAGAAAATTCAGCATTGTTTTGTTATTTTTCAGTGTATGTTCAGGCAGTGTAAGCAGGTTTAAAACTGTAGAAATTCAAAATGTGAAACACTTTTTCCTGGAATCAGAATCTACACATTGAGGTATGACTTGTCTATTGTGAGTGAAAGGGAGTTTAGTATAGTCATTGTTCTTCTCTCTTAAACCTTTCTGGAACTGGCCTTTATTCTCAGTATATTTTGTGCTTGCAACCAAAATTGTTTCTTTGAGAGAACTGAGAATTTTATGACTCTGCATTTTGTTGTTTTAAGCTATAGTTCTTCTGCCCAATTTTTTTTTCACATAGTGCTAGGCTTTCTGTTTTCTATTTATGTTAGAAGGGAAACACAACAAAAACTTATTTGGCCTTAATAGATCACTCAGTTATATTTTAACTTCTTTAGAATTTTAAAGAGAACCCAGCAAAGCTCCTTTTTCAAGTTTATTCTTATCACTTAGAAAAACTAAATCACAGGACATTGTTTGTCTTACTGTTTTTTTACTACAAATTGCGAATACAATACTAAGTTAGGTCCAAACATAACTGTTTAAATCAGTATAATTGTTAAACAAGGTCAAATACTGGGAAATCCCTAATAATTTGAGCTAGCAGTTTGTAGCTGCATGTGAGTTTTGCCATTGGTCCAGACTTTAGAGAAAGCAGTTCTAATTTTGGAATTTCATTTCATATTTGTCCCCTAACACGTTTTTTAGAATTAGAGTCTTTACCTTTCCAGTTAAGATGCTAAATGCCTGTAAAATGGCAAAAAACTTGTAATAAAATTGTTGATTCATCATAACAGATGTAGAATTTTTCTTGAGAAAAGACACTGAAGATGTGTCTAAGTGATTGGCTCTTTTTTCATGTGATCTTGTGCTCCTTCCTGCCTTCAGAGATTTCTGTTACAATATACTAGTACTTGTGGAAAAACATGATTTTGTGGGACTCACTCCCTTCTTTTCCTCCTGTCTCCTTAGCTTTTTTTTGCATTCATCCCCTTATCTTACCTTCCTTCCCCTTCAGAAAAATGGTTGCACACTGTATTGAAAAACTAACATTTCATGCAGCAGGATTTGTCAGTATTTGGGAAGGCATATAGAAACTTGACTACTGTTTCTTTTTCTATGGCTGTTGTGCATTTACAGTCTTGTGCATTTTTAGTCTATGTATAAGATACTTCACTTGCAATCTGATCCCAGTTGATCATCTTCTGCCTCTCCTCTACTATTCCATTAAGTATGTTGATATCAAAGCTCTTAAGGGTTTTCTGCTGTCTGAGACTTCTGTATTTGAGAACAAGAAGCAACTGCTTTCTCACAAGCACCATTAGTAGGCGCTGAGCACAGCAGGGGTGGCATCTCCTTCTGCTTCTCATTCCGAGTGCAATAATGTCACTTATTGATCAGTTTCAGTTCATTTCGATTGGCCCAGTGCCTGTCAAGGTTCTGTTGTTGGCAGGTGGAGTAGCTGTACTTGTCACTTCCCAGTTAGAACGCTCAGACACAAAAGAGGTGCTTTTCTGTGGCTGACACTTCAAGTTTAGAAAATAGAATGTGTTTTCTTTTTACTTGTAACAGTTTTGGAGACTGTGTTTTAATTGATGGACTTGATTTACAGTTGCTTTCAAGATAATTGTGCTTGCACATTTAAAACGCTTGCATGCTGTACCTCTTGAGGTAGTGTAATATGTTGCCTTGCAGCTTTCAGTGGAGTCGTGTAAGGTGTTACTTTGTATGTGAGCCGTAATAAAGTCTTCCCAGCACAGATCTAACTAAATAAGATAATTAGATCTTTCTTTAATTTGGTGATGTATTGTTTTCCAAAACATAGTTAGAAATATTAGAACTTTGCATTTCCTGTGACTAATTTTTTCCCTGTTATAGTAAATTACTACTGTATAGTTGCCAGGTATAGTATGTTATTCTGGCCTTATGTTTCAAAGTCTAGAAACTTTCTGTAATCTTTTTATGCTTCTAGGAAGCATTGCGACTTCAACAAGATGTGAGGAAAAAGAAGCAAGAAATCTTGGAGAAGCACATTGAAACACAGAAGGTAAAATACTAGCGTTAAGAGAGTCACCAATTCAGTTATAAAATCTCAGTTCAGTGTAAAATGTTCCAGAATTTGTAAGAATGAACCAAAAAAGGGGCCTATAAAATAATCGTTCTCTTAGAATGACATTATCATATTATTTGAAATTTATAGTTTTAGTCTAATTTGTCCTGTTAGTTCACTTACAAAAACCCTACAAGCTTATGCATTTATATCCAGTTGTAATTGATATTGCCTAATTTGGGAGCAAAATGCATATGTTTGGGAGAAGGGAAAGCTTAAGTTTTGTTTGACAAGAGCAGGTGAGAATGATGTGTAAAATTATGCATGACTGCACTTAGGCTTAGAAAGAGGAAAAAAGCCAAAATGTCATTTAAGTTGAATAAAATTTTGAAATAATTCAAGTGTGTTGAGCAAATCTGTCCAAATGAATTGGAAATATCAGATGTTCATTAGGAAACAAATCAGAGATTCAAACAAAGATTTTAATTTAATGCAATATGTTAAAAGCCCTGTGTGTTGATTTGTAGGTCACAGCAAAAGAACTGCAGTATTTTTTTTTCCATTAGTTATAATAACCACTGGAAAACAGATCTGTAATAGTAGTTGCTGAGTAAAAAGACTTTTTTTTCCTGCATTGGACAGATGCTGATTTCAAAGCTGGAGAAGAATAAAGCCATGAAGTCCGAAGACAAAGCAGAAATCATGAAAACACTGGAAATTTTGACTAATAGCATTACCAAGTTAAAGGATGAATTAAAAGGTGTATCATCACCAGCAGGAGGGACTCCTTTAAAAAGCATGAAAACTAAAACTCAGGTACTCAAGTTTTGATCACCTTTTTAAGAGAAGAATTCACATGTTTGTTTCAGAAGAATAAAAAGATGTAGTCCCATCAGCAGTATTCAAAACCCTAACTGGTTAAATTTTTAAGTCCTCTTTGAAGTGAGATTTGTTTTGTCTTCTTTTCAAAGGAACATAGTTAATTTTAAAACCATGCTGTTGTCTAAAAGCTGTATTTGCTGTTACACAGATACTGCATCATCTGGAAGATCAAAACAATCAAATCAAAAGTGCTATGATTCTTTCTTTCACTTTGTCCAATGCTTTGTATATAGTCTATTGTTTTCTTATATTTTGAATAGAAATTATGAAAATAATACTTCTTACGCAAAAAGATTATGGTTAGGCAGCACAAATATCTTCTGGTCAGGTTTAATACACAAAACAAACTGTACTGGTATGTAATTTCCTGGGACTTTTTATGTCACTTTATCTATATATTATCCTTTTAAGATTGAGGATTTTACTTGGTCAGTTTTCCTTTGATCAAGATGCCCAAATTTGGGTTTTCCTGTGAGAAGAGTTTTTTCCTTTGCTATCATTCTTGTTGATACATGGCCATTACCAGTTTACCAGCTGCCTAAAGATGCAATTATATTACCTTTTTAAAATGCAGTATTTTGCTTTTTATAGAAATATTTGTTGCTAAACAGATCACAGCCTTGAAAAGAAATACCAAAAAGAAATACTGAAATTATTTCTGTGTACTCAACTGTAGCTTCTTATATAGTTTGTCAGGAAAAAATTGAAGCAGCATGTATTTATCCTGAAAATGGGCATAGATTGTTATGGTGGGCAGACAATAGAATAGGTTGCTGAGAGGTGGTGGAGTCACCATCTCCGTGGTGTTTAAGGTACTTAAGGCATCTGGATCAGGTGCTGGGTGATAGGGTTTAGTGGTTTAGGGGTTATAGTGGTAGTGCTGGGTTGAAGGTTGGACTTGATCTTAAAGGTCTTTTCCAACCTTGATGATTCTGTGATTCTTGCTCCAGGCTTTTCCAGTCTCAGGATATGAGATTGATTAAGGCAAGTCTTTCCAGTAAAGACTGAGGAGTAGGAGATACTGAGTACCTCCACTGTTCTCATGTCCTTTGTTGCTAGGTCCTCTTTAGTGTTCAGCAGTCAAGCCACATTTTTCACTGCACAGTGTTCCTCTTGCTGCTGATTGCTGTGTTGAAGCCCTTCTTGTTTCTCACCCTGCCTTGCCAGATTCAACTCTTGGTGGTTTTCAGCTTTCCAAACCAGTACCTGCATGCTCAGACAATTTCACTGTGTTCCTTTCGTGCCCCACCTCTTGTACACCTTGGCTTTGGATATAAGTTTTACTAGAATCGTCTTGTTCATCCAGGCAAGCATCCTGCCAGTTTTTTTTCCTGCGTGCTCTGGACTTGGAGGATGCAGTTCTTGAAAATCATACTGCCTTTCCAGCAGATACCTAGACCCATGGTATTCAAACAGGAGGCTTTTTCCAGCTGTCTGAAGAAGGCCTCATCTACTTTTACATGACTAGGTAGTGTGTAGTACACACCCACTGCAGTATCACTGGCATAGATCTGCCATCAGTCCTGACTCATAAACTTCCAGCTGGCTCATCATCTGTCCCTAGGGAGAGCTCCTTGTGTTCATACTGCACTCTCTAATGAAGAGCAACTCCTGCTCCTTGCCATCGGGCTTGTCCTTCCATAAGAGACTCTGTCTGTCCACTGTACCACTCTACTCATGTCTGTTTTTCTATGATGTTTCTGTAGTCCCAGGGAGATTGTAGCCCTGTAACTGCACACCGACATCCAGTGCCTTCTCTTTGTTTCCCAAGCTTTGTGTATTAGTGTATAGGCTCTTTAGAGAGGCACTGATTTCCCAGAAAAGAATGGAGATCTTACCCCTGTGATGGTGCTATGTAGGCCCTCCCTCATTTGTATGGATTGGTATGTTTATATTTCAGATGGTTCTTCTTCAGCCCAGTTTTGTTTATCTAGAGATCTCTTCTGCCTACATCACTGTTTGCTTGGTAACCTGGTACACCACTTCTTAATGTGATAGTTGTTTTTGCTAAGAAAAAGTGAGGCAATATACTAATTTTGAAGTCTTAATGAAATTTTTGAGCTGCTTTTCCATTTCCTTTTTAATATGGAAAATGAAGAAACATTTTAAGTAAACCCACTTAATAGTAGACAAAGAATCCATTATCCGTGTGCACTTTTGTTAACATTTGAAATAGCAAAACCAGTCAGCCCCATCTGACTTTTGTGGAAGTGAGGATTTTACCGAGTCTTTGGTTAAAATCTACAACTTTGACAATTTTCTGAAAGACTTTGGTTTTGGTTCTCTTGCATTTTTTAAGTGTTTAAAACCTGGACAGCTCTGAAGAAGACTCTGAAGACATGGAAGATGAGGCCCATGTGACTGTGCCATTATCTTTACCTATTTTTGCATCTTCCAGTTCATCAGACTACAAAAGGCTCTTCTCCCTTAAGTGAGAAAACTTTGCTGCCCCTTGGTGTGTCCTGAAGGAGGTATTTTCTTCTTCAGACATGGCACAGCTCTGCAAGTCTTCTTTAAGACCACTAATAATAAACCTCAAAAGTCTTTATTCCACCAGTGTCACTGGCTGCTCTGTGAGTGCTGACTGCAGGTCATTATTAAACTTCAGAAGCGCTTCTTTGTCATGTCATTGATGTATGCAGCACAGTGGGATTTGAGAGAAGCACTGGCTCCAATTCTGAAAATTTGGAAAACCATTGTACAAGAGATAATGGATTTTTTCCTGTGGTTGCTGTAGATAATCAGAAAATGGGGCTGAATGGACTTGAGGTTGAAGTTGCCAGTTGAATAATCCTGCTTTTTTTCTTCTAAAGCTTCCAGGAAAAAACAAAGAAACAAAACCACTCCTCTCTGTCAGTGGTGATACTTGGTTTCCAACTGTCACAAGTAAAAAACCTTCATCTCTTGACATCCAGCCTTTGCAAACATTCCATGCTGTTGTTTTGAATCAGTGGGTGTAAATGTGAACAGTTTCACAGTCCTCCATAGTTCTAGCCTTCATTTGGGGTGTCACTGAAATGTTTGGGTGCTGCTTCTTCCATTAAAAAGAAGAAAACAGAGGTTTCACTTTGGACCAGAATTTCAGATTAAATTTTCATGGTCACGTAAATCTTTCCCTGTACTTCAGTGGTTGCAGTGAACATGTCTTATTTGGGGTTCAGAGATACCTTCCGGTTTCATATATGTTTTTTGAACTTTAATAATTTTTTTTAACATACTGTGTCCTGGAGGGTAACTTCGGGTGCATCAGGGACCAGTCTTTTGTTAGCAAAGGTCTTATTACTTCCTGTGTTTTTTCCGCTGTGGTCTGAACAGAACTACCATATGTGCTTTTGCATTATGACATTGTAATAAATTTAGACGCTTTTTCTCAGTATTGATTATAGATTTTTTTAATTCATTCATAGTTGTACTGCTTTTTTTTAAAATGCCTTTTATCTCATCATCTTAACCATATAATCTTGAATTTTTATTGTATATATCTTGAGAAAAAAATAAGCTTGTGTTTGGTTTGGTTTTGAAGGTGGAAACCCAGTGTAACAAGCAGTATACCTGAAAAGTTACAGCTTTTTATTGAACAGTTGTTCCCTTAGTAGAGAATGTGAACTGTGGAACTTAATAATTTATCATAACAATTTCTTAGATGCAGAAAGAGCTACTAGATACTGAACTGGATTTATACAAGAAGATGCAAGCTGGGGAGGAAGTTACTGAATTAAGACGAAAATATACAGAACTACAGCTGGAAGTATGTTTGTCTCTTCTTTTGTAGCATTTAACTTTTAATCAAATATTTTCCTTTATTAGCTTGTGTATTGTATTATGAACTGTTTTTTATCCAGAGTACAGTATTAAGTTGCATGTAGATGGAGACATTTAGCAATAATATTTTAAAAATTCACTTTTGCTACTTCAGTGGAATTCAGAAATAGTGTTGTCTTTAATTGTGATTGCTAATCTGTTTAAATTCTGTAACTATTTAGATGACATGATATTTTATAGATTTGTGGTAGTAGTGCTTTCTTGAGAACATTTAGTGTTTTTAAATTGTTGCTTGAAGGTCGTTCTGTGTTTGGCACAGAAGAGTTAAAAATACACTGCCTGATCTTTTATTCTTAAATCTTAGCATCCTCTTAATGAGATTAATCAAAAAGCCTGCGGTGCCAAAGTAATACTATTACAGTGTTGATTTCAAGAAGATAACTTAATAAAAGCAAGTACAGTGTTTCAAGAAGTAGTCAATGTATAGAAACACAATTTTTTCTTCAAGTACTTGCTTTAAAAGAAAAATTGAGGTGACTGTGCAAAATTCTTCATATGTGTGTCTAATTTTGAGAAATTATGAATGCCGTGGGTGTTATTCTGTGTTATAGTGCACTTTCTTACCTATATGATTGTGTAATACCTGCTTAAATCACCTGATAATCGTATCTCTTTTTACTGTTAAGCAGGGCTGCTGTTTTCGCTTATATTGCTTTTGTCTTAATGAAGTTTGGTCATGTCTTATGTGTAACTGCATATGAATACAGAGCACATACGTGCAGCGAAGTTGCATTAAAACCTTACTTTAAAACTAATTTGTTATGCAGCTTTGGCAATTGTGAAAATAGTTTTGCTAATAATCCAAGCTGTTTGAATAGAGATGACACAAAAGCTTATGTTAACAATGTGTTTTCTGATGGTGAGTAATACTTTATAAGTGTACTGAAAGTTTGTTTATAAATTCTACATTTCAGAAAATATGTGAATTGAATGACATGTAAAATATGAATAGAAAAGTAGGTGCACATTCAAGAAAAAGTTACATCATAGTTGAGTGTGCCAGTCCTACTCCATCTCTCATAAAGTCTGTTTGTATTTTGAGTTGGGTAAAAAAGAACTCTTTCAGGACAGTAATATTTAAATTAATTTTCTGAAGCCTGTAGCAAATACTAGCAGAAGTAGATGGAGAAAAACAGAATCATTGGTGATGCACACTTCTATGTTTCAGGGAGCAGCATGAAATACATTGCTTGTACAAATTGCAAGAAGTGTATGGGGATTTTTTCCCCTTGATGTTTGTTTAATTCTTCAGTGTTCTTAAAAATCCTTTAAAGAATGGTTTATTCACACATTGTGCTTGTGACTTTGACTCCCACAATATTTTATGTGTTGTTTGTTTGACTCATAACCTGTTTTTCTGTTCCAGGTGACCCTGACTTTACTGAAAGAAAATCCAAATAGTTTACAACTTGTTTGTTGAGTCAGCGTGCCCCAAATGATTAATTTAAACATTTTAAAATGTTTAAAAAAAAAACAACAAAGAACAAAACTAAAAAAAACCCCAAACCCCTCAGGATCCTGCTTATAAAAATAAAAAGCAAACTAGATACTATTGTAAAATTATATGAAGAATTTAATGTATAAAAGAGATTGATTTCCTCATGAGTAGTGTCACTGGCATGCGTTAAAGTAGTGCCATCGCTGTTTGAGTTGTAAACACTGTAGGATTTATTAAAAACATGATTATTTCATTTAATATTTGATTCATATGGCAGATCTATTTGGATTTGAAAAGATTTTTTTTTTCCTGTTATAAACATTGAAATTAGATACCTGTAAGTGGGCTTTTAAAACCTTGAGTAACTTTTGCAAATTGTTTTTTAAATGACTGTCACTGTCATTGGCCCTTTGATTATTCTTAAAGAGTGTATGGCACTTCTCTAGAAGGGATACACAGGTACACAGGTGGGAATGGATATTATTGAGTATCTAGAGCCAGGTGTTCAGTGAATATTTTGTCTTGGGAGGTGCCCCTTAGAAGCTTTTGTTTCACATCTCACAGTTCTGTGGCCAGAAGTTCTTAAGCTGTGTTAATTCCAGTCTGAATAAAAGTCTTGCCTGAACTTCAGAGACAAATTGATAAACAAAATAAAGAGACAAATTAAGTAGTTAGACACCATATCAAGAAATTTTGATAATGGAATTTCAGTTGTCCTGCAGTTTCTTTTTCATATGAGGAGTTAATCTTCACAGATAAGGGCTCTTTTGATACCTGGTTCTTGTTTCCTATTTCCATCCTATTATTGATCTGGTAATAATTAACTTTTATTTAATAGCTTTTGAATGTTATTTAAATGTTCACCTTCTGTTGTTTTAAGACCTGCAAGCTGCTCTTTCTGGGGCTTTTTGGGGATGTTTTTTTAGGAAGCATCAGAACACGTGTTTGTTAATTCTGTCTAAATCTGTAGAGTGTGAATTTTAATCTCCCACTATGTTACATATGAACACCTTAGGCTGCCAAGCGAGGGATTCTCTCTGCAGTTCGCGGCAGAGGGGTTCACGCGAGAGGCCGGGGTGCGTCGCGCAGCAGAGGCAGAGGGATACGAGGCCGGGGCAGAGGCCGAGGAGTTCCTGTGCACGCAGTGGTGGATCACAGGCCCAGGGCGCTGGAAATCTCTGCCTTCACCGAAAGCGACAGAGAAGATCTTCTGCCTCATTTTGCGGTATGTCACAACTGCACTTCTTTTTCCTTTGGATAACATTCTTCTGTCGAGTCACTTGTTTTCTCTTGATTCAGTTCATCTGGAAATATTATGTAGGAATGAATCTTTAGCATGATGTGCAGAGGATGCAGTAGGAAGAGGTAAAATAGGAAAATTACACTGTTGCTTCAACTAGTTATGCCTGTAATCGCATACCGTTCACACCGCTGGGGATTTTTTCTTGAAAGAAAAATGGCTTGTAATATTTATTTGCTTAAGATATTTGTAAATTTTTAACATTTTTAGGTACAGAAAGGTAAAATAACTGAAGAGATGGTGAGAACAAAGATTGATTTATTGCCAAATTTTCAGTACCTGAAGTGTGTTTATCTTTGTTGAAGTATCTTAACAAGTGCTTAATGAAAATTTTCTTTGAACTTTTTTAGTGTATTTGCCCAACTTTCTGAATTTTAAAGACAGTGAAAGTTGTGCAATTATATGTAGATCTTGAAAAGGCATCCAACATTTGTCTATTCATGTACTTAAGCTTAAGAAGTCAGAGCTTTTTCTACTTATTTTCTTTCTGTTTTCAGTCTAAAAAATGATAAAGTGACATACATAAGTTTTAGCAGATTTTTCTTTGCAAATAGAATAGTGAAAAATCAACATAAATTTATAAAAGCCCTTACCTTCCATTTAAAAAAAAAGTATAATAAAAGCAAGTTTTGTGGAATAAATACTAAGAATATAATATGACTCTTCATCTGTACCATGCTCCCTCTTGTTTGTTTGGGGTTTTGTCGCCAACATTTAATTGCAGTGGTCCTCTCTGAAAGGAGAAGTCCAGGAGCCAGTTAGTCCACTAAATTCTGTTCCATTCAGTGCACTTAATATTTCCTGGCAGGCAACTGTGCAAGAGGATTTTAAAAAAAAAAAAAAATCCAACAAGGACCTGTCTCTTTACAGGAAACTTATGCTCTTTAACAAGCCAAAAAATTCATTAAAAAGAAACTTAGTAACATGAACAAATAAAATCTCATTCACAGTGAGATAGGATAACACTGAGAAAAAAATTAATTAATTTTGCAGGTTGCAAGTTTGCTGTTTTAAACTTGCTCCAAATTCCACTGGAAATACTCTGAGCTGTATTTCTCTTTCTGTGGTATGATACCACAGCTCTGTGCACATCAGCAGTGCAGTCCACTTGCACAGATGTGGTTTTTTTGTTGGTCTTTGCAGCTTACAGCGATGGCAGCATCAAAGGTAGCAGTACCATAGTGGCCATTAGTGGAAGAGATGGGTCATGTTATTAAGATGTTGAAATACAGTTAAGTTTTGAAACTTTTTCTACAGTTCCTGACTCTTAAGAAATATTTTTGTAGAACAGTTTCATAAAAGGCTAACGGAACCATCTCAAGATCCCTTCTTTCTAATCAAAAGAGAAATACTAAAGCAGAAAAACCTCTTTCTATCATAGTTTTACCTCATACCTGTAGGAAT
The DNA here is from genome assembly GCA_026261815.1 of Monarcha castaneiventris obscurior. NCBI lineage: Eukaryota > Metazoa > Chordata > Aves > Passeriformes > Monarchidae > Monarcha > Monarcha castaneiventris. The sequence goes on along the minus strand of JAMPIT010000566.1, from coordinate 1,515,380 downwards.
TGGGAAATCCAGAGACAAAAGCACTTTGGTGTTTTAGAAATGCAAGTACAAGTAACTGTATTCTTGGCTAAGACAAGTACTCTGGCATTAAGACTGTGAAATATACACTGTTCTAATTTTCTGCTTTCTTTTTGAGGGCATTTGATTGAGGACTGCAATTTTAGAGGTGGAGAACTATTTTACTAAACTTTTTGAAATTTATTTATCAAAAGCAATATGGTGAAATTGAAGATTGCCAGATAGATGACTCTTCTCTCCATGCGGTGATTACTTTTAAAACAAGAGCAGAAGCTGAAGTTGTGAGTATAGTCTTTCTTGAAAATACACTGCAGCATTTAACTACTTTCTGGTTATGTTACACTTTTATATTTGATTAAATGTTATACTGCTAGCTATTTTAAATCTATTGACACAAAAGTTTAAATTAAACAAAAATGTCAGAACTGTATAGTACTGAATTAGTTAGGAATTGAAGAAGTTTATAGCAAAGTGAAGTGTAGGATATATGAGGGAAATTAAGAGAAACATTTAGGAATTGATAGTTAGATGTCTTGGTTTATCTTCATTTAATTGCCGGGTTTTTTCCCCTGAAGACTTGGTACCCTCATAGTCTTCCTGAAATTTCACTGACATCCTGCAGAGTGAACCTATATATTTACTTTGGGATCAGTTTGGTTTATCTTTGTCTGAAAACCTGTGGTAGTGTGAATGGGATTTGATCTGATTCTTTTCTCCCCCCATTTTGGTGTATTTTTTTAGAAATTTATGAAATTGCAGAAGCATATAGTTGCAGAAGTAACTTTCAGAAACCAAAATCCAGAGTTGACTTACGTTGTAATTCAGTATCATTACTCCTGGATCATTAGGACTTTTTACATTTGGCTCAGCAGGACTCCTGCCTTACTTGGTCTGTGGTATAGGCATTATGTGATCCTGAACAAAACAATGAATATAGTTGTTCTGCAAATGATTTTGTTTTCTTTAAAATCCTTGAATCACTGTTGGGAGGGAGTATTCCTGAAAATAGTAGGGACTCCAGAAAGAATGGATTCATATTTACAGTATGGTTGTATGGAAAGATTTCATTTTATGTTTATATTTTGCACAAATTTTATCTTGTGGAGTTTACCTGAACACAGTTTTCATACCTGGCCAGGCTATTCTCTTGTTCATCTTGAGACAGCAGTGACCTGACTGACAGAAATAACTGCTGTGTAAAATGCAAATTAAACCACAGAGGTCAATAGTTTTCAACACTTAGAGTATCATTCATGGTTAGATATTTTGAGATCCATATGCCAAAGATGTTTTACAAAACACAGAATTCTGTTTTGTTTGTGAAGCTGTTAGCTATAGCAATGATGAGCACTAACTGTATGGAGAGTATTTATTCTGTAAAAAAGGAAGTACAATTAATGGTACATGGTGTATACTGACTGATAGGGTAAAACAGTATTGTACAGCTGTATTGAAGGAACACAGTTCCACAGTGAACAAAAGTTCTGTTCAGAGATAAAAGCTGTCGTAATTAGTGTACTCCTGAATGAATTGAAGTCAGGATTTTAGTTTTGGTGCTTCCTGGTATTGGGTACTTCTTTATGCAGCTTCACATTATTTGACATTGTAGTTTACATAAGAAATACTTCTGCTCCCCTGAAAAGAAAAACAGGTCACCTTGAACAGTTATCTGCTTTTATGGACTGTCCAAATAAAGTCTTTACTTCTCCCAAATGGAGTATGATTTATTGCAAGGATCTATTCAGTATCTGGCTACAGATGCTTGTTTATCAGCAAAATACGTATTAGAACATGTTTTGCCTAAAAATTGGCATGGAACATCTTCTCTGCTTTTTCTAAATTTCTATATCTAAAAAGCAGGGAATGGTAGTATTTTGAACCAAATATAGAAGTATAGAGACAAGAAGAAGAAGCACCTGAAAAGGAAGGTAACACAGAACAAAGATGTGGACAGGGGGAGAAAACAAATGTGTGGTGGTAAGGTTGAAGTCAGCATTACATATGTCTCCTTTTTTTTTTTTCAACTTTTTTTGGGAATGCATTTCAGTGCATTTAAAAAACAGTGTGTTTTTCCTCAGTCACTCTCAAGTAGAACAGGTGGAGTTTTCAAGGTGAAGTTCAGAATATGCTTCAGAAAGTGGGGGATACTTTATATGGATCAGGATTCATGATCAGTGTTTGAGCTGTCTTCATTCTAGTGAGCATTAAAACTTTTAATTGTCAAACAACTTTGTGTATAATTTCACCTACAGTATTAAATGAAAATTTTATGTAAATGGGGTTCCATCAAATCTAGGAAAACCCATATTTTCTTTTAAGATATTCTTATATGTTAAATGTATTTCCATTGGAATATCTGTGTTTACAACTAAAGCAGACTAAGGCTGGCAATTTGAAAAGTTATAGAAGGTAATCATTAAAAACCTCTGCTGAGACAAATTGTGAAGTAAATGCAGCTAATATTTTAGCTTTTTAAATGAAAATAGGCCTAGGCTTTATGATTATATATGTTCTAGCCTGGAAAGAAGAGGAAGATTCCCTGTTGTAAAATGTTGCATTTTTATGTAGTAGTAATTTCTTCCAAAGATTACAAGTTATTTCTGGACCTAAATGTCACATATAAGTACTTTTAAAGATTCTAGTTGTGTGACATTGTGATGAGACCGTGGACAAAAAAGCTCCTGAGCTGCATTTTAATAAGCATAGAATCTTTTAAATTTATCATAAATTTATATGTACAGATTTTAAATTTATACCTGGGGACTTTAATATCACACAATTCATGTTCAGATGTCATTGAACATGTAATTGTTTCTACATTTCACATTATGCTGTACTTTCAGATTGTACTATAAATCTTTTGTGACCGTGACGGTTATTTCGGAATGTTGCTAACGCTGATTTATGCTCATTCATGTTACTTTAATTTGAACATACTATTTCCAAAGCATCCACTTAATGCAGCTGGTACTTAGAAAGACATGAATATCCCATAAGTTAAAAATTTTTACATTTCAATTACAACAGCTTTACAGGAAGTGGAACGTTTTCCGGTAGATTAAATTGTAATCACAGAGGGGCTTTTTTTTAGTTGTTTGGTTGTTGGGTTTTTTAAAATGTATTAAATAATTTGTGGGATGTCTTACTTTTTCCAGTAACTTACACATTAACAGTTTTGTGTCTGTCTTTGAAAAGTGAGGAACGCAGCAAAATAATATTACAAAACAGGAAGGTGTTGGTTCATTATGTTACCCACATCACCAAATGATTTATGGTTTTCCAAGCTTATTTTCTTCTGAATGTATTTTCATCATTTTCCTCAAAGGATGTGTGAATTCCATGTGCTGTGAATGAAGTCATTTCATTTAACCTGTTAACAGTAATTCAGTGTGAACATAACACAACTTAGACTTTCTTTTGTAAAGTCACATGTAACTAAAATGGTTAAACTTGTTTTAGGCTGCAATTCATGGATCTCGTTTCAAAGGACAAGAGCTAAAGTTGGCATGGAACAAGCCTGTTGCTAGTTTGTCAGCTGTTGAAACAGAAGAAGCTGAACCTGATGAAGAAGAAGTAAGCTTGGTTTTTTTCTTTATTTTTTATTTAAATTTGTGGTTTTTAAGATGAAATAATACAGGTTTTTCAAAAAGAAAATTTATCTGTGGATTCGTACTTGTATTTTTTAATCTAACTCATATTTTGATATCACAAAGTCATTTCTCTATATTTCTTGGGGTTTAGGGTGTCGAAAGTTTAGATACTTTACTTTTCCTTACAGAAATATGTCATTTTTTACACAACAAAACAAAAAACTCTAGATGATATACCTAGAAAATGGAAGGCATGGATTTGAACTTGGATGAGAGAGATTGAGGATTTTGCCCAAAAAATGGGTTTGTGCCATCTACTGATTTCTTAGAGGATTATATTTCAGACACTAATTTTCCATCATAGAGAGATATGGCTTGGAGGATACAGGTGAAGGAATAATTCAGAGCATTTTCTAACTTCATTGAGACATCTGAAGTACCTTTGCTGAGTGTTAGTCTTTACCATGGTCCATGAGAGATACTAAAGCCTTGTCCAAATAACCCTAATGGGTTGATGTAGGAATAGTGGGGCGGTATGTGTTGATGCAATCTAACTCATTACACTCAAAATATCAATGTTTGTGAATTCAGAAAAATAAATGCCAGCTAGGGATAAAGTCAAGCAATCTTCTTCCTGTTTTATTTAGTGTCAGTTAACTGTATCCACATAATTGGCATAGAAAAGCTGAAGTAGAAGTGCACTTTGACTTACTCAATGACAGTATTTTGTCTGTACCTTTTTTCCTGTGGCATTTTGGCAGACCTACCATAAAAGCAGCTTCAGAAGTTTGCTTTAGTATAACCAAATTTGGTCAGTTCTTTTACACTTGGTGGTGTTCACTTTCTGTTTTTTTGCTGAAGAAAGCCACTTTGTCTGTTGGCCTCCTGTCTCCAAAAATGCTAATTTTTTTTGTGTACCAGTTGATGACAGGTACCTCTGCCTCTGTGGGTTCATATTAGACATTTGTGCATTCCACTTTACTGAGTGCTACTTTCCTCATGTACACAAACCTCAAGCATTGTCATATGGTCATGAGCTGTGAGTGAACAAGAGACTACATTATGGAATCTTCAGAGCATCTTAGGTATTTTGTCACATCTCCTTCAGGGAGTTATTGCCTGGGAATATCAACAGCGGTGTGTTGATGCAGGGAGTCTGCATTATTGAGAAGTCTCCTTGAGCAACCACTTCACTGAGACTTTCTGTGTAATGAAGGAAAGGCATGCAGGGATATGCAAACATTTCAGCAGAGTAAAGGAAGGAAAGTGCAGATTTGTTGGGAGGCGAAGTAGAGAGATCTGCCTTTTAACCACCTCAGCTAATTATTCCTGTGGAAAATACCTAGGAGTTGAACTTGGCTCAAAACCTTTAGCTGCTCATTGGTTTTGTCTGCTTGCTACTTACTTAACTTTGGTTTATAGCAGCTATTGTAAATACATGAAAAAGGTTTTTGCCATTCTGCCATATCTATACTACCTTGTTAGTTCAGCTGAGGAGTACTATGCTAAAGAGGGTAGCAGGCTTAAGACTTGAATGAAACTGAGTACCTTGATGTCTCAACAAAAAATAAAAACGAGCTATATAATTCAGCTGAGTTAGATTCTTAATAACGAAACAGGGTTCCTAGTCCATTTATGAAAATAAGAAGAAAGTCTTTTGGACTTGAGTGCTTTAGAAAATCCCTGGTGAGTAGCCGGCTAATTATGAAAGCATCTGGTCTTCTTAGATGCCTTATGTTCTACACCTGGGTGCCTAACAGAAGATTTGACTCTGCTGAGTCAACAGCTGATCCTTAGAAAGAGTATAAAATGCGTAAGTAGAGATAAGCTTTTAATCATTAGGGGTTTGCAGTTCAGGGACTTCTTGAGTCAGAGATGTGATGTCTTTGTAGTTGAAAGGCCTTGATACATGTTTATTGTATTAATTTATCTGATTCCTTTGGAATCAGAATAACATCTGTAATGTCCTGTAACAGGGAATGCTACTGTTCAACTATGTCTACCCAGAGCAAGTATTGTTCTATTGGATCTGCCACCTGCATGTTCTCTCTTCACTTTCTTTAAGATACTTAATACACTGTCATACTTCCCCTCAGTTATTTTCTCTCCCTATAGTTGTTCCCCTATATGGAAGCCTGGCTTTTTGGTCATCTCTACTGCCACTCAGCCTTGTGCTTTGTAGAGTTCAGCACTGTGCACTGCCCAGACTCCTCCTCTGGCTGTAGTACTGTTGTACTTTAGCTCACTGAACATCAGGGGATACCGGGAAAGAATCCAAGTCTTCAGAAGGCTTCTGTGATTTAGTCAGGGTCAGACTACGCAGGCATACATTGACTGATGGGTCAGGTGTCAACAGAACTCTTTTTGAAACAGTGCTTTCTGTATGCAAGAGTAATGAAGATAGTTTCTCCCTCTTGTTAAAGAGCCTACAGGAAAGAGGGAAGGCTTAGTTCTAGACTTTCTTCAGCCTAGAGCCTCTTACGTCTCAGAAGACTTAATAATTTTGCAAATCAACCTTCACACCTTTTGCTGAATTTGGAAATACTGTAGCAAGAAATCTGCAATTCCTTAGACACAAAAAATAAGGAAGACCACTGCTGCTATGTAACAGATGGACAATTTTGCTAGGGAAAGATACCCTTGTGTTTTAGTCCTTTCTTTAGCTAGTGCAGAGTTTGCTGTGTTAGGTGTGATCATCAAAAAAAGTTTCAAGACAGGATAGTTTATATACACCCCTGTGTCTATATGTAGATAGAGACTAAAGCAACTTATATTCAAGGGCTTTGAAGTCTGTCTAGTTTCTATGTTGTTACGGAAAGGAATTAAAAATACAGTAATACAGTTTGTCGGAATTTCTCTAAATACCTGCCTCCCTGCCTCAATCATTTAAATTTTTATATTGATTTCAATCTTGATTAAGCTGTCAAAATAAAAAAATACCAGATTCAACCTTTTTGATACTGTGGGACAGGTAGATTAAACTCTTGGATGAAAACATAGATACCGTGAACATGCAAAAAAACCATTAGATTTCAGTATAGCATATTACATTTCATGGGAACATAGCAGTTTGGGCATGAATGATGTGCTGAAGAATCAGAAGAGCTGTTTAAGGATGAGGTGCATGGGTCATGGTCATTTTGAAGTCTGTTGAAAAGGGTTTCATTTGCCATTTAGTAATACATGTATATTAGACATATGCATCCAGTGTACTTTTTTGAAAGCATTAATGTTTACCTATTCACAACCAAATTTTTTCTTTATTGAAGTACAAGTACCAGAGAATTGTATTTTGCCTTTTGATTTTTAACATTTTCTGATATAACAGTATCACATTTTTCTCTTGAAGTTTCAGGAAGAATCTTTGGTGGATGACTCGCTGCTTCAAGATGATGATGAAGAGGAAGAGGAGAATGAATCTCGTTCATGGAGAAGATGATTCAACTGATCAATGACAATGCTAGAACTGCACCTGTGTTGCATTAGTATTACCTAATGTACTTCTGCATCTTTGTATTAAAAGGGGTTTTGTGATGAAGTTGGATTCAGATATAGATTAAAAAGCAGCTGGTCGGTTATACATTTTGAGAGATTGATGTTTGAGTTACATTTCAGTAAATGATTGCTAAAGACATCATACTAGGAACATATGCAATGTTTTTATTACATAGTTCTACAGAAAGTTACAGAATTCTTTGGGTTCTTTGTAATTTACTGAATTGGTCAAACACAAATGACCAAAAGTTGTTATAACATAGATAATTTTTGTTCTATTCCAGATACGGAATGAAAATTTGCATTTAAAATCTTTGTGAATGTTTTCAGAAATGAATAGATAACAGTACTAAACTGAAGTCTCTAAAGTTATGTATTCATAATATTGCATAGTAGTATGCTTAGGCTTTACTATGTACTAGCCTTTTGTTGGATTTGTGTACGTATTTTACCTATGGGTTTTAATGATAAAGTGTATGACTGCTTTGCATATAAGTCCTTATGACTTTAAGATGTTAAAAAATAAAGAAATGGAATGGTCTTAAAAAAAAAAAAAGAAAAAAGAAAAAAAAAGAGCAATAACCAAAAAAGCTAAGGCAATGGTCCTTCATGATGAAAAAAAAAAAGAAAAAAAAAGAAAAAAAAAGAGAAAAGACCATTCCAGATGGCAACCCCCACCCCCATGTTCACAAAAGGAGCTTGAATCACTATCACTTATACTAAAATAATACTGAATATATAAAACCAATCTCAATCGTGTTTTATCTACATTAACACATGGTGTACTCTGCATAAAAACTTTTGGTTGTTTTGAATTTAAGGTCATGTGAGTCAAATGGTAAATAGAATACTACCCCAACAATAAGGACCTTTTTTTTATATCTCTGCACTGTGCAACTCTAGATGAAAATTTGATCCCACGAAAATAACATGCAGTACTGAAATATAATTTCAAAAAAAATATGTGAGGAGAATTGGAATATTTGGTAGATAATCTAAAAATTTCAGTACACAACTAATGCATCTTTTATATTCCTGCGTTTCTATCATTACATTTTTTCATTTCAAAAATAGCACTTGGAAAATCCTGAGTTCACACTGTAGCACATATTCACCATTCAAAAATACATGAAATATTAGTGTACTCCTCAGAAAATCTTCATTGGCTCTTTCTAACAGGTCATTCTGGTATGCGAGGTCTGAAGTTTCTTTGCTTCGTAGGAAGGGGAATTCCCCACTCCTTTGCAGTAAATGACCTCTCAAAAAGACATGTTTTTATTTCCATTTAGTGGCATTTTGCTGGACTGTTCTCAAAAGAAAACCCATTTATTAAGTATTAAAGTCTTGGGTTTTATTTTTGTTTTGAAGGTAGTGGGTGGGGTATTTTCATATAATAGTTTCTTTCCCTCTCATTAATTCACTGATGAGTTCATCATAAAACCACTGTCTTTACATCTCTAAGATGGACATGAGCCTGTATTGCCACTCTTGTAAGAGTTGGACTTTATTATCTTTGTGGGTCCCTACCAACTTAGAATATTCCATGATTCTGTGAGAGTACTTCAGTTAACAGGGTGTTTTCTCTAGTCCACGTTTTTGTCTTTTTCTGGGAGGAGGGGGAGAACTGGTGTAAGTCATGTCCCTGTCCTTTTTTTTCAATTCCAAAGTAGGAATGGAGGAAAGTAGAAGTAGTAGCATTCCAGAGAGGAGCTCCAGCTGTAGAATTTTTGTTTGTGCTTTTCAATTATTAGAAGGGATTTTAAGAACTGGATCCTGGTTTGGGGTTTTTTTTGTTGAGCTTTTTGTTTGGTTTGGTTTGGTTTTCCCCTCGGTCCTGATGTGTATGCATATCTTGTTGCAAAAAATATGCACTTAAATTTTTGTATAGTCCTAGTTTCACATTGAAATGTCACAATTGACTGCCATGCTTGTTACACTAAGTTCTAAATTTTGCCATAAGGAATTGTATTTGGGAAATTTATTTCCTTTTACAGTGAATTTCAGGCAAAATAAAATATTTTAAGAACCTTTTTATCCAGTGCTCTGAATGAGCTGTTCTAATTCACTGAGAATTAAGTACAAGCTTTCCTACTTTTCCTTTTTAATTAATTTAGTACATTTGAAGGGTGCCAGATTGACAGTCCATGAGGTGGAAATTTTTTGTGTGTTGTCTTACTGAACTGGTACAGCACAGGAGAACACTGTCCATGCTCCATAAAGTGTTTGTGTGGCATGCTTTGCTGCTCAAGTGTGCTTTTTACATGGGTGCTTCTTACGAATCATATGAAATCGCTGTATCATATTAATTTTAAAACTTGTGTTCCAAGTTTGCCTGTTTGATTTGAATTCGGCCTGGTAATGCATCCATCTAAGATTCACTTCATTGAAACTTTGCACCCTGGTCTACTGGTAAGGGAATGAAACCTTTTAAAATTTTTTATCACCTTCTGCAAACTTCCTACTGGTGTGTATTTTATACCCTGCTGTTACCTTGTGACATTCTGAATGGTTGAAAAACACCTGGATCAGAATGACTTGGTTTATTCTCACTTTAAAACCAACCCCCGATGTTTGTTTCAGTCAAAGCTAATCTGTGGTTGTGTTACTCAACATAAGAAAACTTAAGTTTTTTTACTTATGTAACCCAGTTACAGTGTGAATGGATTCGGTACAGATTTCTGTCGTTATCAAATTATTTTCCTCATTTGATTTCTTGTTGGCTTGCTCTATTTTCCTTGTCTAGCTCTGCTCTCCCCTCCATCTTTTTGCTACTACCTTAGCCAACACTTCTCACTTCAGTTCAGTCAGATCCTTATTAACATAGCTTTCAGTGAAATCTGTTGTTACCTGGAGCAGCATCTTTCCTTGTTTGAATCAACAAACCAAACATCTTGCTGGCTTGGTTTTCCTCAAGACAGCTTTTCAAAATTTCCATGGAATAAAAGGTAAACATTTAAGAAGGTATTTTATTTTCCACTTGGATGCTAAAGGGCTTGAGTAAGGTGTGAGCTGACATGCAGTTCAATGGCAGTATTGTTTAAAACCGCATTTGGTTGAACTACAAACAATTTGAAGTAACGGGAGTCAGTAATTCAGACTATATTATGATCTCTGCAAAACAGTAAATTAACAAGAATATTTCTTTGAAGCAACACTTATGGCCAGTACTATTTATATTTTTCCTTCTCTTAAAACCAGTCATACACTACAGTTGTACAAATACATAAAATAATACAAAGGGGCAGAGACCTTCAATGAAATGCCTCATTTACTCTAATTCAACATTGATTTTTTTTATGTAGCAACTAATGAAGATATAGTCAGATTTAATCCTGCATTACTTGTCTTTTATTGCAGCTAGGACAGTAAATTGCAATTAAAAAATTAAGATTAGAGCAACGAATAAATAACAGAAATTTGAGGGGTGTCTGGGAAAACAAGTGAAAATCAAAACAATTTTATTGTTCTTTGTCATGCTGTTCTGAGTGGAGCTGTATCTTACTGTATTGATGTTATAGCACTTGGTTACTTTCATATGAACTTGTTAAGTCAGACAAAGTAAAAGTTCTTACCAAGATTGAAGAAAAAAGCTTAATCTTTCTCAAATGAGCCAATATAGCTGTAAACTTATCCTTGGGGATGATGAACCTTTAGTTTTTGTGGACTCAGTGTAAAGAGGTCAATGTAGACCTTTATGAACACACTAGTGTGCTTGTTACACAGGTACCTAAATACTGTAGTTTTATGAAAAAACTTTTTTATTTCAGTATGCCTCTGCATGTTTTATTCTGAACCATATTTTAACTCTGAGGACATCAAAAATACTTGTAACAAAAACAGACTTTGGTGATTTCAATCATTATTTGATTTCTCTTGAGATCTAATAGGAACTCTAAAGAGAAGGATTTCAAGAGCATACCACCTATACCACCCATACCATCTATTTTTCCTAATAGATAATTATGTGTAAAATCCTTCTATATGTGTTAATGGTAAAACTTACCTTGATTGTACTTCGTTCTTGGTCTGTATGAATGAAGATTAACTTTCTTTTCTTCTTGCAGTAAGCGTGTAATCCTGAGACCAGTTGATGTCTTTGAAAATCATCTCATCTGACCCAGTGGTATATTGTAGTAATTTTGATGTTATAGTTTTAATTCTTGAATTCCAAGATCCTTCCTGCTTTGTTAGCAGAACAGACTGAATCAGTTTCTCACCTCTCTCTGCCAAAGACTGGAATACCATATTTAGCAAATTTTTCTGGTCTAGCTGAGGAACTGGGTTTTAGTATTTCTCTATTGGCAAATGGAAGAATAAAATTTGAGATGTGTACTCTTCAAAATACATTTTTCTGAAGAACATCTGCAGTAGGCCTGTTTGTTTCATTTTGACCTCTTGGATACAGAGAGGGTAGAATAGTCTTTTTACTTGTTTACACAATTTTATTTTTTTGTGTTGCAGATGCACATAAGTTTTTTTATAGTAATTTGATGGGTAAAAATTGTCTTTAAAAAATCAGATCTCTTTATATCATCTACCATATACACTTATTTTCAGAGAATGGGGAGAAAAGTAAATGTGTTACAGTTCCTCCTGACATGCTGTGAAGATTATTTGAAATCAGAAATGTTTACAGGCCCCAAAACTTCAACAGTGCAGTTGTTCATTTCACAGTCGCTGAAGAATGACTTCTCTTTCTTAAAGCTAGTGTTCTTTTAAATGCAAAAAGAAAAGAAACACTACCTTCTCAAAAATGTTTTTGTGATGATCTGCAGCCAGACAGGATATTTCCCAGCTCTAAGGCATATGAACTCTTCTCTCTAACCAATAATTTGCTCTCTAGGGAAGTGAGAAAAGTTTCTTGGGTTTTAAAGGTCATAATTTATTCTTCGTCTTGCACAAAATTTTGTGCAATAAAGATGTTTGATCCAAAGAGAAAACAAAGACTTCACAGAAATTTATGTTGATCTATGCATGCAAAAATCTGTGTCCTTGGCTAAAATCATGTGCATGTTGCTAATGCATGTATGGTGTAGCTGAGCTCTACCAAAGCACAGAAATGCCTTTAGGGTAAAAACCCTCATTTTTATAGAGCTTCCGAGTTCTGCAGAGCTCTGCTGCATAAAAGGCAAGAGAAGTGTCCTTTCCATTAAAGTACCTTGTTTTAACATGAAGAAATGTTCTTCCTCACATTTGCAAATTGTCCTTTCTCTGCTTAAACCCTCCACTTCTGATCTAGTGGTGGTTTTTTTCCTCTTCCTTGAGAGAAAGCCTTGTATTTTCTCTTTCGGCTGCTAGAGGGCACTATGGCTACACAAGTGAAACAAAAGCTGGAAAGTGCTCCCATTTTAACACTTCTGTGATATTTTTCCTGTTTCAGTTCTCATGCTAATATTTGCATTTCTTGCAAAAACCTGTATACATCTCTACTATGTCAGCAGAAATTCTATTTGTGTGAACTGAAACAAAGTATCTCTCTTTGGATTTAGGTACCAATGATAAAACATGACTCCAGGTGCTTAAATCTGAATAAAACAGAAGAATGTTTCTGTGTTGCAAGAGGCATGTATCTGTCGCCTTTTCTGCTCTGGGAGTTGAGCTAGGTTTTATAGCTTACACTTGAGCTTACAGAAAACTTTGCTAGCTACATCCTCTTTGTCAAAGCTTTTCATAAGAATTAATCTTTTAAACATGTTTGTACTCTGGAATAGGGAAAGATAAAACTTATTGCTGGAAAGTGAAGAGGGACAGAAATGGCATACAACATTGGGTTTTCATACAAACTACAAAAGAAATCACCAGCCTAATATAGTTTGAATAAATTTCACCACTGTACACAGTCATATTTGCTTTATGGTAGATTCATCTTAAAAACATCAAATAATTACTACTGTAGCTCCACCAACTGGTGCACTGTAATTACACAGAACAATTTTGCAGCTATGATGTGGAATACTTGCTCATCCTTGTGTACCCACTGTCCTGTCTCTTACTGTCTTGCCTGGGTGCACCAGGAAGCTCCTGGTAGCCCATGCATTGGAACACTGAGTGTGCAGTGGAGCACTTGGGACTCTGAGAGTGCAGTGCCCATGCACACGAATCATATGGAGGCCAACACCATGCAGGACACGTATGTGACTCATTCTGTGTTGTTTTCTATTCCCTTTCAGTCATTAGTGCAAGTTCAAAAAGTTCTGAGGCACCACAGATTTCATTGCACTCCTAACTCACAACTGTGTGGAGATTATCATATGCTCTCTTTTTTTTCTTGAAGGGGGCCTCTGTGTCAGCACCTGTGGATAAACATCACAAAATGCTGCAAAACTTCCAAGAAGTCGGAATCTTTGAATTCACCTAAAGATGGAAAACTTACTTACCAGAAGTGACTGTGAGAAGAGGAATTCTGGTTGTAAAAATTATTTGGTTTTATTTATCGTGATTATTTCTTTGCATTCAGATCTGATAGATTATTTAAACATTTACCTACTGCTGCTCTCAGAGAGGTATTAAGTAATGTTTAAAATGATACATCCCTGGTGATATTTCTACCAGTTTAATAGAAAATCAAAGAGTATTTTGATACAATGTTTAATTATATTTTTCCATCTACTTTCTCTGTGGTCTTACTTTACCTCAGAAAACAGAGAGTGTTTGGATACTATTTATTTATTTGCATAGTTTTACAATCTTAAACTTTTCCATTGATGCTGTTTTCAAAACTCCCCTATTGGTTGTACAATCCTTCACATATTAGGCAAAAAAACAGTCATGTAAGGTTAAATAGAATTAGAAATTTTATCAAGGACACAAAAATAGAAATATCCAGTAAGCAAGTGAGCAGGCTTAAAAAACTTTCCTGCAGCATAGAATTTTGTATAGATGTTAAGAAAGGTGGACTTTCTATACCTGAGTAATTGAAATCTTGACCATCTTTCAAACAAGTTCTTACACTGAAGGCAAATGTTACCTGCTCATACTTAAAAACTTTACTTCCATGCATTGTTCTAGTAATGAAATGGGCCTGGATATGGAATCCTAACTGCTTATGTACTTGAACACATTTTAAATGGGTTAATCTTTCTATAGAGAGAATAAAAATCTGATTTTGCTGCTACATCCAAGAGTGCATATTCAGTATCTGTGGGGTAATCTGTCTACTTTTAAAATACTAAGTCAATAATTGCTGAATATTTGTTTCCAGTATTCAGAAATTTGGACTCTGGTGGTCCTACAAGCTACTTCTGTTGGATTTTTTCTTTGTTTGCTTTTTTGTTGGTTTTGTTGGGGTTTTAGTTTGTTTATTTGTTCATTTTTTGTTGTTTGGTTTCGTTTCAGGTTTGGGGGTTTTGGGTGGGATGGGAGGGTTGTGGTTTTGTTTGGGTTTTTTTTCCTTTTTTTTCTGATGGTAAAATTTCAGCAGTTACTTTGTAAAACTACCTTTTGTTGTTTAGTATTTGAAATTCTTTGTTCCCAGAAGCAATATCCTGTGTATTGTGTATTTAGATGTATTAATGTGATGTAGCCAAATTTATCTGTGAGAGTATTCTGTTACTGAAAAATGTGAGATTAAAGAGCAATAGCTAGAGCCTTTATGGTGGAAGAAGCAAAGTGCAGGTCAGCAGACTTACTGCCTGACCTGAATGATAAATTTTCTGTTAGAAGTTTTGTAACGATATTAGCAGTAGAACAGAATGATATAGAGCAGTTTTTGCTGTCAATATGTAGTGAAAAATTCAGGAATGTAAGTCATATTAGACCTTGTTAAGTTTTAATAGGTTAGTTCTCTCTGTATTTGTAGTTTTGTATTGGTGAACTCCCACAATATTATTTGCATGTCTTCACTAAATTTATGTTCTAATAACTTCAATATTAAAATAATTGAAAACATATTTATTTCTTCAGTTTCCATGTTGAACTGTCTCCAAATATCCTTTCAAGTGAATTTAAAGTAAGTACTATTTCTTTTCCATCCTTGTTTTCTGTAATCCCTTCTCTACTAAAAATACGGAGGTCTTTGCTCTTTACTGGCTCTTCTCTGCAAATCTACTATGTATTGAATTTTTTGAAGACAGCTTACCAGGAAAACAGAAGCAATAGAGAATAAGTTATAGAAATTGGAATCTGAAATAACTAAAATATTAACCAGGAGCATTCAGTACACTACCATTTTTAAGATGGCAGTATATCATGCTGCAATACTATGTGTAGATAAGCTTTTGTTAAACTTTTAAAGTAATTTGAGTAGGTAATTACTAGTGTGTAAGTAGTCTAAGGCAAGATTGATGGCACCTTGATTGGCTGTAGCAGTTACTAAAGTTCACATTTTATGACCTCCTTAAAAATATTAATTTAGAAGCTTATGAATTACTCTCTGGAGTCACCCTGAATTAACAAATACTGAGCTAGTTTTTAGCGTTTGAATCTTTCTGTGAAATAATTTCTGCTCACTGTTGAACTTTATAGTGTTTTTCAAGAATTCATTTTCTAGATAAAGCAGTATTAGCTCTTTGATGGCCAGCACTAAGTTGTGAAAAATGTTCTCATAAATAGTCTTGTTCCATGCCAGCATCAGAGAGGACCCTGGCTGGTCACTCCTGCCCTTCCTCTGTGCTTGACACAGCAGGTATTTGAGTGATATTATAGTAATTGAGGAACTGGACTATGCTTTAAAAATGGGATAGTACAAATGAATTACCTTCCTAATCTACTTTACCAGATGACTGAAGAGATGTTACTGGTGGGGGATGCTGGGGCAGGAGTGAGGAGGTGAGATGAGTAGACATCTTCATCCCAAGATTCTGTTTCAAGCCATGCTACATTCACTGGAAAAACCCACACCACTGTGCTGTTCTTGGTGTACTGTATGTTTGGCTTCAACTTTTGGTTTGTCTCTTCCCCCAATTTGCAGGAGCCAGGACAAAACATTTAATAAAACCTTTAGTGAGCAGAATGTGGAAGCTGAAGTGCTTTCACAGAAGATCAGAAGAGCAGTTGAGAACGGAAGCCTTGCACTTGCACAGGACTCATCACAAACACAGGACATGCTGTGGTTCATCTGTGACCCACTAAATTGAAAGCTGCATGGCCCTGCATTTGAGCAGACTCTGGACTTGTTTGCATTCTTAATAGCCTTACAAACAGGGACTTGGCTGTAGGAGCTCTTACTCCTTTTGGCATATCCCTCAGTTGTTCTGGGGGGGGAAGGCAGTCTCAGATCAGTCAAGGATCACCTTCAAAAGAGGTGTGAGAAGCCATGAAATATTTTTGTCAGACCTTTAGGGTCTTCATTTAACTTACTGTGAGTGTGGTAGCTTTGTGTCAAAGGCTGTGTGACTCATATGTTAGCGCAGTGCTAATGCAGCAGCAGCAGGGTTTCCTCCTCTACTCACTACTGTGCAGCAGAGCCACGGTGCTTGCACTTCCTAGGAAAACTCAGCTTTGCCAGATGGGTGAAGCAGCCCTGAGGCTAGGCTGGAGCAAGATGAGATCATTTTCTCTAATGGATCTGTGTAGACAAGCTAAACCATTGGCAGGGAACAAAGGCAATTCTGACACCATTTAGGGACCTTAGTCAGAGAACCCAGCAGGTGGGAAGAAGACAGTAAGTGTAGGGATGTATCATGCACTGTAGGACTTGAAATTAGGTTACATGGTAGAAAGGCTGGCTTTGTTTAATTTTGTTGGGTGTCGGTGAAATAAACTACCAATATTAAAATTCTAGAAGGAGGTGCTGAGGCAGATGGAAGCTCAGGTTTCAAGTTCTTGGCCAAACAATTGTTTATGTGCAGGTCTCCTTTCCTGCAATTTACCCTCTCTCTGCCACACATGTGGGTAGCCTAGTTTGTTGCAGACAAGACATGCTGTAAAAGATTTGGGAAATGCTGCTAAATCCAGAGAATAGGGCCAGGAAGTACTGGTTGTCTGCCTAGTACTTTCACAGAGGCTGCCATCTGGAACTTTAAAGTATCATCCAAGATACCTAGAAGTTTAGAGACACCTCACTTTACTAATTACTTCTGCATGGCTTAGTGATTGCAGAATTCAGTGTTCCTTGTTGGGTCCCTGTGGAGTATGTTGTGTCAACAGTCAGTTTCTCTTTGGAAAGACTACTTTTCCAATCCATGGGTGTTTGTGTTTTCAAACCTGTTCATCAACAAGTTAAGTAATGGAACTCTCCTGTTTTTTAAGCTGTTTAACCTGTTGCCTGAGTGAACAAATTAGGAAGCAGTTACATGAGCAACTTAATGGGCAGATCATAAGGTAGGAAATTGCATGATGCTGAGTTACTGTCATGATACAGGACAAGGGAATCCTCTTTGGTTATCATAGTTGCAGAATAGGATGAAAGGTAGTTGTCTAAACTCTTATAGTTACATTAACAGTGTCAATTAAACCTTTAGAAGTGGGCACTTTTGCAAAGAATTTCAGTACCTTACTCTTTTCAGATATCTCTCCAGCTGCACAAAGAATCAATGGTCTTGTCATGACCTTCCTTCTCTGA
Source organism: Monarcha castaneiventris obscurior (assembly GCA_026261815.1). NCBI lineage: Eukaryota > Metazoa > Chordata > Aves > Passeriformes > Monarchidae > Monarcha > Monarcha castaneiventris. The sequence continues at coordinate 1,497,776 of JAMPIT010000566.1, read as the reverse complement.
CCTGACTTGGAAGTGTTCTGAACCTTTAAAGTGTTAGGAGCCATCCCTAGCATTGTCTTATCTGAGAGAGGTTATGTATGCTTCGATGACTGCTTTCTAAAATCAGATAATCAAAACCATTCAAAATTAAAAGATTTACGTGAAAGAAAAGGTAGACTGTAATCTTGAGTCTTTATTGGAGTCCAAAAATCACAATGAAAAGTAATTATCTACTTGTATCTCCATGGATCCATATGCAAATCTCTAAAATTTCCTCAAATGCCTTACATATTGTTACTTGCAAAAATACACATCGGCTTTTGAAGAACTCAGCATTTTGTTTGTTCTCCTCCAAATGTCTGAACAAAGAATGAAAAGTCTTCTCTAACCACTCTGCTTAGTACTGTATAGTGTTTATGGGAACAATGTGTTAGGAACCTTCTGCATGAATTTTGAATGGTATTTTAGATTGATGTGGGTATCCTAGGCCCTTCTGAATTTTTCTTCTACCCCAACAACCAAATGAATGGTGAGAAAAGCCCATGAATGTTCTTGAAACACCAGCTTTCACCCGTAGCAACTTTCCTGAAGATCTTGCAAGCTGGTAGACTGTGATGGCTTCCAAATACCTTCATGTCATGCAATGATGCTGTGGTTTAGTCTGCTGCCTATCCATCACATTTCAGCATGTCTTCATAGCTTTTGCCTTTTAGTAGAACTCACTAGAGACAGGTTATTTCTGTGTCTTGTTCCCTGTCGGAATGTTGGTGCTCAGCCTCCTGGTCTACATAAATACCAGTAAATTAAACATGGCTGGGACCGTTCTCTGACGCTGAGGCCAGCTGGCATGGAACAACTCTCACACACACTATTAGGCTTCAAAACAGGACACCCATATCCACATCCTCTGCTGGAAATAGTCTGTCTTGGCATAGTTGATCTGGGTCTCTGAGGTGCTGTGGCCTAATAATGTAATAGTTGTGCAACCCACAATAGGGTTCCAGTGCCTATGGTGTATGCTGGACCTGTTTATTTCACTAATTCAGATGTGTCTGAGTTGCCAAGCTTTGTTCCACAGCAGGTAATATGATTTGTTTCCACTGGCAGATGAAGGGGCCTTAAGGAAAATCTGTTCTTTTCCAAAGCAGTGACAATTGTCAACAATGTTCTGCAAGGAATCCATCCTCTCTAGAGATCAGTGCTGCTAAGTGAAAGAGGGAATGGGTGCTAAAAAAATAAAAATCCTAGTACTTTAACTAATGGACAAATAAATGGCAATTAACAATTAAAATTTTGTAGACCATAGCAACTATTGGATTTAATGAGAAGTGTAAAATACATAGCAGTCTTGTGAGATACAGAGTTAGAAGAAACCTTATTAAAGAAAATGAATAGTAATCTTCAAGTTGAAATTCACGTAGGCGATTTTATTCAAACTTTCCTATCATTAATAAGGTTTGGTAATACTCAGGGATAGTTCAAGAGACCTCCAACAGTTTTGAAAATTAACCTAGCAATATTGCAATGGTGTAGTCGAAGGGGCAAGCTGCAATACTTTTCTGGCACGCCTTCCCCTAGAATTTCAGTTTCCTATAAACTGACAAAGGGGGAGCTCTACACAGATAATTCATCCTTTAGCCCTTCATGTGTCAGTATGCTTTTAGCACAGTACATCACCTTAAGGATTATACCTTCTGCAGTAGGATAGAATTCTCTGACCTGGTAATTCCTGCTGCCAAATTACTTGCAAGTACATTGTGAAAACATTTTCTGTGTCTATGCATGTATTTCATCAGCCATCCTCCCATCTGTCAAAGTAGACTGAATGATTTAATTGCCTAATCAGCTTTCCAGGTCTTCCATGCACACACAAGAACATCACAGTGAGTTGTAGAGTTACATGGTGGTGTATAGCAATTATTAGAGATACCTATTAGAGTTTTCCCAAGTTCCTTATTGTGGTAGACAACAAGCATGTTGGATTTAGCTAGATTATAAGCATGGTTATTTGCTAGCAGAAGCTGATGTTTTTCTCTCCTCTATTTTTACATTTGAGGATAAAGTACAATTTATATTCTGGGCATCATCTTGTGGAAGTTCTAAATCACTTCATGAGGCTTTCAGCCTAGGTTATGTCATTTATCCATCAGCACTCAGTCCATTTAATCCAGACCTCTCAGCTGTACAGACCTAGCTCCTGTTGTGAGTGATCGGCCTGCTTGAGTGCTCCCAGCTTCTCCTGTCACATCACATTTGCATAAAAGAGGACGGATAACCAAATTTGAGCACACAAATGAAAATGCTAAGCGCTGAACCTGTCACAGTTGTTGTTCAACTAATTGTGAAAAATTTGATTTGCTGGCTTTTCACTGTTTATCATGTGGACCCCCTTCTCAAATTTGCCTTGGCTTCTGCTTCTGTACATGTAGCTTTTAAACTCTCTACACAAGCAGCCCACCCTGGGGATTACTTACCTCTCCTACCAGCTTTTAATGTTGGCTCATCTACTTGACTAAATTAGGCCACCATGGCAAACAAACACATAATTAAAAACCTGGGAAAGACAACTGCAGTTGCACTTCTTAAATTGATTTTGCAGTCTATTACTGGTATATGCCTTTGCATTTTGCCATTTGTATCTTGTCCTTCTGTAAACCCTGAAAATGTCTTTGCTTTTGATTGTATATAGGAGGGAGATATATTATTTCAAAATGAAAATTAATATTTTCTTCTGAAATGGAAATAGGAAGTAAAAACACACTTATTTCCAGGTACTTTGTGGCAGCTTATTACAGAGGTGCTGTATTCATTTGAAATTAGACCCATTTTTGAACTGACATTGAAAGATTATGGATGAAGTATTGTTCAAATTATTGTGATTTTTCAAAATTCTGGGATTTGACTTTGCTTTCCAAATGTGCCTACAACTGCTGTTGTATTTCTAATTCAGAACATTTTCTCTTTACTTAGCTGTAAACACTTCTTATGATTTATACCAACAGATCACCAATGAAAACAGTTGAATATCACGCTGCTTTTTTGTGAGGGGAGAGGAGCTTCAGCCAAACATTTATCTATAAAAATATAGAATCATCTACAAATCCAAATCATCCATCCCTTTGGTATTGCCACTGGCTGGTTATACTCTGAATGCACATAGCTGTCATCATTTAAGAAGGTGGATGATAACATGGGCATAGTGGGTATAAATCTGTCAAGACTACTGAAGGCTTCTAAAAACAACCTGATAAGAAAAATTGTTATTTACATGCATAGCAAAAATCTTTATTTTTCTAGACGTTCTAAAATATCAAAATAATTGTTTTCAAATGAAAAAATTATTCATCAGCAGCTATGGCTGAAATATTGTTGGAAAAAAAAATATTTTTCTTAAAATCCTTATTAATTTCATTGTATTGTGTCTGTGAAGAGGTAGAAGCCACTAAAGTGACTTTCATGTCAAGTGAAGTTCACTGCAAACAGCTGTAGTAGTAGGACATAATCTGTTTTGTAAACTGATCAAGATGTATCTTAAAACTGTAGGATACTTGCAACTGTTTCACTGCTAAGTGTGTACCAAAAAAAAAAAAAAAAAACCAAACAAAAAACCCAAACAAAAACTCCCCCTATTTTCTTTTAATTTATATAATGTGTAGCCTAAACTGACTTAAATCCAGGTTATCTGTGGTTAGCTGTCCTTTGTTTTAAATGGCTTTTCTCCATTCCTGATGTTTGCTTCCTTGATATGTTCATCAACAGCTGTCAAGTCACAGCCTTCATTTCACAAGGCTAAATGGGCTGAATTCTGAAAGGCCTTTGAGAAAGCCTGGTGTATTTAACTGCAGCAATATCAGATTGTAACATTCACAAATCAGTATGTTGGAGAACACTGTCCTTCTCCATTAAATTTTGCTCTTTTCCTCATTTTTGATACTGAGTTCTGCTGTCATTAAAAATGCACCTGGAGAAATAACTTGTGCTGTTCTCTGTGCTCCTACATTTGGGCTTCACATAATACTACTTTTATCTCCTTCCTCATTAACAGCTTTTCAAAGTTGACCTCCTTTCCTGCCCTCTTTCTCAAGTTTGCCAATGAGTTACACTAAATACATAAATCATATTTGCAAAATAAAATATTTGGAAAATAGGGATACAGATATTTGGAAGAGACTACTTATTAGCATAGCAATCCCACATCATCAAACTGAGAAGCAGCAAAAATTCAAGAAATTCATTTAAATTAATTACCAAAAGAATTAATTCTGTACCTGAAAAACTGCAACTATACTGCCAACAGGTTTGATTCCGAAAATCAATGAAGGAACAGCTCCTGGTCCAGAACAAAAAGATTGCTTGTGAATATCCAGAATGTTGTTACATCTTTTAGGTTATTCTGAGTAACCTTCAACAAGATGGTCCAGAGCGAATCTAATATTCCCTCCCAGCTTCTCTCATTTACAAAGTACATCCCAGCAGCTTAAATATCCTGAGATATCTTTGTGACCAAAGAGGCAGAAGAAGATTTATCTACTCAAGAAAATAAGTAGTGTTTTCAAAACCCATTTTTTTCAGATAAAGAGAAGAATAAAATTGTTACCCTGTTCTTTAACAGCAGGTCTCATGTTTATTGCTAAATTGTTATCTCATTTTACCATGCAATTATTTGATGTGAAAATCCCACAGATATGTTAAAACTGGTAGAACTGAATTAAGTATTTAGGCTTGTATACCATATCAGTCTTAGAAAAAAACTATGCCTATGGATAAGATTATTTTCTCAGATTTTAACCAGAAAACAATACAAAATCATGTCTATCTTTGTTTCTGACTTAACTTATTGAAGCATGTAAATTTTATTGTTAAAGCTTGGAATATTTGCATTCATTAAAAAAATTATCCTCATCCCTTGTTTTACCTCCTTTGCTTTTCTCTGAACTTAGTTATGTGTAGTGTTATATTTCTTCTGAAGTAGCGTGAGAAACTGAGAATGGAAGGGAACAAATTAAAGAGCCAGAAAACAAAATATCAGCTCTCAGGGTGAGTTTTGCGGTCAAAATACCTGTGACAGTAGGGCTTAAAGGCAGTTTCAGAAAAGGGAAGTTAGGTCCTGAACTTTCTTCATTAAGTTAATCTGTCTCCTAAGTAAATGGGAATATGCAGGTCTCCAGACTTGGTTCTTGATGTAAATGTCTGATTTATAATTCCAGAAACTACTTTGCAGAGTTTCTTTAAGTTCTATATCCTTCAATATCCTTATCCATAAAATGTTTTGCTAGGCAAGTGAGAAACATGAAAGCGTGAGGGCAATAAATGTGTTTAAAATTTTGAACAAGTACTAGTGAAAAATGTTTTGCCATATTCCCTCAGCTGTAATAAAATGTACACTTTTCATTTATCCTTCTACTAGATATCTATTGATGTTTGATTAAAAGCAGTCTCCCCTGCTTCTATAAGTACCTTCATGTAATTCATGGGGATTTTCTCATTTTCCCAGGTCTGCTTGGGTAAATAAAGGTTTCTCCTTGGCTCAGTCTCTTAGGTTGGATGTTAGAACAAACAAACTTCCATTAACTTGCTTTTTGTTTTGCTTTGGATTGCAACTAAATTCATCAGCATGTAAGAGAGACAACTGCTCCATCTTTCCCTATATATTTTATTATACAAGGATGACCTCCTTCCCATGAGCTTAGCTCTTAACTATAGCTAAATGCAAAAGAACAAGCACACACAGACATGATTAGCAGATTACACATACACATCTCTGTGGTGGGGTACATATGAGGAAAGTCATATGTTAAATTGCCTGTCTTTTTATATAAAAAAAGTAAACTTATTTACCCTATGGGTAAAATGTGTGTTGACCTACTGCATTACAGTATAAGCATGAGCAAGGTTACTTTTTCCCCCTTTCTGCTAAATAATAAGGCAACTCATGCTGAGGGTGCACTTAAACTAGACCTATAACTCTTGGAAATTCATAGATCGTAAGGCCAAATGGGACCATTATGATCATCTTGCCTGACCTCCTCTACAGCACAAGCCATAGGGTTTTGACAACATAACAGTATTTGTAATTTCATATCCATTAGAGTGCTATTTATAGGATATATATTGTATTGAAATGGCAGAATATTCATTGCTCTGAAATTCTGCTGGATAATTTTACTACTGTAGTGTTATCTACAGAGGGTTCTCTGTTGGTATGTATTAATAACAAAAAGCATACAAAATTTCAAGCAATTTGCTAAAAATGTGACTTCATCCAATAAGCAAATTGCTTGTGACAACAGCTGCAAAACCATATATTTAATGTAAAAACACAGTTGATAAAAAAGAATCCAAATAATTTATTAATTGCTGACTACTGTAGAATCTGAAGTATAATTAAGAAAAAAAAAATTATGACCGACTGGTCCATTGCACCAACTGGAGTATTTTGGCAAAAACAGAGAAAACTAAACCTAAACCTGTATACTTTCCACAATGCTTCTGTTGTCCTGTGTTGAAGATCTTTTTTCTTTGGCCTGATATCAAGAACTGTGGTGCATAATTTTCATTTTCATTGAAACACTTCTATAAAATGTCGGTTACAAATGAAATCTGATTTTAAATGATGAGTAGGGCAGTAGGCACTGGGCTGTTACACATGTAAAGCAAACTGAACTTCATTCCCTGCCTTGCTTTGCGAAAGTATCACTTATTAGCTCTCAAGTTTCATTTCTTATCTATCTGGAAAATGAGAAAATATTCTCTGCCTTTCTATAGGAGTCACTAATGAAATGTACACTGAGCAGTCCTAGAGGTTCTCATCAAACCAAATCAGCTTCATTGCTCAAATCTTTGAAACAGACAATAGGCCTTAAAGACAAGAATCCAGATATCACCCATACTTGTATTTGCTGCTGGGAAGGAGGCAATGAAGGAGCAATTAGCATTTCTACTGATGATTGGTTAAAATTATTTAACCAGTCTTCTAGCAAAGTAAAAAAGGTTCTTGAAGTAATTACATCATTTTGTTAAATGCTAATAATGATGAGATAAAACAGCTTGAATGTTATCGGACAAAGGTGTTTATCTGTGTATATTAAAGGATTTTAAACATTATCTTCTAGAAAAGCCTATGCCATTCAGATCAGTCCCTTCTTCTTCCAGTCTTCTCTAAAATTATACAAATTTAAAGCCATACAAACAATTATGCCTTAGAAAACCAGATAGATCACTAAATGTATCACTTAACAGAAACCTCCAGAAATTCAGTAAAATAATCAGTAAAATATTAGTAAAATAACCAGATTTTGTAAAATCTGAAATGCTTTGTTCAGAAAGTCTCCTTGCTATGCAGGAGCTTTGAAAAACTCTTGTGACAAGGGCAAAAAGGCTGTGTCTCAAGGTTTGCATTTTGATCTGTTCACTAGTAAATTCTCCAAAAGCATAGATAATGACAACATTTAGCTAACAAAGGTTAGTTTAAAAGCAATTTTAAAAGACATTTCAATGGAGGGAAAGAGAGAAGGGATGAAGAGACCAATTAACCAATTTTTCTTGGCCTTTCTCTCATGTACAGACACATTCTGTACAAACCCCGTTTTGATGTATTATTTTAATTAATCCCAGTCTTTTGATTTCTACAAAAAAGAAGGTTAGCAAATGTAACAATGCTCGAGAGTTTCTTTATCGTAAAAGACACATAATTTCAAGCATTTAATAAGGTAGATTTATTCTGGGTAGTTTAGTTTGCACATTCACTCAAACAGCCCTCCCCAAAGACAACATTAAAAATGTGATTAGTTAGCTGCCATCAATAACACAAAATAGGAAAACACTCTCTGAAGGGACAGCTTTGTGGAGGGCACTGCACAGTGTGTAGTAAAAATATATGGCCTAATAAGTTTACATTTGCAGGCTCATTTGTTAAAACTCTTGAATTTCTAATTTGTGTCGGAAAGATAAATGGATGGGGCCTCAGTAAAGTGTGAGATTAATACTGATGGATGGGGATTCAGATTTTTGCTAGCCTCTTACTTCTGTACAACCCAGTAGGCAGTTTATGGGGAAAACCAAATGTAAATAAAAAAAGAGGACATTATTTACCTTGGTCAAGGCCAATTACCAGTTATATTGTTCTTTTCAACTTTAATGTTTGGATGTAAATTATCCTTATCTAATTATTGTTTAATGCATTTTGGTAATCAAGCCCTTACAAAGTGTAATTAGATGCTAAAAAGGACAGGCACCCCATGGTTACTTTGAAACACTGCAAATAGTCAAATGGTAGAAATGGAGTCCTCTGGGACCTTTCAGGGTGTAAGGTGGAAGAATAATAATAAAACATATTATATAATAAAAAATTGCTTTATACCTGAATCAAAACCCTCACATAAAATTAAAACGAACTGAGGTTCATATGAATAATAAAATAGGTGGGATCTGCGTATGCTGTACACAGCTGATTTCAACAACTTTCCGTCCACATGCAGTGCCCCCACTGTGCTGCAAAGAGACAGACACCAGAAGTGACAGAGCAGCTTCTTACCTGTCTGGCAGAAGATACCTATGAACTTGGATGATCTTTTCCAACACAGAGAAGGAAGTTCTTCTGTTCTAACAAAATAAGTTGCTAGACACCTTTTCAAACTAAAATACATCAATGTGGCAGAAGGGCATGCATTAGTAAAGGGATAAATAAAAAGGAACACTTCAACATGAGCAAAAACAAGGATCACTGATGCTATGCTTCTGTATGTGTAGTATCTTTAGAGCACAGTTAATCCAGGAGTCTTCAATATTTGTAAAACATGTCAAAATGTCAGTACAAGTTCATAGAGGTTGCCAAATCTGAGGCCTCCAAAGAGACAGCTTCAGGCACCCAGCTCTGAGCAGTGATGAAGCTGGAGCTGTATTCCCAGAAGGCAGACGCACCAATACATGAGTATAAACAAACATACCTGTCCTACCACACAGATAAACACAGGCAGACATACATGAACACAAGTGGCCCTCGTGGCTTCATCCTGTTCTCTCTGGCTGATCAAGATGAAGGCTTGCTTGTGGGAAAAATACAGATATAAATGTGACGTGGATCTCTCCAGCAGCTGGGCTTGCACACGCAGCCTGTCCAGTAAATTGCCCCTGGATCCTCTTTTCTCCAGGTCTCTCATGTACACCTCCACAGCAGTCTCTCAGCCAACCCACAAGATCTGTCCAGCAGCTGGATAGGACTCCCATGGTGCTTCCAGTAGCCAGCTTTTCCCATGGTCTTATCCTTAGATACCCCCTGGCTCCTGGGCCATTTTGCCTACTCACCAGCTAGTTCCTACCCTGACCATCCTACAGCAGGTCCTGTGAAATCCCAAACCATTCTTCCCTTGCATCCCATAACATGGCCCATGTCCCTAAGAAGTGATATCCCTCAGTCCAAAAGATGCTCTGGAGATCTGCTTCCCTTGACTGCTGGAGACAGGCTTCAGCACTATGGCTGACATCTCATCTGGGATGGGGCTGGAGGTTGCTAGGCAGGGTTTTAGTCGGGTTACCCCAGTTACCATTGCTCATTTGTGCACCTTTGTGCCTGTAGAGATGAGATTTTTATCACATAACCTAGCACAGACTAGCACCTTCCTATGTACTTAAGGAATTTGAACAGCCATCTTTAAGGAAGCAGGCAGAGATAGCCACAGGACCTGAAGGGAAAAATGGTGTCCCCCCACACCAAAAACAAGAGGGGATTAAAACTGTCTGTTTAAGAAGCTTAACTTAAAATGTGGTGGCAATCAGAAAAGTGATTTTTTTTTTTTTTTTTTTTTTTTACTGGGGTGTAATGGATAGATGTTTTCTTGACTCTATACACTTCCTCCAACACTAGTGGCATTTCATTATTTTTTATTCTCTGTTTCAGAAGAAATATAATTATCAAACTTTGGAGGCAGGTGCTTCTTCAGCTTCAGTGTCATCCATTGCAATTTAGGTTGCATTACTGGTGTAGGTACTTCAGCTCGTAGCCTTACTCCACAGATACATGGATCAGGATGTCCCGGGGTGATGCTGTGAGGCCGCTTTATTCCTCAGCCGTTTGCTTAATGGCCAGGGACGCTCTGTCTCTAAGATGAGCCCGGGGTGCGGGGCCACGGGAGCCGGGTGCGGGGAGGGTTGAACGGGAGTCCAAAGGCGGGGGGCTCCGGGGGTCTCGGCAGGGCTCGGGAGGGAGTGCGCCGGCAGCGCTGTGCTGCTTTTTCGGTTTCTTTCTGTGTTCCGGCAAGCTGGAAGAAGGTTCTGTTGGTTTCTCTTGTTCTTTTTCCCTTCCCTCCTCCGTGCCTCACTGCCTCCCTTCCCTCCTCGCTGGTCCGGGGAGCCTGAGGGTAGCCCCAGCTTGTCTGTGCCCGTGTGTCAGTTCCCTCTAAGGGAAGTTGTTGTATTTTGAGGTTTTTTTGTTTTGTTGGGTTTTTTTTTTCCTGTTCTATCCTGTTTTGTTTGTGTGTTAATAAACTGTTTGGGTTGGGGTTTTTTTCCCACTTTCACTTGCTGTGACCCACTTGTCCTACTGGTGGAGGAAAAGGGGAGGCCCTTTTCCCTTCAGAGAAGACACTCACTCCGGAGTGTTTCCTCCTGAAGTTTTGTCTCCAAAAACCGAGACACAGGGTATCAGTTCTCTGTGAACCAAAGAAATCAATTCCCAGCTTCCTTTTCTTCTTAAAGAGAGGGAATAAATTTTATTCATAGAGCTCATGCAGTGCTGTGGTTTAGACTGGTGACCAAAACAATGTATATAACTCACTGATTTTTTAAGAGTCTGCTGAGCAGTACTTGAACAGCTTCAAAGGCTTTCTCTGGTTCTCACTGTCCCCTCCACCAGTGAGGAAGCTGGGAGTGCGTGGGAGGTTGGGAGGGGGCACAACTGGAACAGCTGACCCCAATGGACCAGAGGGGTATTTGATGGACTACATGGTGTCATACTTAGCAATAAAACTGGCGAGTAGTCCAAGGCTGCTCAGAGGCTGGATGAACATGGATCTGCTGGTGGAAGGTGATTGCCTTTGCATCACTTGCTTTGTGATTTTTTTCTTTCACTTTTTAAACCATCTTCATTCTAACCCATAGTTTTCCTCTAGTGTTTGCTTTCCTAATTCTCTCCCTCATTCCACTGCAGGACAAGAGAGTGAGCAGCTGGTGGATGTTTAGTTGCACCACAATAGATATGGCATATGCAGTGTATATATGTCTGTCTGTATATACATATATATAAAATATACTGTCAAAATAAAGATAAAACTGAGATAAAACTGAAGAATATATCCTGATGGACATATGTAAATAGTACTTAGTTTAGTTTAAAAAAAAAGAAGGTGAGGCAGTGACTTAACACATTCTACATGAACAGAAAGCTCTTCAAGAGGTAAGAGTAAATTTTAAGAAGGATAATTTAGACAATAATTCATTGTTATATGGCATTCTTAAATTAAGATTTGTTGTCTTCTTAAGAACAAGGCTGAGCCAACTCTCTGTCAACTGAATGTCTGTGTCCATGCTTCACTCTTGCTCACAGGCATTTTCAGCTCCTGAGCTTCCAGCTTTAGAGCAATCTGCCTCACTGCCTGTTTTGCATTGAGAACATAAAAGGGCAGAATGCATCTTCTTCCTGCAACTCTTTCCTAAGTGCTGTGCTTTAATTCAACCATCAATTACTATTCATGATGCAGAAACTACTGACTGAAGTTCTACAGCTGGTGTTAATATAGAGGTCAAAATAGATATGCTCATGCCACTCCTTACTAGCTTTGCAAACTCCGAATTTGTAAAAATGGATACTTATGTCTCATACTCTAATAACAATTGAAGAAAACTGATGGCTGTTATTACTGTAAAGTTTGGCTCTAGTTTCAGCATTACTCATGCACTGATATGAGTGCATGCTTAAATGCATGTTTATTTGAAAAGGTCACACAATAATCATAGTACTAATGCCAGAACAGCCCTTTTGCTGTGAATGAAGATATTGCCTTATTTGTAACTGGTTGCAGCTCTACATTCTGGCTAGATAAAGAATCCATTTGTATTACTGAAGCTCATGGCCTGAAATCTCAATTTCATCACTGGAAGCAATTACAGTATCAGTGCAGTCTCTGCACATAATCTCTCATTTAGTAATTTAATTAAAAACAAGTAGTACCATGAAGCACCAGAACTAATGAAGCTTAGTTTCCAATAGAACTGTGTCACATAGTTGAGTGACTTTTAGCTGAACTAAGAGGAAACTTCTGTGTGAGTCCCTCTTCTGCTTCCATAATTCAGGAAAATTTCCTTTTTCTAGTTCAACAACATTAAACATTTTGTATGTCAATTGCTCCTGACATAGTTCAGCATAGCAGGAAGGAAGCAAGTTTGGCTGAGCCAGCTACAGCAAGAAAAGGATTCTCAGAACTGGGCACCCAAAACCCAAACAACCTTCATGCTGCTTCAAGTATACCAAGCTTGCTTCCTTCTTGCAGCTCTGAACCATGGGTTGTGTACACTATAAGCTGGGCAAGAAAACCAGCAATAACCAGAGTTGTACAAGAAATTCCATTTAAAAGTAACAGAGTAAAAGAGCTGGGCTGCATATTCCCAGAGTTCATTAGTTTCTCAGCACTTGTGTACACAGACCTGATGAGCATGCATGCCTTATTTGTAGGGTCTTCTGGCTGCAGAAGCTCAGGTTTTTTGGGAAACTCAAACATGGCTTTAGGAAACTTGGTTTAGGCTCTTGCTTTAAAAGTGCATTACCATGCAAGGCTTCAGGGTTGTGTTAGAAAGGCAACACAAGACACTGACCTGCTGGAATGAGTCCAGAAGAGGCTGCTGTATCGGTTTGAAAACAAACCAGTGGGAGATCGCAAGTCAGGATTAAAAATTAATAGGGGAAAAAAAAAAAAAGTAAAATAATACAAGGGAAAAGCACTGACAAAGTCAGATACAACCTGACACCCTGTTAGGGTGGTGGCAGCAGCCCAGATGAAGTAGCTCAGTTGAAGCAATGATCCTATGGAAGGTCTGGTCTCCAGCTGAAGGTCCAGTGGTAGCTCTTGTCCTCTGGGAACCCAGCAGACAGGGCTGACTCAGGCAGCTCCAAGGCCAGGTTATATCCAGGTGGGAATGCTTGGCTCCTCCCTCCTGGGCGGAGCATCTCCCAATAGGATGAGACAAGTCCCTGAGTCATGCAGTGGTTTCTTGCTGGCCCATTGTCTGTTATCAGGGGTGGGTCATAGCAGGAGATAACAGCTAATGGCCCACAGCTGGTGGGAATAGAATACATCTATAGTGTAACCTAGGACAGCTGCTAAGATGATCAGAGGCCTGGAGCACCTCATCTATAAAGATAGGGGGAGAGAGTTGGGGCTTTTCAGCCTGGAGAAGACAAGGCTCCAGGAAGGCCTTGGAGCACATTCCAGTACCTGAATGTGGCTTACAAGAAGGCTGGAGAGGGAGTTTTCACAAGGGCATGTAGTGTTAGGACAAGAGGGAGCAGAAAGAGAGTAGGTTTAGGTTAGATATTGGGAAGAAATTCTTTACTGTGAGGGTGGTGAGACACTAAAACAAGTTTTCCAGACAGGCTGTGGATGTCCCGTCTCTGGAGGTGTTCAAGGGCAGGTTGAATGGGGCTTGGAGAAATCTGGTTTAATGGAAGGTGTCACTACCAATGCCAAGGGGATCAAACTAGATGATCTTTAGAGTCCCTTCCAATGCAAAACTTTTTATGATTCTAAGGGTGAGATAAGGGCTGTATACTCAAAAGTTTCAGCAACAAAAGGGTCAGGAGGGGGCAGGTATGCATGACCCTGGCTTTACTGCACTCCTGAATGAATGTTAGTTAAAAAGTGTGTATTGTTCTCAAAAGTTAAAACAATTGAGTAGCAGAACTGGGGCTGGCTGGTTACATTGTTCTTCATGAATTTTATGCAGAACAGGTATAAGTTCTGTAATGAATCCATGTGCAATTGCTTTCAACTCTTTTCCAAGCAGATGACAGTCCTGTGTATGTTCATCCACATTTGCAGCTCAGATGGATCACTGTGTTTGACATTTCAAAGACTAAAAATGATCTAAAAAATAAATGCATTGCAATAATTTTGAAGGCTGATCGGCCTTTTAATGTAGCGTCAGTTGACTGGTATTTTGTAAATTAGGCAGTGATTTGATTCTTTATCAATTTTTAGTGGTGTTTAACATCCCCTAACTCATGAAGAAGGCATCATTGGTAGCCTGAAATGTAATGAAGCTTTTATCTACTTGAGAAAAAATGACAAGTCTTTTAAAATATTTGGGATGACTTAAGTACTCATGAAAGACATGCTAACACAGATATCATGCCAGGGTGCCTTGTGAGCTTCCAGGCAGTGTTCTGACAAGTCCCCTCCACCTGCCAGCAGTAGTTTTAGTAAGGGGTATCTGCTTGAGCAGTGAATCTTGTTGAAAAAGGGGGAATTCAAACGTGAAGAGGAGATAGAGATAACGAATTCCCCTGGATTTGGGATTTACTTGTTTTATGCCTCCATCAATGGAAAGTTCACTCGCAAAACACTTAACAGAGAACTGTCTGGTGGTTTCAGTAGAGGGGAACTCCTTAAGCCTCAGTTTTGAGGAATGAGTATAGTTTTATTAATGTGACTCAGCCAATGTTACTGGCAATCAGAATCAAAACAGGTGTTTCATTGGGTTTGGGGTTTTTTTGAGGTTTTACACCATGCCACAGATTTTTTTCAAGGATTTTTTATTTTATTTTTGGAGGGTCCCTGATCCTAACACAAAGCATAGGAGGCATCATGCAGTAGATGCATCTACAGAAAATAATTTTCCTAGAAGAGGTGTCTGGATCATAGACGAATAGCATATCCTGAGTAGAAAGGGATCTATAATGATCACTAAGTCCAGCTCCCAGCCCTGCAAATGACCGCCTCAAGAATCACCCATGTGCCTGAAAACATTGTCTGAACACTTCTGGAGCTCTATCAGGTTGGTGCTGTGACCACTTTTCTGGGAAGCTGTTCTAGATCCCAACCACTCTGGGTAAAGAATCTTTTCCTGATAGCCAATCTAAGCCTCCCCTGACACACGTGCAGGCCATTCCCCCAGGACATGTCACTGTCACCACAGAGAGGAGATCAGTGCTCCTGTGTGATCAGTGCTCCAGAGGAGATCTGCTCGTCCTTTTCTCCTCACAAGGAAGTTGGAGACTGCAATGAGATCTCCCCTCAGTCTCATTTTCTTCAGCTGAACAGAGCAAGTGACCTCAGCCACACCACGTATGGCTTCCCCTCTAGGCCCTTCACCATCCCTGCAGCCGTCCTTTGGATGCCATTACTAAATGTGGTAAGTTATTGTAAAAACTTCTGCAGAAGACCTTTGCTCACAGAGATAATGCTTCAGCCAAGGCTACCCTTGCAATCATATGGTTTACTTCTAAGTGATTTTGTGAGAGACAAAAACAACTTCATTTAGGACTTTCAGCACAATACATTTACAGTGAAATTGCTACCAAGATATTTTTCTTTCCAATCTTATTTTCATGGAGGCAAAGGGTGTGTTTCGAATTAGTTTAATTTACCATTAAATTTGTCATTTAAATTACTTGACCATAAGAGAACAGTTCTATGTCTGGCAGCCAGATCTGTGGTAGTGTGGAAACAATTTGAGTTG
The DNA here is from genome assembly GCA_026261815.1 of Monarcha castaneiventris obscurior. NCBI lineage: Eukaryota > Metazoa > Chordata > Aves > Passeriformes > Monarchidae > Monarcha > Monarcha castaneiventris. The sequence continues at coordinate 1,482,131 of JAMPIT010000566.1, read as the reverse complement.
CCTGAATTGACTACAATTTAAAAGAGAAAAGGTGGATTTGAGGTCTCTGGAGTGGACAAGCAAACAGAAAATGGATTTGATTAGAAATAAAGTGCAGACTACTATGCACATAAGTTATAGGTGATGACATGGTTGATTATCCTCCAGGAAAATTAACACCAGCCAACACCAAGTGAGTTAGATTTTCTAAAAAAGAAAGTTGGCAATCCTCCTTATTTTTTCAATATTTTCCAAGAAATAGGGATTTTTAACTCCTTATGCTTGTGCCATCAAAATGGCTTCCTGATCTGTCTTTCAGCCTTTGAGTTCTACCTTAAGACAGAAAACTTTGTCCTGTGTGGGTTCTTACCATATCAAGTAGGAGTCACCTGAAAAAGTCAGCTGCACCAAAACAGGTTTTATGAACCAAAAACCTCCCAGGTATTTGATGGAGACACAGGTGCATTTAGGACATGATACAAAAATTCTGGCCTCTTTTTCACCTCTGTGAACCCAGAGCAATTGTAATGAGATGTATCAGGGATGTGAAGCAATGCCATACAGGTAAGGACTCTTCTGGACTGCAGTGCTGGGACAATGGCTTGCTCATTGTGTGTACAAATCCTAAAAGTGATAGCTAATAGTTTCAAATACACCTTCTCTTTAAAACAGTGAAATAATTACCTGTGGGCAGTGAATATTAGGAAGTATATGAGCAGCAAATAATTTACTACTGGCATTATCTAATAATTATCTCTAGATGAAATTGCAAGACTGCAGTGTTTTTAGAGCCCATTTGTGACCCATAAAATATGGGTTAAAACCTCACATTCCACCACTTGCTTTTGCAATTATTACTGCAAATGGTGGGAAAGTACAAAGCAATCACCAGTAGAAGAGATCTTTTAACTACTATCATTTCTAAAACTATTAAAAAAGATAGAACTTACCCAAAAACTTGATAGCTGATCTCATTATATTCACCAGTGAGACAACATAAATGTAACTTGTAGTATTAGCTTAGATAACTTTCTAAATTAATCTTCTTCTAAGTGATAATATAATTTTTCTGTTGTAAGAGACAATTAGACAGCCTAAGCCTGCATTCAGAATGGAAATTAAGACAGTAAAGCAAGGACCAAAACAGCATAAGACTGTCTTCTAGAAACCTATCAGGCCACTAATGGGGAAAATTAGAGTTTCACCCATGTCATAAAATAAGTTTTTCTCATAATAAATGTACATGAGAGATGACAATAGTTTGTTCTATTAATTACAGTAACAGTAAGAAAGTTTCCCACATGAAAAATATGGACAAAGCCCCTGAAGGAATAGTTTTAATGCAGAGTTTGTCAAATCCATGACAGAGACAGTGTGTTCTACCCAGTCATTGTCAGTAACATTGAACTAGAGTCCTAAATTTTTGTAATGAAAATAAAACATACAGCCAGGGAATATTATGCAAGGGAAACCTTATCACTAACAGTGCCTTCTACAAGGGATATTCATGCTCTTGGAAAGATCGCACAATGTAAAATCCAGAGAATGCAGCTTGGGACTCAAGATACAATCAAGACAAAATTTAGGATCTCAGTTCTTGTGCCCTAGTTCTGAGGCAGTTTTCATTTTATTAGATCATATTCAACAAGCTACATTTCAGATCCAAAGACAACTTTAAATACGAAATAGGCTGCAGGCAAAGCATGAGAGAGATGTCTGGAACATTGAAGAGGATGTGTAAATACAGAAGCGAAAGGCTTTAACCTAAGAGGCATGTTGACTTCAACCAGTTATAACCTTATAAACTCTGATGACTGGAAGCAAAAAGTTATTTCCAAACTGTCTGTGTAAAAAACCAAACCAAATCCAGTTGAAACCAAAACAAATCCCTGCGCTCCCAGCCCCAGCAGAGTGAGAATAAATGAGCTGATTTATGGCAGATGTCTGCCCTTTCATGGAATCTGTGCTCCTCTCCCCTGGCCACGCTGCATCCCTATCACTGAGTGGCACCGTGTCAGAGGAGATCCCCAGGCACACCACAAGTATGCACTTGCAAAGCCCCATAATCCAAAATGGCTACGTGCCAATGCCGACTTTCCCTGACCCCACAGAAAAATACTGACCTCTTGATGTAAGAAAGTTTCCCATGGAAACTTTCCCGTGGAGATTCCACCTCTTGAGATGTAAACTAGTTAGAAATAACGGGCTATGAAGCACAGTGACTTTGCAAATGGATTCATGCTTCTTTCTTTTCTAAGACCTTCACTAGTACTTCATCTACGTTTTAATACAGAGACCTGTGTTTTGAAATAGTATTCATATCAACCCCTTGGTTTCCACATTCCTACTGTAGCTGATCTCTCACAGGAAATTCTGGATGAGGTGTTACTGGGAGGAACTGAAACAGAGGAAACACTGAAATTACTTATTGGAAGTAACTGTAACTCATACTGACCTCACTGGGAGTGTATTTTATGATAGAATCCCAAGTTACTCAGGTAGAATGAGCCAGGCGGACTCAGCAGGGACCTACATAATCTGTGTAGCAGTGGCTTCTGTGGAAGAGTCTTGTGCCAACCCATGGTAGAAACCATCTCCCCCAGACTCCGAGGAAAGCATGTCTTTGGCACACAGCTGCTGTTTCGCTGGTGAAGTGTGCAGGGATATGTACAAGCAAAGCTACACACTGTGAATTTGGATTTTTTTTTTCTGGAGAGGCACCTGACCCAATGTATTAACAAAATAGTCCAGTTCTAATTGAGACATCTGTGAGTTTTCCACAATTTCTCATTTGATCATTATTGCTGTATCCTTTCTTGAACCTCTTTGGTTTGAGCTGTAGCTCAAAGAAAAAGCACTTTTGTTATACAGCTCAGTGAAAGCAAGTTTGACAGAACAACACCCATCTGCGCCGCTGGATACCAGAAACAGTGGATACAGTGTCTTCAACAAGGAACTTTGCTGGGCAACAAGGAAGAGGGAAGCAGAAAGGAGAAGGAAGGAGTTGGGATCCCACAGTTTTTTCTGAACCATTGATGAATCATGAGCAGGAATCTCAGGCATGTCACCTGCAGCATCACCCATGCTTTACAAAGTTCCATGTTGGGGTAGACCTGGCCAAAACACGTTACGATAGATGGTGTCTCTAGTGTCATCAATTACACCACTACCCTTAAAAAACATAAGAGGATTGATAGTACCTAATTTAACTCCATCAAAAGAGAGTGAGATGTCGCTGTTCTCACTGCAGCTGAGTAGAGAAACGACACAAAGTCCAGGCTCAGGGATAAAAGGAAGCACTTTAATGAATTCACAGAAGACTTTTATGTTAGTTCACAAAGTGTATTGAGTGGCATAAGGTGATTGGTTTTTCCATCCACCCCCTAAGGGGATTGGTCAGGTTCTAAGACACCCATCTCTGGATGTTTTTCTGGTCAAAACCATAACAATACTGCAAAACCACCTGCAGGCGCAAGAAGTTTACAATACTGTAACCTTGGTCAAAGTAATCAGCATGGGAAAGACAGAACTCTCACAAACTACTGCAAAGAGCTTAAGAAATTCTCTCCTGAGGCTTTTTCAGTATCCATAGTGAGATGAGGTCAGGTATCTCTTGTCTCTGACACTGTTGTGATGACTGCTATGAAAACACAATTTCACTGTCCATTCACCATAGTCCTTGACTGCTAGAGAAAATTTCTGAAAAGAAATTTAGAAAAGAAAATTTCTGGTGCCTCATGCTTTAAAAATTACTTCCTAGTGGCAATTTGCTAACATTTTTGAATTTTCCTATCCACAGATTCAGTAAGATTGGAAAAACTCCTAATTAAGCTTTGTGAATAAAATATAAACATTTAAAAGCAACGCAGCCCAAGCACTGCTGAAGCCTGAAACAGTGCAACACAAGAGAAAACTGATGCTCTCTCTTTGCAAGTTAAAGTACCACTTGACTAAACATGTTTCCATGGAGGAGAGAGGGAGGGAGTAAGTGACCCTGACATGGATAAGAGGGGCTTCCACCCTCATCTCCTGCAATGCTTTTTTGTCTTTCCCTGTCCAGTCTGGCTCTCACAGGGAGAATGCATTCTAGGATCTCCCTAACAGTTTCAACAACTCCCGCAGCTATCAGGCACAAATTCCCACAGATGCTGTTTGTCTCCACACTCACTTCAGGGAAGGGAAATGGGGAAAATAATTTCTCCCAAAATGATGTTGTCTTGTCCATCCAGCTGAGAGGACATTGGAAAGCTGCATCATCCATTCCACCTCTCTCACAGGAAGGCATCCCACAGAGACTGTAAGTGCTACAGCTTGAGATGGGAGAGAGACAATACTGTCTAGAAACCTGCATCCACAGATAAGATTCTTTTGCTCTTTTTTATTTTTTTTTCGGTAATGAGGGTTTGGGGTGCATGTTTTTTCAGATTTATATTTAAGTTTTACACTGGAGTTTTGGAATGGGCTGAGAATACAAAGCTGGCAATACTAAGGTAGTCTTGCAAATACTTTGGGGCCAAAAAAACTCTGAAAATATTAAAATATCTAGTTAATTTCTAAAATTTTTCATTTATTATAGTCTTGTTGCTGCTTTTCAAACAGCTAGAACTCTCAGCCTTTCAGATCAACAAACAATTACTTTCTTTGGAATGAAATACTATAATTAATCTGATTTCCCAAGGATATGAAACTCATGTGATTGTGCTCTATGACCATTTGTGTATGTACACATTGTCAGGCATGTATGCATTCATATCTGCACTCCTCATGATGATAGTTACAAATATGTTACCTGATTTTAACACTAATTTATAAGTTGCTACATTTTTACAAGTGTTGTAGAACGAAGTGGTTATAGAAATAGGCAGGAGTTCTATTCCTTCCCCAGAGGAGTGAAAGGCTGCAATGCAAGTGCTGGCACTACAGGCAATTCACACAGGAGCTGAGCCTGAAGATGTAAATTCTTAACAAATGAGATATCAGCTACTCTGCTGGTGGAAAATCTAGCAGGTTTTGGAACTACCAGAAGACCAATTGATAACTTCTTTGAGAAATGAGTCTCTGCTATAAGGTATCTTGAGACCATTTTGTCTTTCCTGAACATGGCCATCTTTCCCATCCAGAACCCTGAATGGCACTTGGGTTTGTCTTCTTTTTAGAGCAAGTAACACATCCTTTAACATAGGACAAAGAAAATCCCATCAGCAATGCTGAAGGGCTCACTCCTGCCATATTCCCCTAAGAGTTTGTCCTTTATTCCAGTTCAATTCCCAGATGAACTTCTTGCAGAGCAGGGTTATTAATTTGCTGAATGGTAGCATCAAAGAATAGTAGTTCCTCGTGGAGTTCTAGGCTGCAGCTCTGCCTCCTACTTCAGTTTCCCCTTTATCTGTAGCACTGCTTTAAATGTGCTTGCTCAATAGCAATATTTCCACATCGCCTGTTTGCATGAATACCACAACACTGACTGTATTTTCCTGTGGCCACACCTCAGAAGAAAGCAGCTGATGCTTCAGACCAGGGAGTCCTTAAGAGCAGAAAGGAGATTCATGGTACTGAAATAAGTAGTTTATCTGGGGGATGAGGGACAGCCTTGACCACGGATGTCTGTCTGAAACATTTCAACACACTGTCTAGAGAGAGAAATTTTCTTCCCTTTTATTTCTGACATTTCTGTGAATCCCTTTACTTCACATGTTGTTCTCACCTTCCAACACTTGACCTTTTCTCTTTTCTTTCACCTCCCTATTCAACAAGTCTCTCTCCCTCCCTTTTGCCATCAAGGGATGTACTGCCTGTTGGCAAACTGCTTGACATCAAAGCTGTGCCTGTGACTTAGGGAGGTCTGATTTCTGGCTCCATTAGGTCAGCACAGACTCGTTCAATATTCTTCAGATACCAAGCTGGCTCACTCTTCTGCATGGAGCTGGCAAAGAAATGTTCCCTTCCTCTCGTCTTCATTTTATGTGCACATTAAAAGTATCCATGACCAAATCAAAAATTGTGCAGCTGTTTCAATAGCTGCAAAACTGCTTAGAACAGAGAGCCCAGAGTATAGAGAAAGAGACCTTTGTGAATTGAACACTCTCTGAACTAACTTGTTTGTGAAAACCCATGTATAATTAAAGCCTCTCTTGTTAGAGAACGGAGCCATACTTAAATACACACAATGTATATCTTTATTTCCAGCTCAAATTTTTTTATGGGACATTTTCCAGCAATGCGTATTATGTGGCTTTGGCAACTGCAGTGCATCATCATCATCATCATTCAAACAGTGGAGCTCCCTGCTTCATTATGAGCATCTTTCCCCTAAAATACTTTTTGATGGACTGCAGTATAGGCAGTCTAGACCTGAACTGCATAATAAATGGATGCTATGATTCCTCTAATGGCAAGGTCCTTTCTCCCACTGCAAATGGAGATGTAATTCAGATGCACACTATCTCACCCTTTGCATGCTGAGAGACAAAATAAACAGCAGCATTCGTCTGTTTCCATTTCCCTTACCAAAAAGTCAACTTCCAAAGAAAATGTTTACCAAAACATTTCCCTGAACAATCTGAATAATATTTTAATGGACCACTTACTTAGTTAGTATCTAATTAAATTTTGCATCATGAAGAGAATAATCAAGTCACTGTGGTATTGTGAATAAGGTTTCAATAAAAAATACAGAATAAAAGAAATCTGCAAAATAACCACCATTAAACTAATGAGTAAAAATTCAGCAGCTATAATAAAATCCACCAGAGAACAAATAAACTGCAAACAACCGTATTACCAAACAATATTAGTCAGGTTTCAACTTGTTCCCTCATGCATCCCAGCACAGAACAGGAAAAAAAGAAATACTCAGAGGAGAACATTTTGATGGAAGGGCCAAACACACATACACAGGGAGATGCAGTAAACACTAGCAGCTGCATGGCTTAAGGTACAAAATAGTATAACATCTCTTAATTAAAAAATGAATTAATTGTTGTGAATATATTTCTCTTGACAGAGCATGTTTTCTCTTCTGCAGAATGCAATCGTTAGCACATTAAAAAAATAAACTCGGTTATTTTGACAGTTATACCTGTAATGAAAGGGCATAATATTAAGGAAGCAAACAATCAGTCTTCCTCTTTCACTTGAACTTGGGCTTATCACACCCCACCTGGATCCTATAAATATTTTCCTAAAGGTTGCTGCATTTCTGCACCTCTCCACAACTCAGTTCAGCAATAGACATCCATAATACTAAGCTTTAGCTGCTCCACTGAAATCGATCCTCAAGTGCCTAAGTGCTTTGCTGTGAAGGGGACTGCTATAAGACCACTGCCCTGTCACTCCATGCTGAGTGATTTCCCTGCTGTGCAGTATAACTCTGTAAATGTAATCTGTTCAGTACTCCAAATAAATACCTCCATTGGAACATTCACCTAGGGCTTATTTGTGACGTGTGTGAATGTTATTTATTACAAAATTTAAACATTATTGCAGCCAATTAGACAAGCACTTTTTATTACTTGCAGCCTTTGCTGCTGCCAGTGCCCCACGTCCTCCCCCTTGACACCACCATTATATACTGGCTCACTTAAAAGGCACAGCCAGTGAGTGTGCCCAGCTCTGCAAAGAAATTGTCTCCTGAGCCCCAGCCATGCTGGTAGGCTGGTTTCAGCTGTGCTGCTGGTGCTTAAGATCAAGCAGGCATTTGGGTCCTGCACAAGTATTTGCAGGACCCGAATATCTACAGATTCATAAACTAGGAGTTTGACCAGCACAAGAGAGGGATTCCCTCCTCTGAGCTTCCAAATACAGAACATATTTCTGAAAGAGTAATGTCCTGTACTCCATGCTCCCACTTTTGGGGATGCTTTCCAGTCCACTTCCTCTTGGCCCATGTTTGGGTAAAATCCAAACTACAGATATCATAAACCTCTCAGTGCATATTGGTTTTCTGCAGGTAAAGCAGCACTTCCTGAAGAATTTCACTTTTATTTCTGTTTGCCCCAGCTTTCTTTAAATGTCTGCTCATTGAAGAGGTAGGGGAGGCTGCCAGTTTGTAAATGCACTGTTGCAAAGTCCCATAAAGAACTGCAGATCAACCCTACACTTTAAATACACAGAACTTATATTTTCTTTTGCATAGTCTTCCTTAGCTGTATAAACAAAAAGTGGATTTACATGATAGATTTCTGAGAAAACTTTTCAAAATCAAGTCATTTGGATAAATGTTTGACCTGAAGAAGATTATTTTCATTCCATCTTCATGCATATTTATAGCCTCCTCTGAAAGATATTGTGATAGCAAAATGCAGACAGCTTTGACTCCAGCTATCAGCCCACAAAATCAAAAGTAATTATGTGGTAAAAGTGTGTATATTTGTATCCCAGACTCTACCTGCAGAAGCTGTAGAAACAAGATATTAAAACCAGTCTGCTTAACACAGACGCTTAACTTTGCCTGAAACCATAGTATGAGTTGCTTAATCCTACAGCCATGGTGGCTTCATTTCTCAGTGATGTCAGTGGGAGGGTGGAGGTGCTTTCAAAGGATCCCAAAGGAAAGAACTTTAACTTAATCTAAATTTGGACATAACTTCCTGCTTTTTGAGACCTTGCAACACACCCACTGCTTTTCACTGAGGAAACAGTGAACCTAACAGCCCCAGCAGACTGGGAACTGGTACCTTGCTTAAGGGGACTGCTTTCTGAGCACCTCACAATTAAGCCAAGGCTAGGAGTTTTCTGCCTCAGGATCTGAGTTAGGTTCTGAACAGTTTGCTCCTGTCTGTTTTTGAAGTCTCTGACCAAGGAGACAAATTTAGTTTACAGAGGTAGAAAGTAGGAAAAGGATTGCTGTGGATACACTCAAACCAATTGATCATATCTGTTTGTTTGCAAGTCTAAATATGTACATTAATTTGTTGTTCATTAACAATTCTGTTAGATAATACTGAACAGAATATGCTGCATATAAGAGAAAGACATTCTAACTAAAAATATTTTCTACTGGTGAAAAACTTTACAAAAAAAGAGGGGAAAATAAGCATAGCTGAAAGCATATATATGCTATAAAATACATAGAAATATATACATATAGGTACTCATATTTATGTAAGAGAAAAGAATGGATGAATGCTTATCATTCTTAAATTCTGAATTAATAGTGCCTTTAGTTATTTTGTGTGAGTTTTCTTTACTTGTTTTTTTTAAGGATGTTTATTTAAATTTAGCTGAGAGCTTTCCGACTGAATTTCCTGATTTAATATTCCATGAAACATGCAGTACTAATTTGAATCACAATGGTGTTATTTTGGTCATAATATGTCTACACACCTCTGAAACCACTCCCCAGCAGTGCTGAGCAATTGGCAGAGGCAATGTTACAAACCTTTTTATATTATTTATTTATTAATTATTTGTCAGATGTGTAGGTCTCATTCTTCAAGCATTCTGACCTGTTACCTTGCAGTAAACAAGGGTGAAGAAAGAGAGGCGATCTGGTAAACTCTGGTAGGATATATCAGCAGAAAAGGTGTTCCTCCTTTGCTCAGTAACCTGACATTTAGGACCTGCCAGGGTATAAGAGCCCTAGGCTCAACTCACTCTTCTGTGTGGCAATATCTGACTGTCAGTCTCCCATTGCCCCAGGGTCTGTCTTGCCAATGCAATTGTACCAGGTTCTTAATTTCTCTTTAGCTGCTTTTTCCTTCTGTATAATTATTAAATATTAATGGGAGAAGGAGCTGGTGTCCAGATCTCTCACACTCTGGATGCATGCCCTAATCAATAGGTTACCACAAAAAAGGACAAAGACTCTTTCTCTGCCAATGTATCTTTTCATGTCCTTGTTTTTCTCCTAAGCTCCTAAAATCAAGGTATTTTATTGTATTCAGCATAAAATTGAGTTCTTACACTTTTCATTAATGGAAAACTTAAATTAAACTTCAAACTTAGTTTAATTTAAACTTTAATACTTGCCACCACAAAGAACCTCACCTTCCCCCATGCCTCAAATCGAGGTCAACTCAAGACTAGAGAGTAGACGCAAACAGAATGGGAAATGAGGGGCAGCAGCATAAATGAAGCAGCCAGGAACAGAGCTCCTGCCCAGACTTGTGTCTGCATGTATGATATTTCCTAATTAAAAAGTACAGTTTCTATCATCTCTGCCACTCACAGTAAGAGAAATGTTACTTTGCCATTGGATAATGTGAACTGACAGGAGAAATGTTGCTGTCGCTGTCACAAGAGCGAGACATCCTTTGAGGAGCCCTACAAACAGCCTCAGCTGAATACTCTTCTCAAGTAAACTCTGCTGCCAGGTGAAGCAGGCTGGAATACATCCCTTTGTCAACATGGCTGTTCCACTCCAATAAAAAAAACGTTTACTCTTTAGGCCAAAATCAAGCACAAATAGTATTTACCACAAATCAAACAGATGGAAGGAGTCCTGGGCAACAGTAAAAGAGCCAGAACTGCCACCAAACTTGCTTTGCTGTTATCATGTTAGGTTTTGTATATGCATGTATAACTGTTAGATTAGTGATTCTCTCTGGGTTATTTCTTTATTTGCTGTTCCATCCCTCTTATGTTTTCATGTATTCAGCTAAAGAATTTTTCCACAAGGTATGCCCTTGAGCATATCACCCATCTTTGCTGGATGGTAATCTCCTCAAGGACAAAGTGATAGTTACAATATGGACTGTGGAATCTGCAGTCTGATAGAAAACCTGAAATTTTTGAAATGCCAAGGCCAGTGAAAGGCAACAAGAAGATGTCTTTAATAGAAATCACTCTTACTGTACAACCACCTTTGGAGAATAATTTCTAATCAGCTGTTTGAGATATAAGCTGTTGAGAGGAGGATGTCAGATAGTCAAACACAGTTTTGAAGTTATGTTTATTGTCTTTGTGAGGAAGAGGAAACAGAATTTTCAGACTCTCTCAGATTTGACTGCACCAGCCCCAGCTGAAATCTTTTCCCCATTCTGGATAAAACTCTGGCCAAGGCAGACCAGACCTGGCTTCTTTCTCATCCACTCTGTCCCCAGTAGCCACACAGTCCAATCCAGCAGTAGAAATCCCATATCTCTCCAATACAGAAATTGGCAAGAAAAGTATTTGGGGCCTGTTTCTGCCCTAGCCCAGGTTTTGAAGGCTTAAAATGTATTCACCCTTGGCTGAAGATTATTTGGCAATAATTCCAAATTATATAAACTTTAATTTGCAATGTAAGTTGATACGATACATGAACAACAACCAAGCTGAAGAGTTAAAATGATTTTTTCTCAATAAAAATTTTTAGGGACACATATATGGACTGTTTCCTCAGAAAGGTGTTTCAGTGAGAACACAGAAAATGTAGTGGATCTGTATGAGCCCTTGCAGTTTCTCTTATGCAAGGAAAGAGAAAGAATCTCAGTTTTATTGTACATCAACACAAAAACCTGCTTTTTACTTCCACTTAGCAACCATATTGTAATTAGTATGATGTAAAATCCTTATAAAGACAAAAAAGAGAATTTGCCATTTTTGCAGACTAGCAGATAAAACCTTGCTGGAGTATGGCTGATTTATCTCAATGTACTCAAAGACCAGAAAAACTAAGATCTTATCCCAAACAGATCATATATTTTATAAATAAAAATATATATTCTCCTAGAGTTGAAAAGAATTTAACTTGCGTTGACCAGTCATGGATTTGCACAGCTTCACACAGAAGAAAAGAGCACTAAGAATTTGTTTCCCCACTTGGAGCATTCTCTGTCCCAGTGACAGAAGAGAGCTAGTACCACTCAGTAACCAAAACTGTATTAAGAGCAACTGATGGAAATGCTTACTCTCTGTTTTTGAAAATGTACTAATACCCATCTGCAATAACCCTCTTTTATACAAAGTATGCTCACCTGATACATTTTTGTAGCCCAAATGATATGTAGCCCAGATGATATGATATTGCAGCATTTAATTTAAAATATTCTCACCCTAATGGTGGGAAGAAGACCTTAATTAATAGAAGGAGCTCCGGGGGGTGCTTCATTGTTCAGCTAAAGAAAGGGTTCATCTACTGACTGCTATAGCAGGAACCTCCAAATATTGAATTGATTAGACAAAAAATTGAACCACCTATAAGATGTTATTTACCTATGTGAAAAAAAAATTCTGGCAACTTACAAAGAAATGTTGAAATACTCATGAGTCAGAACATTTGATTTTAAAAAATTTCTCTAGAAGATTTGATACTGCACCAGAATATTTTTACTCTACATTTATTTTAACATGAAATATCTCTTTCTCTTATACACATGCACAAATCAGCCATCACACTAAACCACTGAATTATTGCCTACTTGGTAAGACCTAATACTTCCCCCTTCCTAGCCACCCCAGTGCATAAAGATAACATTTCCTTGGTTCTTTATAAGTATTGGCAATATTGAAAAGTTATTTTCAAATGGAGAATTTTCAAGAACAACCTGTCATACCTGCCTGGCTTTGGAGCTCGCCTCACCCTTTGACATCATTTTAAAACAAGACAACTTGCACAGAACTTTTTTTCCTCCTTTTAATGTCTGCACTGAAAAGAGAGGTTTGGTGGTTTGTTAATGATAACAAGTGATAACCAAGTTATCAATGGTTTAATTAGTATTTACAGTGGTCTTGTAGTGTTCTACCACTGCCTTTAGGAGCCATCATCACACAGGGACAGCAGACGTCAGCGTGGAAGGAGAGATCCAGAATCTGGTGTGTGCTTGTACAGGCCTTGCTGAGTGGAGTCAGCCATGGCTTCTCTGCTCCTGCTGCTCCTGTTGACCAGGAAAAATCTGGAATAAACAGCAGCTGCTTATCCATGCTGCCATCACACCTTCGCTTACTGCACAAGGAGAGACCTACGGAATCCAGCTTAAAAAATTGCTTCTGCAATTCATGGTAACCAAAGGGATCAGCTCACGTGTCAAGGTGAATTATCTACAAAGCAAAAAATCCCCAAACCCAGAAAAATCCTCCAGCAATATTACATAGTCAGTAATAATAGTATGAAATTAAGAAATAATAATGTGTAGGACATTTAAAATAAGCCTAAAACATGCAGTAAAACTTACTTCAACAAACTACCACCATCTGGTCTACATCATGAATTTACTAGTTTGGGATCAACTTTATCTATTACAAACTGAAAACTTATAAAGTAATAATAATATACTCCAAACCAGATTAATATTTTTAAACACTGAAAGGAGTTCAAAGCTGTTGAGACCCAAATAATAGCTCAGAAGCAGAGAATATGCTTGATTTTCCACAGAAATGGGTCCCTTTTGGAATAGGTAAAAAACTTACAGACAAGATTGACTTTACAATACTTAATAGCGTGCATACTCCAAGAAAAGAAAGAGTTTGAAAGAACTTTTATGATTTATTAGTTACTTTGTGAACATTATAATGAAAATGTATCTAGTGAGATCTTTTGAGTCTTATCAATCTTTGTTACAAATTATTAGATTTTTTTAGAATAACATATATGCCTCACAAAATCTATAATTAAATGAATTCCATTAGTTAAATGAAATTTCATACATAAATTGAATTTGAAAAATTATGAGTCCATTGTAATGAAACAGTTATTAATACCCACTGTATTAAGTGGTTACAATCACCAGATTCAGGTAACTCGAAAGTGAATCTTTTGAGACATGAGCAGTAACACAATAAAATATTATCTTCTCTTGTAATTAACATAGACAGAAGTATTTTACTAAACTCAGTCAGCACAGACTCAAATTGTTTGCCCAGTAGTTTCATTTGACCACCTCTTGCTGCTCTTTAAATGATCTGCTTTCAGGGCTACAGGCACGTTAAAGACAGAGTTAGGGCACCTGTGGGCTCTCAGGTTGTTTTTCCCCAGGAAACAGCAAAGGTGCATGAAAGGAGAAAGAGCCAAAAGGGCTCAAGGTGAAAAAATTAGAGTTTTTTCAGCCTCCCATTTCTAAGAGTACTAGTTTTGCAACATTTTCTCCCAGAAAAAATAGTATAGTGAAAAATGAAGCCTGGAGGTATTTGGCAGATTTATACCAGTGCAGTGTCACAGATGCTTTTTAACTGGCCAGTATACTCCAGATGCTCACTGATGATATTTTGAGATCCAAAAGAATCCTTTAAGGCACTGCATGTTTCCAAAACCGCTGGCTCTCAAGCTAAAGTGTGAGGTGTAATTTTTGTCGGGATCTCCCAGAAAAATTCAGTTGCACAGTAAGGTCTTACAACCAGAAATAGGAAGATGCTGCTGGACATTCAAGAATAATCAAAATCATGAGGCAATGATTTCAGAAATTGCTTCCTTGCACTGTATGGTGTCTCATTCACACTGTCACTGTCACTATCTCACGGTGCTCCTTTGTGTTCATTGTATACTCATCCTCTAAATTCAGGAAAAGTTCTTTAGAAGTTTTCCTCAGATATATTTTTGGCTGGTTTTCCCACAGTTTTTAGATTCACCTATATAGCCACAGTCCACTTTAGAGTCAAGATTAAAAGTTATGTGCAAGGTTTCCCTGGTGAAAGGCTGTCAGTTCCCCCCTTCTCTGAACCCCCAATGTGAAAGAGGGAGAGAGGTCCTTCCTTGCATTCAGAAGCCCATACAGACCCTCAGAAGTGGCCCTGGCTCAAAAGCATCAACAGTGCATTCAGATAGGAAAGGGAGAACTTTGTTCATTAATTTTGATCAAGTCAGTAACAATCTTTTCTCCCCTCAGAAACAGAGTGACTTTTGGGCTGGCATGAAGAGCATTTGATTGCTGTGGAAAGTCCCACAGCAGCTTTCAAGACCTGGTTGTGATCCACTGACTGCAGTGGATAGGTTTGCAAGGAAAACAAAATTGACTATTTCCAAACTTAAAGGGGAGTCTTACTTTTACATTTTACTTTCTGCAAGATGAGGGTCTTGTAGCAGTGAGCAGTGCAGGCTTGCTTTTGAGTTGAAAAGCCTTGCAAGGATGGAGGGGGAACCTGCATATCTGTCCCTTCCTCCTGTTGCTGCTGCAGCCAGGCGTGCACTGATTTATTCAAATTACAGCAGACGATCAGCAGTGAGCCACTAATGGGGTAATTTACGTCTCCCTTCATTCCCCTGATGTTTGTAGCAGGAGAAAGCATTGAGACAATGCAATGAAAATGAAAAGAAAAGAAGAAAAGCAGAGGAGAAGCAGAAAAGCAAATGAAAAGTGAAATCCTGACTGAGGAACACACTGACTCCTCTAGCATGTGTACCAAAACTTCTGATATATTTGCTGGGCTTCTGAGAGGAACAGAGTGGTATGTTGTTCCTAATGCAAACATCATTCTGAGGCTGTTCGTTTTCATATTTAGTCATATCACAGCAAAGCTAAGGGGGTGTCAATCACACTCGGTGCATCTGACTGGGAGAGCTCTCCCTTCACAGCTGCATCTGGCAGAATACACTCCGTATTTATTATATTTTCAGTAAGGCATGCTATCTTGTTCATGTGTGAGAAACTGTAATGCATCTTTCACATTTAAAGTGCCCTCTGAAGCTTTCTGCCTCAAAACCTCCTGCCTACTTTCACTGTTACCACTAAATTTTTTATATTGTCTTGAGCATCTCTGAAAGAATTGCAAATTCCAGATAGAACATGATTAATTTAGCACTATCGTCTCCTACAATATAGTGTACAGCCGTCCATCCTGCTTCTGTGCGGCTGTGTCTTATCTCAGCTCTTAGTGAAAAACTAAATTAAGGCAAAGGCTGAAGTCACTCATGTGTGCTACTTTTAAAATTAATTTTTGCTGACAGCACCACGGAGTCAAAAGCATGTAGTTGCATTATGAAAGCCAGAAGAGAGATTAAAATATATGTGTATTTTTGTTATTCCAGGAAAGAGAGTCTTTTGCTCCTTCTACATTAGTCATTTTCCCAAAGGACTCTACATCCTTCCTTATTTGGGGAGTAAAAGTTGAGACATCACTCTCCTTTCCATTTGCTAAAGATTTTTGCTTTTTATTGTGTTTAACTCCTTGTTCTTGCTATCTTCTTTGTAAGATGCGAGTGAAGTTTTATGATGGGCAATTTGGGTGAGGGAGATGAAGGACAATTTGAAGACAGTAACATTGTTTGCAGTGTGTCTCATTTTCAGCAACTGATTTAATTTGAGAGGAATCCTCCTTGGTCTCTAAAAGCATAAAATGGTTCATTTCTGTGCACTTGAAACAATCTTCTCCCTAAAATCGACTTTTATTTTAACTTTAAAAGTTGTAAAATGTTCAGAAATGAAACATTGATTTTCTAAGTAAACTTTACATTTTTCTCAACTTTTTGAGTATCAGGGAATACAATACTTCTCTCTTATCTTGTCCTAAAGCAAGTCCTGCAGTATACATTTTAAAACTAGGTCAAACCCCAAATCTGTATTTATCTGTATTTATTTCCTTTTTCTCTCCCTGGTATTACTTTTCACCTCTGTGATGTAGAAATTAAACTGAAAGAATAGCAGTGGGGAAACGAATATGTTTTCTATGCTGCAGCTGCTTCCCCAAACCTACATTATCACTGTTCCAGCTGGTGCGGAGTGCAGCACAGGCAGACTCTGCCATTCCTTGTTTACTGCTCTCTGAAGCAGGGTGGACTGTATACTCCCTATTTTCCAGATTACCAGTGATGTTTAGTTGATGCTCCTTAACCAGATCAAAGATGGAGAGAACGGGGACAAGCTCAGCAGCAGCCTTGCTCATCCAGCATTCCCTTTCAAGGCGACTAACTTCAGGCAACAGGCTGGCTTTTCTCACAGTGGCCATGCTCACAAGAAGCCTTTGCAACAGCTCTGAAGAGTGTCTCTTCCAGGATGGTACAGCAGAAACAGCCCCTTTGAAAGCATGTTTGAAAGCAGAGCGATGTGCCATCAAGCTGAGCTACTCACAGTACACACATCAAAGGGAGCAGTTAGAGCTGCAAGAAGACAGAGTTGTGTAGGCTTGACATGACTGCATGGACTCCCCATGCTGCAATTGCACTTGTCAAGGGACATTAAAAATTGTATCCTGGTATATGAGACCCTATGTGTGACTCCACTGCAGAAGAGGGCTTTCAGGAATGAGTGAGGAATCAGAATTATTTTGATGAGTAAGAGCAACACTCTACATAAGATCTAGAAAACAAGTTAAAAACTAGGATTTTTAATGAATCACAAACTAAACGTGATGGAAAATATTGCTCTTTCAGATAGACCAATTTCACAATGTGATGTATCAATAGGAACACAGCTTTCAAGACACGTCAGTACATCCTTCTGGTCTTGACAGCCTTGACAAGGCCTCTACTGTAAACTTTGTCTACTTCTAGGTACGATATTTCAAGGCAGATGTGGGCTAAAGCAAGAAGTGCAGCGACCTTCAAGAATTCAAAGAGCTTTAGAGAGCTTTTTGACATTTATAATCAGTATTGTTTAGTCTAAAGAACAGCAATTCAAGTGGGAACATGGTAGGAATTTCCAAGAACATGAATTTTTTTTCTCATATATTTATTTTCAAATATATAAATATAGAAAAATAGAAAAATAAGATGTTTTTTCACATTCATGTGACCAGGAAAAGAAGGAATGAATGCATTTATAACAGAAGAATTGCAGAATAATACAGAATACACTTAATGGTAAGAGATTTTGAAGCACTGGGATAGTCTGTGTGCATCAGTTGTGGATTATTTCCCATTGCAGAGCATGTTCGAGAAAAAGTGATAAGGAGTGATGTGAACAGAGCTGATCCTGTACTGCAACAATGCAATGGACAAGATAAAGTCTCCAGGACCTTTTACTAGCTACTTTTTGTTATATCAGTCCCTGAGAAAGGCTGTGAAAAGTAGGTATTTGGGTTTAATATTACATTGCCCCACTTCCAGTGGGTACATGAACAGGTCAAAAGTGACTGGGAAAAGTCTGCTGACAGAAACCTTATAGTGGTACTTTGGATGAGATTATTTTGCAGTTTGTTCTAAAATGCATATCAGATTATGTCCTGGCCTCTAATGGATAAAACCGTTATCCATGGATAATGGATGCACAAAAAGCTTCCCCAAGAAGGGAAATTTTTCCAGGTCTTAGAACAGTAAGACATTAGATAACATGTGCAGAGAAGCACAGATCAGTAACGAAGGCCTCAATTTTTCCTTTGATAAAACCCAGAAAGCCTTGAGCAAAACATGCAGGTAGCTTGAAGCAACCAAGAGACTAAAAGTCCTGTGTGGCAAAGTGCTCTTCTGGCAGATGCCTATCCCTGCACAGCCACTTGGCTTCTGCTGAAGTCCATGAATGGATGCCTTCCAGACCTGGACAGAAAGCAAAGAAACAACTCAATCCAGAATTACTAGGGCTGAAACCTTGCATTGAGTAGGTATGCGCAAGAGGGTCACAACTTATGTTGATTTCTGTGGCAACTGGAATTTATTGGGAATACACAGGAATCAAAACAAGACAGAAGAATATTTTGAAAGAAGCCTAACGTTTTTACTAATTCGGAATTTTACTATTTCAGAATTCCCTAAAGGATGGTTCTTCTTTGACAGCTAATATATCAGTGGAAGACTCAAAACACTGAAATAAAAAGAACAACAGAACTTTCATTAAAGTAATTCCATCAAAAGTGTGATCTGAAACTGTAGGGGTTTTTTTTTGTGGACATTTTTCTTCTACTAAAAATTATCCACAAAAATATGTTTGATTGTTTTGCAATAATTGGACAATTTTGCCAAGGTACCTACATGATTTAGGAGTCAAACTCTCATCGTCAAAGGCAGTGAAGCAATAATTTAAAAAAATAGTCTCAGCTTCTTATTAGCTCATCTTTATATCTCATACTTTATATCTACTTGATTAAGACTCAGAGGAGTGATCAAGTGTTTTGCTTATGGAAAGGAGTTTGGTATTGTAGTTAGGATTTAGGAGATCTGTTTCTGTTCTTAGTTTTACCTCCAAATTGACAGTGAGACAAGAAGTACATAATGAAACTTAAGGGCCCACAGCTAACTTTTAGAAGCCTGAGGGGTCATTTTTCATGAGGAAACAGGCACACATAATTACTTGGAATAACTGTGTTGCTGCAGTGATTATAGTTTCAACATTGGATGTGATGCTATTGGAAAAAAGAGAAGGGATTAAAAAAATAAAATCATAACAAAATTAATGGAATAAGTGTGAATGACAGATTTTCAGTATGCAAAATAAGTGGGGAGGGAAAAAAAAGGAGATTCAATGAGATAATAAACCTTTTATTTTTCTTTAGGCTAAAAAATAAAACCAAGACATTTCATTTCAGGTAGACTTGAAAAGATTTTTCACTGAAAAGATTCAAATTAAGAAACCAAAATATTTCATCCTAAAACCACTGAAACGAAAACTTCTCACTTGATAATTTATTTACTGACTGCCTCATTTTCTGTTTATTTGCATCACAGCTATTTGTCAAATTCACAAGGAGCTGTACTGTCTATTGAACTACATCTTTTGTCGGTATTTTACAAATCCACAAATTAAGGTAACTTATTCCTAAATTTCTGGCCATATATTTGTTAACTCTAATGTGCACAGCTTTCATTACCTCCCAAAAAAACCCTTTATCCATCAACTTCCTTGGAAAAAAATAGCTTAAAATATAGCTCCCGTGAAAGTCAATAAGACTTAAAGAGTCTATGTTGCTTCATTATTTTATTAAATTTCCCTCCAAAGTCCTACACATGTGTGTGTGTACAGATTTGTCTATACTGAATTTATTATAAATGAATTAATATTAAAACACCATTATGAAAAAGAGAAATTAGAAGGAAATTGTGAGGTTCACCTATCATTTATTTGAGCTTTGAAAGAGTTAAATACACAAACGAGAGGAAACTGCTACCACAAGCACCTCAATATTAACATTTAGGGTTCCAGATAATTTTTAAATAGCTCTCTACAACCCCTGCCCATGTTCCCACTCTCCTCCCTGGGCAAAAAACTAGACAAGAGAAATAGCAGGAGTTTACCCACCAAGTTTGTGATTTCACAGACTCTAAAGATAATATTATAAATGACAAATTGTCTAGAGTGAATTAAGAGTAGTATTTGCACATTTTTCTGCTTGGCTGAGCTCATACTGTTTCTTTGGGAATAAGCTATCAGTTTTTAACATTTCCTTTGCCTTATTCCCCTAGCACAGCATCACTCGCCTTTTACATTTTCTGCCGTTTTATCTCTGTGAGAAAGAGGTGTAAGTTAATTTTGCTCTTGGGATAGAGATGTGTAAGAAGCAAAATTTCCAAACTTCCGATTAATGGCTGGAGGCAACCAAAGGATCGTCTTTGTCCCGAGATTAAAGGACTGTTTCATGCTGAGTGAGGCTTTCAGGCACTTGGAATTTGCACCCAAAGCCTGTCATTTAAATTACTGGCACCAAATATGTTGCTTGGAAAAGAAAGCCCTGCACTGCTTCCCCACCCTTTGCTTAAATCTGCAAAGCAATTCCTCAGTGTCTGCAGAAAAGTACTGTGCCAGAGGTTTCACTGTTCTGATCCTTTCCTACATAGGGCTACTGGAACATATTGTCCTGTAACTGGGTGAAAACTGTTTGGTACCTCCTAAATTTCCAGAATCCTTTCACTTCTCTCTTCCTTTCCATTAATAACGGATGACACCAGCACAGAGGAAAAGGAAGCAGATATGGTTCAGATGGGGAGTCTTGCCAGTACAGGGTGTGTGGGGAGATGTATTATTCTTTGTTAAGTGTGATATTCTCCACAGAGCAGAGGATCACTTGGGTAGAAAATGATGCCTTTTTGCTCCTCTGCTTATAGAATCAAACACTTTCCTAAGGTATTTTCCTTTGTGGGACATTCACATGACTAGTGCAGCAAGGTGTGAGTTGTTTCCCAAGCTCAAGCATGAGTTATTTCCCAAGTTCTTTCTGTCAGCACACGTTTTCTATGAAGTGTGGCATGAGAGGGTCACAGGCCTCTTCCTCCATTCTCACACCAGCAAAAGCATCCAGCATTTTCGGGCCCAGGGTAGGCAGCAGAGATACTAGGGCAGAGCCACATCAGGTCTCAGCATGTTTCTAGCGCAGCAAAGTGTCAGAGGAGGACTTTTGTGTTGAATTTTAGTCCCAGGGACTGCAACTCTCATGCAAGGCACCATCACACGGTCTGAGCAACAGGAAGATAGTACACGGAGGTTATTTTGCTCAGCTCATATTTTAAAAATGAGCCTGTATGTAATAGCTTTCAACTTACTGCTGTAGGAAATGCAGGGTCCTTGGCTGGATAGGTGGGAGAAGCTAAAACCACAAACTTGAGGCTCTGTGCCAGGGAGCGTGCCCTTTCTCAGCACAGGTCCATTATCACCACAGCAGGCTCTGAAAGCCCTTGTTTCACTCCAAGCAGCAAAATGTGAAGTATTTTAAGGACTTCTTCACTCTGTTCTGTGCTACAGGAACAGCCTGTACCATTTCTCCCTCTAGCAGACTTTGTGGGTGACAGTGTCAAGATTTTGGCTGAGGGTCCTTGTGAGAAGCATGTGCTAGAATAGCAACCCTCTCATACTGAGGTGAGATCCCCTTGTCACTCACCAGCTTCTCAACATTTTTTGCCTCAGAAGTCTTCCACTCTATAACAGGACCTGTTGTAATGACAATATCTAACAAATACTCTGCAAAATCTTACAAAAACAGTTAGTGTTATGAATAGTTTACTGCTCAGCTTAATGACAAAGCAACAGATGTGTGAGACAGAAAGCTACACATAAGAATGATGACAAAACTAGAGCTCCCACAGCAACAAACAGACATTTCTCCACAGGCAACCCCAGAAGAAACTCCAGAAGCTTGAGATTGTGGAAGTGAAAATGCTAATGGAATTTTTTCAATGCCTTTCAATGGGATGTGCAAGAGAAGTACAGAAATACGTGTGATATTTAGGTCAGTGGGCAGTATGGGATGAGCATTCAGTGGTGCTGCCTGTGAGGTTGTGGTAATGGCCAATAAAACCCCACCACATTAAAACTTACATTTTTCATATGACTATATCCTTGAAAAGTTTTAGGAAAGAAATCAAGAAAAATAAGTATTTCCCTGTCACTTAAAACCAACATTTTTTTACAAGGTATTTTCTATAAGAATTAATGTTTGCTGAAACACTATTTAATTTTACATGGTTACGTGTCTTTTTAAGAGAAAAAGAAACCTGTCTCTCTCTGATGCAAAGAAAACCCTTTCAGTAATTGCAAACATTGAGTTGTACTTCCAATACAGATACTACCAGATGTAAAACTGCTTGGGGCGCATAGTGGGGTTTTACTGCAGTTAAAGTTAATGTTAGTGTTTAATTTGCTTAATAAAAGTTTGTGCAATTGAGGGCGCTGTGTAGTGACTAATGTGATTATACAAAGCAATTTTATTACCTGTTTAAAATGGTCTGTGAGGGTGGTGGAGCACTGGCACAGGTTGCCCAGAGAAGCTGTGGATGCCCCATCCCCAGAGGTGTTCAAGGCCAGGCTGCATGGATCTCTGAGCAAGCTGGTCAAGTGGAAGGGGTCCCTGCCCATGTCAAGGGGCCTGGAACTAGATGGTCTTTAAGGTCATTTTCAAACCAGACCATTCTATGATTCTTTGATTCTGTGATTCTATGACCTGTACATCAGATGCTGATAAGATGCATAGTGTCGTTGTCACCCAAAAGAGAGCACATCAAGTCTAATACAGTCAAGAGAAAAAATCAGGTGATTTAGGGCATTTTAGATGAATACTGGTGGAACTTTCACTTGCATTCTTCCATGGACTAGATATGGAACCTCTGCGTCTCTGAAGTCCTTCTTCCCTGAGCATGGACAACTGAGATGAAAATCAGGTATCCTAGTTCATCCAGGGAGACCAGGTAACATACCTTGCCTCTTGCAGCATGTATGAAACAGTCTGGGACCTGTCACTGCTAAGTACAGCAAAAAGCAGGAGACCTTACCAGGACTGACTGCCAACCCAAATGTCATCTGCTCTGGCAACCTGCTGATTCTTCTTTTGATTTGAGGACAACCTTCCAAGGCCTGTTTCTCCAGTTATGCAGAAATCTCAGTCTAGCATTCTAGCTAAACTACATTTCTTTTCCTTTTTTGCTTTTATAAGCCAATTAAAACACTCTTCAAACACCACTTATGCATTATGTTATACTTTTGAGGCAGCTACTCATCATTCCTTGAGTCAGGTGATTCATGAAAGAGCAGATGGATCAGTTGTCTAACATTTCTCACTGAGGGAGTGTCATAACCTTGATTATACCCCGTAGCTTCTAAGCTCACAGCTGTCAACATTCAGCATCTTCGTGCCCATTCTCCCATCACTCGTACTGCTCAGCTTTGTCACGTGCACTTGGCTTCACAACCTCACTCCACAAGGACAAAATCAGTTTTTCTCTGTGCATAGCAAAGGCTTCCCAAACCAAAGTAACCCTGAGAGGAAGAGTCAAGCTTGACCTTATGACTTACTGAATTCTCATGGCCCCAACACAGGAGAGGTGTCCTGACCAGCCAACAGTGAGAAAACTTTCAAATGGGTTTATGTTTAACGAATACCTGTATTCAAACCTACTGTCCCATTCTATAGTAAGCCTGGCTTTCCTTATAAGAAGTCCCCATAAAAAAGATGATTATTTTTCTTAAAAATAAATTTAAAAGTAACTACCTGATTATATGTGCAAAGAAAAGTTTGAAGAACTAAGGATGAAAGCTAAAAATCCATGAAAGAAACAAAAAGACTTTGTTTGGGTGGGTTTTTTTGTTTGTTTGTGGGGTTTTTTGGTTTTTAGGGGTTTTTTTGGTAAGAAAACCTTGACAATCTGTATGCCTGTGGTAGAGTTTTATCTGCTTGCTTGAAAAACTTGGACTGCCAGCACAATTTCATTGATCATTTCTCATGCTACTTCTTAATTAGATTAAATGAAAGACAAAGCAATTTGCTTTGCCTCTTTTGCAGTACTGAAGAGGACTTTTGTGTGGCTTCATTCAGAAGAGGTACAGATTATCCTCAATTTTTTTCCTGAAAGCTAAAGTTCAAACTCTTGCTAGCACATTCCTAGACTTGGCCCTAATTTCTCAGGAAATAAAAAAATTTACAGGAAATGTTACAGGAAATCTCTTGCAATTTCTTATGCATTTTCATCTGTACAAGTAAACTGACTTTAGGTATGAGTAAGACTAAGATATGGCCTTCTGTATATGCCAGTAATTTTAGAGTGTTAAAAAAATTTCTCTCCTTAATTTACAATACTCAGGGCTGGAAACAAAAGAGAGAGAGAGAAGGCTATTTTGATTTTAAAAGTAAAAAACTGCCAAATTACTTTATAACAATGTTATATAGTATCAGAAATAACTGCTTAGCAAGCAGATCAAGTCCACTATGATTTTTACTTCAGAGTGGTCCCCCACAGACTTCTTATCTATTTATCTTTAAATGCTTAAAGAAATTTGTCACAGAGTTTTACATCCTTTCCACTGAGAAGTGTGTTCCCAGTGGTCATAATTTTACCCTAGCATGCGAGGTCCCACTGCAACAACCAAGGCAGAATTATTTCAGAACATGTTATTACTACATCCTAGAAATATTTTGTTGATCAAGCATCTTTCAGAATACTGTTTTGCAGGGGAAAAAGAATCACAACAACTTAGGCTAGTTTTGGAAAGAAAATATCACCAATGACCACATGGCTTTAGAAGGTAACTTTTGGATTCCTCAGAAATCAAATCAACAAATAAAATATATTCATGTCTTAAAATTCATTGTTTTAGGGAATCCTTGCATTGCAGCCATTGTTGCCATCTGGCTCAGCAGAATTGATTTCAAACTAAATGTTCAGTTTGCTTTTATCGGTATTGCTCTTGTGCTGCCAATAGGTATTTGATTTCAGTTGTCTTTTCCCTTGTTTTGGTTCATGAATACCTGTCACAAGTAACTCCCCGGGCACTTTGTTTATCTGTCTTCTCCTGATTAAATGTACCATTACTCTAGACTTTAAAAGATCACTTTCCAAGCAGAGGTCAGCAGCAAGACAGAGAATTTTCTTCTAGCATCTTTCTCCCTCTTTTAAAAATCCAAGCTGGATGTCTTCATAAGGGATGTGCTATCCCCCACAGGAGTCATGTACTCTTTATAGAGTTTAATGAGTAAAGCACTCAAGCCCGTATTAATCCAAATTCCATTACATTATTATAATAGTCTTTTTCAGTTTAAAAGGTGTGCAGTTTAATTTTCAGTAGCAAGGAAAGATTTCTCAGTCTTTACTCGCAGTCTGATTTTGCCTCATTTTCACCAAAAGAACTCCAGCAGTGCAGTCTGTGTCAGAAGTTGAGTCCAGACCATAACTTTCCCTCCTTAGCTGTCTGTCCATCACTCAATAATAAATGAAAGTGAGCCCAGAAAGGTGTTGCCAAACATTTAACATATGGCTATTTCCCCTATTTAATGCAAAATCACTTCTTAAAAAGTCTGAATTTCTACATCTGGTGTGAATCTCAATAGACAGCGATGAAGAGTTCAGTAGATAAAAGAGCATTTACCTGGGTGGTTATTTAACTTTGCAGGCTCATTAATCAAGTAGGACAAACCTCATTCAACAAACAGGTGTTTAATTGAATAGGTTTTTTCATCCATCCAATTTATGTTAAAATACCCTGTGCTAATTAGTTCACAGTTACTCCCAAGTTGATTCACGATCAATTCATGTTCTTCACAAACATTGCTGCTGTTTTTAGGTGAGAAATACACAACAAATAAAGAAACTATGGTATTTTGAAGTGACCTAAGATAGTGCTGTAAATATTGAGGCAAAATAATAATCACATGCTAACTACAGAAAGAAAGAACAGGCAAAACAAATGACTCAGATTTAACTGCAGAAGGAGGAAGGTCCTGCTTCAGCGATACCTCTCTAAAACCATGTGGACTTTATAGCAGGGAGCAAGAAAATTAATCTGAACGGTCTATGAGAAGAAAGGGAATCAAAAGGGATTTTGAGATCAAGGATGAACACAATCATAGTCTTCAGTATGTAAGTCCCAAATCAGCTGTGGGAGGACAGAACCATTATGGAAGACCCTGGAAAGACTGAACCTTAGCTATCAAAGGACAAAAGAAAAGAGCCTGGCATGTGTATAAAGGACATATAAAGTGATTGCCTTGTAAGCATTTGCATTGCAGGTGGGGGTCCTCACAGAGTTCCTGGCACCTCCTCCAAATCACCATCATGCAAGCTCCATTATTTGTTTTTTGGTTTTGGGAAGGTTGCTAGGGGCTCTGCTGGGAAAATAGTCCTGGTAATGAGATATCTCTCATATCTTAGAGTTTTTAGAGGAAAATCTATCAGCTGTTGAGAGAAAGGCCAGCTGCTACTGTGTTCTGGTTTGGAGGGTTGGGTGGGTGGTAGCTCACTGGCAATGGTTTCCTGCTGAGCACAATATTTTCTTTCAAAATGCTTTTGAGCACAAGCTTATGGGAAGAACATATTTTTGGACCTTGATTTCTTTTAGCTTTTAAAATGCCAGCCTGTGATTTAAACATGGTAGAAAAATCTGTAGGTGTAGAGTGAATCAATTTCCTACTTGTGGAAATGACACTGGAATCCTAGATGCATAAAAACTCTTTAGCGGTGAACTGTATAATAACTACCTACTAAAGAACAATGTGTAAAAATAAGGAATTTGAAAGCCTGGTGTGGTGGATGGGGAGGATCTGGAACACCAGAATGAGTGGGTTTTAACTTTTAACTTGATTTTCATTTAATAACTATGTTTTAAATGTGGCCCTTTGAGATCTCATCTGCCTTAGACAGAATGTTAGGTGAGCAGAGAAGAGTAACCAGGAGGATGAGTTTTCAATGTCAGCTTTACCTACAGCTGTTTGTGACACAGACCTTCAGGAATGAATGTACATGATGAGGATTTCTGAACTGTAAAATGGAAAATAAAACTGAGAGACATTGTTTTAAGATACTAAAGTCCGCAGTTTAACACCAGCTTTCTGAGCTGCTTTTTCAGCTCTGTAAATAAGAAATTATCTATGCTAAGAGACAAGGAGACAACTCTTCTTTTCAAAGGAGCAGATGGCAGAAGCATCAGAGGCATCCTACTTCTTTCTTCTTCTGTGCAAATAAATATATTTTAAAATGCTGAACCTGATATGAAGTTTATTTCAATAATTAATGTAAGTGGTATGCTCTTGGAGTCTAGGAATTCCCATCACTTCTGGGCAGTGTCCACAGAGAGATCTTGGAACAGAAGAATCCTGTGCCCTTCAAACTGTCACAGATTTTTTTTCATGCAGAGTGTATTCATTTGTTCTATCAGCATATTTGTGGAGATGTTAGGAAAATGTATAATATAAAACCAAAAAAAGGTATAAAAGCAACCTTTTCTATTTTGAAATCTAAGAATCCCCTCAAGTCTTGGCTGTTCCTTTCCTTTCCCCCCCAACCCAGCTGCTCTTTGATCTGTCTCTTCCTAAGCAGATAAATATATTTTAAATTATTGCTAGCCCCAGGGGACCCAAACTGGTGTTAGCCAGCAATGAGATGCTTTTAGGAAATATCACTAATGTAGGTGGTGAAAATGGCAAGGAACTGTTCAGGACTGCAACATCTCAGCTAGTTCTGAGCCAAACTTAGGCTGAAATAAATGAGTGGAACATTCAGTGTCTTCTTTGGGATATTCAGCCACTAAATATCTCTGAAATTTCCTGACTGTGCTGTCTTCTCATTAGGAATGGAAGAACAGGAGCTTCTAAGGGGAGCGGTTTACTCTCATATGCAACTTTTGTTTAAAATACACCAGGTTTACCAAAAGCTGAGGTCTGTGGAAATCTACAGCCTTGGAGCTTCATTTTTTACTGCCTTTTGTCGTCTGTAAAATAGCAGTAAGCTGTGATCATTCTATGTCAATTTTGTCGACTACTCATGTCAATTAGGCTAGTTATGCCTAATTAGTGCCAAAGTTTTAAAAGAAGTCAAATGAGTCCTTGAGTTGGAGGCAGAGGGACATCTTCAGTGGCCTATGTAGAAACATATGCACCACATTACAAACATTAGGAGGGGATTTCTGGTCTTTGTACTGATTAAGACCTCCCAAACAGAAAGTCTAGGTAGCTTGCAGGGTTAAAAGAGGGAGCTAATGTTTCTGAAAACCAGTCAAGGGACAGCAAGGCAGAACTCTCCTACTTTGCACCAACCACAGAGGGATGTAAAGCATCTCTGTAGAAGGACTCAGTGTCAGGAGACTGAGTCTGGAACAGCCTGGAGGTAACTTTCAGGCATGCGTAGATTCAAGGCCAAGCTGGATGCATCTCACAGAGGCATTCTCACCTGATGGGATGTAGAAAGTTGGCCGAAGATGCCTCTCAAGATGAAGAGAAGAGGTTCCTTCCTCCACATGAAATTTATTCCCAGAAAATAGGCTTGTGTCTTCTGGTTCTGTTTTTGATTCTAGAAGAAGTGACCGACTCAGTGCTCTTTAAAGAGATCACTTGCTTGTCAAGATATAGTCTCTCTGCTTTTGGTCTTCTCATCTACCTTCGCAAGTCCTTTATGCCTTCTTACACATCAGAATCAGCGAACAATGAAGATACATCCATCTAAGGTGACATTCTTCTTGCCCTGCAGTCATGTGCAGCTTGGTAAGCGAGTTGTGCTCCTGGCAGGCAGAGACAAGGTCTGAAAAAATCCCCTGGATAGGAGTAAAAAGTGAACCATACCACTGACTATGCTTTCTGAGATCAACACAGTGCTATTTCACTATAATACAGAGAATCTAATTACAGTGAATGAATCAAACCCTCCTGTAAGGTGAAGTTCCCCTCTCCCCAACTGCAGGCACTCTTGAGAAGACATAACAAACTTCAACATTATGTAAAAATTCTTAAAGAAATCTTAAATATAAGGTGAACAACATTGTTCAATTTTCTTCCAGTCCTGCCCTTAGTACAAGTAAATGTGGCAACAGCTTTAACCTGCCCTGGTTTCCCCATGGGAGGAGACCACATGGATCGAGGCTGGCTGTGCATAGGACTGTTCATTTGAGATACAAAATGTTTTATGATATAGACAACTCTGCCACAATTCTGGAGAACTGCTGTAGGTTTTTGCTAAAAACAAAGGATTTATCTCTCTTGCAAAGTTTGTTTTGGCTATCTGAGTGGCTTTCTAATGCTCTATCAAGTACTTCACCTGTTTTCTTGAAAATATATCTGTCTGGTGGTGACTCATCTTGCACAGAATAATTAATTGGCATTTTCAAGTGATGATCAATTTAGAATGATGTGATTAGGATTATTTGCTTAAAACAGTATTTTGCTTATTGACAATGTGTGATTTCTGTCATTGTTTTGATTTGTAGAGGCAGAATGTTCCAAATAAATATAGCTGAAGCTGCCTCTTACAGACAAAAGGAAAAAGAGCTTTATTTTGTTGAAACCATGGGATGGTTTTCATTGAGGCTATGCAATGGGCTTCTAGATATAATTAAACAACATGTGGAATTCACAAACTCACAAAGCTCCTGTCACAAAGCCATTGCCCTAAAATGTGTAGTCTTAAACCTCTTTAATGAAATCCTCAGAGCAACAAGTAACTCCCTCGCCCTACAAGTGGATTATTACAGTCTTCACAGCCTTGTGGAAGTTTTAATTGAAGGGCACTACTTAAAGGGGTGGTGTGGGATGACTCTAAGGTAAGATTGATCAGTACAGGCAGAATTTTATTACAAGTGTCAATTAGATTGAAAAGTGTTATAAAAAAGATCGTTTGCATAGCTTTAGGGGACAAGGAGACACATTATTCTGAAATCTCCTTTGCTGATTGTTTAGTGATTCTCTAAGGGTAACAGGGAGGAAATATTCCCTCCTGCAAGTGGAGATAGTAGCCACTTTCTGACTGGCTTTGATTTAAAGCTCATTAATGAGATATGTGCAGCTAATTAAGAGCAGGGAGAATTTAGCTATATACCACAGTGGAGAAGAGCATTTATCAGAGAGGATTGGACTATTGCCCTATGGAAGTTCAGTGCTGTGCTACCGGGAACAATTCAGTTCCAATGCTGCAGAGAAGGGCAATATAGCAAATAGCTAAAACTGGTTGAAGATATGTTTTTCCCCCTAGAAAAATAAGGTTGCACTGACAATGCATTCTTTTAGTGAAAACCTTCATTTTTATTAATTCAACATAGTAAGGACAAGATCTTTCTTTTCATTTTCACCCTTTTTTACCTCTGGAGGGAAGGGACAAATTAGAAGAGAGAAAGCCTTTGGCTGCTGCAACTACATCTTTTTTGGAACTTGAGATGGATCACATGAGTGTCTACAATAGCATTTTAGTTGGGAGCAGGAGCATCCTACTGAATCAAAGCTTGCTGCAGTCCCCCACTTTCTATACTCCTGTTTCCATCACAAAAATGAAAATGTGATCACAGAAACGATCACAGAAATTTATAGAAATCTAAATGAATTAGATTTCCTTTCAGACTGAAACATGTCTGAAAGACGTACTCCAGACATGCACCTTGCCTGCTCCAGCTGCTAGTTATATCCTTCAGTATATAAACACAGGCATCTGTGTATATTTGTAAGCTTGTTGTTTATATTCCACTAAAGTCAGTGGAAATAGATGACCTAAATATAGTGCCATTTTTGGACATCCTGAGCACCTACCTGGCCTCCAGGACACCTGTCCTGTCAGCTAGTACGTGTCCTGTAGATATCACGTGTGGCTTAAGTTAACTGAAGATGCTGAATCCCACCTGAACACAAGAGTCAGTGGAGCCTCGAGAGCCATTCAGTTCAACTGAAAGTAGATGTGAGACAGGGTTGAGTTGCACATGGGGCTGTAGGAGATACCTCAAGGAATAAAAAATGTCTGCACAGGGCTGGTAGCTCTCACACAGGATTTATAGGAGCCTTCTGCAGCTGTACACCGAGGTGAGATACCCTCAAGGGCTGAAATGAGACAAGATGCCTGTGTTTAGCAATGGTGTCAGCGCAACACACTGTGGAAACCAGGATAACATAGTTTGTCATTTGTTCTGTCACTTCCCACTTCCCTATCATCCAAAATTTTCCTTATTTTGGGAAAGGTAGTGAATTTGTGTTGCCAGGTGGAAATTGTGGGAAAGTGAAATATTCTGGGGAAAGTATTCACAACAAAATATAAACTTCTGCCTACGGGTCCTTTCCTTTCTGTGCCCCTTCCAACAGATGAGTTCCCATCAAGACCCAAATGTATGTTAAGAAAAATTAAGTTTCCCCATATGTGTGACTTTAGAACTCCTCTGTGCAAGGGAAATCTAGGCAAATCACATTCTCCCAGCCTAGAATATGAATATCATCTCCTGGTTGTATTTTTGTCCACAGATTGGGCATAGTGTTTCTTTAGGGGGGTGAGATCACTTTCTTGAGGGAAATTAAAACTAGACATCTATATTAAAATGGTTCCAATATAGCACATATTCATCTATTTATTCGATTTCAAATTTTATTTTATTCATTTTTCATGTGGGAATATTGCAGTTTATTATAAATACATTTATTGTCAGAAGAAAATGTTTTGTTATGAATATTTGCAGTTTCTAAATTATACTTTTGGCTGTTTACATAATCTCATACAGTCATTCCTTTGTCATGTGAACGGAAATGAAAACTTCATTAAAAAATAAATTTAGATGAATTTGAAATAGTCCATTTGATGTTTGTAGGTAGCAGAGTGATATAGTCACAATGTAGACTATTGCTACATACAGGTGTCTCACTTCTGCCATTTCTAGCTAGCAAACTTATAAGTGTTAGAGCAGTTCTTGGTATTCATGTCTCAGTGCATCACTTTGCACCTGGTAAAATTAATTTTTAAACAATTTTCTTTATTAAAATCTCCAGAGTAATTTACCTGTTTCTATAAAACATTTCAACACTTCTTTTGGCTGATGCGTGATGCAATTTTATGTCACCAACAAACATCTCCTCAACACAGATATATTTCTTGCCTAACTCAGATATTAAAATGTTAAATAAGTTTGGTCTCAGAATTCTAGGAAAGCCTGGAAAGATCCCCCTTCTATTCCAACAAAAGTCCTTGTAGCACAATCCTTGAGTTGTCAGTATTTTATCAAATGCATATTTTTTGTTTTCTGTGAAAACTTACTCTTTTGTCATTTTTTTCCCCTAGTAATGGACATAGTACAAAAATAAATAGCTACTCAACAATATTTTCGCCTCTAGCATGCAAGATTTGTTTTGCTTTTCTCTCAAGCATGGCAACTTCTTCAATTTACAAATTAATGGAAAAATATTGTTCTGATGGCACAGCTCATGTAGTTAGCTTGTCAGCTCAGAGTGACTTGCTAGTGGTCAGACTAAGTGTGCAGTTCTGAGAAACTTAGCTATGCATATTCCCTTGCTGTTGGCTTTGATCATTGACTAGAATGTAACATAGGGATCAGTGTTGGATTTTGTGGATGTGGATTTGCATACTTTTTTGTGTGGAAATCAGCTTCAGAACCACAGAATCACGCAGTCATAAAAATGTTGGCTGAAAGATGATCTGGGCCAGCTCCCTGCTGAAGATGGGAATATGGTCAGTGCTGGATTGGGTCAGGTTGCCTGGCCTTTGGTGGATACAATTTCACTTGTATTTGCTTGAGTGCTTTAACGTTCAAGGAAAGCAAAAACAAATGGGTCATGAGAAAGGGTGATGTGGAATTCAGATTTGCATTTGAATGAATATTCGCATATCTCTTTCATAGTATTCCCTTGGGCCATGGAAAGTACAGACATAGATTACTGAGAAGTCTCTAGACTGACTGATTGATATGGTTTGTATTTGCCATGTAAATGTATAATGTTTAATACTGTATCTATACAAATATAATGCTGATTGACAAACTTGCCCAGAAATAGTCATCTCCTAGGAGGAGGGAGTCATTAACATTTTAAAAAGCAAAATCCTAAAGGAAGGCTGTTCAGGCACTGCAAAGGAAGGTGCTACTTTGAAATGTGTGAAGGTATGAGCAGTCAATATTAAGGATTCCTTTTTTTTTTATTGGAACAAATTTCAAGGATTTTTTTTTTTTTTTCCAGTAGGAGAAACACTTGATATGCAAACTAGAAGAATTTAAAAAGGATTGTGGAATAATTAATTTTATGATATATATTGGAACATAAAAACAGAATTGTAAATTGCATATTTAAATTTTTTAAAACGAGAAAATGTACATCATGTTAAAGAAGCCTTTAGCATTCAAGCTCCACAGAGGACTTCTAACGGGGAAGGACACTAGCTCTAAACATAGCCTACTTGCTCACAAGTTTCCAGAGAGCAATTCTCTAAGTCAAACAACATGCTGCTGTTAAGGGGAAAAAAGCTAGGCACAATTGTTAGATAAGCTGGGTTTTTTTGGCCAAGGTAACTTATAGCACATGAGTAAAATACGAGTTGAGATAGTCACCACTTATCGTAGTGCCCTGCCTTGAAGAATGGGAAAGTAGTTTCAATTTTAATGAGCAGTTGTGAAGGAGGATGTTGGTTCAAACAGTGTCAGGGAGAGAATTGCTGATGCCATGAGCAAGAAGTATAATGAGTTTTGTTTTTACCAGCAAAGTTTGCTGCATCCTTCAGTTTCCTTTTCAGTCCCAGTGCATCCTCTTGTCTGAAAGGATTTTGGCACTTGTCTGGATGTCTTCAATCTACTTTGCCTCTTTTGATCCTGTATACCATCCTTTTGCTTTGGCTTTTTGACTTCCTTCAACCTTTGTCTTTTCACTGTCTGTCTTCCCACTCACTGCTTCCTCTCCTGATGGCTAAAATGGGAGACATCTTCTCCCAGGGCATCCCGGACACCATAAATTTTAAAACAATGGAGTTTGTGAACATCTTTCCTGGGTTTTGCTTGTCAAAACAGAGCACAAATCTTATGATGGAGCAAAAGTCTTATGATGAGTGGCTGAGGAAGCTGGGGTTGTTTACCCTGGAGAAAAGGAGACTCAGGTGAGATCTTACTGCTCTTTACAACTACCTGAAAGGAGGCTATAGAAAGGGGAGGACTGGTCTTTTCTCCTGGGTAACAAGTAATAGGGCAAGAAGAAATGGCCCCATATTGCACCAGAGAATATTTAGATTGGATATTAGGAAGAAATTCTTCACTGAAATGGTGGTCAAGCATTGGAACAGGCTGCCCAGGAAGTGGTGGAGTAGCAATCTCGGAAGTGTTCAAACGGTGTGTGGATGCACCATGTAGGGACATGGTTTCATGGCAGACCTGTCAGCGTTAGGTTAATGGTTGGATCCTATGATCTTAGAGGTGCTTTACAACTTTAATGAGTCTATGATTCCATGAAAATGAAAAGATCAGCCCAACAGTTTCGATCAACTGTACAGAATGCTTTCATCTTCCTCAGAATACTGAGGAAGGATGATCAATAACACATCAAAAGCTGTGTTTCATTTAATCTGCCACATGATACACAAACCCATAACTCACTTATCATTTATTGCAGGACTCATAGTTAGCCTTTAAAATTGTTAACTTTGTGAGACCGCATAAGAGAGACATGGAGCTCCAGCAGAGGCACAAAGTTGGTCAAAGGACTGGAGCATCTCTTTTAAGAAGAAAGGCTGAGGAAACTGCCTCAAGAAGGGATGACTGAGAGGGGACCTCATCAATTTGTACAAGTATCTGAAGAGAAGGTGCAAAGAGGATGGAGCCAAGCTCTTCTCGTGGTGCCAAGCAACAGGACAAGGGGCAACAGGGAGAAATTGATGCACAGGAAGTTCCACCTGAATGTGAGGATGAGCTTCTTTACCGTGCAGGTGAACGTGCTCTGGATGACATTGCCCAGAGAGGTTGTGGAGTCTCCCTCCTTGGAGATATTCAAGAACTGTCTGGACACAATCCTGTGCCATGGTCTCTAGGATGGCCATCCTTGAGCAGAGAGGTTGGACCAGATGTCCCACTGTGGTCCCTTACAACCTTTCTCATTCTGTGGTTCTGTGATAAGTCAGTTCCTTGCTTTGCTGTGGCACATCTGAAACAGAACACGAATGCTGTGGAACAGGCCTGCAACACTTGATGCCTGCAAGATCCACTTCCTTTCCAAAAGCAGGAAATGGTCCTGTGAGCCTCCCACACTAGTTCTCTGCAGGGTGGCCAGCAGCAGGTAAAACATGGCATCAAAGGTCACATAGGGCATGTTTGAAGGCAAGCTGCCATATTAGTAGTTTGATAAAAACTAAAAGTTGTTTTGAAATGCACCAACCCAGGAAAATAAAAATTCAATGTCTAGAAGGCAACTTCACCCCTTTTTCTTCATAGAAACAGCACTACTATTTTTCTGTAACACTACTTCATTACATACATACATACATACAACATTACTTCTCCTTCATTTTCAGTGTAATCCATGTGTTGACTTGTAGATAGGATTGATAATTCTGCTTCTCAGTCAATACACTTCCTAAAAATTTCAGCCTTCTTGCCAGGAAATCACTGAAGGCGCAGTTTTGCTTCCTGATTTTTCTGGTAGGCACAGTTTCCAGAGCCATTGCTCTTTTTCCCCACTTGCCATGAGTTATTGCCTATGCAGAAATACTTGTTCAGCTTTGTGCAGCTATCACCTAAAATTGGTCACTGTAGTAATCCCATGTTTTACAATCCTTCCAAAACGGTAGGGGAAGATGCCAAAGCTGATTTCTCAGCACTGGTGACTATCACATTTATTCAAAACCCATTCATTCATTATTATTTGATACTTGCAATATTCTAGGCCTAATGCCAAGAGGAGATCTTGCCAGCTGCTTGCTGATTCCAGACTCTCATGAATACTTACTATAAAGTTTCCTTTTCCACTCTTGCTTAATCCTTCAGCATCTCCCTTTATCTGCCCTTCCCCTTATCCTCTCATCTGCTTTTAATATATAGACACTGACTCTCCTTGAATTTCAGGTCCTCCAATTTACACTCTTTGGCAAATTATGCAAGGCTGGCACAGGGAAAAAGCAAGCAAAATGATTTCCTGTAGGCAAGGCTGAACTTGCAAAGGAGACTGAAACTTCTTTTTCCTCCAGGATATTGGTCCTTGGTAGCTGACAGCCCTAATCATATCTTACATATGGCAGACTTTTTTAAGAGTGGCATTTATTGTTATAGGTAGAGCAATTTAAAAGGATGCAAATCAGTGAAATATCCCACTGGTTTAAGACAGACAGAGCTCCCCAGAGATTTCTGGGCAGGAACACATTCTCCAAAGACCAATTTGTGCCTTACTCTAAGTCCACTGGAGAACGCTGGAATCCTTCAATAAGCGTGGGATCAGTTATGACAGAGGACAAGCCTTTACTTCACTTGGTCTATCTTCTCTATTTATAAATACAATTTCAGATACAGTGGGGTAGCTTTGCAGTGTTTGATAACTTATTGCAAACACAGGTATTTTAAATCTGTGGGTGAAAAGTATTAATCTCATACCAGCTAATCTTGTTTATTGTGATACAAAATTACAGAAAGTAAAAAGAAGTAAGAAATTAAGTTGAGGTTTATTCTGCAATAATGAACTTCTTAGAGACAGAAGTTCTTTTAGGATGTATTTGCTTCAAGAAGCTTAGTATAGCAGGTCTAATCCTGTTTAAAGAGAACTACACACACAGATATATCCAATATATTTTAAATACAAAATGAATACCAATTGAAATACAAAATCTATTGCTTCTTCCTTGCAATTTCAGTCACTCATGTAATTGAATCTCAAAGTCTGTATTTGTAAGAGTATTGTGGGTTTTGTCTCAGTCCCTCTTCCAGAGCACTGGTATTGTAGATGTTTTGAAATCAAAAAATCTTAATAGATTTTGATGGCATCAGTAGATATCACTGAATTTTGCAGAAAAAAAATAATTTTTACCTTATTTAAGTGAGCTCTCAATGAGTTTCATGTTATGAGCAGAATACACATTTGTTTGTATTCCAGAATCATCACATTTTGCAAGGTTGAAAAGTGCTTAACAAATAATTTTAATTATTTTTTAAAGAACAAGTTGATTTTGCATTTTTGCTTGCTGCCTTAGAATATTGTGCTCATGTCTATGAGGCAGATATTCTCACAGCTCTTCCCTAATAAGGTAAAGTTGTATAAAACATGCATTTGAGATTTTGTAATTAAGTACTCAATTTGAGCACACTTACAAGTGCCAGAGGTAATGATTCTTTGAAGTTTATCGTTCATAGTAATCTTTTCATACTACAAAGAAGGCAAGTAATACTGTGACCAAACAAAATTAGAACCATAAATCAGATTAGTGCCTTGCTTAGTTTTTCACCAAACAACCAGTTCAATAAATCACTCTGCATGGTCTATACATTATGCTTACTGATTTTCCTGTATCCACATCAGCACAAGTGTGCCACAGTTATTTGATATAGGCAAAGTGAGTTAATGGGTATTTTTAAAAGAAAAAAAAGATAAGAGAGAGACTATTTTTACTATTTTAAAAGCATTGCTGCTTTCAGATGATAATGGGTTGGAGAATACGAACTGTCTGTAGTGGGGCAGCAGGAGCACTCAGTAAATCTCTGTACTTTCATGCTCCTACAGATATGGTCAGTGACTGGCTGCTACCCTAAGGGACAGGGCCATCTTCACCTATCTGTGAAGGTTAAACTGTGTGATTCCTTTAGGTACACCTGGAAAGAAACATCTATATATTCCTTTGGAGCTTTTTATATGTGGTATGTTCCTATTAATCTCTGGTTCCACTGCTAGAGCTGGTCCATGACTGTACTCCTCCTCTTCCATTTTTTAGTCTTTCACAAATGATTAGCATGCTTGCATTTCCCCTATCCTTGCAACACAGCCCTGCATAAAATCCTGCATGTTTCATCTCGTACTTTTTCCAAAATGGAATGTATCTATGCATGCGTTTTCCTGGTATGGTCTAGAGACAGCAGGAGTGTGTATCAGCCTGACCCACAATGCTCAATGCAAGAGAGAGGTTAGGTACTATTGGAAATGTTGCTGCAGTCAAAAACAAAGAAGATCCTTTTTCTATTCTCCCTGATTCTAACAGGGAACAAACTGCAAAGACCTCAGATTCGACTGGTAATAAGGACAGTTGATAAATGACTATCTTTCAACCATCCCAAGGTAATAATAATGGATAAACAAATGAATAAAGAAATAAGAATTGGTCCTTGATGAATTGTTGATTAGATGCCTTGTCTCCTGACTCTATTTCTATGCTTTTTATGTTATCTTGTTGGCATCTCTAAATAGTTAGAAACAATGGTAGACAACCAAGGTACAGACTGAAATGATGAATACCTCGGTGTTGTAAATTAACATTCCTGCCTTTTGAAGCTGAGACATTAAAACTGCTTAGCATGAATATTTTTTTATTTATAACCACTGATTTATATGTGGGTATTTTCTGAAACTAAAAATATTCTTGTGAGCAGTGATTGTGACATGACTTTTGTTGGAAAGGTACCAAGGTGGATCTTGAGACTATATGGTAACTTAGCACTTGTAAGCTAACTTGTTAATGTTACGAGCTATAACTCACTACTGCCTATCAATTTACCACTCATGACAGTGGTAAATTGTTTATCTAGATCACAGGAGATCCTTAATCTGCATTTGTCAAAGCAGGGACCTACATGCTGATTTTGCATGTCTTGGCTTAAGGTCTTTGGATTACAGAGGACATTTTGTCTCACGTGTTTTCACAAATGTTTGTGAACAGATCTAATTTTCATACTGTATAAATTTTTTAAACATTTAATTCTAGAAGTGCTTCACAACATTCAGCTTGTGTTTCCTGTTAGCTTTATCTGGAAAGTGTCTCAAGAAAGAGATGTTATAGACACTGTGAAAAAATGGAGCATATTCTCCTCTCTAATATGCATTTTGACTTATAGAAGATATTTATAACCAGAGATTAGAGTATCAAACAGCCTGAACACCATTTATAAAATGCTTTTTGTTAACTACATTACTTTTATAACTAAGACTTTTTATTAACTAGTTAGTTGTCTTCTCGTTGTTTTACAAAGAGAAGTCACTCACTCTTGGTTTGACCCTGTCTGGAAATAGAAGCCAAGACTGTGAAAGAGCTGAGCTGTGTTTCATAGTGGGTCTTCTTGTGTTACACTGAGTACGCTAAATCTTGGCATTACGGATAACTATTTTTTTAACTTTGGACTTTGGAGAGCCCAGAGTGGAGCCTGAAGAGATTCTTCTGTCTCACAGCAGTCTCCCATAAACTAATTTCTTAAAGGCTACATGATCCCAGTCAACAGCTGTCCTGTGATATTCTTTGTTAAAGTGGAAGAGCTGAACCTATCAACACTCATCACTTGTATTACATTATTTTAACCTTTTTAGTATAACCCATAATATAAATGTTTATTTATAAGACTCCTTGTTGGTGCTTACTTGGGGAACATGGATTTGTTGACATATACTGATTAATGCAAACTAATTTTTACAGTTCTTTTGTTCCTTCATGACCAGAAGGTAACTCAGTCATTTGAGATTTGAAATTAATCATTTCTAATGAGACTTTGATCACTGTGACCTCTTCAGGAGAAAAATTTGCTGCCTTCAGACTTTAGGTCTGTGTCCCCAAATCACTTCTGTGACTGAGATGTTTGGCACAATGCTGCTCCATACAAAACCAATCAAGTTCGTTTGCCAGGGTGTCAATCTGACTCCTTTCTCTAGGGTTAGATTTTTTCTTTAAAAATCAGATGTTTATAGGCAGTTTGCTTTTTAATATAGTATGGTATTTAACACTGAGAGCCCCAAAATACACGAGCTATGAGAATGAACAAATCACAAAGATACAGTGTAGCAAATTCTTACTGACATTGTCTATTCCTGATAGTATGATAATATACTAGGTGGGTTGGGCATAAAACTGAATGAATATGGAAAGGATTCTTTATCCTTATTTTCATTTTTTCATCTATTTGTATAAGGCAAATGACTACCAATTATACATTCCTGAGGAAAAGAATGTATATATATGAATATTGTTAGTGAAATAATTTTAAAAACAAGAGATCTTGTTGTCTAATATTGCCTAGATTCTTAGGTACTTGACTTTTTATCTCTCAGTCAGTCAACATGAGCCAAAAGTGGCCTAAAGGCTTAGATGTTCCAGTGGTTACTCCAGCACAATCTAATCTGTGACCTCTATCCCTTTGGTTTTTATAATGTCCTTATAAAAACATAATACATTTAAGTATGCTTAAAGTGCTACTGGCTATAATTAAAGTTCTGTCAGCCTCTCCATTATAAATCCCTCTTTTCAAGGTTTAATATCTCAGCGGTTTCAATTCCCACTGGGCTAAACTTGATACAGAAGCTGTCAGCATGAATGCAAATCCCTCCTACCTTCAAAAATATTTTCAATTCATAAAGTTGCTGGTTTTTATTGTTACAGTCCTACAGACTGCAAGTGTTTCTGATTAGAGCCCCTCCCAAAGTCTCTCATGCTGCCCTGTCTCATCTTACACAAATCAAGACAGAAATGTGTCCTAACTTTGAAATGCACAAACAGACTGATGAAGTTTCCTTTTTCCTTGTTTTAGGCTATAGGTTGAGTACAGCTTCTACCCATGTTGAAAACTGCTGACTTTGGGTTAGATCCCCAGACTCCTCCAGACCACATCTGCTAGGATGTGGAAAGCAAAGTTAATCACCTTGTCTGTAAAGCAGTGTAACACACATCTACCTTTCCCATCTTTATTTCTAAATATTCGACTGCATTTGCTAAACCTTTGACTAAAGGGAAATAGGGGGCTCTTGAAGAAATTAGCAGATACCCTCTTTAATGAATTCCTCACTCTGGGGATAAGTCTAGAGCTGTTCAGCACCACCCTGCCATACCATCTTTGACATTATATTGTAAACTGTATTTATAGACAAGAATAACAATTCTTGATCTTCAGTATCTTTGAAGCTGTAGTGCCTCATGCAGAGTGCCTTGAAACTGGCCTAAACCAGAAATAAAACAAT
Source organism: Monarcha castaneiventris obscurior (assembly GCA_026261815.1). NCBI lineage: Eukaryota > Metazoa > Chordata > Aves > Passeriformes > Monarchidae > Monarcha > Monarcha castaneiventris. The sequence continues at coordinate 1,441,106 of JAMPIT010000566.1, read as the reverse complement.
TGTCAACAGTTTGATGATATTTTAATGTTACTGATGTCCGCTTGTCAAGTCATTGTGGAATATTACACAAAGAAAGCATTGGTGTTTCCTGATTTCTTGAAAATGAAACATGTTCATTGTCTTTTAGGTTTGAACTCCTTCACAGACTCTCAAACAATTGATGCTGTAATCAAAAAAAAATGTGTCATAATTTTTTGTTCTCTTCCATTTGGGTCCATGAATATTACATTCCTGGACAGCAAATGTACTTCAGCTTCTCTCCTCTTCTACTCCAGGCTTGTGACTAGAGTACATTTCTGGAAGTGGAGGTGATTTATGGGACTAAAGACCTCAGAAATAGAAGGACTTTGGTCATCTCATTCTGAGTGACTGCTCAGATTTTGTGCTGTTGGAAGAAAGGACCACTTAGCTGTCATTGTGGAGGAGATCATGGTTTGGAGCTCAGTTTCACAACCAAATCTCTCTCACTGAATCTGCAGTACACTTATCACATACACAGATTTTGAAAGAGTATTTTTCTCTGGTGTCTGATTGGCTTCCCTTGGCATGCCAGCTCTGCTGCTCTGAACCCCATTCTAGGCACTGTGCCCAGAGACACACCAATGAACAAGGATTCATGGCTATCTAGGTAAAGTTAAATTTTAGAATTGTAAAAGAAAGAAAAATACCCTTTTTGAGTGTATATATATATGTACTTGTGAATGCACCTTGATATACACTTACACACCTATACACATGTACTTTGGAGTATATATTGCCTTAGAGTTCATGCTCTGGCAGATTTGGAAAGGGAAAACAGTCAAAATAACTGAAATGTTATCATGTTTCTCTTTTATGGCTATCTTAGATCTAATAAGGACCTGCAACTTTGACTAAAATCATAGACTAAAATGAAAAGACTACTTGTTTGCAAAAGAACCCCTAAATTTTCTTGCACTTCAGCCCTTTTTATCCATTACAATTCACTGGCCAAAGTCAAGTCCATAGTGCATTGTAGTAAAAATTATATCTTTGAAAAAGAATTGGATATTCTGTTAGAAGCCAAAGATACCTGACATTCCTGAATAAGAACTTGAACTAGGCTCATATGTGGAGCCCAAATTAGTTGGGGAGTAGCACTGGCAAGAGAAAAAGATGCAAGAGATGAAAAGGCATGCACCATAAAATAGTAAGGAGTGAAAATGAGTCAGAGAGACGGTCATGCCAGTTAGAAGTAATGCTTGTTAAATCTCAAATAAAATATGCAATCAAGAAAAGTTCAGCGTCCTACTTTTGTGAAAGAAAAGTTGAATGCAAAGTGTTGCTTTTGGTGTAGTACAGCCCAGTGCCAGAATACATAGGCATATCGTCTGCTCAGAAGCCTACAGCTGTTGTGCTTTTCACTTTGGTTCACTTGAGTTCCTTTGTCATTCAGGTGCATTGCCTTATTGAACTAAATCCCCATGTATTTGGAAGTCACTAAAAAGAGGCTACATTTGTAGGCATTCTAACTGTGCTTGTTATTGTTTGTGACTTGAAGTGGGTTCATAAGATGGTGTAATAAAATATTAATGAAAATGCATTGGAAATGTGTTAAAGCAACCATTTCTGAAATATCTAAAAAGAGAGCTTTTTTTGGAGGGGAAGGAAGCAATTTAGTTTCAGTTTTTAAATATATTTATATACATATAAATATAAACATAAACTCATACAAACAAATGCACACCCTTCTAAACAATGATACTTTTAAATGCATCCTCAGAAATCCAGCTGCAATCATAGATATTTGTTAAAAACTATATAATTTTATTTGATGGATAGATTAACTTTCTGATGTGCAAATAATTTAATAATCATCATAATAGTGGGAGGAATGTACTACACCAAACACATTGGATTTTTGTAAATCTCTTTCATATTGGCAAGATCTAACAAAGATGCATGCTCCTATTATAGGATTTACACAATGCTAAATATTTTTAGATTGATTTCAGCAGAAGTACTCAGAGACAATTCTTGCAAGAGTCTCAAGAGGATCTAGTTTAGCAGTAATTTTATACAAGTGAAAAAATACAAGATATGTAATAGAATTTGAACATTTAATCTGTTTGCCTTTTAACCTTTGTGAAATGGTAGACCTTGCCTTTTCAGTGTAATAAATGATTTGAAGAAATGTAAATCTAAGGTAAATCTAATATTGTTTTCTTATAACAATTGATTCTGCTTTAGTAATTTTGAATCCTTCTCATACAAATGGTGGAAAGAGGAACAACATGAAGGAAATGATCAAATAATTGTGCACAGATTATTGTTGCAACTAGTTTTCCTGTTACTTGCAAATATAAGTGTGTTAAACTAGAATAATGCACATCAAAGTGACCCAGAGCTCAGCTCTATCCAGCCTTTTTACTTCAGCAAAGATCTAAACATTTGTCTCTTATGACATAAAATACACAGTAAGACAAGGACATGCCAGCTCATACAAAACCTAGCAGGAGAAGTTCTCTTTTATTTTATGAGGCTTTTGTATTTGAAGCAAAGTAGCTGGTAGCCAGTAAACGTTATATTTCTCCCATGCTGTCTTTTCTCATATCTGTATTTTCACAGTGCAATCTTCATTTACTGGAAAATACAACAGAAATTATTTTTCAGGGAGCATGCAATGAGGCTAAGAATTTAATTTTTGAGCTTGGATCCAAACTCAAATGTGTTCCCCAATTCACCTCTTATCCACATTAATAAATGTCTTTGCCAAGGCTATGTAATGCCCATCTGGGCTCTTGGCCCTCCTGTGGGCAGAGAAAAGCTGGAGTAAAGTCATGACTGTTAACTTTATTCTTTCTGTAGCATAACTAGATCAATGTGAAGTCAAGGGCTCTGGTTTTTTTTAAGAAATAAGAAAAAGAATAAAGTGTTTAATTCTCCTGTTTCAGCTCTCTTTGGGCTGTTGGGGACAGATGAATTAACTTGCAATAGCTGAGAAAATAAAGTTACCAACTGAGATAAAATCTGTTTGCTCAAAGCTCTTCACTGAGCTGTGGCTTTTCTGTGGGCACATATGGTCACTCTACAAGGACATCTATGTACCTTATCCCCTTTAGTCCTTTGGTATTTGTAGTTTATACATGCCTGAAGAGGCTCTAATACTATAAGGCTTCTTTAAGTAAAACCAGTCACATTAGGGCATGAGCTTACATGCTCTGTATAGAAATTTATGGTGATTAGGATTTATCTAGTGAAGACAGCTTGTAGGACTGTGTTTCTAATATTTCATTTCTGCTGGTCCTGTGCAGTGTGGGAAGCTCGAAAGCTACTTGATTCCCAAATAAGCTGAAAATGGTGCTCTTAAACCTTACAGCTGTTCATGGTTTCCATGCAATCATTTACATTGTGCTTATCTCCATGACAGCACAGTGCCTTACCAGTATGTGTGTCCAGAACATCATTGGGATCATAATTCTGGATCAGATGTTTAGTAGTTACCAAGGCTTTTGAGATTTTTTGTATAAGACAAGGTAAGAGATAATAAACTGAGAAGATGTTTTTCTTTATAGATCCTCGGAAGGCAATTTGGTTTTTCAAATGACATTTATGATAACAAAAAAGGACATGATGAATTTTAGCACTGTTACTAGCAACAATAAACAATTTTTGTTGTTCTAACTCCATGATGGAAAAGAATCAGCCAACTTGTTTTGTTTGCCCTCAGGTCATGGTAAAGTGTTGTAAGGCTCACAATATAAAACCGGCAATGAATAAGCAACGGAGTAGTTTATTTTGTGTTTCTAGAAATTAAAAGTGGTTTATTTTCACCAGCCTAGTTTTTACCCTCCATTTATTCACTTAAATTACTCTCTGACAGAGAGTGCTTCATAGCTTCCTAGATGTGGCCGCATTTTTCTGAGAGACTATAGAAAACTGCATCTGCACTTTTTAATGTAAACTGCCGTGAAGCATAAGGTTTGGCTCACTAATGAAACTGCTCACAGTTTGCTAAGACATAAAGAGGCAAAAAGCACAAGGAAAAACAAACTTGTCTGGAGACAGACTCTGCGCCTGGATTAAAAAAAGGAGTAATAAAAGAGTAAGAGCATGTTTTAAAGATAAAACAAAGGAAAAAGCATAAAAATTCAGAGGAAAAAATAAGGTGTAAGTTATCAGACAAAAGAGAAGGGCTCAATTCATTTTTTAAAACAAGTAAACACTTTACAGATTGGAATCAGCTTTCATCACACAAAATTTTTCTCAAAACAAAAGATATTTTTCCTTAACCAAAAGACAGACTGCTCCATGTGAGGGTTACCTCTCATGATACTGCTGGATTCCAGAGTGCAACAGGAACAAGGATCTTATGTAAAACTACACAGATATAATTAAATAAGACCCTATTTACAAATTTGCCTTTCAGTTAGGAAAATCACACTGGCATTCTTTGGTCACCATGATTGTACAATTCTACATTGCATTTTGCAACAAAATAATTAAAAAATACAGTAGTAAAACATGTCAGATTTCTTGGGTTTTTTGTAAAATATTTTTCATCTCCTTTTGAGTCTATATTAAATGTTTAAGATCCATTGTACATGGTCTGAAAATTAGGAAAAATATTTTGTTGGCATAAAATTCCTTATTCTCTGAAAATCACAACAATAATGAGAGATATGGTGCCTTGAATACTAATTCTTCATCGTGTCCTTCTGCCTAGCCTTGGTGTAGTACCTGAACTCTCCAGTTCCATTCTCTCTAGACCCACAGATCTTCCTCAGAGGAAGCAACAGTAGATAGAAGGATTCTGGCATTCTTTTTTTTTACTATGCTACAATTTTGAGAGTATGAACAAAAAAGCAAATTATCACAGTGTTACAAATGCATTTATGACACCTCCACTTTTCCATGGTGCACAGGTTATGTACATTCCATCATGGACGAGGTGCTACACCTGTAGCTCACTAAGTTGTGCTTACTGTAGAGAGAAGCTAAAAACACAAAAAGTTACCATGAAGTAGCTGGTGCATTGACAAGCATTTGCATCCTACCATTTCTAAGTGGGTGTAAGCACTTACAATGGAGGCATCTCTGCCATTGCTCCTTTGAAAGGGACTAACCAAAGATCTAGGGTCTTTCAGGTTGCTCTTGTAAGAGAGTTATTAATCTTAGGGTCTCGTTTGTCTTTAGTGTAATTCTATTCATTCCATTTTTGAAGTGGAAAGAAACAGCAAACCCCAGCTCAGAACTTTAAATTTATTTTAGTTAGCAACCTGAAAATTTTTTCTCCGTAGGCTTCTATTTCTAGGGCTTCCCCCAACTCCCTCTGGACCCATGCTCTGTTTCAGCACCTGAATCAAGCTCTTTCATGTATGTTTCAACATGTGACTCCCAGCACAATTTCACACATCAAGAGATTGAATTCTTGAGCAGACCTGGTGAAAATGGAGTATGGGCAGGGGAGAGAGAGGAAAATAATCAGTGACATGAATCTGTCTCTAGCAGCTATGTTCAAGGAAGATGGGTCTTCATGATGCCAGAATGTTGGGGTGAGAGCAGGTCAATAGAGAGGCCAGCAGCTCCTTTAGTCCCAGACTAAAGAGATGTGCAGATGTCCTCCTGATGTAAAAGCAAGCATAATCACTGCCATGGGGACTCTGCAGCAGCAGGAGGTGTTAGCCATGGACTAGTGAGGCACCACTTCAGCTCCTTTGGATTCCAGGTGTATAAGTCTGTGCGAGGGAGGGAGGGCAGAACTTCCTTCACTTTTGCTGGTGGTTCGAAAAGCCACTGTGCAGACCTAGGGAGAATTGGATTTTGCATTTAAAAAACAGGGAAGGAATTATGAGTTTTAGCATACTTCTGACTATTCTGTTCAAAATGAGTTAATTAAACTCCAGAGATGAGGAAGACCCTATTGAAATGTTGGGAACATTGACCTTTTCCTTTGACTGTCACCTTATTTAAATAATTCCAGGTTTAATTAACTGACTTGGAATGAATTGATAAAGCGTTACTGTCACTTATAATTTCTCCTCTTTGAAATGCAACAGTTCTGTACAATTATTGTAGCCTCTTATAGTCACCATAATTATTAAAGTGAATAGTTTTAAAAGTTGCATTTTTACTTTTGAATGTCTAGTAATTGGCTTATAAATACTGCTGGCAACATTTAATAGGGTAAATAATACTTAACGTATGCATAAACACGTATACCTGCAATATATAACTTTTATCTAGATCAGTCATTCTTAAAATTTAGAATATTTTGTTGAAATTGCACATAAATATACAGAAGAGATGTTGGCATTTTGGAATTTTAGTAACACTTCATAAAGATGAGAAGTCCCAGCTTCTCCATCTAGGTATGAATCTAGGTATGAATCCTAGTTTGAGATCCTGTGAGTTGAGAAATGCCTTCAAAATACTTAAGAACATGATTCAGATATGTTGATCAAGATAGTCCATGGGCTGAAGTTACAACTTTATCCAAAAAACCAAATTTTTTCTTTTTAACTTTCTCATTTTAATACACTCACAATAATCTTTAGCTGGTAAGACAAGGAATGACAAAGAAAAAGTCATTACTCCTGGAGAAGTGGAGGAATATCTTTCCAGAACCCGTGAATGATGCAGCCTTGGGGTATTGCGCACTGAGACTGACACAGTTCTGCTGGCAAACACCTCTAGAGTAGTAGCAGCAGCACAACTGCCCTTATTCCAGTTTGATGTAGTTCACTTTCCTAATGCAAGACTGAAAAGTGCTGTTAAGCTGGTTTCACTGGCATAAACAATATTCACAGGCCAACTGTTCCCAGGCTGGGATCCTGGTACTGCACGCTGCCAAAGCAATCGAAATGCAGGCTTGGCCTAAGGTACCAAACTAAGTCATCATTAAGTCATATGCTACTGAAATCCACACTACAAACTCTGTAGCCTTTTTCTGAATCTCTGAGGTCAAGCAGTATATTGATTTTGTGGGTCATAGATAAGACCATTGCAAAAGATGTATCCAGAACCAAGACGTGAAAAGGATCCAAAATATGTAACCACTCTTAAAGCTGGATGGACCATCCAGGGTGAGATCCTGTGGCCTTATGTGAAAAGGGATGGCACACATCTCTTCCCATACTTATGGTAGACATACTATTGGGATGTAGTACTTACACTACTGGGATGTCAGCTCAGGGGGATTGAAGCTAACAAACATGCTTTTTATGCATATGCAAGAAATTTAAGGAAAGCCACATCCAAATGTGTCAAAACTATTGCATTTTTACTGAGTACACTGCCAGTGCAGTGCCATGACCTGGGCTCTTTTGGTGCACATTCCGTAAAAAGTGGTCTAAATATACTTCTGTGATTTGTCTATGCTGATGAAAAAAAACCAAAAACAAACAAAAACAAACCAAAAAGAAGAGAACCTCTTCCCAGCCCTAGAGCCAAGTGGCATGAGCTGGACATCTGCCATAATGCTGAGAGCTAGATGTTAGAACTGAAGGTCACTCACATAGCTCAAGATAGCACCCTCTAGAGCTATATATATATATATATTGCTATGTCCACATTACACCAGCATGAGTTTTCCCTTGACTTTACATGCTGCCCCTTGGGCCATGAACCAGAATATTTTGTTTAGGTCTTGATTCCCTAAGATAAACTAATTAATAGATAAACTAATTAATAGATAAACTAATTAATAGATAAACTATTTCCCAAATTGTGGTTAGAAGAGAAGTAGTTTGAGTAGCTGAAAATGTTTATGTGAGGAAGACGATTAAACTAGACAATTACTGGGTGGTGACACTTAAGCTGTGTGGTCAGCTAGACCAGAGTGCCCCCATCCTTCTGTTCCTGAGGCCTCTTTTATTTAGCTGTATTGGCAAAGCTTATCAGCACAGTAGCCAAGATTTCCAAAACAAAATGAACAATACTCCTCACTTTCTCTCACTCTCTTGCTCTCTTTGAATACACATACGTGACAGTGTGTGTGTACATATATACAGCTGTTGGCTGCTATTTGTAAGGAATGCCATCTATGTGCATGCTACTGTGTATGTAAGTGTTGATGAATATGCATGCACACGTGTGTAATTTGCTAGATTACTTTCAACTGTCAAATAAAGGTGCTTGTGTTTATTATTCATGACTCAGAAAGGCAAAGAAATAGCCTAAGGAAGAGCAAAGAGAAATGCAGAGCTTACAGAAAGCACATCTCAATCTTGTAGATGGGGATTTCAAAACATACTACTTGCTTTATAGTATATCCATATCATGAACCATCAATTACAATAGTCAGGAAAGTGATACTGCAGCTTAATGACATAGCACATTATTATCTGACCTAAAGAGCTGTGAGACATAACCTCCATCAAACCTGCTATTATTATCACTTTGTACTTTCTGATCATGTGGAATGGATTCTCTGTCTCCTTGTATATCTTGAAGGGATTAGTTTGTAATTTTCTGGTGTCATTTGCTGTACCTCATCATGTGCCTCATGAAAGAAAACAGAAAACCAACTTCATTAAACAGTAAATAAAATCCAGGATGAAGACAAAACATCTAGGATGGATGCTGGTAATCAGCTTCTTGGTGCAAATTAGTGTTTTGAAGGAATGCCTTAATGGTTATGTTTTGGGTTGTTGGGGTTTTTTTCCCTTTCTCTGTAATATCTTTCTGGATGTGAATATTGATGAGGTTTGAGGTTATTAGAACTTCCATTCTGCATCTTTGGGCAGTGCTGCAAATAATAATATTATTAATTTTTTTCCTGCTGTGCTTACCATCTTTGTTTGCAACACATCACAGAATGTCTTTATGTACAATACAAATTAAGTGCTGATCATGACAGGAATTTTTAACTATTAAAATGGGATTTAGTTGCCTAAATATAGGTGTTCAATGACATAATTTGTACACAGGGTAGGGTATCTTCCTTGACCTCCACACACTACTTGTATGGGTCCTGTCTAAAATGTGAGAAGTAAAGATTCATCTCCAATGCAACGTTGTACAATGTTAATGTAAGCTCCTACTGACTTGGAACAAAAGGAGCTATTCTGGACAGTGAGATCAGCTTCCTCACTGAAGTCTGAATTCAAAGAGGAGACCCCCTGGCTATAGTTTCATTTCAAAGTCCACCTGAGCTGTCCAGAACCATGGGAGATCAGTTGCAATATAAGTTGACAGTGAAACTGCACAGGTTAATTGTGAATGGGCACCAAGACTAAGGAAGACTGGAGTAAATTCTGCTGTGAAAACACATTCATGACTGGCCAGTGCTGTGTCCTTTTCAGGAGAATATTTATTCCCATGTCCTTGACTACTGAGTCAAATCTCCTCATCTGTTCTGTCTATTCCCTCTGGCCCAAAGAAAGTAAGATGTTTCTGCATTTTCAGCTTTCTTTTATGAATGTGTCTTCCTTGGTACGAACCAGTGTTCAAAGGCATGGCATCAGGTAAAAGGCTGCAGGAAAGCAGTCTTTTGTACCTGGAGCAGTTACAATGCTGTTAGAGCTGTATGAAACTTTGTTTCTTGAGCTTGACAGAAAAAAATGAGGACTTTAAAATGTATTTTTGGGTCTGTACTATATCAAGTTTATATATGTTCCATTTTTTTGTGGCCAGAGGAAGTTCTCTGCTGCAGTATTTTTCCTCAAACTAAAATAGTCCCTGCCTGTCTAAATAAAGGGACAGAGTAATTTTAAGGAAGATCTTCACTCTCAGTTGCTTCTTGGACAGAAACGGTACTGCCAGAAGAAGATGAGATTCCCAATGGGCTCCTGGTGACCTGGCCTCATTAGCAGAGTTGTAAAATACTGTAGTGGGGGAAAAGAGTCTTTCCTGCAGAGGCAGTTCTGTTCTGATGGCTAATTAGTCATTCACCAGGGAGGAGCTGAGGCACCCAGCCTTCCTCACAGACACCCCAAGAATTCATCTGACAGGATCATTCTTATTCTTTCGGATCTCTCAGTCAAACTGTTGGAGAACAGGTTGAGTACATACTCCCTCTGCAAAACTATTTTGCTGGGTTTTGACTCATCATTTTAAAAGGATGTGAATGATATTTTTACATTCCTCAACCAGTACATAGCTAGCAGATTCCCTAGACTATAAAAAGAAGTAATTTTAACTTTCATTTCACTGCACTAGTAGATAATTATGATGATGATGATGATGATGATGGTGACAATTTTACTATAATACTACTATTAATGTAATTATTACTATTATTTATATTTATACCAACTGGATTCTATTTCAGGAGAAAGCACTTGCAGAATAGTGTAAGGTCAAAAGATTTCCAGGGAACTTTAATACTGCTGTATAATTCTTCCCCATTTTGTGACCTTCCTTTTCCAATTCTTTATGAAAGAACTATCAGTACTTGCTGTGCTCATGTTGGCGGCTTGTTTATGTAAGCCATAACTTCTATAGAAGTCTCTGAATAGCCTTATATACTTTTAATATGTCTGGTCTTTAACCAAAAGTCCTTTTTTTATTGTGATCTCTGTACTCCTGTTCAAGCTGAGCAGCATGACCATCAAGATTTTCCTCTTGGACAACTCGTACTCCACTTGTACTCCACAGGAACTTGAGTGACTGCTTTGTGTTCTGTCAGGAAGAGGTATTTTTCCACAGTGATTTGGCTCTGGAATGCACTGGGTCACACAGCAGTGTCTGTGTGTGTGCATTAGGCAGTGCACAGAACTAGTTAAAGTGGATGACTCTGCGGGGCTTCGTAGATCAATTGCCATTTTCATTTGGGACAGCACTTGAAATCCTAATGAGAACAACAACACTTGTAATTAGGAGTCTACAAAATCCTCTAAAATAATCACTTAAATTTAAAATGTAAATGTGGCTGTAATTAATTAGTCTATTTAGAATAAAGCTTTCTAATTAACAAATGTAAATTGGGAATTTTTTGTAGATTTCATAAGGATAAAAGTGTTTCTCATGGGAACTGAAAGGAGATGTGCTTCCGTCTGAATGCATATTAAACCCTGGTGGCTCACACCTCTGCACAAGCCTGTGGCAGTAAGAGGGACTGTCTGTGATGGGGTCATATTAACACCTGAGCCATAGAGATTTTCTTAAGACCCGTAATACAAAACATTACTTTTTTGAATAGGAATGTTTTAAACTAAGGGTTATGTTTTTCAAATAGAAAAACTGAATTCTAATCTGTAAGGAGGACTGACCACCACTTCTCTACTGAACCAGTGATTGACTATGGAAGTAAAAAAAAAAATCATCAGGAAATTTAAACTTCTATAATCTGATTTCACTTCACATCAGGATCATACAAAGCAAAAAGCCAAAAAAACCAAAGTGATTTTAGTACTTACTGCATGACAGAACAGTGAAATTTTACTTTGAGTTTAATATATTTTCATTTCTTTTTCTATTCAATTACATTTAAATTCTTTCATTATTTCAGTAATACTGAGTCAGTGGTTACCCTGTTTCATTCCAACACAGACAGGAGAATTGAATCTGCAGGCTGCAAAAGTATACACTACATGGCAGAAAAGTCAGGTAAATTATGCATAGCACCACACTGCCATGGCATTAGGTACCTTCAGACCGCACTAGGTATCATCATATGGGCAGTGGAGAAGTCAATACAGCCTATGCTCATCTTCATATGATCTGCTGAATAGCTTTCCAGAGCCTTCTGACTGTGACTTGTTCCCAGCTGATTGCAGTAAGAGCTTAGATATCCATCTCTCCTTGAACACACGCCTCGTAGTGCCTAGATGTGTCTAAGTGTAGATGTCAAGATCTGCAGCTGTGTCCTGATGTCTCTGGCTGTCCATGAAATAATGTCAACATGAAAAAGAGATAAAGCCCAAAATCTCCAAACTGAAAAAGGTCTCAAGCATTCTCCTCCTGCAGTTTTTATCATCAATATGAGTGCTTTGTTCCCACATCTGTTTATGATAAAACAACTTAGGAAAAAAAGAGGGGGGTAAGGGGGACAGAGAGATGAAGGGAGAGAGGGAAGAAAGAACGAAAGAAAAAAAGAGAGAAAGATGCCAACACATTTTTTTCCAACACATATGATGATTACTATGATATCTATGATGATAATATTATTTTGGTGTAGTTTCTATGTGTCCTTTAATAAATAACTTTCTCTGTTTATTTGAGTTGGGCAGCCAATTGCCTTTCAGAAAGTGATGATTCTCAGTTGTTACTGTTTATAATCAAATTAAAACAGTTCTATAGAGATAATAGTACATCTCCCATTATCATTACCCTTAGTTCTAGCATGCCAACCCACTAATTAATACATACCTTTGAAAGCTGTATTTGTCACAAATGAGTGTTTTAAGGTCACTCCTCAGATCACAGTGCGACCTGGGGGGTGGAGGGGACAATAGCATATACCAGTGATTCCAGTATAGAAAAATAAACAGATACACATCAGTTAGAGAGAGATCAAAAAAGGCAAATGAAATCATCTTTCATAGATGAAAGTTTGAATATGTGCCTCAGTTTAACTCTCAGAAGCAGGTGGACTTTTTTCACTTTTCTCATGCAGTAGGAACATTCCATGGCATTTCTGATGTTGTCCAACAGTACAGCCTGTTGTCTAGTGACTGAGTGCTATTGCAGGGGTCTTGTATTAATTCTTTAAAAATAAGTCACAACACAGAAAATATTACTCTTTTTCAATATCTCCTAATTGGGACTTCAGCAGTACAAGAAATTTAGATTCTTGAACACATTGGAAGTATGATTGTGATATGTCTGCAAACGTCAAAAATTCCCATGTGAAAAGCAAAGATTAATTGTACAGTATTTACACCTTTTCATTGATAACTAACACCATAAAACTGTACAAATTGCAATTTGTTTCTTTTTCCCACAATCCCTTTGGCTTTTAAGGGATGTTCCTCAATTAGTTGAACTGTGTTTCCTCTTGCTTGCTAAGCACTTTTGGTCAAACAAGGAATGGCAGAGGTCCACAATTAGATCAAAAGATCAATCCTAATGTACCATTTTCTCCTCACCCTCCTGCTTTAATAAAGTGGCTGCAGTTCTCCAGGGGACAACTCAAAATCCGAGTACTGATATTTCTAAATTAGCTGACTCTGTGACCTTGCTAGTAATTGCGTTAGTTTATCAATGTTCAACACAATTTATTACTCTCCAATATGTACCAAAACGTTTATCTCTCAACACTAACAATATTAAAAACCTAAACAATCTGTTGAGAAACAAAGGACTATCAATAAGAAAGATGCATAATAAACTGGAAGAGACTACATTGATGGGTAAGAGGATTAATCTAGGAAGTAGTCATAAGTGAAATAAAGAAAGAATGTATATGCTCTATTACATTTAGGGCACTTTTAAAATCTGTAAACAGCAGATAATTTAAACAAAACCTTTCTTTTTGTTCCATTTATCCTCTTTTTTTTTTTTTTTCTTTTAAAAGCAGGAATGAGCTACTGATTTTTTATAACACTGAGCATATTATCCAGGCTCCAGTGAGAAAAATGAAGACTGATAAAACCTTATCTAAGCATTTAAAAGTCATTTGGACACATTGATCAAAACGCACTCTGAAATTAAACATATTAAATTTAGATGGAGGAAAAAAGGCATTAAGTTGATGGAACCCAATTTTTGTATGAAGCAAACAAATGGCATCATTTCACCAACCTTCTCATCTTGATCACATTGCTATGCATTATTTAAAATATGCACTTGATTTGGGTAGTTAATAAGCTATCTGTAAACTTGGAGTAAATTTGATCATGGGCAGTGCTCTTCTAGTTCCTACAGAAGGATTATTGATTTGTTTTTACTTCTGTGAGATGTCAGTTTGTGGCATTGTGCCACCAACCATGAATCAGTGTAACTATCTCTGTTCAGGGTGAGATAAGAACGATAAAGAGCAGAAATGCACAGAGTATGTGCGATCTTTTAAATGATCCCATTTACTTAGAGCTGTCAGCAGCTCAGCACTTCTGTTCACCAGCAGCAGACATACATGACTCTGCTGTTGGGGGCACCAAATCTTCTTTCCTTTGGGGATTTCAACTGAACCCCCAAGGAAAATGGAAGAAAACAACTAAAATTTACCCTAATCTACAAGTTAAACAAGTGAAAATGACAGGCGTTATGTTCTAATTTCTGCTGTAGAGAAACACTGATCAAGTCTGTTGAAAACTTATAATCATAAAATCATACTTTCAAGCTTCTGCCTTCCTCTATAAATCAGTCATCTTAATTTATTTTGATAAAACTAGTACTTTGTCCTTTTTGGATTCTTTGGGACTACACCTGCATTAGAAGAGCAGTAGAAGCAGACCCATAAGGAAAATGTTTGCAAGTGACCAACTGCAGAGACATCCACAGCGACCATTCTGGGGTGGGAGTTGACTTTGGAATGGTTCTGTTCTCATCCTGAATGTTGCCCACCTCAGCTGTCAAAGGATGTAAGGTGGTTCCTGAAGAAGAGCTCCGTCTGAAAACGATGGCTCCCTGCAGTCACACCGCAATGTGAATCAAGACAGCAGGCAAGGATGACCAGGGAGTTCACTTCAACAGTACATTCCTGTTCTGACGTAAAACAGGGTAAAATAATGCCCTAAATACTACCATTAAATTCTTCAAACCCACTTTGAATTAAATTGTTAATCACATACTATGTAATCTTCCTAAAGAACAAAGATGTTGGCATGTTTTTTTACAACATTCCTAATACTTTCACAGAAAAAAACAATGTCTGAAGAATGTTTTAAAGTGGTATTTTATCCATCTATTTATTACCACGTTGAAGACCAGAGCCTTAAAACAAGAGTAAGGGTTCTCCATGTTGACATGATTTTGTACATTCCCTTTCCTGCAGGAAATTGCAAAGAGAAGAGAGTGTTAAGACGAACAGTGGTGGGCATAAATCCCAGTTTTGAGTGCTGCTGTCAGCTCAGAAAGATCTGAATCCATATTTAGTAAAAAGAAAAATTAGCTGCAATGGAATAGAACTAATTTGTATGGTGAAATTAACATCAGCTAACTTAAGGTTTCTAACATGGGTGGCATGAGCTAAACCCGAGAAGGGCTCATTTTCCTTCTTGGACAGAACCTTATATGATTGGCTTAGAAGTCAATAAATAGATTTTAAATAGTGAGATGAATCCTATACTACAGGGAAGTGTAAAAAAACCTTCACAACGGGCATAGTTATTCCTTCTTCCTGTGCATTGCCTCAGAGATCTTTATGCACATCAATTCTTGTGCACAAATATGTTCTTGTTTCTCCATACTGTTTTAAAATTGAATTTATTTTGAAGAGTATAAATTTTGTAAGATGTAATACTTCTCTAGAAATCCTATTTCCACAATTCCAAGGTGCTCCAATAAATTATAAATTATATCACGTGTGCTAGGGGAAATTCTTAATTTTACTTCGAACACTTTTTTTTGCTCTGTACGTCTCTTATTTCTGTGAGTGAATGTTTCTTTACTAGAACTCCACCAGTTAACTGTATTACATACAGTCTTCTTCACGCATCATCTTTTTCTTTTGCATCTGGCTTAAGATCAGGCTTTTTCTCCATCCTGTTTAGAGTCAGTTGGTCACATTAGGTTACTGTGACTGGATATAATAGGACATGACACATTCGAGACACATGACACATTTGAGAAACACCCTAAAGAAAATGTGTTGTGGGGTTGGATTTTTTTTTTTTTGAGATAAAAGCCTCATGCTCTATAATTTCAGTCTATTATTTACTTGCATTGCCATACTTTGTGATCTGGCTTGGGTTGGAAGGGACTGGGCCAAGCCTGCTCAGGTCTTTCTGGGCATCATCCCTTCCCTCCAGCGTGTCAGCCATACCACATAGTTTTGCAAAGTTGTTGGAAAATTTGCTGGCAGTGAACTCAATCCCACTTTCCATGTTACTGGCAAAGATGTTAAACAGTGATGGTCCCAATACCAGTCCCTGAGAAATGCCAGTAGTCTCTGGTCTCCACCTGGACACAAAGTCATTGGCTGCAGTTCCTTAAGTGTGGCCTCCAACCAGCACCTTATCCACTCAGTGTTTCCTTCATCAAATCCATGCCTCTCTGGTGTAGAGAAAAGAATGTTATGCAGGACAGTGTCAGATGCTTTGGACAAGTCCAGCCACCAGGAACCCAATGAGAGAACAAAAAAGAGAACAAAATCATATGTCCTGCTACATATACCTCTAGGAAAGAGTATTGTGTGGGATTCATTGTACCAAACTTTAGGCAATCAGATTAATTGCTTGTGTTTCTAATCACCCCAATGTCCTTAAATAAATCCTGTCAAAGAGAGATGAATCATTATCTTTGGAGAGCAGCTGGGACCTGGTCTACCTCTTTCTTTTAGCGAGGGAACTAAATACTCTACCTTTGTGCAAGCACTGTATAATCTTGAACAGTTCTTGAGACAGACAATTCTTTTCTTCCTCAAGTGAATTGCTGACTTGACAGCTGAAGAGGTCTTTGAAAATAGATGTTTGGCAGGTTAAACTGCTTCAGGATGATTTGTGGAGGCAGGGTAATTAATGAGTTGCACAATGTTTGTGTCCTGCTACGTCCTATCAAACCAGTAAGATTTTAAGGGATACCTTCAAGGTCACACAATAGCTTCATACATCTAGTTGGTTCTGATGGTGATGAGATCACTACAAAGAGGAACCAGAGTAGTTGTTAACTGGAATATGCTGTTTGGGGAATTTATGAAATCTTCATCACTGACATTTTTAAAAGCTGAATGGACTAATGACTGTCAGGAGGGATTGAGTAAAATTCGTTCAGTCCTGCCTTCAGTCATATCTGTGGGTCTATAAATGCATTGATTCACTATGTTGGAGTTCATTCTAAAACCTGTCTCTTATTAATAGCAAATAAATTGCAGCCTGGGTAACCTAAAGCTTGACTAGGGGAGTTAACATCATATTTGTGAAGGAAATTGAAAAGTAAAGTAGAGCTTTGTGGCTGTGTAAAAGCAATTTTGTTATTCTGCTTATGCAGAGAGTGTAGGTAGATTTATATTACTGTACCCTTGCCCAAAGCACAGGTAACAGAGACTGATTTGTCACAGTGCTGAGAGCCAACTACTTCTGGAACTAATCTGAACATCCACATCAGATAGTGTTTTTCCCTGGATCTCCTTTGGAGTTCTGTGATGTCCATGGGATCTCATATAAATCTTGTGGGGCTTGGGTTTTTTGCAGGTGAGAGGGTGTTTAGTTGCAGTTTTCAGGAGGAGAGTGAAACTACATGTCCTGGGACTGTGTGGGGTGTAATATCACGTGAGATGTCTAGGACTGTAACATTTGCTGAAGTAATGCTGGAGGGCTGTAGGGGGAGAAAGAAGCCAAACCTCTCCTCCATTCTGCAATCCATGCAGAGAAACAGATCTCTTTGCAGACAATTCAGACGAGGGACTCAGACATCCTTGTGTTCCTCCTTCATCTTCTCCCATCCACTGTGCATGACTGGAAAAGGTCTGGTCATTCCTAGCACATGTTGGAGAAGACTGATTACATTCATTGTGTCCAACATCAGCAATTCATTCACAGATCAAGAGATTTTTGGGTTGCTGTGTACCAGGAATAATTTCCTAATCACAGATGGTAGTTCTGTTTTCTTTCTGTTTTCTTCTGGTTCTTGCTTGCAAGAATCACAAAGCGTTTCTCTCATTATCTTCCACTCATGTCAGATCTACTGAATGTGTCTCACTGAGACCTAAACTTATTTCAGGATTCACAGGTGGAATTGCTGGGCACATGGATGTGGGAGTGGCTCTGCTCCTGTGGAAGTCGATAACAGTTTCACAGTTGACTTCACTTGAAAGAGAGCTCAAAATCAAAGCTCAGTGCTTTTGAAATCCATACCTTACATATTTAAATTCCTCCACTCCTTCTTCATGAACTTGATTTTCATAACAGTTTTCCTTTTCCATCGGGAAGACTTACTTACTATGTCCATGAAATGTTATAACAAAACAATTTAGACAATAATAATGTCTGTGTTCTTTTATCTCTACTACAATTTATAAATTATTTCTGCTATTGCTTGAAATCTATACTGTCTCATAATTTTATATTTTGCCATTGGTTTATTTTGTCACTTTCCTGAGTGTATAAATATATCTATATTAATATAACAAACTTTGTACTTTGGAGGGCTTACTACTGAGCTATTTGTAAATCAAACCAATATAAAATCACAATGAATCAACTATTTAAGAAAAAATCTTGATACACGAAAATACTAGTCTTGCAAAACCCATTCATTTGTCTTGTAGCGTCATATTAAGAGCAAGATGACATGCAGCATTCATTTTCTTCTGACGTAAATAAAAGCTCAAAAATGCCACATTGGTGACATTAGTGATTAAAACAATATGGGCTGAAAGCAGTGTTACTTTGTGTGTTAATTGATAAATAGCTAAACACAGTTCAGGTACATTCACATTTCTTTCTCCCAGAGAAAATATTATGTCATAGCCCATAAATTTGTTTTATTGGTCTCCTGAGAATCAGTAAGAACAGTCTGAATACATCCAGAGCTAAACTGCCAGGGAAATTGTACAGGTAAGTGCTCTGTGCTGCTGACTGTTGGTCAAATTGTAGAATGAAACTGAAATAATTACGTTCATGGCCATGGTGGGTACACACGATTTTCTCCTCTTCACCCTGATAGCAACCCATAGTTAAGCTGTTAAATTTCAGATACTGTATTTGTTATGGAGGTTATAGCTGCTGCAATTTAACTGAAAAGCAATTGGATTAATTACTTAGTACATTTGATACTTAATACGTTACTCAATATATTGTGAGTAGCTCACCACAGCTGAACCTGTCTGGATGGTGAAATCAAGGCAGAAGAAGTACCAGAAGGTCTTTGATGGGTTGGGGGTGGTGTGCTCACTTCAGGCTCAATGTGCCCCCAGGACTCAACCTTCTGTACTGTGCTGACATCTGGCATCTGTCACCACAGTGACACAAGACACAAATTTTTCAGTGATTTGCAAGAGATGAGCTGAAAGACCCAAGGTCAAATTCCTTTCTATTTACCTTAAAATCACTGTGACAGATGGAATAGTTAACTTGAGTGGGTAGACAGTATTGCCTTGTCCCAGGTGAGAACAGAGACTCAGCTCTTGTGGATGGAATCACTGAGGTGTGTGGACTGGTCCAGGCTAAGAGGGAAATGGTATAGGTTATGGTACAGTTTCTCTTAAGCAGAGTGAAGAAACACTCACCCTTTTTCAAATGATGATGAAGATATTTTAGAGGATTCATAGGCTCTAGGGCTTCACTATTCCTCCAGAGCAAGCCCTGAGATGCACACATGTGAAAGCAAAAGGAAGATGGAAAGGCCTTGATTGCCAAAGATGCTGCCTGAAATTCCATTTTTTAATTGGTTCTGCCTCCATGTCCAGTTCACCCATTATTTTCCAGATACAGTTTTAAAATGCAGCCTTCATGCAGGAGGTTCAGGTTCCTATTTATGTAAATTTAATTGTTGGTTCAAACATTCAGCGTCAGGATCTGTGATCTACTCCCTAGTGCGGTGAACTTATGCACATCTATACATATATAAAATATGTGTATTTATACAAACAACATGAGGCAGGACAATTTGAAGAGGTGAAATTGAGAGAAAATACCCAAAAATAAGCTGTAGAAGTGCACAGCATGCTTCCTTAGAAAGGAAAAAATATTTAGACTAAAATTGCTTCTTCTGATCGGAAGAATATGGACTTGACTATCCCAGAAATACCGAATAAGATAGTAGCATTTCACCTCAGTTTACTTCCAAAAATGACTGATTTCATCCCTCAGCCAAATTGAGAGCTCAGGATTATGAATAAAAGATAGGAATAGATCTTTCTCTTCACCTTAGAATTAGGCATAAATTTTTCAGGCCTGATGCATCCTTCTCTTCAGTAGTTCTTGGCTATTTTAGTCCTCCCCCTTTTTCATACAACAAACTTCTTCATATTTCCTCTTAAACTCTTTGTATGCAGAACAGAGTGGCCCAAGTCAGTGCTGCAAATATCAACTGGTGTAAATGCCAGTAGGTGCCTACCTGTTTGAGTTAGCCCCTGTGTCACCATTTTTCAGATGGAGAGCGGGATTCAAGCAATCTCTTATCAAACAAAATACTGTCCAGCAAAATCTCAAGACTTCTAGGAGCAATTTCTCTTCAGAAGAAAAAAATCTCACCCATCCCTCTGATGATCAAACTTTTTGTGAGTGGTAGCTAAACAAGAGATTTCAGATGGAGTTATGAATTATTTAATTTTTTTTAATGGATGTGCTATCTGAGCCACTATGTAACAGGTTGCAGAGAGACCAGAAACACCCAGTTACTTCTATGACAACAAGAGCTGTGCTCTGGGCTAATCCAACACAAAAATACCAATCCCAGAAAAAAAACCCCAACAACCCAAACTCTAAATCCATTACTTGTGCATCTCTGACTGGCCTTTCTAAATCAGGAGAAATGTGAACCTGAAGTTTTTTTGGTTTATCAGTCTTCTGTCTCTGAAATGGGATCATGACTGGGGTATTCATATTCCTATAGGGACATTGTGAGATGTCATTCGTTAACATTTGGTCACTGCAGTGATGGAAAATCTGATGACAGTGACAGTTCCGTCTTTAGACAAGCATTTGAGATTTGAAAAGCAAGTATTTAAGCTCAGTTTCACCCTGTTAGTACTTTCAGCAAAGTTCGATATCCTTAACATGTGTGCATTTAGTGCACCATGCTATTGCAGGGTGTTATGAGCAGTTGCTGTGCTCCACTCAATAAGAGGTGCCAATTTGGCACCACAGAGTTACTTCAGAGAAGCATTGTAGGTTGTAATTACTTCATGTCTGCTTCTGTGTTTTGACACCACCAGGTGAGAGGCGCTGGTGGCGTGCATGGCATAGCTGTCATTAAATATAACCGAGCTGAATGTTTGATGAAGTGAACAAAAGATAAAGCAAACTAGGCATGCAGAGTCAGATCTTTAAAAACAATCTTGATGTAAATGAGGAGAGGCTTTGTTAGTAGATCAGCAGACTGCAGAACTGCTCAATCCCCAGTTTGCAATGAAAGCATTTCATTCTATGCTACTGTAGCATGATAATTTTTATACTATGGTTTTATTGCTGAAGCTGTGATAGTGTGTTCATATATATATACCCATACAGGCAAAATTTGTGTAATGAGATTAATGAAAATAACAATAAATATGTTTTCAACATCATGCAGCTGGCAAAAAATGAGGATTGTATCTAGAAATGTATTAGATCTACAAAAATAGATTAATTTTTGAGCATTTATTGTTGTTATTATTTTTATTGCTATTATTTTTATTTCTAAGGCTTACTAGACTTCATTCTTTCAGACAAAAACATGCATATCAGCTTTGCAGTGTGATTGCCTTATGGGCATAAAGCTTTGCATATTTACTGCCCATGAATCATACAAGTATGTGAAATCCAGTGAAGATTCAATTTTTCCTGCTAGATGCACCTCTAGCCGTTTAATTAAAATATGTATTATTAATAAAACTAGATTTAAGTCATATTTTTTACAGATATGACTGAAACATTAAGGGCAAATTGTTTGATACTTTCATAGTAATTTGCTTTTAATGTTTTGTGCCTTAATCAAGGTAATCCTGGGATAAGATTTGTACTGCCCATGACTTCATGATGTTCAAGTAACCAAAAAGAGATTTAAGAGTTTTCCAAGACAAAGTTGCATTTACTTATGAAACTGGCTTCAAATTTTTGCTGCAGAGGGACCCCTATGCATCAGCAAAATGCAATAAAATGTACCTGTTTAGAAAACTCTTCTTTTTGCACAGATTGCAGTCTATTATATCCATCTTCATTAAATAAGTGTCAGGTTATTGTTTTATTCCAACCCTTGTGAAGCCATAGATGTCACAGTGCCCTGTTCACTGAATTTGTCTTCCATTTCCTGGTAAATTTCCCAGGATCTCCTGTAAGGTCTGGTATGTAGATATACTGACAGATGTGGTGGTACACAGCTGTGCATACCTGTTGGTAAAGGATCAATAACACTTTCAGCTTCGTCTTAGCCTGCCTACCATTTAATTCTGCATAACTGTGTCTGTTTGTGTCTAATGAAGCTTTTAGCTGCAACAAGCTTATTAATTACTTTTTAAAAAGGTTTTAATTTTTAATTTTTAACTTCCAAGTTTTATTATAATCCTAATGGAAGTGTGGCTAGTGGGAGTTTGAGAAGATATCTTCCCTAAGAAAGGGGTAAAATGTAATTAAACATATCACTCAATTGTGATAAGAAATTGCAGATATGAAAATCTTATGTAAATTTGCCAGTCAGAGAGGAAGCAGTGATTAAGGGAATAAAGGGAAGATTTTATATATTTTATGTTCGATTTATTCTTTTTTTGGCTGTGGAGGATCACTGTAGTCTGCACAGGTCTGTTGGAATACATGGTGTATAATTTCATCAGGTATTACAGAAATCACTGCACACCAGTAAGTTTCCTGGACATTACAGGTGTACATAACACTTTGACAGATGAGAAAAAACACAGGGAAATTTCTGAGATGTCTTCAGAGAGGAAACCACAGCTCTGTCGTGAAAGCGACCTTCAGAGAACTCATGAAAACTACAGGGCAGAAGATTCCAGTTTTATCTCAATTTAACTCCAAATTTTAACACTGTTGGGAAAACAAAAGTAAATGTTTGGAGCAAAAACAATTTTGAAAGTCAAGTACAGAAAAATCATTTGTATTCCAAAGTGTGTATTTGCCACAGAGTTATGGAAGAATAGAGTGGTTTGGTTGGAAGGCTCCTTTAAAGATCATCTGTTCCCAACCCCGTGTGATGAGCAGGGACATTCAGCTAGATCATTTTTCTCAGAGCCACATCCAACCTGGCCTTGAATGCATCCAGCAGTGAGGCATCCACCACTTCTCTTGGTAACCTGCTCCAGTGTTTTACTACCCTCATTGTAAAAAATTTCTTTCTTATAACTGCATATAGAAAGTACAATTTATATTTTTCATATACTAATAAGTTGCTGATTTTCATAGCTATTTTCTTTACTATGACCATTCAAAGACTTATTTGACAACATAGGATATACCAAAAAAACTCTGAAACCATATACTAATATAAGAAATAAAATTAGTTTAAAAAATCTTGACTCATGCCTTTTTATTAAAAGCACAGTTTGCTGAAATAGCCACTTAGTTCAAAGCAGAACAAAATGACAAGTATATTTTCTTTTTGTTTGCCTACTTGTTTTTGAGCCTTCAAGGGTATGATATTCAAACTTTTCTATACAAATATATAATTAGGAAAACCTTTACATTAGAAAGAAAAAAATCAAGGTTACCATCTAATGACTTCTGAAACAGGGGCTTTAAGAAAAACTGTCATGAGAATAACAATAACATTTTAAGAATAGCAGTTCTGGCCTGACTGGTGGATCTTTGGTCAAGCTTTTTTTTCCATAAATGAAAGGACAGCATACAGTTCCTATATGGATAAAATATTATAGAATTACAGGCAGCCCAAAGAAAAAATGTATTCCAGAGTAACCAATTTGATTTCTTAGTGGCAACCTGTTCTTTGCTGCAGGGAGTCACAGAGTAAAAAGGCAAGACACAGTCTTGGAAATTTGCAACTGGGGTGCAAATTAATCAGAAGTGGTGTTAGAATGACACATATTTGTTATGTAACTGTTTGCACTACATGGGTATACTACCATTACCATATTTTGTAAAAATATATAAAATACATGTTTTCTCAAGTTACTTGTTTGAAGTAACATAAAATATTTTACATTTACATAACACGCTGCATAAATACCATACCCAGTACATAAATGTCATAATATTCTTAAATATATATTCTAACATTTTTATGCTAAATTCAGGAGACATTTAATGTGTTCTATTTGTAACCTATCCTTTCTGTGTTTCTGTGTTTGAATGATTAAGTTGATCTCTCATGGGTGCTCAAGGATGGTGAAAATTAAAATCACATGCCTAACACTTTTTGGAAATGTTTAAAAGAAATATTTCCTAGACAATTTTAGAACTTCGTTCTCATAGAGTTTTGCAAAGCAAACCTCCTGCTTAATTTTTACTTATTGCAAAAACAATCTTTAAAATGGATTTGTTTAGAGTACAGAAATAACATATTCCCCATTCACAAATCACCCACAAAAAATCCACATTACTGTTTCAGTAACAGTGCATAAATTCAAAATTGGATCAATTTGCAAATATTTGAGCTATATTTGAGGACATTGGTTAAACAAGCAAACAAAAAAAGTTCAATTAATTATATATGTTCCGTAAAGTATTCAAGCCCACTTTATGCCTGATTTGTAATTTTTCAAATTAGTATAGAAACTCCAGACCTTTGTTCCAAAGCAGTAAAAATGTTATTTTCTTACCAAATGTAAAGGGGTAGGAGAGAAACACATGACATCAGAAAGAAACTATGCCATTCTAATGACACCTATCAAAGATTTTTCTTTCTACTGATTTCTGCATTGGTTTAGAAAAGGCATCCTACTTCAGGTGTCCCTACAGTTCATGTTTTCCGTTGTGAAATAAAGGTAAGAATTTGATCTCTTATATCAAGATATGTCCCTAGCAGTACAACTGCAAATATAATGCTATTTTACTGAATATGAGTCTGGCAGAATTATTGATTTAAACTACTATTTATGAATTCAGGAACGGACTTTGCCTACTGATTTAGTCACAGATTTTGAAAATTCTTTTATCTCAGAACTTCTATTTTACAATAGATCTTATTCCTATGGTTCTGTTTTTTGACACAAGTATGATATGTGAAGGACCAGATCCTACATATCTGTAAAACTCATCATTCTGTTATCTGGAAACATAGGCAGAAAAAATGAACTTTTAAAATGTGCAATAATCTGAGTAAAACTATGCACACAATATATTTCACCTTTAATATGACTGTCAGATTAGCAGATCTGTTTAATTCTTCCTGCTTCCCCATTTATATTCCCCCAGTGCTATTCTAAAGAAAAATAATGTTTGATGTTTAATTTCTTTTCTACACTCTGTAACACAACTGCATGGGAAATTGTAATTATGAACCACCACAGCAAAGAATAGCTCAAAATACTAAAATGACACTGAAATACGTGGTGAATAATGACTACAATCTCCAAGTGATGTTTAGTTTTTCATATCTGCTAATAGCTGAAGTATAAAGTAAGCAGCCATTGGAGAGGTAGGCAGACAGACAGCAAGCAAAATTTGGCAAAAGAATTTGGGATTCCTCTACCTGACCACAGATGTCTACATCTTACTTGTCCTTTCTAGATCCAGTGGAAAGAAAAAGAGAAAGTAAAAAAGCACTTCCAGAATGAATTGAATTTTGCTCTTAAATAAATATCTATCTTAGTTCAGATGAGCAATGCCCCAGAATAACTTGTTCAGACGCTTAGTAGACACTTACATAACTGACATGTAGAGCCAGATAGAAATAATATCTTCTTTTCTCTTCCCACATGATAGAAACATATTCATTTTATTTAAAATTTTTACTTGTTTTTTTAACTCTGAAAAAGGGAAAAACAGACTGTTTCTTTCACCACAATCATTCACATCAGGAAATGCAAAAGAAAGCAGCTGCAGAGAAAATTTTTGCTGGGACTGAGAAAATTCCACCCTCTTACTAAGGAGGAGTGTGTGTCTCCCATGTTTTGGATTTTGCACAATAGTCCCTGTAGCTCATTTCTCTTTGAACAGTGCACTGCTTAGAGGGCAGGCTCCACCAAGAAGCCAGCTGGCCAGAGGGGTTGTGCTGTGGGCCACAGGACTGAAGTGGAGTTGGTTGTTCATGTTCAGTAAGTGGAAGGCGTTTGCACATTGCTCAAGAGGTGTCCACTGTTACTGATCACACACAGGTATTGGCAGTGAGTACACAAATCAATATTTCTCCCTGCACAGCAAATTTTATTGAACTGCCTGTATTTTTAACCTTTGGGAGTGGTTTAAAAGTGGTTTAGAACTAATTCACAGCAGGAACAACTTTCTGCTCTGATGGAATATACTTCTGGTAAAATCAAAGAATGTCCACTCCAAACATTCCCACATAGGAAAAACCAAACTCTTCCATAGATAGTGGAACTAATGAGTTTATTTTCCATTGGGTTGTTTTCTGTATACTTCATAACTTTCTACTGCAATAATCTTCCATCCAGGTAGCCCTCTGACCACAGTACCTTATCTGTCCCTCATATGGTGACAGCTCTAGAGTAACCCCGGTTCCCTACTGCGCCCAGCCCCCTTGCCAAAGCACTCTGAATTGCCTCATAAGTCCTGCTGGCAGAGCAGAAGATTCCTTCCTCAGCTGTTTGTCTGCATTGCTCGTTCATGCTTATTCACTGACCAAAAACTAAGGTACCTGTGGCTTTCCCTGTTCCTTCTGTGGGTGGATTCCTCCATTATTTCTACCTTTTTTTTTCCCCTCTGTATGAAAACCAACATATTATTTAGGTGCTTTTACATATTTGAACTTAGATTCAAATGTCAGAAGCCAGCTGAAGGACAAATTTTTGATCAACATATAGCAGAGTGCTCTCCTGGGAAAATGGGCAGGGCACTGAGAGAGTTCTGTGGGACGTCTGGTTATCACCTTTTCATCTTTTCTTACCATTTTCTTCTGCAGAGCCATTCCCTACCTGTCCCTTCCCAGTCATTGACTCAAGAGGAACAGCTTTCCATGGGCTGACAGACCATTCAATGGTTTCCTTAAGATGCTGAGTACAGCAATTTCAAAGACCAGTCATTAGGGCCATGCTCCATTTCGTCTGTGGGGTTATGGAAGCACTATGAAGTCAAGCACACTCATAATGAGATTCATCTGAGCAGTAGATGTTAGGCTAAGATGTATTATATTAAGAGATCTTAAATTTGAATTCATTTGGGGGCTAAAAGGAAATAAAATCTGATTTTGTTTTTTACAGGGAATGAAAAAAAGCAACAGATATCTGTTTATTATTGGCCCAGAGTTTTAGAATTTGCTGCTGAAAACAATGAGAAGACATTAACAAAATTCTCTGAGACAAAGAAATTCACATCATTATGGAATTCATGTGGTGTTGAAGGAAAACATATGTACGATCACCTAAGTGAGAGAGAATCACAGAATCACAGAATGGTTTGGGTTGGAAGGGGCCATAAAGATCATCTAGTTCCAAGTCCCCTGTCACGGCCAGGGACACCATTAACTAGACCAAGTTGCTCAAAGCCCCATCCAACCTGGCCTTGAACACTTCCAAACTTGGGCCATCCTCTCCAAAATGAGAGAAAGAGTGGTAGTTCCAAGACCTTACGTTTCCATCCAGAGCCTGGCCATGGATGTTTCATTAGCGTGTGGCTTTAACAGGCTGTTTCAAAGATGCAAGGAGCCAGGAATGCCTTCTTCCTAGGGATACATCTGTGTTTCCTGCATCCAGAGATTCCTTTTGCCACTGCTTCTGGATTGCCTGTTCTTCATGTGGCTACATGTTGCAGTGTTTCCAGGAATAAATTATTAGAAAGATGTGTCCAGCCCTGATATCTACCAATAGATGCAGGTTTCAATCTACTACTGTAAGCATTGCAGCAGCTGCTACTGCACTCATGTCTGGACCAAAGAGCTTCAATCAAAGAATCCTGAAATATTTGTTGTATTTGGATGTGTCTGACGTTTGTTGGTTTTTCATTCCCTATTGGAGCTAGGGATTACTCAAAATTGAGTTTGCTTTGCTCTTTTTTGTTTGTTTGTTTATAGAGTGACACAGTAGAAATTCCTGTCCTGTTAGAAGTGTTGAAATGCAGAATTGATGACTATAAGGTCATCAGGTCTCTTGGGGTCACTGAAGAAGCACCCAAACCAAAAGAGTAAGCGCTCAGTTCTGCAAAATCTTGGAAATGGCTCATTTCCAGAGAATTTTGCATTCATCACAGGGGAGTTAAAAGCCTTCTCTGGTGAATAAGCCCTTATATCCTGTTATGTCACTGGATATAGCACTACTCTGCAGTCTAGAGCAAGATTTACAATTTTAAAACTGAATTAACTTTCCTCCCATAAGAGTTCAGGGACATCTATCATTGAACATATGGGCATTCCAACATTTTGGTCTTCCTTTGTTTACCCCCACTAGGAGGCATAAATACAAGTAAGAGTTATAGAAACAATGCTTTTTGAAGAAAAGTGCTGAAAGCAGAAAGAGTACCGTGCTGTAATGGAAATACATCAGGTTAATGTCATTTTTAGAATCTTCACAGAAACAGCTGGACAGCTTTAAAAATAAATAAATAGAAATTTGTTTTAGAAAGAGGGTCTTAACTATAAAATCATCACTGTTTTATCAGAGAATGACAAATCCCACTAGCAAATGCCCAGCTTTATATTTCTTTAATAGTTGGAGATACTGAAAAACCTGAATTGGGTCAGAGTGCTTTTAACCTGGCTGAAAAAATCTAAAGATGGGATTGTTCAATTCTATCAATTCTTCATTTCCTATTACCAGAAATCCTGTTTGGGGGTTTCAATATATGAAAGGTAAAAAGATCACGAGGCAACACTGAAGCAGGTAAATATTGACAGATCCAAAGCACATACCAGTGTCCTACTGAGACTTAAAACAACTGCCTGTGCTGCTCAGGGACCAAGTCAATCCTATGGATGGGAGCTGTCAGGGTAAAACTTTCACAGTTTTCTCATTTTTGCTGTATAAATGTGTTCCCTCTATTAGATTTCCTTATCCCTTTTAGCCTTTCTAAATGACAATTAACTCTGCCTACCCTATCAATAGCAGGTAATTTATTTGTTTTTACAGCTGAGCCTGACTGTCATTGATTTTATTGGAGTAATTTGCTGGAAATGATTTTTTAATGTTAGATTTATTACAGAGGCACTTCATTGTCCGATAAATGAAGTAAATTGTATTTTAAAAGTAGCAAAATTAAAGAACCACTGAAATGTGAATGAGTTTTTTACAAGCGTATTAGTTCAAAAGGTCCCTTATGCATCTCTTGTATGGACCCCACTTTGCACACAAGAGATTTTCATTCTGGGCTTGTGTGGGCTCCCAAAAGCACAATCCTGAACCCCACAGAAGCAGATCTGGGTGCAGCAGTGAGGGTGAGCAGTCAGAGAGGGACTGTGCCCTCCATACTCACTCCAACTTGTACTGTGTGAATTCATCCAGTTCAATGGGA
This sequence comes from Monarcha castaneiventris obscurior, assembly GCA_026261815.1. Taxonomy (NCBI): domain Eukaryota; kingdom Metazoa; phylum Chordata; class Aves; order Passeriformes; family Monarchidae; genus Monarcha; species Monarcha castaneiventris. The sequence continues at coordinate 1,411,875 of JAMPIT010000566.1, read as the reverse complement.
CTGATACTCAGCACAAAGAAAGATACTGAAAATTAGCCTTTTATTTATTGATGCATTTCTCCTTTTACTGGCTGTCTTCCTCAGTTTTCAAACCTCTTGCTTACTCTGTTTTAACCAGTTGCACTTGGGAGAAGGATTTGTGACTTGCTCACCTTTTAGATCTGCTTTCTGTAGTGGTTCAATTGCTCTGCATAAAGATGCTGCAAACCATCCTGGAGAACAGTAAATTACAAATTATCACCTCTACCTCCCAGTGTAGTTTACAGTCAGATTTTTATCTGAATGTGACGTAAGTTTCTGTTATACTCAGATTAAAACAAAAGGATTTGTTATGTTGTGTGCACTTCATTTTTCAGGCTTTTTTGTGCACAGAAAGCGTGGCCACACTATGTTATACCAAGCAAAGGACGTTTTCCAGAATTTCTTCTGAGGCACTGCCTCTCTGTGCTGCCCCAATGAAGAGCTCTGCCTTCAAGACGTGATTGCAGCCCTGCAGGATGGACAGTGGCGCTGAGCATTATTGGCACATCCTGCACTCCAGCATAACACTTCCCTCCCACTCCCATCTTTACACTGTGGGACTAACATAAGACACTTGCTGCCACCATGTCATTCATGTCTCCTTGTAAAATTGGTGTGCACACAGCTTTTAACTGCCTTGTTTATTTAAATTTCAAGCTCTTTAGCACATGGGCTGTCTGCTAATCTGTATCTGTGTGGTGTTTAAAATGCTGGACATAATAAAAGTGAAGGGACACCTTTCAATTCTCTGTGTGTGCACTGCCAGGATATAACATTATTATTAATAATAGCAACAATAATAATATTATAGTAAGAACAGCTGCAATTATAATGATTTGCATGAACAAGAAAGGCATCCCTTTTCTAAATTTTCACATTTTTGTTTATTTGTATGTTGATTTTACATTTCCCAAGGCGGATGGCAGAAGTCAGTCTTGTAAAATCTGTATTTAGACACCCAAATAAAAATATCATGTCAACATTCACATTGCCAGCTATTCAGTCAGGGTCCTGAGTGCTCTAGCTACTAATTTTATTGCAGTGGTCAAAGATGTCATTAACAGTTTAAACGTGTTTTCGGTCAGGTGTCTCTGAGACCTTTATGTGGCACTTCAAAAGAGTGAGTCCTGAGTACCCTGCTACACCTTCTTTGTTCACCTGGCTCCCAAGCCAGTGTAATTCCCCTCAAACACAAAACTGATGCCCAGGTGTTTCACAGATAGAATTGAATCTGAACAGGTTGCACCTGAGGGAAATGCCAGCACTAGTGAGAGCTGGTTGCTCCTCTGCGCTTCTACAAAGGATCGTGTGAAAAACTAAATCTCAGGTTTCATTTGAGATTAAGGGATTCAAATCTTTGATGGTTTCAATTAGAACAAGGACTGTGAAAGAGCATCCCAGCTGAGTGTGTTAACCATTGGAGTCACAAACCTGTTACTGATCTGGGAAAGGAAAAACTGTTGTTTTTTAAGGTGTTTTGGTGCTCTGGACATACCTCTGATCTGTCAGTGACTGATGAAGTTACTGATCTTCACATTCTACTTTGCACTTCTCCCAGGTAAGATTGGACACCTTTCTGCTTATTTTTCTTCTGAGGATCCTTGATGTGAGCCCCTAACTTCCCACCTGGCTGGATGATGCATAAAAGTAAATTTATTTCTGACTGACTTGTCTGCTGCTCTATCAATGTATCTGGAGGAAGTATGTGCTCAGTACTTTTGTAAATAAGATGGCTCTAATGTTGAATTTGACTTTAGCCTAACTTTTGCATCTAGATATGAACATTTTTAGGTTTTATAGGTATTCATTAAAAGAAAAAAAAACCAAACAACAAAACAATAAGGAGTAGCTGTGCAATAGGCAGGCCCTTTTGCTATATAAGGAGCATTTGAAGCAACTTCCACAAAATCTGTGGCAGTGGTCTCACTTTATTTCCTACTATGTCTTTTTTGAAGATCAAACCAGTGTGTGAAGCAAAACTTAAAAATACAAAACCATTAAAATATTTTAATACAGAACCTAGAGTGCTTTCCTTTTAAATTTCCTAGCTTGTTTCCTGCCTCTGGTCCTGTCACTATTATTGATATAAGGAATCCATCAACATATTTTTATGGATGATTAAGAAAGGCTGACCTTTCCTTTGCAGGTACAAATAGGTAGTTCTTCAGAGGCTGTAAATGAATGACAAGATAATTCTATCCATTTAATATTGAAGTGATGTTGATAGTATCATTCTTCTCATGTTTGAAACGGGAAAGTATAGAGACCTTTCTCCCTCACTCTGTTCTGCTTTATGTGATGGATTTTCTCTCTGACTAATCGCTGTCACATTAACCTGCACTATTTCATCCTTCAGAGCTGTCAAGATAATGACGATAATCGAAGTGGCTCATTGTAGGTAAAGGAAATTATATGAGCAAAGTAATATCATAAAACAGTGTTTAAATATTTTAATTTCATTTGTCAGGGCTGCCCCAACACTTCATTACACATATAACCATCTCTCATCAGTGGAATTAGTGCATTATTCATTACTGTTAATTATTTTCACATAATGGCTGCCCTGATATATTTAACCTCCACATTATATCTCAGATAATGGGCCTGTAAAATTGAATTGTGTGAAGAGCGGAGTTCTAAAGCTCATTTGCAGAACATCAAAGAACAAAGAAGAGGAAAAGAATTCTAAATGGGACATTTCACCCAGCTGGGGCCAAACATTTGTTTCTGTCTGATTTGCATACAGAAAATAGGTGGTTCAGAAGTGGTTTAACATTGTACATGCTGTCTGCTCCTATTACATAGCCAATTAGAATTTGTTAATGTCCTGAGTGTTTGAGACAACTTACAAGCCAATCCATTGTCTGAATGGCAATGAGCTGGAAAGTTAACAGAAGGAAGTAGACCTTTCTGAAGGACAGACCACAAAATCACATGGCATATCCAGCCGTCACCTACACCAGAGGTTAATACTTCTTTTGACAAACGCCTGTATTATAGAAATAAATTATCAAAAAGTGCTGCACAGGACTGAGAAGATCCAAGCCCATCAGAGAATTTGTCCCAGGGAAAACCAAGTAATTACTAGAGTACTACTGTAATTCTCTGATGCTGCCTGTCATGTAGGATGTGTAAATGGGCGAGAAGGAGAATGCAGCATCCTGAACAAGATGAGGGGATCTGCACTGAGTGCAGCAAGCTGGGTCAGCAGCCCTGGTGGACTCAGCACCACATAACACACAGAAATGCGTGGTTACCACCAGGCTCTCTCCAGTGGGGCTTAGCCATGCTGAGGTTGGTGTGTCTGCACTGCTCTTTCAGAGGATGGGAAATGCGAGACTGCCTTCCTCTGCTTTACTACTTGTCTTGAACATACACCCCAATAAGATAAAGTCTTATTGTCCAGGTATGGGACTTTGCATAATTTAGCATTTGAGAAACCCGCTGAATTGCTAGAAATAATTTCAGCTCTAAGTTGCAATTTAGAGGACACAGTCTGTCCACTCTAACTGCATGGATTTTACCGAATACTTGTATTTTTTTCTCATTTAGAGGCTTATCCATTATCCACAGATTTCAATGGACCTGAGAAGGCATTGACATCAAACACTTTACAAAAAGAATATTTATCAACAGTTTAACATGTTATAAGGCTAAGGTCAGTTCAAAAAAAACCTGACTTTCTGAACATAAAATAAATTGGAATTTTCCTCAAACTTTAGTCTCAGAGTGTTAGTGAAGTTAGTCTGTTAAGTTAGTCTGTTAAGTTCCCACACATCTATATGAAGCACTCTTTTGCTTTCATCAAAAACTTCAAGAGAATAGCTCTTCTGAAATTCACATGCAAAATAGACCTTTGCTCTGTTTCATGTCTATAGTAAATTTTATACATCAAAAAATTATTTCAGACCTATTTCTTGGCTGTTACAAAATAACTTATGGCTGATGATGGGACTATGATCTCAGAGGTAACTCAGCAAATCAGAAGTCAGAAAATGTTTAATGAATAACAACACAATTCACTTGAGGTCATTAACATACTTCAGTCTTATTGGCTAAAAAGTCATAATTCACAGGAATGATAAATGTCTTTTTGCTAAGTGGCAGTAGGTTTTTGGCCATATCATTAAATATTTATACAACTTATACATAAATCTTCCTCCACTTGCCATCATCTGGGATTCATTTGGAAGAGACCCATTTATTTCACTTTGTAATGTTTCAAGTTTGTTGCAGGTTTCAGCCTCAGTCTCCAAACTCTAGATCCAGAGTTGTTAGAAGGGAAAACCACCTTTGCATGGACCCACCTTAGGAGGAGAAATCCTCTCTTCTTAATCTGTGCATTCTCAGACTATGAATTTTTATGGGTACATATACAGTCTTTTATACATCATACAAGCTGTGTAAGCAAAACCTGCTGATGGTCTCTGCTTTCTAAACCATTTTTATTTCATATGACGTTTTCTGGGTACCATGGAATGTAGATAAATAGACAGATTAGAGAGATCACTACATGAAAGAAACAATTTCTCCATATCTAAATACACTGGTCTTGGACTTCGGTCAAAGGCATGAGAAATATTCAGTCTTCCCACAAACATTTGGGTATTTCCAAATAGGAATCGGCTGTCAGGAGTTGTCTGTCTTTCTATTCCTGTCTAATCAGATTTTTTTTTTCTCTTCTGAAGCAGCTTCTACTAGGGAGATAAGTTTGTCTTTCATCTGAGTTTCGCTCCAACAAAAATCTCAAAGTCAAAGCCCTCTATTCAAGACAAACTTTTCTCCATGTCACCTATATGCTCTTCTGGTGAGACAAATACATTAATCCTATCAAAGATCTGTATTTTGATTGGAGGACCCTTTCATATTTTGCTCTTTTCATTTGATTGAAAGAAAAAACAAAACAAAACAAGGACTGGAAGAGGAAATTCAAGAAATTCCTCAAAAGTTGGAGGATACCTCAAGAACTACATGTCAGCTGAATAAAAATAACCTGTTATTTTACCTACAGTGTCTTTGTATCCTGGATACCCATCATGTATCAAGTATTCTCCTCAATGGTGTAATGGAGAGCCAAGAAAGTAAGAAACTGAGTTTTTTGTCTGTAGTAAAATGTATATAAAGCAATGGATGAAAAATTATGGTATCAAGAAATCTCTTCAGGCTTGCTGATATGGTAAAAAAAAGCCAGTCTCAAGAAGGATTGTTGAGATGTGTTGGAAAAAGCCTGGTGGTTTCAGCTTTTTTAAAAGTGAGATAATCTTTTTTTCTGGAGGTTGAGGTACTAAAAAATTTTTGCATTGTTGGAAAAAATACACGCATGGGAAACACAGTTGATGGCAATAATTACTCTTATAATAGTATTTTTCTTATAATACATATTGATGTATAAGCACAGAAACACACAAAATCAGAGTAGTTGTTTCTGTTAAATTGTCTTGAATTGAGTTACTAATTGAGTAGAAGTATGACTGGAATGTAAGGAAACAGGACTTCAGTTGTTGTCTATTGTATATTTCCTACAAATTAATGCTGCTGAAGGATGACTTGTGAAATCTGTCCGGGTCAAGGGTTGCAAGATCATCTTAGATACTAAGAAAGAACACTCCCTACTGATTCTCAACTCTATAACTATTAGAGTTTTTCCATGTTGGCAGTCTCAGGTATGACTCAATTCCTATTAAAATGTGAGCTAACATTATTTCAGAACTACACTTAACCTAAGACATGCTCTTTGAGGAAAGATACACTGTTTTATGATGGACTAGCACTTTGAATGTACTTAGGATTCCTAAATATTTTGAAAGCATGAATCAGCTTGTATTTTCAGGATATTAATTATATTATAGGATAGGATATTAATTAATTATAATTACTAATATAATCTGAATATGTCCTGCACCAAAAAAAAAAAAAAGGAACAATTGCATGGAATTCTATTATTATTTCTATGAAGTTGAGTGTAAGTTAGGTCCTTTGAAAATTTGCAGGATACCACAAAACCTTTTATAAAAGATTTCTAGGAAGCAGCTGCCTGTGTAAGGTTAAAAGCAAAGGCTAGAGTTGCATTTGAGTGGTGATGAAATGTCACCTCATGCAGTGGAGGTTTTTAATTAGTTTTGAGTAAAACACATCTTTTCCAAGATAAAGAGCATAAAATCTTAGATTCTCTTTCCAGTCTCTGTCTCTACATATGTCTGTCCAATCTTTTTGTAATACATTGAAAAATATTTTTGCAAAAGCCTCATTTTCTGTGATGGATTAATATTAAAATACATGTGTAGAAAATTAAATACATAGATTTTACAATCAGCTATACTATATAGGGTACCAATGAAGCTACCCAGAAGAAGGATATGAAGAAAGGAAATAGTTGTATTGGAGGTGAGCATCTCAAGATTCTGTGGCCCCATGACAACAGCACTCTGCTGCTAGAGGTTAAATCCTCCTTCTTGCATTGCAGAATCAGAAGGAAAAGTGCATAAACAGCACTGAGAGAAGGTAAAGATGATCTTCAGACACATCTGAGGAAGCGAATGACAGAGTTGGGCTTCCTCTAGATGTGTCTGAAGATCATCTTTCTCTCCTATACACACCTATTTGCACAGGATCTCAGCTTCCAGGGGTAGAGGTCCCAGCAGATCCCACAAGTGGCCTGTCCTGTCCTTGAGCTGTTCATCTCACTCAGGCCCCACACCAAGATGTGATCTGCAGCTTTGAATCTTCTCCTGAGTAAGTTCTGTCATTGTGTTCAATCATGGAAAAAAAAGCAGCATTCTGAGCATGGTTCATTTTGCTGAGTGTTGTGCAAATAAACGATCCAGAATTAATGGTTCTATTTCTAGAGGGGGACAGGAGTTTGAATATAGTCCAAACTGTACCAGAGTGCAGAACTATATACAGAATAAGACAAAAAAAAAGGAATGTTTCTTGGACAATTTCTACAAGCACCTCTCCCAGTCTATTCAACTTACCAGGAATGGAGGCACCTGGCTTAGGAGCTCTGAATTTCCAGGCTGTGTGTAATCTTCATTGGATGTTTCTATTAGTCACTGTGCATACTGTCACAAAACTAGGATTTCTGAAATTGGCAGAGAATCATGCCTGCTCATTGCTAGTAGTTCTGACCAGATTTATTCCTTAGAAGAAAGGGACAAGCTCCAAATATGACAGAAGTGGGACGGCTCTTCATCCTTTAAGTTTCAGCAGAATGAGGACCATCCTGACTATAGATCTTTCAAAACTGAGTTGAAAGAAATCTATCACTCCCATGTCTCTTCCAAACACAGCCTGTCAGAAAAGGAAAGTTGTAGAGAAATTTGTATCAGATACCTTGAAAACTGTAAAAAAAGGAGACTTCGAGGGAGGGCTGTGCTTTGAAAACTGAAAAAAATACTCTAGAGGTTTAGAAACAGTAGCGAACTTGCAATCTCTAAATGTTATCTGGAACACAACCCTCCCACCCCCTTTAAATTATAGTTTAAAGAGCCTGGTAGAAACATTCTTAAAATTATACTTTTATTTTATTTTTTCCAAAAAAGCCCAACAATTTTATTGTCTTCCCACATTTCTATTGCAAGTTTATGTCAGGGAAAATTTGCCTCATGGAGGGGCACAGGTTTCATATAATTCTTATATCATCTTAAACAAGAGGATTTATACAATCCAAGATAAGGAGTGTGCTGTGCACTCCTGAGGTACATATACATTTTTCCTGATACATGCACATCCTACTAACCGCCCAGACAAAAGATGTCCTAAGGCTACCTCTTCAGACAGTAAGGTACTTGCTGACAGCTCTGGGCTTTAAGACAAATTAAAATAAGACAATTTTTCAGTCTGTAGGTCTTATAAAGCTTCTGGCTTTCAGTTCTGTCAATGACTATGAATAAAATTCCCTGAACAGAGAGAAGACAGGCTGTTTAGTTTTCTGATGAGGGTGATTTTAAGGTGAAGATCAATTCTGCAGTTCGTATTTAAGCTCTCACCAGTGAGAAGCTCCTGTCATTAGAGAATCAGGAACAAAAAGTTTTCAATTCCTACTTCTTCATTCTGATTGCTCAGCTCTCTTTTCACTACCACCCTGTGAAGTGAATCCTACTTGAGAATGTGATGGGGGCCAAAATTCCTATAGGGCAGTTTTTGGTCTTTCAAAGTTTAATTTGGTGACATCAATGTATAGGTGTAAAAATCTCATAAATATTCTTTTACGAACACTGTGCTTGTTTTGTTCAGAGCTTCAAAATATGCCTTCAAGTTAATGTTCTCCCAATGATGTGCATCCTCATGCCGTTGCCAGCCATATATTCATTTCTGAATGCTTCCTTGTTTTAAAAGATGTTGTTATGACACCAAATAAAAGAATCTTGCAAGCAGCAGTGAGTAAACTATATTTGGAGACTGGAAAATTAATTGAGAAAAAATTTTTACTTTTCTTTTGGTGCTAGAAATATTTATATTACTATTTTATATTAAGACATTTTTGAGATACAATGGAAGAACAAGGTTTTCAAATATCTGATTACTTTTTTCCTGAAAAAAGTTAATTTCCAGAATTTCCTTTTCCTTTCCTGTCTGTGATCCTCATGAGAAATCATGTGGCTTATTTTCTTATTAGTTAAGCACTCCTTTTTGCAGACAGTGTTGTCCAACACAAAGGTGAGGAATTGGCCACCCATCCTCTGACCTCTGAAAGGTATGTTTGTATTATTATTTTAAGCTGGACTGCAAATGTACTGGAGCAAATTTTCCAGTCATTCCCACACAGCATGCTTTTGCTCACTTTACAGGAAAATCTTAGAGCACGTGAACTGTGTTCTTAGACGAAAAAATCAAAGTTTTGAAAGGTGTCTAACATAACCCCTGAAATGTGCAGTATGGATATCAATGTTCCAGTGATTCACCCTACAAAGTTGTTCCTGTAGTTCTTGATAAACAGAGAGAAGAGGCCAATCTGCACTATACAACTGTACCCTGAAGATACAGGTTTGCACACAGACCAAGTGGGAAACCTTGTAGAAAACGAAGTTAGATAACTATGGTAGAAGAGCAACAGAATTAGTTAGGATACAATGTGAAAGACAAAAAGAATCACCTTTTCTTTGTAACATAAAAGGCCATGTTTTTATGCTAACTGTAATCAGTGCTTCCCTATCTTCACTAGATATTGCACTACATTCTACACAGCTTTTTTGATTTCTGCAAACTCTTGCCTGATAACATATTTTCTGACTTTCCACTGGCTTCTGCAGAAAAGAGTAAAGGTCTCATTGTTAGATGTTCCTCGTGGTCACTCACCCAGTAACAACCTTCTGTGTACACCTAAATATCCATGAGATAAACTGTCAGTTATTTCTTTCTTGATATAAAACAACTTTTCAGTAGTTTAAAAAGTTTGTGGTTTCAATACAAAGCCATACACACATATGAATCTTTAAATTGGCTTTACAGGCTGCAAAAATTGTAGAAATTGCTGGGGACAGCCCAGCCAAGAAAGGTATTTAAATTTTTATTTTTTTACAGGTTAATTTTCTTGTCAGAAAATTTATACATTTTAGTGCTTAGTCCTTTCCCTTGGCATAGAAATTTTATGAAGAGAAAAATCTTCTCACCAAGTCTACTGCTGAAAGAATTCTTTTCTTGGGAAACTATCCATATTCAGAAAGCATGAAAGTAAGTTTATATGTCTGAAAAAATTAAGGCCATATTTATATACTTGGTTTTGTCATTAATTATCTCATCTAATAGGGTTAGGTCTTCAAGTCAGACAAGCTGTATTACAATATGTTGCTAATGACTCCATACATTTATGGAGCTTCATAAATTGTTTTTAAGCAAAGTGGGCTTGAATAATTCAAGCATTGCCATGAATGTTAGTGCTTGCAAGATCATAAAAGCATCTCTCTTAAACAAATGGTCAGTGGAAACCAAATTTGTTGCAATTTGTGTTGATCTAAAAATAAAAGAAAAATGGATTGCAGCTGTTTAGCAATTGTGTCTCTAATGTAAATAGAGGTGCAGGGAGAGTAAATTCCTCGTTGTACTATGGAAGCAGTCCAGCAATATTCCCTCAATTCAGCCTACATAAAGTTAAATTAATGTGAAAATAATCTTAATGAACTTGATAAGAGAGTATGATTCTTAACTTTTAAAAATCTTAATAAAATTAAAACATTCATTTCAGTTATACAATCTCTCTTTTTTCATTGTCCCATAGGACTTTGAAATAGTGATTTATTGTCATTACAGTATTTTGACCTAAGAGTAGCCTCTGTCATAAATCACAGCCTCTGTGAGTGTAGGGAAGCCAAGGAAGGTGGCTTACCCAAAGTCATGCATCTGGTGACTGGCAGGAAGATGATTCTTGCTTGGACATCACGTGTTTCAAATAGCATTAAATAATGCTTCTTTTAATGAGTGGTTATATTGATGTGTCATTCTACATAGCCTAGAATAAAAAAGGAGAATTTTGGTTGGAAGGGGCCTAAAAGGATCATTTAGTACAACTGACTGACCAATTCAGGGCTGACCAAAAGATAAAGCCTGATGTTAATAGCGTTGTCCAAATGCCTCTTAAACACTGACAGGCTTAGGGCATCGACCGCCTCTCTAGGAAGTCTGTTTCAGGGTTTGACCACCCTCCTGGTACAGGAATGCTTCCTAATATCCACTCTAAACCTCTCCTGGCACAACTTGAACTGCTCCCATGGATACCAGGGAGTAGAGATTAGCACCTCCCTCTTTGCTTCCCCTCCTCAGGAAGATGCAGAGGGCAATGGGATCATCCCTCAACCTCATTTTTTTCAGTAAAGACTAGCCCAAAATCCTTAGCTGGTCTTCGTAGGACATTCCTTATGGCCTGCTTACCAGCTTGTTGGCCTCCTCTGGATGGATTCCAGGACCTCCACATCCTCCTCAAATTGTGGGGCCCAGAACTGCAGACGATACTGCAGGTGAGGCGGCACCAATGCTGAATACAGTGGTATAATCACCTGTTTTGACTGGCTGGTGACGGTGTTTGATGCATCCCAGGATGCAGTTTGCTCTCTTGGCTGCCAGGGAGCACAGCTGGCTCCCACTGGGTGTGTTGTCAACAGCACCCCCAGACCCTGTTCTGCAGCTTGCTCTCCAGCCACTCTCCCAAATTATTTTTGTGCTTGGTCTGACTCCATCCCAGTGCAGAATCCACTATTCGGACTTGTTCAGCATAATCCTTTTAATCATAGCCCAGTGATCAAGATTCCTCCTTTTATGAGAGGATATCAAGTTAATTAAACACGACTTTCCCTTTGTGAGCCCATGTTGATTGTGGCCGATGATCATATTATTTTTTAAATGCCTTCCAGTAGTACCAGGTATAATCTTACACATATCTTTCCCAGAAACTGAGGTTAGGCTAACAGATCTGTAATTCCTTGGGGCTGTGCTCATACCCTTTTGTAGATGGGAACAACACCAACCCGTTTCCAGTCAGTAGGGACCTCCCCAGACTCACAAGACCTCTGGTAGGTGATTGAGAGGGGTCCTGCCATGATGTCTGCCAGTGCCTTAAGAACTCTGATTAGTTCTGGTTTATAAACATGAAAGAAACACTACACAGACACTTCTGGATTACCCTGGAACTGTCAGCTGCCCTGTGGGAATAGTCCATGTCCCACAAGACCAACATAATTTATTCATCTCCCTGCTCTGTCAGTCATCAATTACTGACATATTTTTGGTAGAAAACTGGGACAAGCTCCTACAGCTCAACAGATGAGCTGGGAAGGTCCATTTCCTGGGCTGGAAGGTGAATTTTCTTTGTGTGGATGGTGCCTTCTGAGCAAGGGTTTGTCTTTGTTTTTTCTTCTCTCTTCTCTGTGGCATGATCAGGCAAGCTGATTAAAGGTGAAACAGAAAAAAGCACACTTGACACTAGTTTTAGACTAAGAACCTCAGTGTGTGTGCTGTGTGACCAGAGAAGGTGTGGATGTCCCCATCCTGGAAGTGTTCATGTCCAGGTTGGATGGGGCTCTGAGCAACCTGGTTTAGTGGAAGGTATCCCTGCCCATGGCACTGGGCTTGGAACGAGATGATCTTTAAGGTCCTTTCCGATCCATGTCATTCTGTGATTCTGTATGGTTTTCTGTGTGGGCAGATATCAATGCTGACTCCCCAGAAGGAAGCCCAGCAGGATGGTTCTTCCAGGTCAGAAATCCCTCTGCCTATTGCATAGTTATTCTCTTCCTACAAAAGGATTTTTGCAAAGTTATCTGACTTCAACCTCATCTTTATTTCTGGGGAGGACAGAACTTGGGTTCAAGAAGTACAAAGCAATTCCTGTCTAGGTTTGTCTGGCTTAAGTATTCCAAGTAAGTATCACCATTGAAAAGGATACTACCATGATGAGATGAGAATTTGGATTCCAGAATAATCCAAGCATTTCTTCCCTGATGCCTGTAGTCATTTGAAATCAGAGACCCCCTCGAACAAAGGGATGATTTTGGGTCATATTCAGCACTTTGGAAATAAAATGTGCAGCACTAACGTGCCTCAAGATGCAGCAGTGGTACTGAGGACAAGGTGTGACTTTTCAAAGTTAACCTGCCATGTACACACAGAGGACAGGCAGGCACCCCAAAACCTCTTTCACAGAGTGGTTTCTCTGGAAAAAACATTGACAGTAACGGGGCTAGAAAAACAAATTAAGCCTTCCCAGGAAATGAAATCTATTTGTGAAGAAAGAAAAAAAATCTTACTTCTCCATCCCGACTTCTACCATTTAAGTGTGTATGTGGTATAAAGATGATATATGCATATATAAAATGTAATATTTTTATATGTATGTGTATGTGTGCACACATATGGTAGAAGTCGTGACAGAGAAGTGAGATTTGTTCTTTCTTCCCAAATAGACAGAGATATAGATATATGGTAAAATAAAATAATTCTGAAATGTTAGCTTACTGGAAAGAGGGAGAGGAAGAAACAGTATATCTTCTATATATGTTTTATAATACTGGGAGGTACTCAGGCTGGAGTGATAGGGGCTGTATAAGAAGTGGCACCAATAAATAAATTATAGTTTCGCATAAAATGATGGGAATTTGGAATACACTGTTAAAGTAGTTTGGGAATCACTGAACAATTTCAGTGAGTTGCTTTACGTCCAGGCACTGGAGCCATCTGTCAGTTAAATGACAGCTCTTCTGCTAAACACAAACGATGTTGCTAGTGCAAATGTATGTGCCAAGAGTGAAAGTAGATGTCTTCAATAGAAATAGATTGTATCATCTATGAATTCGTATCACCCTATTATCATTGCAGGGAAAAAATACCTGACAGATTTTAATACTTACATGGCAGTATTCCTTATTTGTGTAACTGTTTAATGTCACTTCGGTCTTTTCAAAAAGTGATGACATGATGAAGAGGATAATATCTTCAAACTCACAAACTATTGAAATTTTACTCCTTGATGAAAAAATGGATCTGTGAGCTCATCCTGAAAAACAAAGTATGGAGATAATCCATAATTTAAAATATCATATATGATACAATACATAATATATTTTGCATTCTTATCATATTCATTAGCCTGTTAACTTTTTCCCTTGCCTTGAGTAGCACCAATAACATTTCAATGCACTTTGCCACTCCTTGAGTTCCAGGTTCTTATGTATTTTTATAATTATTACCACATTATTTGTAGTAAAATTAATTTCATAAATTATGTTAGATAATTGGCTTTTCACACAACAGTTTTTTAAAGCAGCTTGTAATTTTACGAAAGTATTTATATCTAGTAATGAATCTTTAAAAATTTCTTGAAACCAGTTGTAATTTCATTGGCATTTCACAAAATACATTCACCTATGATATTGTCACTCCTTATTTATTCATACTGCTATGTGAAAAGTCACTGCTAACACACTCTTGTTTTCTCAGGTGAGAGACTTTGATAATAAACAAGAGCAAAAAGTGGTAAGCGTAATTCTTCTGAAGAGAGACAGAAGGAATTCGTATCATAGAGAGGAAGGCTAGCAAGGTTACAGATGCTTTTGGATATTTAAAATAGTTACCTTAATTTGTCAGATAGTTCTTCACTACCAAGAAAATAATCTACTATGACCTGATACCTGATATTTTTCTTATTATTTCCACTTGGTAGGTTTCCAGGGTTTAATTGACAGCAATTAATCTCTCTACCTGAAACCAGATGTTCATGTAATCTTCTATAAAGTCTGTTTGAAAAATTTGAGGAAAATGATAAAATGCACACTTGTAACGAGGCGTTACCTGCATGGCAACCAATTACCTGTTTAATTCCAGGGATGTGTGCCACATCAGATGGTAAGCTAGTATTAGTTACCCACCTGGAATCAATCCCAATGCTTCCCAAGCTGCTTTACAGTTTAACACACTGTACATTAAAGTTCAGATTCTTGAGGTAAAATGAGGCACTCACATGACATTTCGAGAGTTTAAATCCAATGTAGAAGAACACTGGCAATAGTGACACTCAGGCCTGATCCTAAAAGCAAAGAAAACTGAATATTCTGTCTCTGGATGTATACATCTGTGTAAATCTTGGCATTTTCATGCTGTATTGGGCCCCTCCTCTCACCCTCCTAATTAGGCTCTTCTGGGAGGCATGAAAGAAGAGTTTGCTTGCTTGAAGTGCTTGAATAGCTGGCTAAGCCTCTGCCTCCACCACATCCACATAGAGGAGGAAGAACTTTTCTACCTTTTCCTCTCATAGCTTCACCACAGTGTTGTAGGATGCAGGCTGTCCAATTGCAGAGGATTCTCTTTTGTCAGAAAGCAGAAGATGGATGTATAGACGAGTGGTTAGGAAACTCAGGTAGTACTGGTTCCATCTCTGTGTTGAAGGAGTGTTTATTTTATACAAAGGGAAACAGCTTTACAAGAAGACTGAGAGCTTCCAGCTCCAGAATACTGTTGTTTGCTGATGAAGGCATTCTTCATGCAGGTGAGAGGCATGGATTACTGTCCCTCAGGCAGAGAGCAGGGGAACTTAATGCAGTGCCTGTAATGTTCCAATCACTCAGGAGCTGGTCCCAAAGGATATCAAGTCTTTCAAGTATCTGAGCCAAACAGAATACCTACAAGAGGAGAAAAGACACCACCATGGACTAAAAATTTCTGTTTTTCTGATAAATGGTGTTGAAATCATTGCCTACAGAAGAAGCTGCTAGGTTAGAGATCACGGGTGACTTAAATGTCAGTCTTCCTAAGTCCACAACTATTCTGGAATTTAATGCTGAGCTTTTTTTCTATTTTTCTTCTTTTAAGAGAGGCACATTGGATTTGACAATGTAGTTTGGACCCCTCTTCCTCTCTACCTTTGGCTCATTGCCATTTTTAGAGGTCTTAAATACACAGAGTGAAGAAAAAATCTTGTATAACACATCCAAGTTATCTGTTCTAGTTTGCTTCCCCTTGCTTTATATCCCACAAAGCAGGGCTGTAAACTTGGTTAGCCTTTCACCTTTTTCTCTCCATGATCATGTTGGTTTACAGCAGGTACACCAAAACTTAAGATGGGAACCATGGGAAACACCCATTTTTTATTTAATCATAAACTTGACATTACACATCATGCAAAATTAAAATCTCCAGCTTGTTCTTGCCCCAGTTATTTTGAGAACAGTCTCTTCAGAGTTTTGACAGCCCTTTGCCATAGATGGCACAAATGCATGTTCTTTCCAGCTGATGAAATATGTTCATTTTTTGACTGTGGCCTCCATTTTATTTATTACCTTATTCTAGCAGAGAGAAAGTCACCACCTCTAGTAGGTTGAGTTTCAGAGAAGGCTCTCTGTGCAGGACTGTGTCACATCTGAAGTGTAGCTGTAACAGACATGGGAAGTCCAGGCCAGGATGGGGCATAACTACCCAGTCATCCTCCAATCTTACATTTATAGAATCATAGAAGGGCTTAGTTTGGAAGGGGCTTAAATATTTACCATCCAGTTCCAACCCTCCTGCCATGGGCAGGGACAGCTGCCACTAGAACAGGTTGCTCAGAGCCACATCCAATCTGGTCCTGAGCAGTGCCAGGGGTGGGGCATCACATCTTTGTGCAACTGGTTCCAGTGCCTCACCACCCTCACATTTGCTATGGTTAAGTCTAGCACAACTCTAGTTCAGGCAGTGGGAGGTGTCCCCTCCAGAGCAAGCAAAAAGCAAGGTAAGGATGGAACTACTGGAAGGATATGTGACTCTGGTAGGAATGTGGTTTCCCATTATGTAATTGCAGTTATAAAAAGTGCTAACACTGCAAACTGCCATAATTTAGTTTCTACTAAATTGACCTTCCTTTTGGACTTTGCCAGAAGGCTTGATTCATTAAAGCTCATTGAGTTATTAGAGATATTTGGTTGAAAATTACTTCAGGAATAAAAAGCATTCATGTCAGGCTGAATCACAACGTCAGAACTGAACCTTAGTAACTCAGAGGAGATAACGTTGACTTGGATTTCAGCCCACTTCTACTGACCCATAAGTGTGCATGTCAAAGTTCTGTGCTGTAGGGAGTAGAAATATCTTGGGTTTTTTTCTGTTTAAATCTGAGGATATTTTTGATACCTAATTTATTTTCTCTTCCTACCTCATGTAAGTTTTGTCTTCAGTAGTTTACCATAAACTGAGAAAAATGCCTTGTACTTTCTTCAATCATTAGACTCAAAGATTGCTCAACAAGAATGATTCCTTTTAAGCTTTCATAAACATTTACTGCAGCATCTCACTGTAAGCATTCTATTATATCAGTGCATGCAGCCCTGTGCTCTTATTAAATCAAATGTGTCATCTTGTGCTCCTGCCACCTTAGAGACACAGGAGGCAGTGCTCTGGGATTGTCAAGGGACATGGGAATGTGGCCATTATATTTTATACAGGATGCTAAATGATTAATATTTGTAAATTAATGCATTTAAATTGTATGTGCATGAGACAGTCAAAGCCTTGCAAATATATCTGAGAGACTCATTTGAAAAAAAATACACCTCACAACTTCTCTTTTCCTATTGGATGCTATTTGGGCTAGTCAAGTGAAAAAGCAAGAGTGGCATGTAAGAATCATAATACACAAGGCATAGAGTATTTCTGAGCAATTATAACATGCCTAGGAAGGTGTTGCAAGGCATGAGGCTGAAAGACCAAATGACTTTACCCACTTGAGAAATGCAATAATTCCCTGGAAATGCACCGCCTGGAGTATGTTATTACTGTTATGAAATAGAATTCATGAATAGAAAGAAGGAAAATGGTGAGGAGGGGGACAGGCCTATCCATGCATGTACTGGCTAGTATTAAAGTGGGTATGACATCAGTCACAGCCAATCAAACAGGCCCAGTAATGTCCAAAGTACTGCAGACATTTCATAATTAAGTAATAAGACATGACAGGGCATGAATTGTGTTGTATTAATTCTCGCCAAGTGTGTTGTCGTAAGCCAAGAGAAGGAAGGCTGGGTGCCATCGGTCCAGCCAACTGTGAATTAATCCTTTCCCATTCTCACAATGCAACATCTTATTGTGGTTTTATGAAATGTTAATTTTTAAAATATTTATATTGTTAATTAAGTGATGAGTTTCTAAGCCATGACGGCAATCAGCACAATTCTTTCCGTAATTCTGAGCAGTGAATTGTGCTATCTGCTACTCCCTACTCACATCTCCACACTCAGTCAAACCAGCTGTTTTCTATTGTCCGTTTGCTAATGTATTCTAATATCCTGCCTCCTAATGCCTACTCTCATATTTGCATTCATTTGCATATAAGAAGCATCTAGATAAGCCAGTAATGGTTAGTGAAGTCCTTTGAGCATATAAAGTGCTATGGAAGTGCTAAATATGGCTTTTGTTTACTATTCATAGAAAACACTGATGTATCGGGGGGTATTGTGGATGTCCCTTGTCACTCAGAACTTTGTTCCATACACTAAAAATAATGCTTTTGGGTTTTGTGCACTTGTGAAATTAGGACATCTATTTTTCTTTGTTAGTACATGACTCCCAGTCAGATCCCACTTACTCAGGTTATCCGTTTTCTATAGTATTTTATGTGGTACCCTACAACGCTCCTAAATTTAGTATAAACCATTTTCTTTGGTAATCTGAGACTGGCTTGGGACCTAGTGCTGGTGTTTTACATCTCCAGTAAATGTTTTTGCTTTGATCTCAATAGGAGCCACTGCACAATTGTAGGCTCATGGAATCTACATTCCTGAACAGACTGCAGAAGATTAATCACCAGAGGCATCCTGAAAAGTACATCATGCTTTGCTATATAAAATCATGAAGGGAGATGCCTAAGCAAGCAAAGAAATCCACCTGGGCATTTGTCTGTGATTGCTGTTCTGCTACTATAGTTAGAAATGCTCAGTAACATACAAAGGTCCCTGAAGTGCTACTGAAGTGACAGAGATGCTTCTGTGACATTCATGCGTGGGGCAGGGTGTCAATGCAACCTACCAAATGTCCACACCAGGACTGTCAGGGCCAGAGATTACTTCTGCAAAGAAATTGCAGAGATGAATGCCAAGGCACTTATTTTGTAGATCAACATGAACATAGAAATGTCTGAGTAATATCACTGCAACAGGTACAAAAATCCTGCACTGGCTAGTAGATAAATAACATGCTTTTCTAACCCTAATACTGATTTCTTTATTTTGTGAGCAAAGAAAAAAAAATGAAAAAGCTTCTTTGGTAAAGATTAAGTATACATACACTATTTAAAAATGTTAATAGAAATCACACTTCTACATGTCATCCCTTGCCAATTCCTTCCTACATTTAACTTGTCCCGGATAGTCTGTTGCTTTTGGAGAGAGAAATTACTTTATGTAGTAACCCAAACATGTAATTGAAACTGGAAACAACAAAAGGGATTGTCCATATTTGAAACTGCCACGCTAACCACAGGTAGAAAAACTATAATTACTTGGACCAAAATTGTTATTTGTTACTGCCATCATCCTAGGATTTAAGCCAGATCATTTTTCAATGGTGTTCCTGCAAGCAAAAGAAGAAATTCTTCTTATCGTATGTAATCATGTAATCATGCACTTTGCATTCAGTACTTGGGTCCTAGCATTTTATGAAGTCTAGACTTATTTGTACCTTAACAGAAAAATGTTTTCCTTTTTCACCTGGACGAACACACATTTAACTTTGTTTCCAAAATCAAAAGATGATTCAGATTTTATAAGTGTCTCATTTTGAAGGGCATTGAGAGATGTCCTTGGAGTAAGGAACACAACAATGGCCAGGTAGCAGTTTCATAGTATGTCATGCTGAAAATTATATTTTACAGTGTATATAAATGTATATACAGGTCTAGATACAACCCAAAAGACATATGTACAATGTTATTAAATTAAGATATATTACACTAAATTATTTGAGTAGCTCTTCTCAGACCACCACTTTGCAGCACCTGCCTTCATCTAGTTACTCTGCAAGGACATGAAGCAGTTTTTTCTTGAAGCAGAAAGTCATGAATCAAGGCATTGTGGCATTTCTCTGTAAAAGGAAACAAGATATTTCTTCTCAATATTGGGTGGTTTGGACCCTCCCTGCATCTGGGTGGTGCCTACTGGTCCCCTTCTCTGATGTGTTTTTTAGTATGCCTTTTGTGAATAAGACTTGAGCACACTGCCAGTGCAGGGTCATTCTGGTCCAAACCTTTTAATTTCCATCATTTACCTTTCTGGGGAAACGAAGTCAGGTTGATGCCTTGGCATCTGGAACAGCGGACACAAGTTATATTTTAACTGTGAATTATTTTATGTGTGGCATAAAGATATTTTTCAGTAATTGATGTGAAGTAAATTATTTAAACATATAAATTAAGTAAAATTAATAATTTGTATACATGCGTGATATCAGAGTTCCAGACTAATGTGTACTTACTGTATATACCTTGTTTTACTTTATGGTTCCTAAGTCCATTAAACTTCCCTTGCCTTGGTTTTCATCAGGTTTTCTGGGAAGGTAAAAGACTGTTAAGGAAAAGAGCACTATTTATTTGGGTTGTTGTTTTTTTTTTTTTTTTTGTGGTAGATTTGCACTAAGTTGAATGGTTATCAAACAGCATCTGATTTGGCTTACTACCAAGTGCTTGATAATCTTTTATTATTCCTGTGGAAACACTACCTTAGAAACATGTCTTTTCTGTTCAGATTCTTATTTATCAGTACACAAAGTAAATATTTTCCTCTCCTTAGTGATTCTTGCACTCCCAATTCACAGCTCAAGTCTGTTCCACATATGTGGTATTTAGTGCCACTTAAAACACACTTGGTTTCAGCTTCCTAGGGAATGATTCAAAAGCCTAAACATAGGTGCCTAATACCATTTAGATGCCTTAGGACATCCTGCCTGGCATCCAGCTGCAGCTTCAGCAGGGCTCTGGTCTCCCACAGATTTTGTGTTGTCTCTGTCAGGCTCATGCAGATGCTGTGAATACCCCAGGATGTTTAAAACTGTACAATGACTGTGCTGAGGCACCTGCGCTGCTCCTCCTCATGCTCCCTGCTCTCTGCAAGCATTCCTGGAGCAGGCAGCACAGGTTTATGCTCATGTTTCTGTTTTTCTAAATGCCCCATGTAGGGGCAAGCCATGAATGTTCAGGAGCATTTGAATAGTCATGAATATTTACATCGTTCTACCTACCGTACAATAAAGCATGAAGCCTCATATTCTCATTTCTTAAACAATCAAAACATACTTGTAGATCAAATTTAATGCATATATTTTTTCCATTTGAATACATCGTGATTAAAAGTTCATGACCTTGATTATATTATGCAATTTGAAAAATCGCCAACAATGTCCATGGTGATTAAATATTCCACTTTGTAATTATTTTGTAACTTTTGTTCTGCTCTTTGCTCACTCCAAAAATTATCATAAAATTTTGAAAGATGTCCTCAGTGCAGAATATGTCCATAAAATATTAAATATTCAATTTTCCTCTATCATGGCTTGAAAAATTCATAATTACATGATGATCCACATAATAACTCATTCTGAAAAGTCATATATGGCACTCCCCCTGTGACTGAGTTAATAATTTACTGCTGTGTGGGATTTTCACTCTGCACTGTTAGTCTTGGGAACATTTATTAAGCAAATGTTCATTTGCAAAGATCAGAATGTGAATGAAGAGGGTAAGAATTTAATGAGGAGTGACAGACAGGTGAACTGATTCCATATAGTTCTTTACTACAGGAGAAAGCAGATAGCTTTATCTTTCATAGCCTCGATAGACACATGAAATGAAATATAGAAGACAGGGGGCAAAAGGAAAAAAAAGGTACTTTCCTAGAAGGGCCAATGGAAGGATAAATCAGTGGAACTGATGAATGTGATTCAGACCAGTTGAAATGGCTGATCTTAGTCTGTGCCTTTAGATTTATACAGCAGCGATATTTAGACTTTTTATTTTTGAGATAGTTGCCCATTTTTTCAATCGAGTACTTCTAGCATTTAAAAAAAACAAAAGCAGCAAGTTTAAATTTTGGTTTCAAAATGCATTCTAGTTTATGGATAACCTTTATAATTTTCAGATGTAAAATACATTTAATATAACATGAGAACAGGTGTTACAACTTCATCTACATTTTTTTTCATGAAATAATGAAAAGGTTTGTCACACATCAACTGTAACTTCTTTCTATGATTTTTGGGTGTTGTCTAGGTTAACCTAGGTTAAATAATATTGATCCTGGATTTTATTTTTAAAAGAAATTCAAGAAAAAATGAAATGTCACAGAAAGATTTTGTCATCAATTCAGAGGTCAGTTTTGCAAAATACTGAGCATGCTTCTCCTGATTCAGCAAAAAATAAATACATTTATTCAAGACATTTGAAGTAATCCCTTGTTTAAAGGTAGGTGAGTACAAATTTAGGTGTTTTACTGACTAAGGGACACTTCATTAAACCTGACACAATTTCTCAGCCCATTGTCACTGGATGTGTAAGGATACAACCTACAAGTATAATTCCCAAAGATTCCTAAATATAATATCCCAAAGGTAAGGATTTATACTACTTTATATGTAGGAAAGAAAAAGATTTGGTGCAAAACTCGCTTTTTCAGTTGACTTTATTTATCTGCTTTTATAGCTATATGGAAGTTTTTTCAGTAGACTTTTCTTCTCCATAAAAGTTTAAATTTCCTAAAATATTATTGTTCTCCAGAGTCCTGAAATATCATTTTTGATAAGTGCAACATTTATTTCTAAGATCATTGCCAAGATAAAAACAATTCTCATAAAGATAAGAATTATTCTTTGGGTGTGTTATATTTCT
Source organism: Monarcha castaneiventris obscurior (assembly GCA_026261815.1). Classification (NCBI taxonomy): domain Eukaryota; kingdom Metazoa; phylum Chordata; class Aves; order Passeriformes; family Monarchidae; genus Monarcha; species Monarcha castaneiventris. Next base: position 1,389,527 of record JAMPIT010000566.1, on the reverse strand, counting down.
TTTTTTAATTTTTTGGGGCTGTCGTGGATGATTGTGTAATCAGTGATGCACAGTACATTTGTATTTTTGAAAACTGAAGTAGTACATCCAAGGAGATGTAGGGAAAAAGTGATCCAGAACATAATTTTCTGAAAAAAAGGTGCAAAAACTAATTTTGTTGAAAAGTTATGCATTTGAAAGAGAATTTTCAGTCAGTGTCAGAATCATTTTCCTGGATATAAAGGCTTCAGCTGAGGATGTTCAAATTTGTTTAGGCATTTGACTTAAATAGGGCTTTTAATTTTCAAAGGTCAGTCCACGGGTATGTTGGAAATGAGACAGGACTTTGGCCTAAATTTCTGATGGGGAATACTGACTTCTACCTTTATTGGTGGTCAGTTACCTGACAAACTTAAAAATGAACAGGCATATACAGGAAAGATTTAGTTCAAAGAGTTTGAACTGGGATATCATAAAGGGAGAATGAGGTGACATTGAGAACTGAAGGACAAAAAAATCAGATTAAATTTAATCACACAGACTCACGATGTATAAGGAGAATTTTTCCTAGAGCTTATTCACTAAGTGTGACAGAGATAGGAAAGACCTAATCACTTATTGCAAGAAAAGAAACTCATTTGACCAAAGACAGATGTATGCCATTACAATCAACTGAGAGAAATAGGCAGCACTTTTGTGGCACAGTCCATTTCACCTCGAAATAGAAATTTGGTAACATTAGTGATCCCTTAGTGCCTGTCTCTGTAAATTGGCCATAAAGGAACCCTATGTTGCCTGCTTAGATATATCTGTGTGAGATTAATTTCATCTGAGGGAACTATGAGCTGCAAAGGTGATGTGGCCATGAAAAAGAAAGTGCAGTCCTTTGGTGTGTCTGTTGTGGTGTTCCTCAAAACAGAAAAAAGGGCATCAATGCCTTTGTAAACAGGTAAGCAAAATTTGTCTGCAGTAGCCTGGGCTGCTGTCAATATTCATTTTCTGGAAAGAGTAAGTTCAAACTGGAAGGGGTGTAACAAAGAGAATCTAGGGCAGATGGATGGGGAGTCTGCTTTGTATTAATTTTGGGGTTCATAAAAGGTTAGCAAATATTTTTTAAATGGAAGCATAACATTTCCCCAAAAATATCACACCCCAATTTCAGCAAAGAAAAAGTGGATAGAAGGGAGTTAAGAATGTCAGCCCTGGTTGGGGGGGCACCCCTACTCCTTGAAGTGAGGTCCTGGTGAGAGGTGACTGGTGGTAATGTCGATTCTTTCACCTTACTCCCAGGTCCAGCTGTCTTTGGGGTTGCTGAGTATCGTAAGAGAAACAACATTCCATGATTCATGAACCATACTACTTCCCAGTCAGGGAATCCTAACTTCTCCTATGCTGAAGTCCTCCACTTCTCTTCCAGAGCTTATCCACATTATCACCATTATGTCAAACAGCTTTTCCTGAATTTGTAATCCTAAAATGTTTCATAGAGATAGAAAAAACCCCACATTCATGAAGAAACAAAATTGACTGAAAAACAATAGTGGGTAGAAGCTGTACAAAATTATTTTTTGATATCATGGACACCTAGTAATGGGACTTATTGATTCAAGAGTCCTCATCCAGGTACATTTCTTCAGTATTTGTTTTAAAATTGGCTGTTACATATACATATTTTTAAGCATCACTCAAAATGAGTGTGACATTGAGCCCGAAAAGGTTGTTTTAAGTATCTGGGATTAAAGAAAATCACCAGCATTAAAAAATATACAATTTAAGTTTCTGATAGCTTTGAATTGTAAACATTTAAAAAAAAAGGGAAGTTGGTTGAATTTTATGTACCTTATTTGAAGACTTTATACTTACTTGCTTGAGGAGACTTCTCCAGACATAAGCTCTTCTTCAGCAAGTCCCTTCTCCTCAGCTGTTTGCATCTAAGAAGGTTAAATCTAGCTGAGTTTTGTGGTTTATGTATTTTGAAATATTTTTTTTTTTTTTGCATTAGATGTATTTTCAATGCTACATTACTGAAAATAGATTGTCCTGTACAGGGCCAGAAGTTGGACTTTGATGGTTCCTTGTGGGGTCTCTCCCAGTTCAGGACAGTCTATGATTCTATTCTTTTTTTTTTTTTTTTTTTTTTGTGCACAAGATAGCAATGGGAAAGGGGAAAAGGATGGGTTTAATTCCAAAACTTTGTCATAGATAATTTGTTTGAACAGCATGCACTCACTCTTCTCTCCTCTGCCGACCGGGAGCAGTAGTAACTACCAGCCCCTGTGTGAGCTCTGAGCACTTGTTTCTGCAATGGGAACAGCATAATTCAGACCATCTAGGCATTCTGTCTCCTGAATTATACAAATTGTACTATCCCATGGTTGATGTAAATCAGTTTTGCCATGAGACCTGGGATTCAGCTGTACTTTTTTACTGAGTTTAGGTGTCTACATGAAGATGTCTGCCTGAGAGTTAAGCGGTGACTCCCATCCCAGCCAAAGGACATCCAGTGCTGGATTCAGTTGCCGGAACAGAAAAGTTTACAGGTGGGGCAACTACCAGGCAGGTTTGTGGTAGGTTTGTAACTTCCTGGATCAGCGGGTGAAGGCCATGCAATCTGTACTGCTTTGCAAAGTCCCTCTCCAGACTTTATCAGCTGCACAGATTAGATCTCCGTGCTTGGCTCACCTACATTCACCTACAGACTCCTAAATGCAGAGCTCTTAATTTCAACCTGAATCTTGCCCCTCAGACCTACTTCACCTGCTTCAATATAGGCATCTAAATAAAGATATTTCAAGCTGGATTCCACTGGCTGTGACTCAGGATATTCTGTTTGGCCTCCAGATTCCACCTGGCAAGTTCCAGGGTCTCCCTTAAGTTCTGTATCACATTTACTATCTCACTGCAAGTGACTTAAGGTTTCATACCTCAGGCTGTGTAAATTGGCAAAGAGTTTCTGTGAAGTGACAAAAAGTTTCTGTATTTACACAATTAAACCAAGCCCTAAGTGTTTCTTGGTATGTATTTGAGAGGAAAGGGTGAAAAAGGCTTGGAAGAGAGTTTAACCTGAATTTCAGGTGCCATAAACAATGAAAATAAGGACTTACAACATTTTCAAATGTTTTCAATATTCTATTTTGGTTTGGTTTTTTTAAATCATTGCCATGAAAATGAAATGTTTCCGAGAGATGTCAGTGTTGAATGCTTTCTTTCTAGCTCATGGCTTAAATGATACACAGTGTCAGAGAACACTGCAGGCTTTGTGTTTTGTCTGTAAAAACAAAACAAAACCCAACGTCTTCTCTAAATGTCTTTAAATTGCTGCTTTCAAAAAATGCTTCATTATGCCATTCATGCACTCATGTAGTACAAAAGAAAAGCAACTGGTCAGATCTCCCTAGTAGGCACAAAATCTGTTCTGTTGCTTTTATCCCACCTTATAAATGGCTTAGCACAAAGAGACCCTGCCAGAACTTAATGCTCTGGGCTTTCTGCATGTAGGAGTGGATGGTGCCCTGGGGCCAGAGTTCAGAACATCACTATTGAGCTTTAAAATACACCAGGGTGAAAAGGGAAAAGTAAAATGTCAGGATTAGCATTTGACAGCTCCAGTTGTTTGTTAAATGTGAGAAAAACGAGGGAGAAGTAGGAAAAATAGACTTGCTGATTATATTGGGATATTTGTTATTTATGCTGTGGCATTTTGCAATGACATATACAAACAGAAGTTTGGTAGGGGTTTACTGAAAGTTTTGATTGTATCTGCTGTGCATATAACAGTATCTGGAACTTGGGCATAGGAATGAAATAAACGTGTCAAAACTCATTAGAATTAAAAAAAACCCAAACCACTACAGCTAATAGGGCAGTAAGAGCCATAAACTGTGTATTATAAATAGGCTTGAAACGTTCACAACCTAGATAGCAGAACCATGTGTCATATAAACTGCTCTTAAGTTAGTGAAACCACACCGAAATTTCCAAGATATTTGTCAGGTTAGGCCTTGGCAGTGTAATGATTCCCTTAATGCTCTAATGATAATCAACACATAGGTATACTAAGACTATTCTGAAGTACTTCATCAAGGGATTTGTTTACAAATACATATGAAAATTACACAGCTGAAGGGAAAATATATTTATTGAGAAGATCAGCTTATTTCTGCAGGAGAGCCCCCCTGACCTCTGCCCTGTAGTTTGTTCCCATATAAAGAATCTACTATCAGTATGGGACATGCCAAGCCTTTAGAAAGTTTGGTCAATAATTAATATAAATGCATGGTATAGCTTTTTCTTTCTTAGATGCAGTGTCAGAAAATTTCTGAGAACTTTGACAATATAATGACACTTTTAGACCAGCTAACTGAAAGACAAGTATCTCTCTAACTGGCCTATCTTTATCACTGTTTTAATCTAACAAGCTACAGACCATATGATTTAAAATTACAATCCACTTTTGAGCTCATAACTCCCTTTATTTAAGAAATGAATAGAATAAAATCATCACCAAGGTCTTAAATTACCTTGCAAAAAGTAGCTAAATAAAAAATGCTATTAAATACAATAATAAAAGAAGGAGGGAACTCATAAGTCATTTCGACCACATGGACACAACTAATGAAAAAAGATGTACTCAAATGTTTTCAATCACAGAATAAAAATATTCATGACACGATGAAAAACTGTCAGTTCTAAAGTAAAGAAATTCTTCAAATTGGATTGCACTAAATGACTGTCTTTGACAAGATAAATCTTGTCTTCCTTTGATCTTCCAATAATGCCAACATGTACTTTTGAGAGGTCTGGAAAGAAACCCACGGAGGATCCTCAGTTGCCAAAATCAGTAACATTTATTTCCACGCCTGAGAGACAGAAATGCTGGCTAATAAGAGAAAACTGGAGGCTGAAGGAGCACTTGTTTGTGCCTCGTTCAGTATACCAGAGTGACTGCTGAAGAATGATTCAGTCTGACAAAACTCTTAGGTGTAGGACTGTCACGCTTGTCTTCTGTATCTGCCAAATTCAGTAAGGTTCCATTATGCAAGTCAGCTCTGCCTGGGGGCTTGTCTATCTTAAACATTCAAATTTCCAAAACAATTCTATTGCTTTCTTTCATGAACCAGTATTTGTGTTCTATTTCTTCAATTTTACTTTTTGTCTCATTCTTCATCTCCTTTTTGGCTCTTTGGTACATGCAGATCCAAATGTGATGCAGAGCCAAATCCATGTTTTTAATTTATGAAAGGTAAGTTACGTGCTTTCCTTTTGTATATTAATCCTTTTTTTTCTGTGCTAAGAATGAAATAAGTTTGTCAGGGAGGGCAAAATCTCTATCTTCCAAATACCTTGTCTGGTATGCTGGGGTTTAGCAGTCATAAGCAGGGTTCTGTCAGGTTACCACAGGTAAAAATAAAGTGCAACTATGTGGAAAGTCTTCCTTATTATGAACATCACAAAATAAAACTTGATAGAGTTAGCAAACACCTGAGAGCTATTGGCCTACACAATGTCATTTAATTCACTTGTGTGAATTTGTAAAGTCAAGCTTGAGGATGTGATCACTTACTGTATTTTCCAAGAAGCCCAGATTCCTCCTATGCATAGTGCAACAGTGCTACATTAATGAACATCTGGTTGGTACTCTTCCTTCTCCTTATGCCACACCCATAGCTCAGAAGATAGAATTCCGAATTTTCTTGTGGGCTTTCTAATGTTGCTTATCAACACATGGTAGCGCACTTCAAAAAATTTTTAATTTGTATTTGCCATATTTATCAGAATTGAGAGATGTTTTATGAAGAGAGACTTGATTAAATTTGCCAGTAATCTGAGATGCCTAGGATCTGCTGTTTTAAACATTTAGCCTTTTACCATGATTTATTTTATAAGCACAGTGGTATTTGATTGTATCTGTGAATAATCAGATATTATCCATGTTTCTTTCCTTTCCTCCTTTCCTTACTCCAGAACCTTTAATGCCTTCTTCGCATTTTCACCCAAACTTTGGCATCCTGTTCTCCCTTTCCTCAGTTTCTTTTCCCTGTCACTTTCTCTGGTCAAGTCTGGGAGTGCTGGCTCCTTCTCAGGTGCACTCCTGCACTCCATTTGTTCTGCTCATTCTCCCCCATTTATCAGCTTTCCCCAGCCTCCAGCTCCCAGACAGCCTGGTTACATACTGCACTTTGTTTTGACACTTTGGTTTCCTGCAAATGTTCTAGGTATTTTGTCTGAACAGCTTCATCTTCAGTCACCCTGCTCTTAGATAAATTTGCAAAGCAACTCTTTATAACTTCTGCTTCCTTTGTTTGGTGTATGTTAGTAGAGTTTGCTGCACTGGTAGGAGGTCCTCAAACAAACTCTGGAGGGATCTGAGATGGGAATTTTTACTGCAGCTTTCCAGAAGTTTATGAAATGCCCAGATGGGAATAGATACTCACAAAGACAACCAAAGCTCATTAACATTGCCAAAAAAATGAAACTTTCCTAGCTAAGCTTTTAGAAACTCTTAAAGCCTTCAGCAGATAAAAGCAACCAACCAGCAAAAAACCAACATAGTTCTGGGCTCAGTCTAAATCCTGTCAGACTTTACCAACGTTAGGCTAAGCAGTGAGTAAACAGTGAAACACTGGCAAATTTTTGGCTACAAACAAATGAACCTTTGCAAGAAACATGAGCTTTCTTGTTTTAGGGTCAACAGTCTCTGACTACAATCACTGTTAGACTCCAGCTCAGGGATTAAAAGTTGGAAAAACTAAGTCTCAGAATCTAGAGTGGGAGTATAGGATACTGTAGAATAGAACAATTAGCCTGGAAGGAATTTACAACAATCATTTGTTTCAACTGCAATGAGATTTGTTGGAGGAACTGTTGGACTGAGATCTCAAGGACAAAAAGAAAATATGAGGACAATATTATCTGGTTGATTTTACTTCAGAAAAACACTGCATCCACCTCCCTAACTGTGAAGAGTCCCAGTGGCCACAGGACTGCAATACAGGGACAACATGGCAAGGGGGAAATTGTGCTTTTATGTATTGTAGAGCTAACTTCCAGAGGGACTGGCATAAAATCCCTCACACTGTGTTTGACATTGCTGGCTGTTTTGAGAGGATGAACATCAAAACAAACCACATGAAGCATGTAGGTCAACAACCACATAAACTTCTTTTGTTCTAAGGACTAATTGAGACCTCCAAGGAGGTCGTGGTCCAGGAGAGGACAATTCTGTAGTGCTCTGTTGTCTGCAGAACTCCCTTGAGCAAATCTGATTTACTCAAGCTTGGCACTGAGGCCAGAATCAGATCCCCACTGTACAACAAGCAGGGCTATTAAATGATTCATGGTTTATTGCAAGGATTTTCTTTTCAGGATTAATACTGTTAGTCATACATTTATGGCTAACAGCATACAAAACTGAACAAATCCCTTCAACATAATAGGATAAAGCAGTTCTAGAGAGCTAGAAGTCAGTTATAATGTACAGAAAATCAATGTATACGTGTTGATATAATGGGCTGATTATGTATTTTATAATGAAATGTATATGTCGAAGACGACAGGAAAATAATTTATGCATGTCATGGAGGAGATATAGCTAGCAACTGTATAAGTATATTTATGCTATATTTTTCCAGAGAAAGATTTTTTTGCCACAGTTAAATTTATTATGTAGACAAAATAAAATAATTTCTGATACATTTTGTATTTGATTCAATTTTCGCACACGATTATTTTTGTTCTGTTTTGTTTTGGAGTTTTGAAAAATTAGTTCCAATTGAGACATTTGTGAGTAAGATGAATTCTAAGTATTTAGTTTTAAGAAGAAAGATATATTGCCTGTATGAAAATGTGAAGTTTCTGGCTTTTGTGGAGTTGACACTGTCTTCTATATTCACATGGTTACAGCTGTTTCTAAGAAATCTCCAAGAACATATAATTGGAACTCCCTATCCCTTTTTTTTTTCCTTGCAAACAACATGTCTTCATATTTTTGGAATGATTGATGCAGAGATTAGCCTCATTTACCAAAATTATAAATTATTTCTCGACCTTCAAAGGAAGGAGGAGTTCTGTGGGAAAAAAGTAATAAGAGCAAATAATTGCAAACAAATTACTGATTATCCAAACCTCTCTACTTAGTGATTTGTTAGTATGTTTCTCTATATATTGAGTCCCAAATAGATAGATAGTAATTCAGTGTCAGGCAGCCTGGTTAGATAACTGAGGTCAGATAATGTATATACAAATGCCAAAGATCCTGTGTCAATGTACAAACACTGAAGTTTATACCCGTGGTGGAAATATGAGATTTGTGTAAATTGAATACCAATATGTATAAGCCATATATTTACATAGATGCATATGCATATGTGCAACAGCATATATATATTCACATACATGTAAATGTTACACCAAAAATTTTATGTAGAATAATGCCATAAAATAAGCTGTGCCTCCAAAAGGAAAATATTTTGTAAGATATGTAAACTGCAGTGAAAGCTGTATTGAAGTACTCAAAAATTATTTGGTTAAAGGGTAAATACACCTTGTACCTCATAATGAAAATCTTATAGGTAGGGGTGGAGATTAACACTGCAGGCTGTCTGCAGAATATTAATAAAATTCAATATAGTTTCTAAAAGGTATAATTTATATTTTGTGGAAATGAGTCTCTTTTCTAATAAAATTCTTCTGTCCTTCATTCTGTTCATATAATTTTCTATAAATCATCCTGTAGGAAATTTTTCTAAATATTCATCTCAGAGAGAACCTATTTAAATAAGCCCTCTTAGCAAGGTATTTCAGAATTAAAATTACACCATGAGCAATACTTTATCCAATATGCTTCCTTCTATAGAATTTTTTTGCAACTAAACCAATATTTTGCAGAATTACATTATGTTAAAATAGCTGATCTGAGGTGATGCTTCTAGTATATAAACACTATGTAAAAAAGATCAACAAATTACCTTTAACCATTTTAATTTAACTGGTCTCTGAACCTGTGCAAAAGTAGCTGAATTTCTTTCCACATCTACATATATAGTGATAAAAAACCTAAGGCCATTGCACACAATGAAAGAATAAGAAAGGAGAAAAGTGCTCCTGGTTATACTTTATTTTCTTGGATTTTCAGTAAACTAGGACCTTATGCTTTTCGTAGTTGTGTAGAAATAAAGTCTGTGATGTCCCTGGCACCACTTGCTAGATGGTGAAAGTTTATATTTCAATTCTGATCCATGATCCATAGTGACTTCTCAATTCCTAGGTTAGGTATTCACCTGAAGCAGGAGAGGACTCCTACACTTTTTTTCATACATGCTTTTCTGAATTGGGATTCCCTGATGAAGTGAGTTATTGTCATTGAAAGATGGAAAACAGGTAGCAAATGGAGGTTAAAATTTCAGAAGTTGGGTCAAATTTTCTTTTCTTCTTCAATTTCATTCTCCTACAATGTGTAAAAGAAGTGCACAAAATGAAAGGGAAAGATCATATTTATTGGAAGAAAGGGCAGGTTTCCCCATGCCACATATAAATCCCACCAGAAAATGTATTTGCTGCTAAGTTTCCAGGAAACTTGGAAGTGGAATACAGTAACATTTTATATGCAACACTTGAGACTTACTAACAAAAGACTTAAACTTGTATGGAAACTGACTGATGCATAAGAGCAGGCAAACAAGTGTTTCACTACACAACCTGCAGCACAGAACAACATTTCTGCTGAAGTCAAATATTTGATCAATAATACTGTTATCACTAGGCAATATACCATATTTATATGGCATTTCTACATTTAATAACACAGCAATAGATAGTGGTATATAATGATGCAAACACATTACTTCTAAACATGATACCAAGTCCAAGCAGCCTACAACAGGCAGTTCTACACTCCATGAGGCTAAATGCACACCTATTCCCATACTTGATGCCTGCAAGAACAGCCAATAAAGGAAGATTTGTGAGTGGCTGTGTGCCAAATGCAGATTAAGCTCCTTCTAACATAAGGCCCCATGCTCACTACTACAAGTTGCAGGATTGTCCCCAGCTTGCTGGCCTGTACATTTCAGGCACAGAACAGCAGCACATGATAGGCCCTCAAGGATTTATTTGCTCAGAAGAGGTCTGCAAATGAGTTACTGTTTTAAGATGCCTTTAAAACTAACGAAAAGAGCAAAAATCTACCAAGAGCTTAACTTAATCTAAAGTGAGCATTTCAAATATGCCAGATGACCCTCTCTGAGGAATACGATAAAAGAGGTAACTGCTGACCTGATCCTGCTGGAAAACAATCCTTTGAAGGAGCATAAGCAGTATGTCTGACAGAGGAGAAAATTAATAAATAAGTTTACAAACTCATATTTGACAAGTGGAGGAGAACACCTGAACCCCCAGAATTCACATGAAGCTGAGGGTGTTTTGCTATTTTTATTGTGCAAAGTCCAAATATTTTTGATATCCAGCCCCCCTTCTGCGCAGTGCTACTTTCTGGGCAGTTTCTGCATGTACATCTCCTCCTGTCAGATGTTGGGATCTGTTCCTCCTAATGCCTTTGGCCATCCTCTGCCTCTTGCATTATGACATTGAGCAAATAGATATGGCCCACATTTTTTCTCTCTAGCTTTCCTTATTTTATTGACTTCTAATAAATAATCTCATCTTTTCTAAATTATAATTTACATATTTACACATTTTTTTCCCCAAGTTCTTATCATCAAAAGGTCCTTTTCTGAACCTTTTCTGCTGCTGCCAGAAGCTTCCTATCTACACAGGACTGGTCGATTTGACCAAGGATTTACAGAGTGCCCATAAGAGAACTGAGAGGTTGGATAGGTTACATAGGGGCACCTCAAATAACAACAGATGTCCTTGTTTAAGCAACTGAACCTGAAATATGGAGGTTAAAAGCAGTTGCCATCTCATAGGAACCTATCTATCTATATTTTGGATGTCGTAAAAATAACTCACTCATCTGCACAGTGCTGGCAGATGTGAAATAATCTTTGCAGTAGGTGTGTACTCCCCTGGAGCAGCACCTTGATGTAAGGTGGAAAACACTGAGTCTCTCAAACATCATCAAATGTCAGTGTATTGACAACTAAATTGAGCCCAGAACCCTATACCCTAATTTGAAATGAGGTAAATTCTGAGTGTTTTAATTCAATTTAATTTAATTTAATTTCCTTCCTACATGCTTTTCTTCTCAGCATAGAATTCTAATTCTTTTGCCATCAGAAATGTTAATCTGCTTCCTTCTCTCCATGACCATAAATGCAAGAAACTATGACCATAAAATCTTTGTGAGAAATTGATCAAAATATAGTGAAGATCACAGTGGGTAATGTTAGGGTTTTTCTGTAGGAAGCATGAAATGCCTTAATAATTACTTTAAACAGTATCTCATAATACTCAGCTTGTGCTGTCTAGATGAAGAATTTGTACACACAGGTATTTCATTCTAGCATTAATATTCTTTCAGTGTCCAGTGGCAGCTTGGTCTTGAAGGTTTTTGTTTCTATTTTTACCCTTGTTTACTTTAAGAAACAATTATGGCTTTGATATGTCTAATCTGGAAGGAAATATTTCTTCTGGGAAATACTTTAACAGTCCATTTAGGTTCATAACTTCTTAGTGATTCAATATTTTTGTCTTTTAAAATGTAGTGTATCCTTCAGGTGTTTTGACTGGACCTGAAATTTAGACTTGCCAAGTTTGGGATTTTTTTGTGAACTGCCTCTCTTAGCTTTATCATTTCAGTTTAAATAATAACAATTTGGTTGTTAGCTCAAAGTTATTACCTTATTCTTTATGGACCAGTGAGAAAAAACCCTGAATTTTGATATTTGTATTAATATTTTTAATTTCTTATCCATTATGAATTAGAGAGTCCTATAAAAAGTTGCACACTTTAATTTTCTTTTGCATTCCTATTTACACCATGTAGCATTCACCATGATCACTCAGAGAATAGTACTTAGCCTGTTACAAATTCTATGCTTTTGAATATTTTCCTTTCTGGAAGGTGCCTTAATAAGGCATTCAGTGTATGATGGAATACTTCAGGAGCTGATTAGCTTATATTCCAAAAGGCAACTGTAAAAAGGTAGCATTAGTTTTTCCTATGTCTGTGGAAAATTGCCAAATCCTACCAGCACGTCCAATTTCCCAAAGAAAGTAAACCTTAACAACCCAGTTATTATTCCCTCTTTACAAGGAAACTGCAACATTTCAACTTCACACTTTCCTTTGGGGACACGCTATGGGTAAAAAACCAAAATTATCTAAGAAAGTTGTTACAGAAATAATTCAATCCCTTGGCTATTTTTCTTTTAGTCTTGGCTATGTTCAGAACAATTAAAAATTGTATTTATAAACAGACACTTCACTGAAACACTTGTGTTGGGAGTGCTGATGCTTGGGTTTTCTGTATAATCTATATGTAGGAAACCCATGCAACTTATTTAATTAATCCCCCTTTTTAGATTTGTGGTTCAACATCATAAGATGCTGTTTGGCTTTAGTTTCTCCTAGCCCTCAGCTGTTCTCTGTGTCAGACTTCCATCTTCTCAAGCTTACTCTTTATTCTACAGGCTATGGTACAATAGTTGAAACACAGTCAGGTATCACCACCTCACTTGCACCTCAGTCAGACTTAGCTTTGCCACAGGTGTCATGCCATACCTCTCAGCTGCATAGGTGCAGTGACACAAATACCCTAAGGGAACTAAAATTCCGGCATCAGATCAAGTTTATGCACCTGAATCCACCTCTGTGTTGAGTCTGCACCTGTCCTCAGTAAGCTCTTCGACACAAGGCATTCCCCCCAAGCTAATGTGAGTGTTCTCCAACAATACTGCAATCAGTCATCCTGACTCCATGCAACCTTCCGCTTGTTTGGCCCACTCAATATTTATTCATGTTTTTTGTTTGTTCCTTTCTCTGGGGACAGCTTAGTATCACACCACATGCCATATCCATCCCTCCCTACCTGATCTCTCTTCTAGGGCTTTGCTCTCATAATTTCTTGCATTGTTTTGCCATCACACTTGATTCTTTGCAGATTTTGCCATCAATGGCATTGCTGTTACACCTGGTAATACAAATGCCACCGTTGATATTGCATGGGTTTTTGGAGCAATTTTTCATTGCACTGTTTTTGTTCTGTTTGAGAAGAAGGGAAGAACAGAAAGTGACCACTGCACGGTGTCTTAAGAAAATACGTGGGAAGCTCAACCTTCTCATAGTTTTGAAAACTACTTGCAGCAGCAGAGCTCAAAGTACTTTGGAGAAGGATTTTTTTTTTTTTAACAATATGCACTTTCAAGTATTTTCCCTTTTATTTTAAACAACCTAAGAGGTAAGCAGCTATTGCAAGACAACTTCTACAACTTAAAATTGGAGATAGGTGCTCTTAGAAGACAGATTGTCTTGAGCAGCTGCACCTCAATTCAGTTGCCCATGGAAAATCACATGCCTAGGGGTGCCCACCAGGCCTCCAGGTAGCATTTCAAAAGAACTGGTGTCTCCTTTAGCTCCTATTTTAACATCCTGGTGCAGGTGACAGTGCTGTAGAGCATTTCAAATATGGATTGTGTGTGTTGGTAACCTTGTGTCGTCTGTGTCTACTTCAGGGTGAGTCCACTCCCTGGAAGTACCAGTTACTCTCTGTTTACTATAAGGGGGCCTAAATGATCATGTCAGTCTTTGAAATGGTAAAATCTAATAGGGCTGATATGTGCTTTTATCTGGTGACACAGATAAGCATCAGACTTCAAGGCAGACATAATTTTTAGAATAAGGATTAGAATTATTTTACAGCCTTTAAACCACACATGACTCTTGGAAGGGATTAAAGCCATTTTGTTGCAGCATCTGAGCTTTAGGCACTGGGTGTTAGAGATGCAGATTCTCTGAGGAGGTGTAATGGTTTGAAAACAAACCAGAGGGAGATCCCAAGTCAGGGTTAAAATTTAATAGGGAAAAAAATTAAAAATAAGTGAAATAATACAAGGGAAAGAAAAACACAGACAAAGTCAGATACAACCTGACACCCTGTTAGGGTGGTGGTAGCAGTCCAGATGAAGTAGCTCAGTTGAGGCAGTGATCCTATGGAAGGTCTGGTCTCCAGCCGAAGGTCCAGGGGTAGCTCATGTCCTCTGGGAACCCAGCAGACAGGGCTAACTCAGGCAGTTCCAAGGCCAGGTTATATCCCGGTGGGAATGCTTGGCTCCTCCCTCCTGGGCGGAGCATCTCACAATAGGATGAGATAAGTCCATGAGTCATGCAGTGGTTTCTTGCTGGCCCATTGTCTGTTATCAGGGGTGGGTCATAGCAGGAGATAACAGCTAATGGCCCACAGCTGGTGGTAATAGAATACATCTATAGTGTAACCTAGGACAGGAGGTCAGTTTCTAGTTGTCCAAAACAGTTTATCAATTTCTCTGGCAATCGCGTGAATTTTTCCCCACAGCTCAGGATAGGATTGGCTTGTGACTCAACATATAATTAATTTCTTCCTTCTGAGATCCATCAATAAAGGGACAAAAAACCCCCAAACCAAAACAAGAAAGGGTGGGGTGGGAGTGCTTGCTTGGGTTGCTGTTTTCTTCCCTAATGTTCTCTAATTTTCCAGCTTCCAGAAGTCCAGAAAAACTTAGTGTGTCCTAACCACCTACATGCAAATGTCTTTTCAAAGCCTTTGTTCCTATTTTTCCTGCTGGAGTCAAGAGGTGCAGTTCTCCACTGAACTTCAACTGCTTGCTAATATGGGGGTAGCTGATTTTTTTTTAATATCTCCATCTAAATCTGGACTGCCTAGAGTTTAGGAGGTGTTAAACCTCCTAAACTTACTCTTTCAGCATTTTTGTAAGATGTCCCTCCTTCTGAGGGCTTCCCCTAAAGCATGTGTAATCCTTATTTGGTGTCATTTTCTCTCTGGAAAAACCATCCAAATGCATACACATGTTCTTTTTTAACAGGGAGCACATTAACCTTTTGAAACAGAACTAGAAACTTGAATTAAATAGGAAGATATTTACCAGCTTAGCATTTTACATGCTCCCTATGATATTTATGTAACTGATAGTCAACTTTTTTTACTAATTTTATAACTACTATTTTGCATGGTTTCTTTTATCTCACTGGCATCTCTTACACATTGATAGATTTTCATTTTCCTCTGATTTCACTCCCTTTTAATGTTCACTTTATATTTTGACGTGCTTGCTCTGAATTTCTTTCTGCAAAACCTTTCCTCTTTTACCCTGTGTCATTAGCAAAATACAAAATGCTGTAAGTGTTATTCCGATTTTTATATTAAGCATGAATAAATGTTAGATTCACGTCATGAAAGACATAAACCACAGTTGTATAATCTCTATCAAGTAACACATTAGAATAGAACAAAAACAATCCAGCACTGTTTGCTGTCTACTTCATAGGCATATATTTAATTAAGTTATGCTGCTCCTAAAATTCAAAAAGCTTAATCTTTTTCTGTCCTTAAATTAAACTCCCTGTGCTCTACAATGACCAAAACAAATAATCTATGACCTACAAACAAGACACTTGCATTCCCTAAAGATTTACTTCATCTTCTCCTCTAGGTTATACATCTTTGAACCTCTCTTTTCTGTAACGACCTTCTGGTGCTCATTAGCATGCTGATTACCATTAACACAGCTATAATCAAGCAATTTTCTTGGTGTATGTCGAGGAGAAATGCTCATCAGAATGCAGCCAAGGGACAAAATTAACTGCATAAATCTACAGCACAAACTGGATCTCATCCAGCTTTACATGAGTCTTCCTCCTTCTGCTAGGTGTGACATCACCATCTTGCTCCCTGCTGATGGCCTAATAAGTATCCCCGGGTTCCACACTATTTAATTTACCCCTTCTCTCAATTTTACTGTTCCAGGGATGGACAACCATCTTGCAGTACTTTCTCTTAATATGTTTATTTTTTTCTTCTGTCTCTTCTAATTAGTCATCAAGCTACAGATACATTTATCAAAAAGATTTTACAAATGTACGAGTACGAATTTGTTTACCTGTACTTTCATATTCTGTAAAATATTGCTTTCATATTCTGTAAAATAATTTACAGGGCAATTGAGATAGATATTTTCTATGAAATAACATATTTACAGAATTAAGATTTTGGCTTAGATACACATGTTCTGATTATAAAATAATTGTTCCATATAAGATGTGGCAGATGCTGAACTAAGTATGTTGCATACTTTGAATGAAGAAGTGTTCCTAGAAAAAAAACTAAGACAGCTTTAGAGCTTCAAAATGGCACAACCAAACAATATCTGTTAGTTTTTGTCCCAGAGTGACATGTTAGACAGAGGAAGAAGATGATTCAGGCAGTGAAACTTATTTAATTCAGCCAAAAAGCCTTTTTGTTTTCCTAATTATTGTTATAAATAATAGTAGACTTATACAGTTCTATATTTACACAGATCTTACTTTAATTCAATTATCCTGGCCTAGGCTAATTTAGAATGAGAGACTTCTCAAAGAGAAAACATAAAACAAGAAAAAACCTGGCTTTGGATATAAGAAGAGATATTCAAAGGGAGAAAAAAATGAGTGAAGAAAAACTATAACTGGAAAATGAGGAGTTAAACAAGAAGTAGGAGAGGAAGAAGTGAATCAAGAAAAGGCCTGAAGAAAAATCAGATGGGAAGGAGGAGGAAACAAGAAGTAAGGATTCTACTGAAGAGTACCAAGGTTCTGGTACCATCTGTGCTCAGAGAGAGGAAGTTTTTGAAAGACTCAGTCTTTCCTGTAAACCTCAGGCTCAGGATTCCTGGCGCAGAGGCAGAAAAGTTCTCATCCTGGCAGCGAATAAAGGATTTGGCAGGAGCACGCATCTATACCTGGAAACAAGTAGTTTCCCAATCCTCCTGACTGGAATATGGCCAGAGTGATCAGTGGGGAAGAAAGAAGTCAGCAAGGAAGAGCATGGGTAACAAACCAAGGAGCCTCATCCCCTACCCTCCTGGGCAGCACACATCTCTCCTCTCCAATCCCACACTCTCAGGGGTGGCATTGCACTCCCATATTTTGTTGGGGAAAGAGAGAAGGTAGGTGGAAGGCAAGGAGAAGGAAGCAAAGCATAACTTCAGCAGTGCAGTAGTATCACCTCGTGATAAGCCTCTGTTGCCTTCTGCCGTGTGTCTTTTGCATCATGACACTCTTGTGGTATTAATATAACTCTTGTGAGTGGTGGCCATAATTCATGCAAATTTAATAGACTCCTCAGGGCAGGTTCAGTTATAAGAGCACCAATCTTGGCAGAGGTTTGCTCAACCTGTTCTTAAAAACTTCCATTGATGGAGCTCTTGTGGCCTCCCCAAGCAACTTAATCTACCACTTTACTGCTAGAAATGTTTCCCAGATGTCTAACTGGAATCTCATTAATTTAAGCCCATTAATCCTGACCTCTTTCAACAACTTTGTGTAGTTTAAAAATATTACTACATATCTCCTCATTTTTCTCTCTACTTCACCATTCAGTTTTCACTCATGTTGCTACTCATCTACTTAAAATATCAAGTTAGGTGGAAAAATAGGATTTTTTAAAAAAAGTAATAAGCAAAACAGACAACAGTGAAATCTCGTGGGATGGATTCTGTCCTATCAATTGTGAAAGCATAAGACGGCCACTGCAAAGCAGAGGAGTGGATGTCTTCAGAAAAGTCAGAAATATCCAAATGAGAATAAGAAGAACAGTGGATAAGCATGGAAACTGCTCAGAATGGAAAATGTGGAAGAAGTGTGGAAGCACAGAAATGGTGCCAGAATTTACCTATGAGTAAGAGATATGCAGTCAAAGCAACACACAGAGGGTTTCACCTGGCTTCCTTAAGAGATGATCAGCGTCACTCTTCCCTGAACAAGAGGGGCACGAAGGCCCACTGGCTCTGTACATCTGCAGCAGAAACATCTGTATCCACTTTAGTCATGGCAGGCTCTTGTAGTTAATAGAAAAAGACTTGTTTTGGGGTGTGATTTCTCTCACCTATCTCCATGGCCTACTCTGTGACGGCATGAATCATTCCCTCCTTAGAAACACCTCTTCCTTTTCAGGAACAGAAAAGGAGGGCAGACAGCCAGCTTCAGTGTAGATGCCTGCAGCAGTTCAGGTTATGTGAATTCCCTGTAAACTGTGTGTTTAGGCTGCCCCAGTCCATTTTCTGCCCAGGCAAGGTCAGAAGAAAGGCCCTGACACTTACATTGTATTTAAACCTTTTGCTCAGTTCATCACTTTGTTGGAGGAATCACCCTTAAATTCAGTATCCACAAAACAAAAATTCTTCAGTGTTAATTTTGCTGCTCTTTGAGACATATTCATATAAGAAAAGTATCAACATAGTGATGACCATGTCTTTGGGAATTAGGTAATTGGCTTTATCATCCTTTACAGTTTATATGATGTTAATCATACTTTTACTAACTAGCATCTTATTTATATCCATCCTTTTTTTAAATTTCAATATATGAAGGAAATCTCTTCATTTAGCTCTCTTCAAAGACGTCTAGAGAGATATCTAATTGTTCTTTCCTTAGTGCTTACTAAAAAATATCTTTTTGACCAGCTAACAAAATTATCTGTTTGTCTGCACCTTTTTTGATTAGTATACTGTTGATTTCAGAGGGTTTATTTGAATTGAAATTTAATGGTAGTTTATTTTTTTTATTTGATGCATATTCTTCTGATTATAAAGAACTCATTTGTGGCAAAAAATAGGCATGAGGAAGATACAATAATATAAAGGATGGGTAAGGGGGAAGGGCATATGTTCTGGGAAATATAGAACAGAAACAAAACAAGAAATATAAGAATATGTTTGAAAAATATTAGAAACATGTCATGCTTAACAAGAAGTATGAATAGCTTATTTTCTCTGTCTGATGGTAACCAGCAGGTGAAACATTCCCTTGTTGTTGCTTATAACACTGACAAAGAAAAACAACAAGTTTAGTAAACTCTATGAAAAATCAGAAATCAATATCGTATTAAGTCACCTAGACATGAAAGTCCTTCAAGCACTTTCTGAACACAGAATGGGGCAACAGGAGGAGGATGCTGTGGGGATGAATTGAACACCATGCTGCTAGTTAGATGAGAAGATTACAGAGTAACTTTTTATTCTAGTTCCTATGTGATTTGCGCATAATTATAGATCTTGTGAAAGTATGGGGTATCTAAAGCTCAGCTGAGGGTACATCTATGGCAAAGGTTGTAAGAATTGGTTCCCAAGGACCCTTGCTCTACTCCTGGCTGTGTAGCACGGCTGTGTATCAAGAGGAAGCCTAAGGATCTGCAGCAGCTTCAATTGCACCTTTGCTCCCAAGGGATGGAAATTCAACACAAGGCTGGACAAACACATAGAAAGGGACCATAAGGGATTTATGGAAACTAAGATGTGCTATAGCTTGAATCACATCCTCCACTATGAGCTCACTTGTCCTTCTGCTGAAGAGGTAAAACTGAGGCAAAGGGGAAGTTTTTGCTCTCCAATTTAATTTCTTAACATGGAGCTCTGGATACTGAGATCCTATCTGTTCCCTGATTTTAGATAGCTAGATCAAATACTGTGAAATGGAGGGGGGGAGGGGGGTGGGTATCACAAGTTCAGGGGCAAACTGAGCATTAGGATCAAAAGAAAAAGAGGAAAATGCAGTCATACTTTACTTTTACAATAACAAAAACAAACACTAGTGCACATGTGGCAACAGGGAGAAAAAGGCACTGCTAATGGCAATCAGCTTGTCCTACTGGTCCAAAGAATCCTAATTATTACACTTGGAAAAAGCTGTACAATACTCTGGAGGACCCAGTTACAGCAAACTCAGCAAAAGCATCTGAAGACCAAATGCTGGCAGCTTTTCTGTGAGAGCCTGTGCTGAGTGTGGCTGGGGATACACTGGATGCATTACTATCAGCACCGGAAGACAAATTCAGTGAAAGGCTTGGGTGTCTGGTGCCAGAAGTGGAGCATCATGCACAAAAGCCTGCAGACACTGCAGAAGTATCTGAGACACTAAGCATTCTTCTGGTTTGGTTATAAAATTTATTTGAGTGACTAAAGTCTGTTGCCTGGCTGCACCTCCAGGCATGAAGCCATTGAGACTTCACCAGCTGAGTTTCCTCTGCTTAAGTCCCTTGCTAAGCTTGACGTATTAGATGCCAGATCATGTCTGATCTTTTGCAGTAGCAACAGTGAAATCCACAGTCGTTGTCTTTCATAAAAACTACATTTATCCCTTTAATTAATTAATTATTTCTTACAGTACTAGGTCAGAAACTGGGACATCATGATTTAACCTGTTTGGGTTCATGGCGTGCAGCCTCACACCCCTGTGAGACATACATGGGAAGGGAGACCACTGGCCTTCTTCAGATGCACTGCTAAACCTGTGCTGCTCTGCAGGAAAGTGTTCATTGTTTTGTAGAAAAGCAATAAAGGGAGAGGAGAAAGACACCAAATTGTGAGAGCATGATGCTATTGCCGAAGCTTTCTCCCTGGCATTATGTCATCCTCCTGGAGGATGCACTTCCCAGGAGATATCACTCCTACTCCCTTTATCCCAGTTAGGCTTAGCAAGACAGAGTTATCAGGCTGGGCAAACTGAGCTAGTTCTGGCATGAGTAACTTCTTGTCTATGAGCCTGTTCCTGGGTTTATCTTGATATTCTTATTAGATGTTTCTATTTGAGGGATCATTGCTGTTGAAGAAATTAATCACTTTCAGAGGTAAACAAACAAAGTAGATCGAAGGGTCCTTGCTTTTGTCTTGCCCCTTGTTGCCATCTGGAATATGTGTGACAGCAGCTGCCCTGACCAGCAGTGGAGTATAGATGGATGGTGATGCAGAAGCAAAATGTTCTTCGGTCTCTGGTACTCAGCTCCTGCATCCCTGCAAACCCTCCCCAAGCTGCATCTCAGCCTGCCCAGTCCCATCTCCAGACTATCAATCCAGATACTCATTCCAAAATAAATAGATCCCTGAGGTGCTGCCTTTAGTGCTTTCATTTCCTTCACCCCATGCAGACCTCACCAAGTGAGGACTTCTGTGTCCTGGTGAATTGTCAGTGTAGAGTGAGTCCTTCCTCAGAAGAGTAGCAGTCTTGAGCTTTGATATCATACATATGAATCCTACACTCTCTCTCTGTCTTTCCCTTTTTTTTTTTTGCTCGGCAAGAGCAAATCTTAGCTTTTTTATTATTATTATTCTGAAGAAGACATAGATATTTAAGATCTCATAATTTATTAACCATATGTTTATTTTTCTTAAAATCTGATAGGAAATTCTTCCTCAGATGCAGACTGCATACAGCACTATGAAGCATATGTATATATAGAATATATATTTATTTTACATTTGATGATGAATACCAAAATCAGACATCCATGCTGGAAATGAATTGCAATTTTAAATATGGATAAGTTAGTGTTTCTCCATAAACTTATGTTTGTTCACTAGTATCAAAGTATTAGGTGCTTGTGAGATATACTAACTTCAAAGTACAGATTATCTCTGTGTAACACAAGTAAAAAGAATTTGATATGAGCTGTATGTACATGAAAATTTAGAAACTGAAGGAACTGGATAAGGAAGGTAAAAGGACACAATGAAAAACTGTGACAAGTAGAATTAAATAGAACAGAAAGCAATTTCCGAAGTGAATCAACAAAAGAAATCCTAACAAAAGTCCTTGATTGGTATTATACAATGTGAACAGTAACACAAAAAACGCAGAAACATTCTACAAGCAAGTCTTTTTATAGATGAGTAAAATTTGCCAGATGATAGAGTCTCTTTAGAGGATGATGAAACACCTTCAAGTGACAAAGCAAGTCAGTTAAAACACAGATAACAAAATTAATCAACAATAAATCAACAAGTGACTGGCATGCAAGAAATAGAAAATTTCTAAGAAAGCTTCTCCTTGAGCAATAGGTACCATCTTTTCAATAGCACTTTAACTACTTTGAAGATGAAAATTCATAGAAGAAAACCTAAAGTAAAAGTCTAAGATAATAATAGACTTATTGTTCTGTGCAAAGTAACAGATTATATTCAACTTCATTAACAAAGAATTAAAGCACAATAATATGACTAATGCAAATCAATATGGGCTCTTGGAAATTTGGTCTTGATTCTATAATGTGATTAGGAGTTTAGCTACTAAAGGTAATTGTGTGAATATAATACACTAAAACTCCTGCGAGACATTTGACTTGGTGACTTGTGACATTTTGATTATGAAATTAGAGCAACATGTTATATAGCACCAATTAAATAGATTAAAACCAGGTTCATTGATAGCTCTCCAGATGTAATTGTAAATGACTAATCATTGTTGACCGGGTGCATTTTTAGCTAAATTCCAGTGGGTTTATGTCTACTTAACATTTTTATCAATGATCTGGAATAAAATATTAAATCATGACTAATAAAGTTTTCAGATGACAAAAAGATGGAGGGCGCAGCCAATAATGAAGAGAAAAGATTATTGATGCAGGGTGGTATGAATCCCTTCTGGTCTCAGCCTTAATGTTTAAAAACTGTGTATTTGAGCACAAGCATACAGAAAAAGCATGCTTTTTTGGATTATCACAGTGGGGTTAATTAATGACTGGAGCATGGTTTGTGTCTGATGTTATATGGAAGGAAAATAGTTCACATGACCCTGTTAAAAAGGAGTAGGTGCAGCTGGGCATTTTATCAAGCTGGTCATGCAACGTGCAAGCCTTGGTCATCTTTGATAGGGCACCCAGAACACTTATTCTGGTCATGACAAGTGTTCCTAAATATCCCTAGCTGGACCCAGTTCTCTCCTGTCAGGAGCAAGCAGCAGCATTTTTCCATCTCCTATGATTACATATATGACACTGAAATGCACTTTTTCCTAAAACACATCACTTCTGTGATTTTTCTGAGGTTAAAAAGGACAGACAGAGAAGCTGATCTGCTCAGTTATCATGCTTACTAGGTCAACATACAGGAGTTACTTTGATCTTGGCTCATGCAAGATATCAGGAAAAAGAAGCCTCCTATTAAAATTTCATGTCTTATAATTAATGATCCCTTTCATAAAATTGCCTCTAATATCTTTGAATCTTAGACAGACTGAGTCTACCTGCAGGGAGAATTTTCTTTGCAGAGATGCATGAAGATCATAAATTGCCCTGTTTTAGTAATTTATTGGGTCTTCAAGGGGCTAAAACTTCCTTTTTCTAAAGAGCAGAATTCAAAAGAAATTTCCTGCTGTAATGAAACTAACTATGGAAACATTAAAGATCTGCAACAGAATCAAGTATTTTACATAGAACATCTCACAAAGGGACTTTGGATCTAAAGAAATGTATTGTAAGATTTATTGTTTAGCATGACAAAAAAAATATATAAAGCTTTCAGTATCAGAATGTTCTAGCTAAGTTCAAACCTGCAATATTATCTTGCTGCCCAAAAATTATCCAGGCAGTTGTTATGGAAAGAAATCAAATTGGGAAAGGGGTGCCCTTGCAAACAGAAATCTGAATTGCAAGGCACCTGGCAGTGAGCAGCTGGGAAACCCCCTCACTGAAACTGTGTCTGTAAGAAAGGCACTGTGAAACTCAGAGAACTCGCTTGTGAACAGGCAGGAAGCTGGCACAGGATGCAGCCACCCCAAGCAAACACCTGAGCAGTGCCTAGAATTTAGGAGCCCAGAAGAACCATCTGAAGATTCAAGTCCAAGTTTCCTATGCTGCCAATAAAATAAGGGTGTGGATAATAAGCATGTTGGATAAGCATTCAAGCTACAGTCAAAAACTTCCTCTTTTGTTGTTTTTATTTAAATGAGATTAAATGGTTATTAACTCTAAGCCTATTTCAGTTTCAGGTAAAGTAAGGTTCTCCTATTCCTCTATTGATTTGCTGGCCAAATTGCACCAGTACTGGTTTTCATAACTGTTTATTTAGAAGCTAGAGATCAAAATTATATTTTTCTTTTTTTTCTTTCCAGCTGTGTACAGTCTAACTTCTGGTGCTATCAGATACAAGGAGACCTTCCATTGTTACCTCTGAAAGGCAACCAGAATTATTCTTCCAGTTATTTTTTTGGTATTCTGGTAGTGCAAAGCCTTCTTTGAACATTTGTCATGGGCTTCTAAAAGTACAATGACTTGAGAAGAATTTATTCAACTCAGATAAGGCTGTCTGCATCCTAAAAATTACAGTTATACATAGTTTTGCATTATGTAATTGAACTGGGTGGGTATGAAAACTTTGGAGATTGAAGTCTTTTGCTCACATATTCACACAGCAAGTGTTGAAAGTGCAAGTTTGCCCAGCTAGCCTGAGCAGTGGGCAACACTCAAAAGAGATTGCAGTCTTCAGATCTATCAGAGTCCTGGAGTTCGTGGGGTTAAGTGCAGAAATCACAACCAGAAGCTGGTATTAATTCTTTCCAGTGTTAATGTCTAGCTTAGAGACGTGGCTCTTCTCGTTAGTTTACACAGTTACAGGAGAAGAAAACAGAAAAAATGCAGGAGGTCAGTGGACCATGTGGGGCATCTGGACATCTCATGTAGGTGCCTGACTTCATATCTTCTACCTTCTATGCCAGAGGGCTTCAGAACCCCTTTTCTAGGTTGCTGGGCAGAGCAACATTCCGGTGCTCCAGGCCTCAGCCCCTGCTGGGATAGGCAGGAGACACCATAGCCCACTACCTGTCCCCCTGGGCCATCTGGTGCCCGAGAGTTAGTTTAAGCTCCATGCTGACCTTTTCATTCAGACTTCGAGTTTCTCAGAGGTGTATCAAAGCTGGTAGCTGAAGTGGCAAACTAATCACTTGCATGTAGTGCACACTGCTGCAGGCACCGGGGTGATAAATTGTCCAATTTTACTAAGCAAGGTTGCTCAGATAAAAGCAACTCACAGTAAGGGTATGTACAGCTGTCTTTGTTATGGACTAAACAATAACAGGCATGGTTCTGATGCTTTTTTTGTTTTTATTTTTAATTGTCAGGATCTTTCTCAAGAATGGAAACACCTTCAGTGAAAAGATTTTTAAATCTGTAATTTGCATAAATATTTCAGATCATTTTTGAAGTAACAGCTGTCATGAAAGGCTGTATTTCCATTTGTTTACAAAAATAGGAAATCATTACCATTTTGATGTCCCCCGAGAATTGAAAAATACGTATGTAAACACAGAGCAGATTAACACAGAGAACGAGTGTGCGTCCTTGTATTCACAATGGCTTAGCTGCCCTTACTGCAGTTGGGAGACATAAGTTTATACTTTTTCATTGTCCTCCATGATAATCTCACTTTCATATTTAAATTCTCTAATATTTTAATTTTCTTTCAAAGTAATTGTTGAAGTTTTATGGCTTTTTTTCTAACATATGACTACAACACCTCACATTCAGGTGCTCAGAATATTTGCAGGTAGTTTAATATTTCTTTCCTTTTTATTAAAAATATTTATTCCACATATCAAAATGGTTTTCACACATGAAAAAAAACCATAATGTATACTTTAGCTTAGTTGTAATAAGACAAGAAAATCATTTGCACTGAGGCCTCACTCGAGTTTCTGACCATTACAAGACACATGCATACGCATTATCAAAATTGCGTGAATATCCTCTCATAAAAGTTGTGGGCAAAGAAGACAGGCGTGCATTGATTCCTGCAGCAACACAGAGCTCAGGATAAACTACAACCTACAGCAAGAAGTGACTGAGGTTACCTGAGACCACTGTCTTACTCCTTACCCTGAACTCCTTAAGTCCCTTACGAGAAAAATAACTGGCTGTCTTTTTTCTTCTAAGAACAAACTGGAGGAATCTTCAAAGTGTGATGGTTCGGGAACTCACACCTAACAGGTTCTGTAACCTCCTCAGCTCCTAACCAGGTCTTAGCTCTTGTGGAAGGTGTTACTCAGTCTAGTCAAGTGTGCAAAATTCAGAAATATTTAAAATTGATGACATTGGAGCTCAGACACGAGGCAGAAGAAACCTGTTGTCAGTGATAACAAAAATCAAAGTAAAATGGAGGTAGAAGAATACCTTTCTCTAGGTTGCCATGCCTGCAGTCATTTATGCAATGACTCTTGCTGCATAGCACATAAACAGTCATTGGGCAACAGGACCATTTTCTTTTCCCACTTTCTGAAGTGGATACCTCATCAAGACAGAAAAATGGAGAAGGAAGTCTTCTGGTCTCAGAAGAAAGGAAAAGCTGCAGAAACAATAAACAGGATCTGGACCATTTAACCCCTTGTTAAAGGTTTTATAGCTGGTACTTAGTTAAAGTGCAGGCAATGCAGTTCCTCTTGTAGTCACTGGAGAGAGACAGTTCTCTTTGAAAACACAAAAATGTGAACTGCCTGAATTGGTTTTACTCTCCTCCAAATAAAGGAATAATGGAACCATTGTATTCTCCTGTAACTTTTTTTTATTGAATCTGTACCAGATTATGTATTCAGGATCTCACATCCACAATATTGTTGCTATTTACATTTTTTTTAATAACAAGAGGTTTTCCCACTCAAAATAAGTAAGACAAACCTTGTAGCTGAGTTTAAATAGTTCCCTCAGTTGCTCAGACTGGTTCTGTAGCAACTCAAAAACAGGACATGGAAAGGAGCCAAAATCAGCAAATGTTGAAAGACATAAAAGGCTTTGTGCACAGGAGCATATAAAACAACTAAAAATATTCATTGAATTACTTATATAATCCAGGCAGCAGCGCTTTCATAGAACCATGGAATAATTAGGATTGGAAAAGACCTCCAAGACCATTGAGTCCAGCCACTTAACTGCAATCTTCATCTTTATGGCTGTATTAAAATTTTCCCATTGACTCCACAGAAGTTGTTACGTTTTCTGGGCAACATCCAGAGTAGATAGGGGTAGGGAACTGATATGGCAAAGATCACAGAGGGTTGAGAGGTATAATAAATTAAGCTGGGAAAACACATTGAGTTAGTTTGAGAGGGTAAATGGGGATATAAAATGTGAGTGTCTCAAGGAGCAGCAATCATGCACAGAAGGAAAACAGGGCGTGGAATAATAAGAGAAAAAGACAAAGAATGAAAGGATGAACTGGTGGTTTGTGGCCAGGCTGCACAAAACACTTATGTATGACAACAAAGTGTGACCTACAGACTAGTAGTAGTCATTAGTGTGGTAGTTTGGGATCCTCCATCTAGGAATGTGTAAAATTTCATGGGATTTTTCCATAATGTCTCCTGACTAGTCGAGATTAACCCTTCAGGCTGAAGGATCTACTTGGAACATCCAATCATGAGTAGGGACTAAGTTTTTTTCCCTGAGTTTCTTTTGACATCTGAATCCTCTTCACAACAATGCAAAACTGAGGCTCAAGCCTTTTGCCTTGTACACGGAAATCTCATAAAACAGTAAAATCTGTCTTGATATTGAAATCACATTTCAGGCACAGTTTCTTAAGAAGAAAAATTTTTCAGTTAGAAGGGTTTCATTTGATGTGGTTGTAGGCAACTACTGATGAAGATTAGTGCTTGTCAAGAATGTACTTTCTTTTTAGTTAAAAAAAATAAAAATATGTATTTGTTGGGGTTTTTTTAATGACTGGTTCTTAGAAACACAAAAACCCCCCAAATTATCCCACACTTAATTGCTTTAGGTAGAAACTTGCATAATTTTCAGCTCAGAAGTTTCAGTTTTACTTGGGAAACTAGTATAAAATATAACCAGAAGAGTGGTCTTTCACTCCCACATTGGGTTGCAGGATAATTTAATCATAAAAAATGTAGCGATACTGCCAAGCCTTTTCAAGTGGTTTAAATAAGCCCAATTCATACATGTTATAGAAAATATATGATCCGTACACATAAATAAAATTTGAAAGGACACATAATGCATTGACAGGAGGCCTGAAGATTCTTGACTAAGGCTGGGCAATAGTCTCTCAATCTATATAGACTATAGCATCTCACCTATAGTTACTGTTAGAGAAATTGCAATTCTTCTATGGTGCTGGTAACATGAAAGGAAAAAAAGTTGGATTATACAGTCAGGATCTACAATTATTCTTCCCATAAATAGAAGCACTGAAATGGCTTTTTACCGAAATTCTATACTGTAAATAATAATGTAAATGTGGCCTTTGTGCTTTAAATATAGACCAAATCTGCTGCATGCACTATTTTATGGGAAATTAAATTCAATAAATGGGACAAACACTGGTCACATTTACACCAGGGTAAATCCAGAATATTGGAAAACGGGCACACAAACAGAAAAAAAAATCTTCATTTCAAAAAAAAAAAAAAATTTAGACCATCAGTTAAAAATGATAGAAGGAAAGACAACACAATCTGATATAACCTGGAGTATAAAATGTTGCATTCAATTAGAAAATATTAGGAAATTAAATATAGGGTGCATGCTGATTTAGAATGTATTAGAATACCGGACAAGTTACAGTTTTTGTCCTGACATGTTTTGCTATGATAAAAGATTGGCAGGGCTGGTAGGTAAAACTTCTTTGCACATTGTATATAAACTGCACAACCTTTGCTGTATCAACTTTATGCTCCAATAAACAAGACAATAATGACAAATTATCAAAGCAGTCCTCAGATGTGACCCTCAATTGGAAGAGCAGCAATTTAATGAAGACAAAAGCTAGGTGAAAGCTGCTAATATCATTTACTGATAAACAGATTTTCTCAAGAGGCTCCTAGCTCAATCCCCTGAGGCCCCATAAACCTGCATAATTCCATTTAAAATATTGTGCAATTCACTAAATTAGTCTTTGAACATCCTTACTATCCAATTACGAAGCCCCAGCATGGACAGAATAATGAAATTTTTCAAACTGTGGAATGCATGTGGCCTTAACAAACTTATGACAAACACTGAAATTAGCTTTCAGTTTTGAAGCCAATGTGGACTACTGCTAATGCTTCAAGTCAGAGATAAAACAATAAAACACTATTGCAGTGTTTAAGCAGGATGTAAAAAAAATAAATCTTTGACTTATACAGAATTCTTAACACAGCTTACCTTCAGGTAAAAAAAATCACAAGAACTTGAATAATGTTTTTGCATTTGCAAGCTATTTGGCCTGCTTAAGTTCTAGTAAAAGCTTTACTGAATAAAGGGTACAAAATACCTCCTGGACAGTTTTATCTTCCAGGCAGGCAGAAAAAGGCGAGAGTTTCAGAAGTGAAATTTATTTCTGTTCAAGCATTGCAAGCTGTATTATTAAAGTAATTTGTCATGGTTTGAATATTTCTGCCTGATTCACTATTAAATTGGCCTTCTAATTACCAACTTTGTCATGAAAAGCAGTTGGACTTCTTCATTCACCAGAAAACTTCGATCCCTTAATAATAGCTTGGTTCAAATAGTGGTGGAAACACTGCTATGCTCAAAATTTAAAATGAATAGGATAGACATTACAAAAAAAAGACTCCCAAGCTGAAACAGAATCCACTAATGATGGCTTCAAATTCAAATGCTACCCAGAGAATATTTAGAATATATTTTTAATGAAAGTATTATTAATTTGGATGTTGACTATTTTAACATTTAAAAATGCAAATTCATTTATTTTGAATTTATATACAAAGCTAGAATGAATCCATGTAACTCAGAGCAGTGAATATTCACTTAGACAAAAACTCATAGTCCCAATTCCTAATGTTATAAAGGTTCAGGACAATGTGCAGAAGTGATTGTGCAATTATTTGTGCATCCATTTAGAGTGATCATGCATGTTGATGGTCATGCAATTGACCACACTTATAAATGGTTAAGCAGATATCAAACTGATTTTATGTATCAGGCAGGCTTATGAAATTGTGATAGTGGGTTGTCTGTGGAGTTCTGAATGACTTCCTGTGATAGCTGTGGCATGCCAGGTGCTTCCACCTGTAGCTCTGTACAGTGACCCTCTAGTCCCACTGGAGTTCAGTTTATATGCCAAATAATATTCAAAGATTTTTTTAAAGGCAAATGTGAACTTTCTTATATAGGTTTTAATGTATGATAAAAAAATTTTCTTTCCTCTGACAAGTATTTTAATTGCATGAATCAGGCCTGTATATTTACATGCAGTCTACACCTATCCAACTATACATTTAATTAAAAATTTCAGTTATTATATAATCTATCTTGAAAAATAGGAAGCTGAGGGTTAGTGCCTATTTCTGTAAAACATGTACTGATCATTACTTTAAATTGCAGAATAAATGTGGAAATCTTTTTAATGTAGGCTTTTAATCAAGACTTGCTATCATCCTGCACTCCTTAAGCCCTTTTTTGCCCTAGCATAAAACGTAGAATTGCCACACTAGGTTATGGCAATAATTCCATTATTTCAAAAAGCTCTCTTTCAATATTTGACAAAGTATCAGGTGAAAAAACTTCCGTGTACCCAAAGATTTAAGATTTTGTTAGCTGTATCTAAACCCAGGCTGGGATGTCATGTTGACCTTGACATTCCCTTAAAGCATGCTCTAGCAGGAGTTAAGATGGCTTGCACCCTTAAAAATCAGACTCATACATTAGGTTGCTCAGATTTTTGTCACTTCTTTGGCAGGTGAGGAAAGTCTACCAAACAAGTCCAAAAAGACTTCAGTATGACATTATAAAAGGTGACAGGATGAGGAACCAAAAGGCAAACTCCAAGGATTTTCTATCTTTATTACTCAGGATTGTTATTGACAAGAGAATGACATGTCTCAGACAGTGAAGAAACAGGAACCATCAGAAGACAGGGAGGAACATGTACAGTATGAAGATGAAAAAAATCAATGTATAATGAACTCTCTTGTATGTCTTTCTGTATTTTCTTTAACAATTCTCTTTGGGCCAGTGTGCTTGTGAAGCATGATGCACTTCCTTTTCTGAAACAACAGTCATAAGTGAAATGCAGGAAGAAAACACACTTACAAAGGTGCTCAAGATCTCAGTCAAAAAATCTGAAGTTCTTCACATTTCAGAAATTTGTGAATTGAGAAAGTGTGCTAGTACAGTTCCCAGGTCAGGATGTATAATAACCCACTAGTGCCCTGGTGTGCTGTGAGAAACATTAGATACTTCCATAGGCTGTCTCCAAGGCATGTGGGGTGAAACAGTTTGTTCTGACTATACTTGTACAGGGTCCTGAATCTGCTTCTCTCCTCAGATACAAATTGTGAGTCCAAATCTACTAATGAAAAAAATATCATGGATACCAACAGTTTCTGCTAAATATTTCTGTTTCAATAAGAAAATGTATTTAACTGCAGGGTACTTCCACAGAGGATGTTCTGCCTGACTGTTGTACATAACCCAGGGGATTATGTGCAGGAAATTGGTGCAGATTACATGAAATTAAAAATAACTGAATGAGAAATTTGGAGTGCTAGTATGAGACAGAATGGATATAGAGATGTGGTACCAGCAAGCATCCAGAAGATGACAGTGAGATACATATAGAAGAAGAAAGAGAAATAGATAAGAACCCTACATGTGAAAGGACAGACAAAGGATTTAGTCTCTTGGATTTCTGTTTGTCCCTGCCCAATATAATTCTCCTGTGTAGTTCTTTTCCCTTGGTCCACTGTGTGTCTCCATGAAATGCAAGGTAGCTCTGCTATGTTGGGTTTCTACTGTTCAGAGTGAAGTAGCTGAAACTAATGGCTTCTGGGTTGCCTGTGTCAGTGTATTTGAATGTAAGATTTGGGAGCTTGTGTCTGGGCTTCCTTGCTGGAGAGGGAAGTCGGTCTGCTCTGGACTAGGGTGGGCACAGGAATCAACATGGTGGTGACAGCTGGGTAGTTTGGGCTACAGTGCAACTTGAGACCTCAGCTGGCACAGGAGAATAGACAGAGCCAAAGAAATCAGTGTATCTGCCAGAGAACCATAAATGCAGAATGTAACTGTGACACATAGCTTCCTGCAGGCAGGTTTCTAGCATTTTTGACCAGGTGGCCAGAGAACACCTAAATTTTGTCACCTGAAAATCAGGAGTCTGCAGAAAATCAGGAACTGCATCATCTTGCAGAAAATTGCTTCATACCTGTTGTTGAGGGTTTAGATTCAGTTTTGGTGTTTTTTTTTTTTTTTTTTTTTTTTTAATTGAGACTGGCAAAAGTATCATATCAGCATCCTGGAGGAGATGTGCTTGGGGTCTATACTGTGAAAAAAAGGGGAAGATCAAGGGAAGAAAGAAACTGAGAAGAAAAAAGAAAATAGAAACAAAGATATTTCTGGTAGGGATGCTGTCATTGTACAGTGTCAGCACAATGGTGTCCTGACTGTTATCTAGATATCAGCCTAATACAAATGATAAACTAAAATTATAACTGATAAAAAGACAATGGTGGAGAGAAGGCATTCTCAGAAATAAAACATATTGCCATGATTGTAAAAGATTAACATTTTTCTTATTAAATGATGAGCTTGCTTTTTAATATCGGCATTATAATAGAGTATACTATGAATCTCTCTATCATACCTAAAGCACTGTTAATTTATCTTTCATGAATACATTAGAAGAGAGGGTTTTCCCATAGGCAAACACACCATACCATATTTGCAAATGTCTTACATAATGATGCAAACACTATGCATAGAGAGTAGCAGCATTATAGTGAAAGGGAGAAACAGCACATGCACAAAAAAGGCTTTCATTCCATTTCATTAAATACTTAAACCAACAAAATAAAGTTCAATTTACTGTGTAGAAATCTTGCAGTTGAGGTAAAGGTTGCTGCTTAAATTTATTCTTTAGCTTAAATTCAGTTATTGTAATAAGGAGCTGATGAGTATAGAGTGAATGATTTGTTAGCACATTGATTGCATTTGTTCTTAAAATACAACACAGTTCATTTTGCAGTCATATCTGCTAGCAAATTCCTAAATATCTACTTATTTGGGAAAGAGTGCATGCACTGCTTTAAAAAAATCTTATTGATATACTACAGTATGGAAATTAAATTGGAAATCACAGTCACAGACACAAAATAAATAGTAGTCATTTTATTTAGCTTGTTACCATCTAGTCTAGTCCAAGAACATTACCTTAACGGCAGACTCGGAATTCATGAAGAGTTACATAAGGGCCCTGTTGTCAAACATAAAAACAACCCATTTAGTGTCTGTTTTGCATCTACACAGGAAGTTTTCTTTCATTATCCACCAGCCCCTAGATCTTATTATAGCCATTGTTTAATTTGTGCTCTGTTTTACAAGTGACACTTGTACAGGCCTCATGGGGCTGCTGACAGAAGTGTGGCTGTCTCCTTCCCTTGTGTCAATTCTTTTGTGAACCTTTATAATTAGCCACTTAACAAATTGAGGAAAATTAATCTGTGGTTGTGAAGTGTTCACTGGTGCTAAGTCAACCATGTGACATTCCAAGCTGGTACGTAAAAAGTCAGGGTACTCAGCTGTACAAAGGGTTAACAAAACCTCATTATGGTAGGTTAATACACAGAAATGAGGTATGTGATCACCAAGAGGTACTAGAAAAGTTAGAACCATTTCCTACAGTTATAATATTTATAATTGCTTCAAAATTCTTTTAAAAGCATTTCACCTGTAGTGTTTTTTGGGAGGGAAGTTACCAAACTACACAACGGTGAGTCACATATCATGGCTTAAAGCCTATTCTGTCCAACTCCCAGTGTTTTATCTCTGGGACTTTACAGGCAAAACAACTCAGCATGTCAGATTTCCTGTGTTCCTCAAAGATACACCACAGTTAATTTCATGATATTACCCTCAATAAGTAACGTCTTTTCTAACAAAAATATAGTCTTCACCCATACACACTTTTTCCCTAAAACCACATATTTTTCTTTACTTTTTTCAAATTATTTCAGTCTTTTTTTCTGTCATGTTAACTGCAAAATAAGATCTTGTTTCAATCTTTAGTAATCAAAACCTGACATTTTATTTTCTGTCTTTTTTTTTCTGTGCAAAAGTGATGTCTTAAAAACACCAAGTAACTTTTTTTGGTAGCAAATATTTTTACTGGAATTCTTTAATAGGATTATTGTCTAGTGGTTCTATTGTCATATTTACTATATGTGAAAAGATTCAAGGGTGTTAATTTCATGGCTGTGCATACACATACACACACGTGCCCTTGCATGCATCGATATGGATGTGTGGGTTCTCACCCCGAGTTCACTGTGCTCACAGCTCTTCATGTACCTAAAGGTGAGGAAACTTATTCACATGAGGTGTATCTTGCTTGCTGCAGAAGCAGCCTTTGCTCCAGGAGGAGGAACCAGAATCTCCCCTGTTCTCAGGTGGGTGATTTAGCTACTGAGCTCGATTAGTCATGACATCTTCTTCCAGTGCAGTGGGAGGACACCAGGAAGGGAAGTGGAGGAAGCCCTCCCCCCTTACCCCGAGCAGATGGTTGCTCATTGATTAGGGTGTCCCCTGAGAGGTGGGAACGGTGGGTTTGAACCTCTGCCAATGAAGGGGGAATTAAATCCACATCTTCTTTAGAGCAGGTCCTCTAGCTACTGAACAGGAAACCTGCACTGTGAAGATATTTTGCAAGAAAGACTGATTTTTGAAAGGGATGTAATGCAGTTATCTTGTGAGTTCAGGCTGATGTTGGCCCTTCATTGAGCAGAGCCTTGAGCTTCTGGGAGATGAAGCACATTTCTCTTCTACATGTTTCAGTTTAGCCAACAAGGGCAGTGTGACCCCCCAAAAACCAGCTCTTGTGGTTTTTGTTCTGATCACTCTGTTGATATGAAATATTTAACATTGTTTGATACTTTGGAGGGGTTTAAATCCAGAACAATATCCTGTGGATTTCACTTCAAGCTCTTACATATCTGAATTTTGCATTTCTAAAATTAATTCTATACTATGGGAAAGCTCACCAGCAGTGAATCCAGCTGCAGAAGCATTCACTTTTATCTCTATATATTGTGTGTGTATGGGCAGCCCCATACCAACAGAATATTTATAGATTTTAAGAGCCAAGACCTCTATTAGAGTAGGGTAGTAAAGAAAATCTATCTGGAGCAGAGAGAGTTGTCAATTTTAACAATAGGATTGTGTTTGTTTTTATGGGATAGCAGATGAAATCTACGGGGCACTTTTCTCACCCAGTGTCTAGTGCCTCTAAGTAGTTCTGCAAGAAGATGGAGCACACTTCCCAGTGCCCACTCAAATTCCAACCTCAGTGACTGCACAGTTCAGTGGCATGTGCTGTTGTGAGAGACACTTGACTCCTGGACACATGGAACAGCAAACAAGGCTGCACATGTCATTAAAAAAGCTGGCAGATAATGAGATATGCAGCATTTTAGCTCTCTTCCAGCCTCTCAACGACTCACACTTCCACACCATCACCACCTGTCATGAGATTCTTCCTTGGTCAGTGTCAGCTGGGCAGCCCTTACTGGCTGGAAAATGCTTAAAACAGACACAGTGCAGTATATATCATTCCTAATGTAAACACAGGAAGCACATAGATGAGACTGTGGACATGCTTGGATTGGCCGTGGCACAATAGACACCTAGAGAGGTTTTACCACTGATTATAGCAGTGAACATGATGTAAAGAGCTCCACATGCTGAAGGTATGAAAAAGTGTGCAGTGAGCAAAATACCACTCACTGCTGCGGAAAACAACTTGGTATGGACATTTGAGGAGGAGTCCAGGAGTGCAGAATCTGAAGCAAGAAAGAGGTGAAAAATAAGGCTCACATACCCCATCAGTAGTGGAAAATATACTAGTAATCTATGTAGGGGATAGCAGGTCCTCATCTTAGCAAAAATCCTGCCTTACAATCCTCTTCTGGAACACAGTCTTTAATGTAAGTGCTTTCCACTTCTTTTATCTTCTGAGTCATAAACCCCTCTGAGATTAATGAGGGAGATAGAAGTATTATTTTCTCTGAATGCAGTAGGTACTTACATTTTCTAACTTAGTGTTATTCCATCTGACTATGGAGAGTTAAATCAAAGAGGCTTCTAGGGTAAAACCAAGATAGAAACAAAACAACAGCAGAGATGAGCTATCTCCAGAGAAAAGCCAAGTAACAAGGAAGAAGGCAACAAACTATTAACTATGAGACAGGCACCTGCTTGTCTCCAGCCTGGCTAACAGGTGTGTTTTGCCTGACCAAAGCCTCAGAGAAAAAGAAAACCAAATTGTTTAGAAAATAAATAAATCCCTGGCTAAAGAAGGGTGGCTTGGGGAGTGTTTATTTATAAGAAAACGCTGCAGGGAGGTAGTGAAAGTAGGGAACACTGCAACTGCCTGTATCTCCTAGGCTAGGAAAGGGGTGTCCACTATGAAAAAAAAAGTTAACAAAACTCACAGGAATAAGCAAGATTCAGAAATAGGCCTTCCACCGTCTTATCTCCCTTCTCAGAAAGATGTGTACTCTGCAATGAATAAATAATGCCCTGTTTTGAAGAAGCAACCTTGCAGGCACTAAATATGGCTGGATTTGCTGCTTTTTCACAGGTGAAAAACAGAGGGTTGTAGCCCAATGATCTAGTCTAGGGACTGTGCAAAAGCATATCTAAAGAGGGGCTGAGAAAGCTCTCACTAGCTGGATGCAGTTGGGAGAGATGAAAAGGGTCTAAAATACAGCTTGCTGTAATAGTGATAGACACTTTTAACTGCTGAAAGTTGTGCTGTTTTGCTTCTCTCAGATTCTGTTGTGGACCTGAGAGAAACAGATGCCATGTAAGCTGGAAGCAGCAGCGTCTTCCATGCTTTTGTAACTGTACAAATTGCCAAGAGGCAGGAGAATATCACAAAAACACAGAAGCAGCAAAAAATAATGCCTTCGTTTCCCACTTGCTTTGGAAATAACTGAAGAACTCATGCTGGAGACTTGCAATGATTTTGGGGCCCTGGAAGATGAAAGATGTTTTAATGAGAGTTCATTAGGGCTTTGAACACTGATTGACCTGATAAGTACCTTCACTTCTAAACAACTATTGAAATCCACTGCAAATCAGTAACAACCAAAAGTGGCTGCTGATTTAGTGCCATCTATAGCCTACAAGATACATGTGCATCACAGGGCCCTTTTCTGCACTTACATATTGGAAGCCTCAGCACTGAAACCATGATTAAAAGAAGAGAACAGTAACATTTGATTCTTAAAGATATTCTCACTAGGGGAAAATGCAATGTGTTTCAGAGGATGAGGTGCTGAATCTTCCTCTACTATGAAATCCCTCATGCTTATTCAGTGATTAGAGAATATTTATACCATTCTGATCTGAACCTGTCATATAAACACTGAGTTCCCTTCTAAATAAATGAAAATATAAACATACATATAAAATGACCATGCACAAATACATGCACACACACACACAAACACACACAACTTCATGTATAGTTTTCCTTTCCCCATTTAATTGTTGCATTTTTGAGCTGTATTGACTCCTATCTCTACTAAGTGTGCAGCATACAAGTAACTTATAATTTTCTCTGCGTTATTAATTCCCCTTGGCAAGTTGAAATTTTAAATAAAATGGCCAGAATATATGATCATGATGAATTGATGGAAATTAGATATATTACTCTAGGTAAGAGGCAGTTGTAACCTATTCTAAAATGCATTATTCGACCAATTTTAAACAGAAGTATCACAGCAATAGATCAGCAGCTGTTAGAATGCATCTCACATCAATACATAAATGTATTTTTGATTTTGTTCATCGTGCTGTTACAAGAACTCATCTACAGCCAAAATTTTGCTCCTCCCTCCTCCACCTAGCTTTAAAATGTTTGTCTGCTGATACTGACATGTAAAGGGGCAAATTCTCTGGACTCAATTCTACTGTCAGTGCTGCTAGCGGAAATTACTCAGAAGGAAACGGGGTTATTCAGGATTCACACTGGCTAATCAAGAAATGATGACTGTCCTTTGTGCTTCCTTTCAGAAGGAACTCTGCTGTATTGGATAAGATTCCCTTGCAGTGATATCCTTTAGAAATAACTTGGAAAAGTCAAGCAAAAAGAAGGAGGAAACTTAAGCTTTTACTGACTGCTCAGCTGCATCTGCTCTGCAATCTGTACTATTTGTGTGACTACTCACATTAAAAAATCATTGAAAATCTTCAGACCACAAAGCTACTCAAAAGCAAAAACAAATAATCAAAATCAATGTATTCGTTTTGCCAGTAACAGGAATAAAAGCATTTGGCATATTCTTTATAAAAATGCAAGGTAACAACAACAATCACTGTTTATTGATCTCTTTATGCACTCGAATTAGTGGTCTTTTGTATGTACTCACAGTCTCTAACAAACACACAAAAATTTCTGTCAGTTTCTCTCTAATTTCTATCAGTTAAAAAGAAAAGGTTGCTTTGCTTATAAGGATAATATAGAAGTAACCTCTGGTTAAAGATTAAAGGGCATCTGTGCTAGAACTGCATGAATAAAGGCATAACACTTAAACACACTGGATCCTGTTTTATTTCACAGCTTTTTACACACAAATAAAAACTGTATGTGCACATACAAATTTTAAATGTGCAATAAAAGGCATTTTTCAGCTAGAATGAGTCGTATTTGTCATTTGGTACAAAGCCTCTTTCAGAGAAATTGTTGATTTTTTCACAGAGGCTCCTATACTTTTCATTCCTTTTGTATTATTTCAATCAGCAATGGATATACATCTTTGTTAGCCTAATTTGGGGACCTACAAAGCAGGAAGAAGGAAAGCACAAAGGAACACACTTGACATATTGGTCTATTTGCTATCTGTTTTAAGCTGAATGCATACTAATGAAAGTGATCCAAACTACTTTTCTCCACTCCTCACTTAACAAGCATAATAATAAATGAATATTTAAACTAGCTGCAAATATATTAAGTGGAAACAAATAGGTTTCATTTGTAACAAGTGCACACAGGTTAATTAACAAGAAGGAGCTTTTGTGTTGAAACAAGGCTCCCTGATGCTGTACATGCAGGTGCCGTTAAGGGCCAATTGAGCTCTATAGGATAATTATGAAGTACCATTGTGCTCCACCGTTTGTTAACAAAGTGCTGCCTGCAATTTGCCTAAACCTATAAACCATCATCTGTGATCCTCAGCAGCAATTAAGTGACAAACATCTTCTCATCGGAGACTTGGGAAAACAAAAGAGACATGATAGCATTTAAGGAGCCAGATGGATATTTCAGAATGTCAACCCTGACAGCCTCCCTTTCAACAACAAAATATAAAACGGGAGCCTGCTTGGTACCATGCTGAGGGGAAGAAGGGAGAAGTCACATCCAAATTATTAAGAGAAGGGTGTTAGTAATTACAGGATTGCTCATATGAACAGCTCTAAGTGGGAAAGCATTGCACTGACAAACAAGCAAAAGATAAACCCCTTTTTCCTCTCAAAAGAGCTGTGGCTACAGCTCTGTTGAGTCTGGGTTGTTTTGTAGGTTTGGGTTTTTTTTTCTCTTTTTAATTCTTCTTTCTAATACCCTCTTCCTTCCTCCTGTCTTCACAGAAGAGGATTTTCTCCCAGTGAACAAAAGTATAAAAATTGTCTTTTCTAAGAAGAGGACAAACCAACAGACAGAATTTTCTCCAGGGCATAAGTTACTAATTAGTTCTGCAAAAATAGCCTATATTAGGAAAAATGATGGATCAGCACAAAGATGCATTTTAAAACAAGAGATCTACTCCTACTGTAAAATAATTGATCTAAAATTTTGAGGATGTAATCTTTAAAATACTTCTGTAAGTTCAGCAATAATTCCAGAAGCTATAAAGTTTATACAGGCTTGTTTGAATTAGTTCAATTAATTGCCTGGTTGGGAGACCCTCCAAAACTTGGGGAAGCTCTTGTTTCCATAGATAAGGATCTTCTGGGCATTTTGTTGCCTGCATTAAATGATGTTGTCTAGCTGATCTGTGTAATTGGTAGAGCTAAAAGGCTATTCAGTAACATGAAAAAAAAATTATAAATGCATAAGTTTCCCTAGCTACCCTACATTTTTTTCTCTATTGCCAAAACAGCAGCATTTACAAATGTTTTCTGTAACCATTTTGAAGCTACAGCTGAGTGTGTTTTAATATACCATCAGGTCAACAGCTCTCTTGAAAGAAAAAATCAACCCAGGGCCAAACAGTCAGACGGGCCTAATTAAGTACTTCAGGAGTCGGAGAAGTGCTCAGATAACTACAGCTGACTTGACCCTTTTCTTTGTACTTCACTGGGTTTCTGTATACCTTTGCCACTCTCCTTTGGATTTATGTTTTTATGAATTATTTAAAAAAGGCAACTTCAGATCTACAATTAGTTTTCAAGGAAACAGATGTGAGAAAATAATCACAACTTAAACAGCTTAAGAACGGGTCTGATCTTGACAGAATGCAAAATGCCAGGTTTCCAGGACCACAGAATTCATCACTTGGCAAAAGTGTCATTAATCCCTGCCTGCTTTCTGGCCTTTCCTTACAGTGCTCTGTCAAATGTCATGGATCACCTGGAAATCTAACAGTCATGACAAAGTTGGGGTTTTTTCTTTAATGTGGGGGGGAAAAAAAAAGTGAACTGTTTCAGTTTTAAGAAAGAAAAAAGAGGTAAGACAAAGATAATCCATGTCAGCATGTTTTAGCTTTGTATAATATTGCACTGTCTTGTGATGAGAAAATCATGATAAAGTATTTTCTCTTGGTGGGGATTTTATATTTGTTTTCCACTGTGTATTTAACAAATACAAGACTGATTAAACGGGGAGAATGGAGTTTTTTGTCACCTCCAGTGGTATCCTCAATGACATAAGATTCATGAACTGGTTTCCACTTCTCCTCCTGAAAAATTTTACCCTTTACCTTAAGGGAAGTCCTGCAATGTTTGAAGATGCATCCTGCAGCTTTTCTTTAGGCAGATTGCTGAAGGCCTTTTCTCAGCCTCATGAACCTCACTGGGCAGTCTTCCATCAGTTCCAGCAAATGTGAAACCCAGCCTAACCCACTTGGCACAGCAAAGCTTTGAAGTTCTGTTCAGGGACACTTGGTCTTCAAAGTATATATAGAGAAAAAAGCCAATCCCATGTACAAGGAGAGATGCACTGATGGAAGTGAAAGTTGTAGCCACTGGCACCACACGGAGAGGCACACAATGCCTGAGATTCCAAAATCTGGGGACAGTAGAAACAAAATAATTTCAAAAATTTCATTTTCTTTATTTTACTCTTTTCTTTTAGAGAGACCAGGCCTTCACTGCTTGTTTTAAGATGCAGATCAAAGAATTTGAGGTTAAATGAATATACCTGATCTAATTATTTGCTGCTTAAGCAGAATTGACACATTTTGTCCCTGTCTTTCTTTTATTCTTTGCATTTCACCCTGGTTTTATGTCTTAAAAGTGGGGAAATCCATGGCATTATGATCCATGATACTGGTGAGTTTAGGAGAACTATAGACATCTCAAGCTTTTGTTCAATCTCAGGTAACTGGAAACAAAGCATTTCAGGGCAAGTCTGCAAAGCCTCATTCTGTTTTCAAAATGATAACAGAGGTGTGTTTTCTAGAAAGTTCTGACTTTGTTATGAGTTTTCATCTTAAATTACTTGGGAGATTAACTCTTGTTTCAAGCAAATTCTAGGCAGATCTTCAAGTGACCTGGCTTTGTATTAATGCAAGGCTGGGCTCTAAATAAAATTTAGAATTGCATACACCTATGCAGCAATCCAGTCACCTCAGCAAACCTCTCTACCTTGGCTAAGGACACACCAAAAATGCATAATACTGAGTTAACATTATTCAGATGTAATTGTCTCTGTTATCAAACTTTTTACAATTTAATGTGTTCACTATCAGATTTGATGTTTTCCTGAGCAGGAAATATCTGTTTGTATGCAAATATCACCTAAACTTTGATAAGAACTAGATTCATTGATATGTTTTTTGGAACAATAGCTGAAAGAGTCATTCATGTCTATGTGACTCAATGAGAACAATTTTGAAAGTCTAATGAAAGGGATAAATACGTTATTTAAACATCTTTTCAGTATTTAGTTTTCTACTCTACTCAATTCATTCATTGCTAGTTACACAAATTCCATTCTGTACTTACAGGATTTTTTTTCCCACTGAAATGAAATTCAAAAAATACCTACCATTATTGTTTTATTCTCTGCTGGCTAGACCATTTAAAATATTTTACCGTGTTAATTTATAAACATTGGATTGTCACAGCCTACACAAAATAAATTTCAAACTGTGAAAGAAAAATACTGCTTACAACTAGAGGTTTTTAACCTAATTAGCATAACTAAGCATAAAAAATAAATGACGGGAGACTAAAACATGAAAAATAATTGAAAACAATGGCTACATTTTAGGACTGTACAAATCAGACCAATGGTTTGTCTTACGTCATTAAGGTCCAAAGAAGAAGGATGGTAAATAAACGGGAAATAGGTATTGCAAAGATGTGTTTTTGGAACTTACATGGAGAGTATGCAACCCAAATTACCCAGGTGGATTTAAATATTTGAGTTTTATTTAGATCTCCTGCCTATATTGGCTAGGAGGAGAGTTAATAACAATCCATTCATGCAGTCCTTACACATAAGAGTAGGCAGCACCACTAGACAGCGATGTGGAAGTCAATTAGTGGTAACATGCACAGGTACTGTGTTTCCCCGGGGGTTCCTAACATCTCAAAATGCTGCAATGAGAGCAGGGAAAGGTGATCAAGACCGACAGAAAAACTTTTTTAAACTGATTGGTGGATATAAGCATGAGAATAAGTAGAATTTGAGGAGCTCAGCAGCGTGAAAACAAAAGTAACTCAAGAGAAAGAAAGGTTAGGTCTGGTCTGGCTCCTATTTGAAGCGATGCATAAAGTATCTCTCTTGCCATATAATCCTCCCGACTGAAATAAAAAAAAAAGAGCATTTGTCCCTAATATATTACCAAATAATGCAGCCTTAGAATCTCTGCTTTGGGAATGAAATTTGTACTGCATTCTACTGTGTCTTAGGGTTACTTACCTGAACAAATAATTAAAGCTGATGGGATTTTTTAAAAGTAATTTGCCTCTGCAAAAAAAAAATTAATTTATTTCTACAAAAAACACCACAGCATCTGTTCTTCCCTGCTGTTTCTACAAAACAATACTTATCATTAGAGAATAGCTATGGAAAATTAGGCAGCTAAAATGAAATTTACCCAACTTGGAATCTGAGGAGAGGAAGCTCAAATAGAATTTACTCGACTTGGAATTTGAGGAGAAATGTGTATTTAACATTTGTCCGGGGTTTGGTGGAGAAGGATTGTGATATTATTCAGAGTCACGCCAATTTCTTCCAGTTTAGTTGACTTGAATATAAGAAACAGATGTTGGGCCAGTGCTCAGCTCAGCAAAGTTCCCCAACAGAGAAAAAGAATCCCATTTCTTTGTCCCTCGCCCGAGATAAAATGCCTTCCACTGTACCATCCTCTACGCCACGGCGTCGGAAGGCGTTCAGTGGGAAGCAGTGGCTAAAGGACTTTTACGAGAAGGAGAAAGGGGAGAGGAGGGCACTTTCCAGGCCGGGAAAGGGAGTTCAGCATCAGGTGCTGGCGGCCGGGCGGGGTGCTGCGAGCAGAGGTGCCAGGAGGTGGCGCGGTGCCTGCGCGGATGGAGCGCGGCTGCGGGGATGGATGCTGCGGGGATGGATGGATGCTGCGGGGGGATGGATGCTGCGGGGATGGATGGATGGATGCTGCGGGGATGGATGGATGGTGCGGGGGGATGGATGCTGCGGGGGATGGATGCTGCGGGGATGGATGGATGGGCGGGGGGATGGATGCTGCGGGGATGGATGGATGGCGGGGATGGATATGGATGGATGCTGCGGGGATGGAGGATGGTGCGGGGGGATGGATGCTGCGGGGGATGGATGGATGGTGCGGGGGGATGGATGGTGCGGGGGATGGATGCTGCGGGGATGGATGGATGGTGGGGGGGATGGATGCCGCGGGGGATGGATGCTGAGGGGATGGATGGATGCTGCGGGGATGGATGGTGCGGGGGGATGGATTGTGCGGGGGCCTGCGCAGATGGAGCGCGGCTGCGGGGATGGATGCTGCGGGGATGGATGCTGCGGGGATGGATGGATGGTGGGGGGGATGGATGCTGCGGGGGATGGATGCTGCGGGGATGGATGGATGCTGCGGGGGGATGGATGGATGCTGCGGGGATATGGATGCTGCGGGGATGGATGGATGGATGCTGCGGGGATGGATGCTGCAGGGGATGGATGCTGCGGGGATGGATGGATGGTGCGGGGGGATGGATGGATGCTGCGGGGATGGATGGATGCTGCGGGGATGGATGGATGGATGGTGCGGGGGGATGGACGCTGCGAGGGGATGGATGCTGCCAAGC
The DNA here is from genome assembly GCA_026261815.1 of Monarcha castaneiventris obscurior. Taxonomy (NCBI): domain Eukaryota; kingdom Metazoa; phylum Chordata; class Aves; order Passeriformes; family Monarchidae; genus Monarcha; species Monarcha castaneiventris. The sequence continues at coordinate 1,345,159 of JAMPIT010000566.1, read as the reverse complement.
GTTCGGGCTGCCCTTCCCGTTGCTGCCTTGTCACACCGCCACCAAAAGTGCTTGTGGCTCCTAGCAACTCCAGCAATAACACCTACTTAGGTTTTAGTGTCCGCCCACGAACACACCGTGCTGTTTTTTTCCTTAATTTCTAGTACGTAGGTTACTAATTTCTATTTTTCGTCACAGAGGAAAATAATCAACATCGTCTTTCATTGTTGACTGAGTCATGCTGCCTTCCAGTCATCATGGACCTAATCCTGGACCTCTAGAGTCAGTAGGAATTTTGCATAGTGGCCCCAAAATGGTTAGGTGCTGTCTTAGAGCCACTTGCTACTAATTTGTTCCACTTAGTACACTTCAAATATGGGAGCATTTTGTGAGGGAGTTGCCAAGCTATTTGTGATATATAGACTATGTCATGATGTTAAACTAAGAGGCCTCAGTTTGGGGTAACAAGGCCCTTTGCCAGTCTTATGTACTCCCAGAAAATTTAAGGACTAATTCCTAAAACTTGTCATCAGTTGCATTCACATTTTTCCTTGATCTCTTCCTGCAGTGACAAGGACGTAAATAGTACTTGTAGTTCTTTCTTCTCTCCTTTGGAAGTTTTACATGAAGTGTGTTGTTTAAAAAAAAAAACAATCTGACTGTTCAATGGCCCAGTCTATTTCCTATAGAAATAGGGATCTTTTAATTTGTTCTTAAATTGTCGTTCAATGAATTATTACCTTTATGTAAGAGGAATATAGTTCAGGGAATGGCTACTTCATTTTGTCTTTGAATTTGATTTCTTTAACTGCACTTCTGTAATTTGATAGGCCTGTATGCTTTAGCACAGCCCGTCTGAAAGGAAAGAAAATGCAACATGATAATGCATTTACAGAGTTAATCTACAAGGGGACTTTGGATCATTCTCCTAGTTTTTTCTTATTTTATTTTTTTTTAATCCATTCAAAGATTTAGAGAAATGGCTCTTTGAGCATCACCATTTTCATTTTCAGAAATTATTGGATCTCTAGGTCAACAAGAGAAGCTTCCCTGCCTTTCACTGACACTTTCTGCCCTGGAAGTTGGCATAGCCCAGGTCTGCCTGAAGGTAGGCAGGGGGTCTCACAGCTGTAGAGACAGGGAAAGGCAGCACAAGGGGCACAGCAAAGACAGAGGAAGCTCAGGGGCCCAGTATTTCTCTGTAACCTCCTTGGCTTTAATAAGACCTGCACAGGCGCTGCTGGAGGACTTCCCTGCTCCAAGTTCAGCATGGACCCAAACCTGGCAATGAAAGATCCCAAAAAAATTGTAATTTATTATCAGTGTTCATAGCAACGGAAGAAAGTTATCCAAGAGTTTTGCAGGAATGTCTGCCTTGTTTTTGCTCTGCTTAGCTAGCAGGTACCAGAAGCAGTGGTCACCAGTACCTTTGTTTGTTTTCTGTACAGACTGGATGCAGACCTGGCACACTGCTATCACAAACACTAACCAAGCAGAGAGTACATGAGAGGGTTTACATTGGAAATCCAATCACATTTCACTAGCTCTTGAACTGCCCTGAACCTTCCTATTTTTTTAGGAACATGGGAGACAGAAGTCCCCTTTTAAACCTGCCCACCCTCCCAATCATCTATTTAATAGATCTTTCTAAGAATTTGTAGTACTGACTTTCTTTCCTGCAGTTATTGTCTAAAGAGGGAGGCAGAAGTAAATGAATTAGAGATTTTGTCAGCATTTTTTTCGTTCTGCTGAACTAAAAGCATATGGCCTAATTTTAAATTTAAATGTTGAAATTTTAGGTAACATAACCATCAAAACAGCTGGCAGCTACATATATGCTGTATTTTACCCACTCTGCTAGTAGAATGCTGAAAGACAGCAAAAACTTACTTCTATTCTTCAGATACCCTCACATGCAAAATTTAACCTTGGAAAGAAAAAAAACAGGTGAAAACACAGGTGATTTACTTTAGATCTTAAATGAGTTTGAAGTACTCAATAAAGCCAACAATGTGCCCAGGGGGCTGAGCAAGCCAAAGGCATCCTGGCCTGTATCAGCAACAGGGTGAGCAGCAGGATTGTCAGTGACCAACAGTGATTGTCCCTCTGTACTCAGCACTGGTGAGGCTGAACCTCGAGTGCTGGGTTCAGTTTTGGGTCCCTGCAGGAAAGACATTGAGGTGCTGGAGCAAGTTCAGAGAAGGGCAACGGAGCTGTTGAAGGGTCTGGGGCACAAGTCTGATGAGAGCAGCTGAGGGAGCTGAGGGTGTTTAGCCTGGAGAAAAGGAGGCCCATTAGGAACTTAATCACTGTCTCTAGCTCCCTGACAGGAGGCTGTTGTGATGTCGGGGTCAGTCTCTTCTCTCAGGTAACAAGTGATAGGATAAGGGGAAATTATCTCAAGTTGGACCAGGGCAGATTTAAACTGGATATCAGGAAAAATATTTGTCAAAGATTGGAACAGACTGACCTGGGAAGTCACCATCCCTGGTGGTATTTAGAGGTGTATATGGGGCCCTTGGGGACATGGTTTAGTGGTGGGCTTGGCAGTGCTGGGTTAACAGTTGGACTCACCCTGAAGGTTTTTTCAAATGTAAAAGATTCTATAACTGTATGAAAAATGACCTAAGGTATTAAAATGTTGTCTTGCAAAATTATTCTACACACTTATTTTCACAATTACTGGATCTAAAAAAGAAAAAAGTAAATAAAATTTGATTGTAAATATGAAATAAACGGTCTGAAATTTTTGTTTTGAAATTGTAATGCCTGCCATATGAGCTCTTTAGGAAAAAAAAAGACACATGAGTTTCTACATCATGTAAAAGTCTGAGTTATGCACTTTTAGACTGTTTCACTCAGTTTTAGAAAGTCTTACATCTATACCATGTAAAAGTTTCTCTTTTCTCTGCAGCCTGTTGAGAAGAACTGTTTAAAAGTATGAGGCACTAAGTCAGATATTCAGAAGTTCTTTATCTTCAGCTCTGCTTGGCTTAATTGGAGTAAAGTACCATTTTTTCCCCTATAATCCCTCAAGCAACTCCATGTGGAAAACATCTCTTGTGCTTTGTGAATAAATCTTGAGGGTTCATACTGTGAAGTGGAAGCAATTGGACATTTTTTATTAAAAAAAAAGAGTGAAAAAACCTCTAGATAAGAAACCAGATTAACTAAATTAAGCTGGGTAATGAACAGAACTGTCTTTCCTGTCTCTGTCTCCTGGAGAATTCAAATTCCTTCCTTTTGTTTTAATACAAAATTCAAACTGCTCACTGAAATTATTGGACAAGAATTTCTGTGGAATATGTAGGCTTCAGGGATACAGGTTTTTAAAAATGTTGCAAGGAATAAACATCAGGACTGACAATGTCTCACAGTAGCAACTCCAAATTCACTACAGTACCTGTTGAAAACGCATAAGTATCATCAGTGCAGATGTGTAACTCTGGAATCCCTGACAAACTTCTGACTACCTAGATGCTGTTTTGGTTTTATTCCTGGAAAATGAACTAGATTTTTAATTTAATAAGATATTAAATATTATTGACATGTCTCTTTCTTCTCATTACCCTACCATTTGTATCAGACCACTAGCATAGGAGGGATGAAGACCTTGATAGCAGATGAAGTTTTGTTTTACATCAGATGCTGGATTAAGTATGCCAAGGAAGAAATATTTTTTTTAAAGTACTATTTTACCATTTCTTTTTAACTTAAGATGCTTAGGCAAGATCCCTTTGCATTACAAAGTTAAATTATTATCAACCTTAGGGATCAGCAAATCCTCTTTACGACAGTGCCTCTTCAAAACTGGCTGGCCATTTTTTCCAGCTGTGTTCTCCATTAGTTTTCTAACTAGAACATTTATTTTGATTGTAACAATGCACTGTGCAGTTAGTATAATCTCATGATCTCTATCTTTCTCTAGTATAATATCTATCTCTAGTATAATCATCTATCTCTAGTATAATATCATAATCTCATAATTAACACAATTTAACTTTATTAAAACTAAAAACAATCAATTCAGAAGTAACTGCTCCTTATAAATGTATACTTGCCACACAACTTGCTTTTAGAAATCTGGAGTTAAAACACTGTGCTAATGATGAAATTACTGAGCTATGATGAGCCAGTGAAGCAATGATCATCATACAACAGGGGAAGTCTCATCTCTCTGGACCAGCCCCAAACCAGCTCTCAACAGAGATGTCTTTTCTCTTCCACTTACCACCTCTAAAGCCAAACCTGAAGACAGTTAAGAGCATCCTTAGCCAGCTGCTGCTGCTGGGACAAAGGATGCTGGTCGTCACTTGAACAACTCAGCCCAAAGTCAGCTAGAAATCCCCTCCTGTGGCACACGGCACAGAGAGCAGACCCCCACCTGCCACAGACGCTGGCGTTTCTGAGCAGTTTTCAAGGCTGCCCCATATCAAGTGCATTGCAGCAGTCAAGTCAGGAGGTACCAAAAGCACAGATCCTCTGGGACTGCTCATCAAGACAGGAAAGTTCCTATTATCTGGCTGCCTGGGGCAACCAAAACCCCACTTAATTACTGCCCTTCAGACAGGGTGGAGACCTGCATTTAAAAACTGTATGTGCACTGATGGAGCAGCACATAAAGCTGAAATGGAAAACTGGCTCACTGCCTCAGAGTTCCCAAGTACATGTCCTTGAAGAGCAGAATACTATCAGGGAAGGCTGCCATCCTGCCTGCTTTTTTTCCTAAGTTTGTCTTCTTGATGCAGACAGCCAGTCACCACTGAGACTCCATTTCAGGAAGTGGGGATACAGCTGGCTCCCCAAAATGTGAGCCATTCATATCTTCTTTTCCAAAAACAAATCTCTGGTCCATAATGTTTTTGAACAAGGTAAAATACTTCTTTTTCTCTTAAGCCATTGTAGTTGTATCTGTATAACTTGATCTCTTGGCAAAATATTCCCAACTGGCACTAGGCAGCCTGTGCTTCCCTTAGGTAAAGGAACTATAATGTGATGTCACTGCATCTCGTCAATCAGTCAGGAATGCAAAGTTATTGTCACTACAGCAACAGTATTATTTTTAAGGGCTATTAATTTTGACCTGCATATGTACTTTATTGTCAATTTCCCAAATGTCCTTTTCAACTAAAAAGAAAATATCAGTTTTCAGAATATGTTTTTGCACAAAAAATTAAAAGCATCTTTTACTACTGAGGTAACATATTGACTGTGTAATTTTCCATATTGATGCTTCTTCCCAGATAAATTGACTGGCAAGAAAAAAATAAAATCAGGATGATTCTAAGATCCCTGTCATGGTATTTCGTTGCCCAGACTCCTGCACCTCCATTGCAGGCTGGAGAAGGTATGGAGGTATGGATAGAGCTGTGCAAGTTGATGGGTTAAGAACAGACTCACACACAGAAAATTCTCATCTGACAACGCTCTTCTTTCTTACTTCGTCTCATTAGGATAATAAACCCATATTCGGATTTGGTGCTTAGTAATCACCTGCATGCCTCCTCAACCCCAAGACTCCTGGTTAAAACAGTATTCGTTTCCGAAAGTCAGGGTTTGATCTGAGTTGTACAGGGGTCCAATTATCTGGTGTAGTCTGACACAAAAGCTCTTCATCCTCAAAGCTGCAGCTATGAGCCTTAGTGTCTTGCTCTGGGCATGTGGGGCTGTATGTAATGATGGCAATTGGTAATGCTGGATTTCGAAACTTGAGTGACACCACTATGAATCTGGAAAGAAAAAAAAAGGGAAAAGGGCATCCATCAAGGTACAGCATGGTTACACTGTCCACTTCCTCTTTGTTAATTTAGAGACTGTCTTAAATTATTAAAGTTAATCCCTCTTTTCTCTTATGAAACAATGACTTTTGTGTGATACTGCTGACTTTCACATTAACATTTTTGACTGTTCACGGTTTTAAGAGGAAAGGCTTTGACTGAGACAAAGTATAAGGAGATACTCATCAGACAAAACTGTCTTTGCCATGGAAGGTAAGTGTTCAAACATATACAACAAACAGACATATAAATTAATTTTGGGAACAGAAATTGTGATGTACAGTTCCACCTGATGTATTCAGAAAACACTGTTATTATGTATGTGATGCAGACCCCTCACAAATATGAGAAGCGATGTTTTGGAAGGAATGTTTTGATGTATTATAAAGTGGGATTCACATTTTTACAATGCTTCCAGCATCCAAGACTTGCAAAACAGCTTTTCTCGGTCCATAAAAAACAAACATTCCCTCCACCTAAATAATTAGTGACATTTGAAAGAGAGGACGAGTTGTCAAAACTGCTCTATTCTTTGAGAAGAGCATAGGAAGACATTTATTTGCCTCCCAACTACACAGTTGGTTTTCTGTGCAATTTAAAATTGCAGTGATATTGCTTTAGTTATCCCCTACAAACTAGCATTAATTATTCCTCACTCTTCTGATTCAACATTGCTTCTCCACGTGTACCACAAAAAGGACAAGCACAGCGGGATTTTACTTTGTCTCAGTTCCCCCTCTGTAGTACATGCATCTCCTTACTGCATGTTCCCACTCCTTGATTTAAATGCTTCTTTTCTTCTCTGTTAAGAGGCACAGGAAAAAAGGTCTAAGGTGGTTAGTGATTTCAGCTCAGAATGTGGGCAGCTGAAAGTACATGCTGTGGGCCCAGTTCTGCAAACCACTGGGACAGATGTGCAGGGCAAAGCATGCACAGTCACCATGCACAGAGATTACTTCTATGTTAGCACTGAGGCAGGCTCTCAAAGGCTTCAGTGGAGTATAGCTATTACCAGCAGACAATGTGTATGTTAGACATGACCAGGCTTTTCATGCTGTAATGAACATAAGCTGTTATAAAATCACATCCTCTTCCTGCATCATTCAAAGAGCATCTACTACCATCCCTTTCTGATATCAAAGAAAGTACCAAAGAAGGGGATGGAGAGATCCCCTTGTTGTAAGACACATACAATAACTAGAAAATGTTCTGCTAATGAGAAATGAGATGAGTGTCTCTGGGAAGAACTTATTCCACATCGTATCACAGAAAAGAAATACTGACCAGCTTTTCAAAATGCGTCAGGTTTTATTTTGCTAAGTGAACGTGATATAGCAAAAGTTATGCTAACTGAAAGTTGTGTGGTCTGAAAGGGGAGAGTGTCTCTCTTCCAACCTACTGCTTGCTCCGACTACGTCTGGGATTCATCTCACCAGACATGGGCTGCCTCAAGCCAGATGTCCCAGGACGGTGTCCTAGGGGTAAAACATGGAGCACAGGGTGGGTCTGACATGTGGCTCCTCTCCTCTGAATCACAGAATTGTTAAGCTTGGAAAAGGCCCCCAAGATCTTTGAGCCCAACCTTTTACCATGATATCAACTGAACCACATCACTAAGTGACACTTACACGTTGTTCCTGAGCACTTCAAGGGATGGTGACTCCACCACTTCCTCAAGCAGCGCATTCCAATGCTTAACCACTCTTTCAGTGAAGCAGTTCTTCCTAACACAAACATACACAGCAGCACTCATGAACTGCAGCTTAGCAATGTGTATTCCTCCCATTGACGTGTTTACGTGTAGGCATCCACTATTGGAATCTTTACATTAAATGTACTCAGTACCTCCAGTTTCTCAACCTGGCAAAAATGAGAATTCATAATTACAGTTTTTAAATCAAAAGTCGTTGCGGGCTTAGCTATTTTTACAACGTGTGCCACGACTGAATTTGGGCTGTTTGTAGTCTTTTTTCCAATGCACGGTATGTAACAAAGTTATAACAAAAGTTAAGATCACAGCAAGCGAGCTTCAGAAATTAGTTGCAATTACAGGATATGCAAAGGATATCTAACAGTGTGACAAAAGACAGGTGATTTACTGTATTTCCTTGAGTTATTGATAACCTTTAACTCATCAATAATGAGTGTGAGAAATGATGTATTCGGAGAACGACTTCTATGCTCTGTTTATGCAACACTGTTTGATGATGGATGTGCTACAAGGAGGAATGTCTAAGCATTCAAAAATAGGGAAGTTTCTGTGAAGGATTCTGCGGTCATCAAGAGGGAATAATACCATCCTACACATTTTTTTAGCCAATTCTCTCCTGATTGTGTCAAGTTTTAGCTGCCAGTGAGTGACAGATTATCCCCACAGAAATTATCTGAAACTATAGAATTGGAGCAGCACAGGAGTGTTCCCTGGCATAGGTGAAAATGTGTTTTGTTTTGAAAAACACTTGTGTTTTGGTTTTGTCCATGTATTTCTTCCCTTATTCTGGCTAATATAGTTAGAAGTACAAATAAGAAAAAAATCATCCCTGTTAGAAGAGTTTTCTATAATAAAGAATTTGTTAGTTGAGACAGAAAACCCTCAACTATCCCTCCCAACCCCAAAAACCTTTCCTAGAAGTGAGCTAATTAAAGCACTTGCTTCAGCAGAGCAAAATCACTTCATTTTGATCTCTATAATTTTGACTTTCAAATTATATGTTTCCATAGAATTTCAGACTGCATTTTCCTGAGTGCCTGATTTCCTAGGAAATTATTTAAATTCCATCTTTTCATTTGAATTGGAAAGGGAAGGGAAATGAAATGTAATAACTCCTTACAGGATAATTCTGTAATTTCAACTATTACTGATCACTGGCAGGACGTCTTAGGAATTAGATCAGAAAGTGTTTTAGGAGAAAGAAATATTTCAGGCGAGGGGAAGATCTAGTAATAATAACATTTATTTGGAATACATTTTTTAATTGATGAGGAAATAATCATTAAATGATTTTTCTCTGCTGCTTTTCATGATCTTTTTTCAACAGAGCACTTGCATTCATGCTGGGCATCCTATTGGAGCATTTTAAATTAAGGCTATGTACAATACTTTAGCTAAATAAAGTTCCTTCTATCTGAAGTGTTTTCTTATGTTCTCGATCACATAAAAACAATATCAATGAATTCCTTTTGTAGAAATACCTAAGGAAATAAAACAGCTAACCCAGCAAAACAAAACTTAGTAAGAATGAAGCCATTTTATAGAAAAGTATAGGGCTGTGGAAACAGTCCCACATGACAAGTTGCCTTTAGAAATTAAAATCTAAACACTGTATGGATGTTTCCACAATAATATCGACAGCCTGTGTAAAAAGAGAAATGTTGTGTCTAGCACTGTGATTTTAATAGAAATATGGGTGATTTTAATATTATGAATTGTATAAAATCTTGTATCATTATGCACAAATCATTAAGTACTTGAGTAGAATGTGTGATTTGAGGCTCAGGACACTTAAAGCTCAGCAGAGAGGGGGAATCTATAACCATCTACTTCTCACAGCTGGCGTGCAACAGATGAAATCCTTCAGCTGTGTGTGCGCTTCATGTCAGGCAGTCTCTCAGAACTGGAGAACTGGGCAGTTTGATTTTATAAGGAGCTCAATACTTCTATTTGGACCTAGGTACTATCCCTATCACCCATCACAGAAAAGCTTGAGAAAGAGCTGCACCCCCAGGCACTGTTATTCATGAGGGGAAAACTGTCATTTTTCAGTTTTCATAAATGTAACATTAGGTTCTTTTTACAACTTTTTATGTCATGTAGTAAAGGAACAGTGAGAAAAGATTTCACAGTTCTGAAATAGTAGGAATGAGGGAGCTAAGAAATGAAAAAAGACAAAAAATGCAGAACATTCTTAATTTCTCCAGCCTCCTTAAAAAGTGAAAATCTCTTTTGTCTGAATTTTGAGAACCAGTTCCATCTTTGCCTATTTTTCCAAACAATCTCACATAGAATTAAAAATAAATGGAAAGTTAGAAAAAACCAGAGCCCTAAAATGCCAATGATTATAAATCACTGAAGGATTAAAATGACTTTCCCCTATTTTGGCTTGCAGCCTAGAAATAGGATATACAGTAAGTCCTGCTACTGTTAGCTAATGGAGATTCTGCTTTAGCTCAAGCGGTAGCGCTGTTGCTTTGGGATAGGAAGGTTGTGATGTCTTGCCTAAAGGGATATAAGTGTTGCAATTCAGGTCCCAAATGAGAAAAATTCTTCACATTGGTGCCCAATTAGTGATCTGATTCCTGGTGTTAAGTCTAATGCAATATAGCACGCACCTGCTGAATAGCCTGCATGCCAAATACCGACCCCACTGCTCCGGCTCTTTGTCTTTGTTCACAGAGTTGAATGTTCTGTTGCAGGGTAGGGAGCAAAGCATAGGAGCAAGGGGTTTTTGAGAACATTTGTGAGAACAAAATCTGCAGATTTGCTTCAGCAATGTTTCAGAGCTGCTCACGTTTGCTCTGCGGCAAACAGATGTGGATATTCACTGAGAGCATGACCTGAGTATATAAAGCTTCTATTAACAGCCAGGCAATATCTTACTATCCCAAGTGGTGATAATCTGACCTATTGACCTAAAAGACACCAAAAGAGACAGTTCCTGCCCTGACTTTATGGTCTGAAATATAGAGAAGAGAGGACCCTGCAGACACCCTAGCCTATCTTATTTTATTGTTATGATTCTTTATTTCTTGTGGTCACTGCAGAAGAATGCAAAGTTTGGAAAGAATTTAAATGAGAACTGAACATAGGCTTTCACCAACATGTAAGCTTGTAGTGAGTTGAAATGGTTTTCTAAGGGTTGCCATAATTAATTTATTTAGATTAAAATAATTAAAAAGATGTCTGTCTAAGGAGCTAAACTCCCTCACATACCGTTAATAATACAATAAAATCCCAGAAGAATGAAAATAATCATACCAACAGGAACTCAGCCAAGCAGCATCCTACAGAGACTCCTTTGCAACCTTTTATCATTGTGGGAAATATACCTTCAGCCCTGTTAAAGAGTGCTATTAAACAGGTGTCATTTGGAGATAAATGCATGGAGTTATTTTGTGCCAAAAAGGGGGCTGAAGTATTAGAGTCTCAGGGACACCCTGAATGTATCCAATTATCCCTCAATAAGTCTCAATATCTCAATTAGTGTGAATTCGATTAGGGCATCAACTGCTGACCAGAGGTAGCAACCCTAGTACACAAAGAAAAAAAATAAAATTCATATTCAAGGTAGTTTCCAGTTCTAAAGGCTTGGCAGTTTTTAACATGTTAAGCTCTGGAGGTCTGTGAAGGACTGTGCAATTCCAGGGTCCTGACAAAACTAGTGAGAATTTCTACCCAGAAATCTAACTGTTATATTTTGTCTCCCAAGCTGCCCTAACTTTAGCCTTCATGGAACTTCAGTGTAATGCAGTGTAAAGCAGACAGCAGCAACAGCTCTCAGAGCATCCAAAGCTCAGATAATAATCTCCAGAGTACCAGTCAAAAGGAAAAGTTGCAGTCTCTTAGCTAGACATAGCTGACAAGAAGGATCGTCAAATTTTCTACACACAATGATTTTCAAAAATCGGTGGGGGATCCAACCAACCACTTAAATTTGGATTCTAAATGGAAGCAAAGGCGCACCAAGTTCTTATAAAGATTCTAATTGTTCCTTTCCCCTTCTTTAGTGCACCATCATTATTTACATCTTATCTGATTTGGCAAGATCTTGGTGGTACTTCCATTTTTCCCAAGCCACCATTCTAGATGTTTGCTCACATAATCTGAATTAGGAAGAAAAGCAGTCAAATATCATGTGTTTCTAAACAAAATTATGGAGTACAGCAAAATATCCAAGTGGCTTATGAGATAGGCACCAGTTTAAAATTAAGAACATGCACCTTTATATGGTCTTTTAGCAATAATTGCCTTATGAGAACAGATCTGGGTTGAAATTGGAACATACACTGCATTAATTAAAGCATGTTGCTGTTTTAGGAAGTGCAGGTAAGACCTCGGGCTTCTTTGAACTCTAATATATGGTCCAGCAGGAGGAATTTCAGGTTGGAAATGGAAGTCTGGAAGGCGCTACCTCTGGTCCAGTTCCCTGAATGGCTCTGATGGCAGTTTCCTCCTTGTCTGCAGTAGTTCCAGAGTGCTACTTTTAGGCTGAAGTTTCAGATTCCACTCAGAAGACAAATGTACTCCAGGTAGTTGCCTAAAAGGAGCAAAACTCAGAGCTCCCGATCCCTCTTGCCATTCCACAAAGTAACACTAAGGTTTGGATCAACAGCAATTCAAAGTGGAAAAGATTCATATTTTTAGGAGCAACTATTTTAACAAGTTACTAAGGGATTTGTGAAATTGTGAAACAATTGAAGTCTTCATTGCCTTCCTGGAAGATATGTTTAATCAATGGAATTTGGATGTGCTGAATAAAATACAGCAGGCTGAGACGTGAAAGAATTCAAAGTAGATGATTTTAGTTATTTAAATGATTTGTTGTGATCTTTAAACCCATGAAGAATGGGGATATATTATCTAACAATCTAATATCTATGACCTAATTCATAAAATCTTTGATTCTACACAACATTGTCACATGGTCAGATGTAACCTACACCTGTGTGTTCTTTTTTGAACATCAGCCAGTAGGACTCAAAACTGGTGAAAACACTGTCTGTTCATGCCACGGCTGGGAACTCATCTTCTTCTGTTCTTTCATAAGTAAAGCAAATAGTATCTGCAGTCTACCCTCTGCAATACCAGTAGGACAAGTGGCTTTACTATTGCTTTTACATGCCCGCTGGTTTCCACACAGAAAAAGGACATGTTAATTAGCTGTGCAAAATTCAGCACACTACCTCTGAGAAAAAGCAACTTTTTCCTTTATTTTCTGGCCATCTTTTGATGAGCCACCCAGTACTGACTCAGCGGTGCTGGACCTTCACTGGGGGCCCAGAACTCTGCAGCTGCTCTAGCTCTGCATTTGCCTAGAGCAATGTGCCAGCTGTCTCTGACTGTATTACACCACAGTAATGCGAACAACTGGAAGCAATAATGTGTCTCCCCATTTGCCTAACAATACCAACATGAACAATAATTCAGAAGACTGAAGATTTGTGCTGTAATTTAATAAACCCCATGCACATTTCTACAATTGAGTATCACATCTGTGCAATGGATCCTAGAAGTGTAATATTCTTTTATAAGGGACCATTAACCAATCTTAAGTTTATAGGTTTCCTTAAATCTTTTTCATCAGCTGTTAAACTACAGTAAAGAGAAAATTGCCTCTTATGAGACAAGGGATAGTAAAATACAAAGACTGTGATTAAACGTCAATCAATTAAGGATTATAATATAATAAAAATGCTGACTGATGATTAAAATGAGTACTTTCTGGCAGAATTTTATAAGCAATATTAAGAATTGTTTTAAAAAGTCAATAGCATAAACCCCTTACATCTTATTATATATCAGGGACACTGTCAATTTAGAGGAGAGGAGAAAAAAAGAATTGTTATTCTGACAAAAATACCTAAGAAGCAATTGGTTGTCAATCTTAACATTAAATAGGATACATTTCTTCCTGTCATTTATTTTATTATACCCCTGACTCCTCCATTTTAAATCCATGAATGGAGTAAATAATGTTATGCATTTTTGTTACAGCTGGCATTTGGCAAGTTCATGCAACTAGGCTACCTTTCATGAAAGCAGGTAACAGATCATGCAGTAAACATTATAAATAAGCAACATGCAAAATATTATTTCATGTGACAGACCTAAGAGAGTAGCTCACCTGAGGGCAGGAGAGCAGTAAATGCAATGTTGGCATGTGTCTCTTTACTGAAGATATTTTAGTAATCTTTCAAGGAAAAATCCTATGAAATTTAGGATTAAACTGAACGAATTCTATAGAGACTGTTACGTGGAAAGAACACTAATAGCAAATAATAAGCTTTTATAGTCCATATGAAACATCCAGCAAAATGCTGCAGCAGGAATATAGTTTTCTATTAAATTCTACAGTCTGTTTCAAGAAAGCAATAGAAATGTTTTCATTTCCATATGGAAAACTCCTGCCCTCCTGCTCCCACACTTTTGTGTGGCTGTGGACGAAACCCACATAACCATTCAGTATCTCAGGTCACAGTTCTTTTTCGCTGCTTGATCTTGTCTTTAGCAGGCCACATCCACCTGCAGGCAGAACTTTCTCTTCATTTTGAATGTCTCACCATAACTTTAATTTAGGTTTGGCAAGAAAACATTATTTGCGAAATGTCCTCCATCACTGTTAATAGCACTAACAATTTGCAGGTTACCAGGACTTATCAGTAGTCTCTTTGACTTTTAAGCCATAGTCACTGCAGTAAAGAAGAGCAGAAATTCGGTGAGATATCTATGTAATCAAAATAATTCGCAGAAATTCTCCAGTTGGTCACAACAAGGCAGTATTCAAATCATTCATCTTTGAACATATATTGCAGGAGTTATATCTAAGCTCATCATTTCATCTCCTTACCTTAGGTTCATTTTATGGTCAAAGCATAGGGAAGGATTTGTAGAATAATGAGTTTTTGCTGAAGATATTAAGTATTGTCACTTAAAGACCATCACAATGGGTCAGCCTCCTGAACTGACACACTGCAGCCACATGTTCACTAGACTTGCTAACAAAGAAAGGAAGAGAAGAACCTATGGCTGATGATGGAGGATGGGACAAAGCAGACTTTCCTTTCTGAGTAGAAAGTCATTTAATCATTTAAACTTTCTGGTCAAACCCCACTCTAACTGGACAGTGGTTATGAGCTGAACAGGATGCTCTGGAGGTTCTCAGACAAAATCACAGGGATTTAGGAGTATACTCATGGTGACGTGACATCATGAATGTGTTCATGTGACAACATAATGTCATGTGGACATTAATTTAGCTTTTAACAGAATCCACTACACAAATAAGAATCAGGTCAGCTGTTGCAAGCTGTAGCTCCGGAAACATTTTATTCTATAAAATCATGTCTGTTCCACATAAATTCTTAAGAGTTTACACCATTTATTTGAAGGGAGTTCTGCTCTTAGGAGTAACGAAGAAACAGGTCCCTGTATGTAGAAATTAAAAAAAAAAAACAACTATATTTGACCAAGGAGTCATAGACACCTGGCTTAGAAAGTCATCCTAACATTAAAAATGCAATAACATCTGTGTGAGATTTGACGATTCCTTGTCCCAAACCTTTTGTAGTGGCAGAGTAAAAGCAACTCTGACCCCAACCTGAACAAAAATCCATCTAGCTGACCTTTTCTATTTTGCATCTTTCTCAGTTTTGGCATCTTATGGCAGTAATAACATGAAAATTATCTTCATCTCCTGCCATTTCTTGACAAGCATCCTAGAGCATCTCCCAAGAGATGTTGTAAATTCACTGATGAATAATAGGAGTAATGATGATCTAATAAAGGAAAACTACTTAGGTCACCAGTGTATATGTATGCTGGTGTCCTAGAGGAGTGAAAATTAGTTGAATGACTGTCCTAAAACTGCTAAAGATCTGTATTACATTTCTTTTTTATCCAAAACTAGACTTTAATGTAAATTTTGATTGTACAAGAGTGAACAAAATAGTGTATTAGAATACATCTATTTAAAAATATGAGCTTGTTCTTTATAGCTTTAAGCAGTCACTCCTCACTAATAACACATTAGAATTTGACATGCCTAATTTGTGTCTCCAAAGTCAACCACAGATCATGTGTCAGTTGCATAGTATTTTTTGACAGGTGGAAGTAGAGGGGCTCAAAAACCCTCTTTAAAGAAAAAAAAAATTCTTTTTTTTCAGTAAAAGTAATCACACAAAATTAAATAATAATGAGGACCATAGTTAAAAATAATCAGAAATGTCTTTCTTGAAAGTATTTCTTTAAAAAGTCTAATAATATTTGGGATAGCCTTTCTGAAATAGAATTAATCATTAAGTTCTCTTTGCCATGTATCTTTTGTAGTAAATAGGCTGGTGGATTGTTTCCCCCTCAAATACTATCTTAATAAAAGAATTCTTTACAGTTTTATTCATTTTATTACTCACATGCTGGACTGAGTTTAAATTAGGATAGATGTAATCTGAAATCAGAAGAAAACTCTCCGCTTACAAACTGAACCATTCTCTCCTTCCTTGCCACGTGGTCATTTTTTGCTGACGCAAGATGTGTTATCCAGCTATCACAGTTTTTTCCCACTAAAGACTGATAACTAAAAATGCTGCACTAGTCATTATCCATCAGGTATGCCTATGGATGGCCACGGCCTTGTCTCTGATCCGTTCTTATCCCAATTAAGTTTGTATCTCTGCCAGGTACAGAGTCTTGTTTTGCCACTCAGAGAGAATCGAAGAACCTGAATGATTTCCTGATTATTATAGATTATTGAACCCCTTCCAACCTACTCACGCTGAAGGCTGTACTTGAAAAAGACAACTCAGAAGCCAAAAGCAAATGAGATACAGTAGGAATTGTTCTTTACAAAACTGTGCAATTTTACCGAGCCAAGCAATATTGTTTTGATTTGGAATGGAGGCTACAGAGCTGGTTCAGGGAACCACCTTTAAAGAAGCAAATAGTCATACTGAAAAAGTACCTTTTCCCGAAACTTTCCTTCTATAAATTTACTTCTTCAGCCTAGCAAGCCAATAGTCTTAGGATTCATCAAACTCAAATTTCAAATACTCCTAAGTCTCTGGCCAGTTAGTGGTTAGTAATGGTACAATTTTAAGACCCAGAATGATTTTTTTTTCCCCCTTGATTTCCTCATTTTACTGTTCCGTAAGCATTATTATCTGCAGTCATTTATCAAATATGTCAAAAATAGTTGTTCATCCCAAAAAAAGACATTTAGAAGAATGTACTAAGTAGGAGTTAATGAACAAGGTTAAGGCTTTCAGGATTTTTTATTGGTCCTACGGTGACTTAGATATAAAAGCATGACTGAATTTGTTGCCTTACTTCCAAGAAATTCATGCCATTCTATACCATATATTTGATTGTCACTTACATTACCTTTACTGTGCAAAGGGATCTAGGCAGAAGTGAAAAGCACACCCCAAATTGCTGAGTGCCTGCTTTGGGATGTCATATGAGGTGGAGTCTAGATACCTATGCAGAAAAAGATAAAAAAATCAAGATAGTACTAAAAATCTGGAGAAAGCAGTGGAATGTAAACAGCAGTGAAACTATTTCTCAATTTTCAGCCAGTCTGGATGTTGGGGTGTCCAGAATGGGGTTTTCAGAAACCTCTTGCTTGCAACCAGTTATTCAAGGGAACAGTATCCTGCATAGTACCATGGATCTGACTGGCATTACATTATGAATTAGGAAGGAATTTTTCCTATTGAACTAAACTAGCAGTAGAAATCTGTTGAGTTCCTTAGGCAACGAAACTCATGTGCACATACTGTGTGCCTGCATCTGTCCTATCTCTGGCTCTGATAATTTTGGGCCAATTTTTAATCACTTTGGCAGCAGTAGCGAGGTCTCAAATTTCTTTAAGGTTGGGCAGCTAAGTAGAGGGGAGACAACATGAAGCAAAGGGCTGTCACACAGAAGTATACTGTCAAGATACAGGTTGACAAACTCCGCTAGTTGCTCACATTTCTCATGACTTTGGGAAGGTTGAATCCAGACAATGGTAATAACTTTTTCCCAGATTAATAACAGATCTCTTAAAATATTAGCTGTTAGCTGTTTGCAGCTGTGAAAGACTGAAAGAGCTATTTCCAGAAGAAGGTGAAGTGCATTTTGGAAAAAGGATGCACAAGGTTCAATGTACCTTACAAAATCAGAATCAAAATAATAATGCTCACATCGAGGAACAGATGTGTTCCGAGATTTCAATTCAGCTGCACAAACACAGACACAACATTACTGTTTCAGATGTACCTGAATATCTGAAACAACTACGTGAATTTTACAGATCTTGAACAGGACCTAGAGAAGAAAAACATAGTCTGGGAAGTCATCTGATGGGCAAGAGATACACTAGAGCCTCTGTAAAGCGGTAGACACACATATTTTGGCAATTTAATAGTGTTAGTGGGCTGATGTACTGACTTTACATAGTTGTATTTTGGGTGAGCTGAAAGCCTTCTTTAACTTCGTTGGCTGCATTGACTAAATTGGCATTGAGATCAGTGGGAACTTAAGAGACCTAGACAGTCAGATACACATATATCTACATTATAGACCTTGATCTGTGAGCTGGATCCTGCCCTTCAAGCATCTCTCTTTCCTAAGTCTTTTTACAAAGGCTCATGAAGTGATCAGCAATGAAGCAAAGACTGTCTACCCAAATGGCAGAGTTAACCCACGCTGGGTATGTTAAATGCTTGAAATGAGAGGAGTGGGCATGAACTTTGAATTAATGAAATTGTGGCCTGATGCTTAAAATTGACCTGTTGCAGATGATATTCAGGTAACAGTCCATCTAGCTTGTTGTGGTCACTTCTCGGGCGAGCAACACCTGCTTCATGCTGTATCCACATTGGACATGTTCTACATGGAAAAATAAAATGGGGACATCTTGTCTTCTAGCTTTGTCTCCCCTCAACTATTCTCTCTTTTGTCCCATCCTCCCAGGCTCCTTCCGCTGTTTCACTGTACAAGTACGTGACACAAGAGGTATAAAGATGTAATAAGAAAGAAAGAAAAAAGGCTTTCCTTCATGAAAATGTGAGAGCTGGATTGTGAATTCATAAATTCATGATTGATATCAAACAAGAGTAGTCAGCTAATCAGAGCAAATGCTTGGATGATCACTATTCCCATCCAGGTACTAATAAATACATTACTTCAACTGTCTCATAAAGTCAACTCTTCAGTTCTTTTCTAGACTTCTGCATAGAAAAATATATTTTCTAGTGCAATATAGTTACAGTCAATATTTGTATTTTAGCTGTTTCACATGTTTCTATCTTGGGTTTCAATAATCATGGAATCATAGAATCATAGAATGGCTTGGGCTGGAAGTGACCTTAAAGATCATCTAGTTGCAACCTCATAGCATGGACAGGGACATCTTCCTCTAGACCAGGTTGGTCGGAGGTCCATCTATCTTTGAGTTCATATAAATGTAGGTTTTGAAAATTCTGTCACTGTTAAATAAGAAAGAATGTACAATAAATGGCTTTTTTTCCTCTGTGAATGAAATAAGGTCCAGAGAAGACAATTTTACAGTTTACACATACGAGTACATGTTAAGAAGTCCAACACCTAAGACATTGGAGATTTTTGTTAGATTACAGAAAAAAAAAGTCTTTCCTGGTCCCCATTTTGCTAAGATTATTTACGACACTGTTGAGCATCTTTTCCCTGTATTGTAATAGGAAGCAGTACTTTTCCATTATTTTTTCTGCTCTGCTAATCTTGAAGACTGAGGCAAAACCCACTATTTCTCTTCCTGGTTAAATCAAGCTACAATTAAGTACTTCCTCGGTGACTCAGATAAGTATTAAAGGAAAAGACAGTAAAGGAAATTTCAGGCACGCATCCTTTAATTTCTTGTTTCCTGATACCTTGCAGTAGATCCCAAGTGACTGCAGCACTGCTCACAGAGTAGGACCCTTAAATAAAACAACATAGTTGTTTAAAACTGAAAGTTTTGTGCAAGGAGGGGACAGAAACATATGAAGGACCAATACAATAAAAGACACAACAGTCAGATCACTGTTCTGATTTTTTAAAAAGTATTTCAAAAGGTCTTCACGGCCTTGTTTTGGAATGGTAGATTGCATTGTTGTAAAACACACTTGGATGGATGGCTGAAACTGTGGTCTGCATACACTAGGTGAAATGTATCTATTGACTTACAAGCTGGCTGCATGTGTCAAAATGCAATCCGGTATTTTTGTAATAATAGCTAGCAGTCATAGTTGTAAATTATTTATGGAGACTATTCAGTGCAAACAGGTTAGTGCACACATCCTCTTCAGCTTGACTGCCCTGGTTTTAGATCACTCAGACATTCAACTCCTTAGAGATCTGCTCTTATCATTGCAAACCCTAAAAAGGTACCAAAACTGCAGTCATTTCAGCAACTCAAAGCAGCTCAGCCATTTGCTAAAGTTCTACCTCAAGGTTCAGTGAATAAACACCATTTCTGCCCACCTCTTTCACACCCACCCTGGCCCTGGCGATGTAAGTTAATACCAGACATGAAGAGAAATCGATCTCTGGAGCTAAGACTCCGGTGTGCTTCACTATCTTTGTGCAGAAACATGGAAGAATGTACATAGCAAAGGCCACCGATGAGCTTAACACAAAGTGACATTTCACTAATGCTGTGTTTCAGAACACAGTGAAATGACAGCCACCCAAAGAGTACTTTGGTTAGAATTAAATGAGGACAGCACCCTATTGCAATGCATTACACTGATTTTCCTATGCACTGGGGTATTCAACTGCATTCGAATTTTGTCCTCACCAGTCCATTTCAAGCAACTGCAACTACTCTACACAATCAAAAGACTAGGGGTTACAGAATTCTGTATTTAAACAACTCAGTGCCAGACAGAATTAATCCATAACATACAGAAAAATCCTAGGACTTAACTGCTCTGACAGATACCGTATGTCGAAATATTTAATGCGTATAGTCACTCTCTAGGAAGAGTTTAGCTAGAAAGAGCTTTGTAGTGACTGGTTTTACCACAAAATATTTCTGATAGTTCTGAACTTGAGACACTAATTCAATTTAGCTCTGCTTGGCCATTAATTTGTAAATGGAATAACAGTTTATAGTAAATTAATAGCACTGACCTCTACAAGTTATGCGCAAATTTTTCCGTGGGCAGTTTTGTCAACCGCCATCT
The DNA here is from genome assembly GCA_026261815.1 of Monarcha castaneiventris obscurior. Taxonomy (NCBI): domain Eukaryota; kingdom Metazoa; phylum Chordata; class Aves; order Passeriformes; family Monarchidae; genus Monarcha; species Monarcha castaneiventris. Next base: position 1,324,505 of record JAMPIT010000566.1, on the reverse strand, counting down.
TCTGCCTCATTCTCAGGAATTTGGACTTTGGCCTTTACCATCCACGACATTAAGCAAAGAGAAGATTCTAACTGCCTAGGCTGCAGAAAGAGAAAAAGGGGACAGAAAACCTGTACAGAGACAACAGACATCATTTCTCTTCAGTCCTTTAGCCTCCTTGCCTGGCTGTTGTGCAGCTTATACCACCACCAATTGCTCCTGCATGGGTCCCCTTGGGCCAAGAAGAAAGTTCCTGTCCACATATAAGCAGCTGCTTACAGACTAGCCAAAAGTAACTCCAAGGCATATTCTCAATGAGAAACTTGCCCGGGGCTGAGGAGATTAAGCAACTGAAATCAGCTCTTCCTACTCACTCACATCTCAGACCTCTTCTTGTCACACAGCTAAAGTCCCTAGGGGAGAGTACAGGGCTGCTAATGCTCATCCTCCCCAGGGAATTTGTCTCCAAACCTCACGTAATTTCCAATGTAGACAGAAAAAAAAAAAGTGCTTTGTCAAAGACATGGCATGCACCCATGAAGGATGGAAGTGTGTCCAATTAAATATGCACGGTGTGGCATGATGACAAAGGCTGAACACACTGTGGCAAGTAGCTCTGCCTGCAAGAAGGAGAGTTATCACAACACAATGCAGCACGAGTGTGACATGCAGCAGTGCCAGTTAAAATGTGATACTGACTTAACATCTCCTGTGGCCTGATAACCATCCTGGGTTTCAAATGGACCCCTTAGTAGGAGATCAAAGCCTATGCATGCCAGAAACTACATTCACGCTTTCCTTTTTTTCCTCTTTTGTTTTCCTGGTCCTAACAATAAAACTAGATCACTGAAAATGTCAGACAGAAATTCTGGCTGGAAATGCACACAGTTAACTTTCTTCTGTGTTACAGACTTAATATAGATAAGACAAGGCAAAAAACCTAAAAGCAAAATCAGAAAAAAACCCCACAGAAACAGATACATTTAAAAAGTTATATATTTTAAATTTATAATTACTGAAATGTAATTATAGAATTGTCCAGTTAATGACAGCTGAAAAGTAAACCTAACCTAAACTTCTTTTGCAGGGTATGGGAAGGATTCCACACATCAGAGACAATTTCTGGGGCAGATTTCTGGCATAATTACAGAATCACAAAATAGATAAGGTGGGAAGGGACGAGAGTGGGTCATCTGGTCCAACCTCCCTGCTCAAGCAGGGTCATCCCAAAGCACATTGCACAGGACTGGGACCAGACAGGTCTTGAATATCTCCAGTGAGGGAGACTCCACAACTTCTCTGGGCAATCTCTTCCAGTGTTTGGTTATCCTCACAGTGAAGAAGTTCTTACTCATCAAAACTGGAACAAGTAACACCAGAAATAAAAACTAGAAGTGTTTTTCCTCATTCCTACACTGTTCTGGCTTTCATTACCAAACCAAACATACTGAATCTGTATTTCCAGTTAAGCATACAATTCCCACTGCCTGAGTGTCTGTTTACAGCTCTGTGTCAGGCCCAAAACATCTCAGCATGGGGAAAAAGCTCAGTACAGGAGTGTGTGAATTCAGATTATACCACACAAATCCTTATTGAGAGTATAGCCACCCCATGGGTTTCAGTGCTAAATTATCTGCAATCTTTCTTTAGAAAATGGAGAGACACCAGCATCTTCTGAGGGACATTTATTGCACCTGAGAAAGTAGCAGAAATGAATTTCCTTCTGCAGGCATCAGAGGGCAATTCAGTCCGCATATTATCTGGAATTGCTTTTGGAGCTGCCCACATTTCTCTGTCCCTACAGTAGGATATTTCAGAGACTAACATAAACTGGAATTGTTAAAGGCTGAAGTTAGATACGAACATTTCATCCTGGCAATTCAATGTACATGAATGGAAATACTTTATTTCAATACAGACAGGCCATTTTGTTCCTGTTCCAGTTTTGAATTTATCTCATGTATTTTTATTTTAAAGCTAATTCCTTTCCAATTGCAAAATTAAAGATACTTAAACTGTTTTGAAGATCAACTTCAGCTTTTGTATGAGAATCCCTAAAAATTATTTTGTAGCCTCTTTAGACTTCTGTACTTTATTATTTTTTAAATTTTACAATACATTATACCAAAATTGAGATTAACTTTTTAACTGAATTTCTGTGTTTTTAAATACAGCAATTTTCTGCAAAATTAATGGTCTGCTCTTACTCATATGAATCTAAGTAGCAACAAATAGAGACACCTAAATAATTTCCTTACCCTGAATGTTTAGGCTGGCTTTATAAACTCTAGAACATATTGGACATTTATGAGGCAGATGCTTGGCAATGTTTAAAATTGGTACCATAAAAGGAAAGAGTCCTTCACATGGGATTTTTAAAATTCTGTAGTTAATAAGTTTAAGTAGTGCTGAGAATGTTTATTAGTACTCTCATAGTGAAGATATAATATATGCTCACCTAATTGTAATATCCAAGGACAAGCTTAAGAAAAAGAAAAAAGTCCTAAAACACTGACAAAAACATGGAAAATGTGGAAAATTTAAGACAACTCAAATGTTATCTCCATAGACTACTTTCAGTCTGAGTACTCAGCCACTCATGTTCAATAGCATTTTCCAGATATAAAAATGTATGTGTATAAATACGTTTGTATCAGTACCCATGTATGAAGGTCTAGTCTCATATATGATAATTAAATCTTTTGGTTGTTTTCCTCTTTAGCACAAGGAATTTATATTACATTGAAGCAAGACCTTACAGCAATGCTAATGCAGAAAGCTAAAGAGGTTAATATCCTCAGTAGACAGTATCATTTCATCAATAAGAGAACTATTCAATGACCCTGTATTGGAGTGAACTCAGCATAATCAATTAGCTTTGTCAAGTAAACAGATCTGTCCCTTTGGCTGCTGTGTAACTTGATATTTCTTCCTGTTCTTAGCGACTCTGTGAATGGGGAAATAAAATACCCTGAAATTATACCAGCCCTGGCTGAAGGAAGAGAGCTATTTAAAAAAACTGTTTCACTGAAAGTGTCTGTCATTCTTAATCAGAGGTTTTTGTCTTCCAGCAGAGAAGGGCGGTAGGACAGGCCTTAGCACAGCACCACAGAATGCTTAAACGAAAACAGTATTTTCCATGTTTAGATGAATTAGATGCAAATCAGTTGGAAAGCAAAATAAAATAAATAATGAGCCCTGCACGACTTGAAATAGCCGACTTGAGTAATTATCTTCACAATTTACCATCCTTTGCTTGCTTTACCGTTTTTCTTTCTCTTCTTCTTGTTTTGCTTTTTAAAGAAATAATAATGTAATTACTATAACACTAATTTGAAAGTAATGATTTCTATACACTTAGGCTCTGAGACACAATCTATGATAGGTCATGAAACAATGGTCTCAGACTGGACTCGTGTAGTTTGCATTATGAAAAAAAGGATGGGAAGGAGAGATCATTACTCTGCATAATTAGCAGGCTTAATTAAAAAATGGCCCGAGATATCAGCTGTAGCATCAGCTCAACAAACCCCCTAGGGCTTGTTCATAGATCCTGCTGCACTCTGATTATACCAGTATGAATCTAGAAATAGCCACTTGGAATCACTCTCTCAGATGGGCATTTGCTAAGTGCTCATACACTGTTATTAAATCGGTTTGTTTGGCACAATTTTGTAAAATGATACAGGCTTTTAGACCTTTAGCAATTTGAAAAGAAAGCACGGCCAGCAAGGTGGAGTAATTCACTCTGTGGCCTTTCAGTGTTCCTCCTTTCTATTAAATGAAGGCCTTCAGAAATGTATTTGTCCAAATTTCTCAAGTTCTATAAACCCTAATCTGTTTGGATTTTTCAAACAAACCCAACTATGAAAGCTTTAAAAAATTAAATCACCTCAGGTTTGAATATCTACAATTCAAATAAAATTGGACTGCAATTTGAATTTCTTTGTACACCTTAGATTTGTGATAGTCACATAAAGCCATATTTAAAGCTTAACACCTCTCTTCTGATATAATTTTTGCCCATGATGGATGACACATGATGCGTCCTTCAGAGGTACAGTAAAACCTTTCTAGCACACCCCTGACCATGCAAAGAGGCCATTTATGCGAGACAGGAAAGTTTTTGCAGAATAAATTGGTGGATACATAGCGGTTAGGAACATAAGCAGACATGTTAGAGATGCAAGATTTTCCTGTGTCATTAAATTAAACATTGGTTTGATCTGGTCAGCACATAATTGTCCAGAGTGGAATGCTACTAGAGCACAAGAGCTAGAGACCTGATGCAGTGGAAGGTGTCCTTACCCACATCAGGGGGGTTGGAACCAGATGGCCTTTAAGATCCCTTCCAGCCTGAACCATTTTATGATGATTCCATGATCCTGTAATGATTAAAAGACAAGTCCCCTTTGATAGGTATGTGCTGGCAGTTAAAAAATAAATTTGGGATGATATCAGAAAGGCAGACCACTAATGTACCTTTTCAAAGTACTTTTGTAGGCTGATCGTGGGGGAGGTTTTTATCATTATTTTTGTTATTTTTACCTATTTTATAAAGCTTACTACTGTAAGAAGGAAACCAGAGATACTGTTTATTTAACACTAAAGATGACTTTGAGTTCTTTCCTGCAAAATGTCTGGGGCTATGGACAGGCAAGAAATAGGTTCAAAACCCTCAGACCTAGCCCATGACAGGGGACACTCTGTGACAGCCCACTGGAAATGGGGAACTTCCATCACCCTGGAGCAGGTTGGACACATCCTCTCTCCGTGAGGCTGCCCATCAGCCCTGGAGGTAGGGCACTCCCATCATCACTGCTCTCACGCATCAGGAACCTGTCCTCTCTAGAGGCCCATCTGAGTACAAATCCTATTAAGATATTTAGATAATATGGTAAGATGCTTCTTTTTATGCTGAGCCCTTCGAGGTGATTAGACAGGGAAATTCTTGCTATCTATTCAAGAAGGTTTCTGGCATATTTAACGTCTTGGGAACATATTTTTGTGTTTCTTTAGGTTACAGATATCCTCCTAGGAACTTATCTATCAGAAGAAGGAGGAACTAAGCAGTATATGTGTCTGTGGGGAACAGAAAAAAGTTTCTATTCCATGAGAGAATACTGAACCAACAAAGTCCTGAAAGGGAACAAAATATCTCACATGATATGCTCTTTACTGTTATGTACAAATAGTGCGTTTTTCAGCAGGAATGGCAGAGATTCCCTATTCATAACTGAAAGGCATGAAGAAAAAGTAAAAACCACCAAGAAACATGACTGAAGAATAAATCAATATGAGGTGAAAGGTCAACAAGCAGCCTGCTGGTAATCTGCCAAACAGTATTTAATAGGTCCATTTGATATTATTCACATTTTTTAAATATGTCAGACAGAGGGACAGATGCAGTGATACAGCATTTTTGTCTTGGCGAGAGAAAAGGCTTTGCTGAGAAACATACACTGATCTAAAAGTAGTGTTTATCCCTAGAGCATCGACACCCCTTGAGGGTTAGCCATTATTGCAAATGCAATGACAATCTTTCAATACAGACAAATTAGCTGTTTTCTAGAGAGCTAATTCAGTTCTTCAAGTTACATTAATTTATCACAGTTTAATTACTGCTAAAATTATACTAATTCAAATTAGAGGTGGCAGTCATGTAACACGTGTTGTTGGATACCTCGTGTGAATTCTTGAAAAATAATGTTTTTTTTCTGTTAGAAAAGGATGTAGTAATTTCCAAATACAAAGATGCTCTCATTTGAAAAAGATTTTTAATAGCTTCTACCTAAAGTACTTTCTGTTGTTTTCTGTCTTGGCCCCACTATTCAGACTTTCCCATAAACTGAGGTTTAGTCTTTTCTCTGGGATGGAGAGTGTTTCTCAGCATTTTTAGATTTATGTTTAAAACTGTTAATCTTTCTTTAATTAAAATACTGCTCTAATTACAAGGCAAAGAAATTCCAAGGAAAATTAATAAAACTAAAAAAACTTCAAAAATATTTCATGAACTTAGATATATCTATACTTCCCAAATGGGACAGGGTCAGTATTCCAAATGTAAAAGGCTTGACTTAAAAAAAATCAGATAAGAAAAGCATGGAAACCAACCATAAAATGCCAGGAGAGTAAACAGCTGACACATATGTAAACTCAGTTTAGGATAAAAAATGAGTAGGAGAGGAATAGACCTCCTGGGTCAGCACAGATACTTGTGTTATGAGCCTTTTGAGAAGTGGATCAAGTTTCTGTTTTATAACTACTGAGGCTTTCCCCACCAGTATTTGTGCTGAAAAGCTGTGCCAGTGTCCTGTTTTAATGTGTGAACTTCCTCTAAATTCCAGCTAAGCTCAGCCTGAGTGACTCTTAGTGCACACTTCCTTTTGAAAACACTGTCCTTTGCATAAAACAGGTCTCCCTTACCAGTCCTCCCGATACACCCAGAACAATATTTTCCCCTTTCATCTTCTTGGTCTTTGTTCATATTTGCTTTTCTACATTCCCCTGATTGCACTAACGGAATGACTTGCATTTGTAACTGGCTGAATTCTTCTTTCTTAAAATGGGGGAACCAGAATTGCATTTGCTATTTCATTTCTCTCACAAGCACCTTGTATAGATGACCCAAGAGTTCTTTTTCCCTGTGGGGAATATCTCTGCCACATACTTGCTTGGCTTTGTCCCCGGGAAGGCCAGCTGGTGACTCGCAGACATTGAGCAATCAGCCAACAGCACAAAGATCTTTGTTCTGTCTCTCCCATGTGGTGAACTCACAGCTCGTAGTTGAAGTTCTTCTTATCACCCCCCCCCCCCACAACTCGCTCTGTTTTGCTCCGTTGAACTGAAGAACTCTGAAACTTAAACGCAACATTTTTAACCTGTGTCTTTCAGGATAGGCATCAAAACCCACATTTAATAAGGAAATTAGTGGGGTCTCTGATGAGCTCATCTGATCTAAAGCCTAATGATTTCTAGGTACTCAGATGCTGACTTTCATAAATCAAAAACATCCAACTCTCTTTACTCTTCAAGTCATAATTTAGAATTCTATCCTATAAGATCAAGTGCAACGTACAGCCATTTTCTTCACCATTTGGAACATTGCTTATCTTTATTTCTTCATATGTCTGCTTTCTAAATCATAAGAAAAAATCTGCATAAGAAACCTCTAGAAAGTTCCGGAGGCAATCTTTTGTTCATTAAATCTCTCTGAGATGAGATGACCTGCATACATTCTTAATGCAACAGAATAGCTCCAAAGACTTGGGATTTGAAGTAACTAGATTAAGAATAGCAATGGCTGAAAACAAAGCTATTGAGAAAAAAATGTCTGGTTTTGGTTCAGATTTTTTCTTAGTATATCTCCAAATAAATCACAAATATCTTGTGTGATTCATCTCATCTAACTTTAGCCATTTAAAACCTATTCATGTTATCCTAGATGGTTTTCTAGGGTGCTTCTATAACCAATGGAGAGAGACTTCTTTGTCCTTCCAGCCTAAAATAGGTGTTTAAGACAGATAGCATTTAATGTTTTATGATTCATTTTTCCTATCTTTAGATTGTCTAGAAGTTCATATCTTTCTTCATTGGCTATAAAAGGAGCATGTCCAATTAGTACAGACCTTCATGAGTAACTTGGGGACAGACAAGATAGACAAGATGAACCTCAATCTTTGATCTAATACATTATTTGAAATAGGAATGGTAATTAAGGTCGGTGCTGGTGCTTTTCAAAAATCCAACCTTCCCCTTTAATGAAGCAAAATAGCTTGAAATGGAACAAAGAAAAATGAGCTAAAATAGCAGTCTTTTCAAATGGCCAAGGAAGAGAGACTTGGAAAATGGTGAGCCGTTTTGAGAAGGAAAATCTATAAATTAGGCACTCAGAGAATTCAGTAAGTGTGAATATGCAATGCAAAAAATAAATGTTAACAACTTGAAAGTCAGAGAACTTCCCTTAGTGGGAAAAATCATCAGACCATTAACTGTTAACCATTAACATTACAGCTGTGCAGGATCTGGGGGGCTCAAAGTGAGACGTAGATCTATTAAGGAAAAAGTCTAGGATGTTTCTTTCAAGACTAAGTATGAGAGGTATTTGGTATATCAAGGATAGGTTGTTCTGTGGGCAAGGATTAGTTGCACCTGGTGAGTCACTGGGAGATATAAATGCTTGTTTGAAAGTGTTTAAGTCATAGGGGCAGATGCTGGCAGGGTAGTATTCACCTTAACCCGAATTTAGCCTTCCAGAAGCCATCAGTTTTAGGCTAAACTGCACCTGCTTCCATGAGAGAATGGGAGAAGGAGAAAAATATTTGACCATTTGCAAAGAAACTTACTACCTATTTAATTTAAAGATTTTAGGAGATCACAAATGTAAGATTCCAATACAACTGGTTTTGTCTCTGTTGTGAATGTTTTAGGTTGCTTAAAAGAACTGACTAAAACAGAGGCCATAGTGCAGCCTGAGGAGGGTGCTGCACCACCAGTCTCAAATCCACATGATTAACTGACTGAATGCCATTAAATTTGATAAGCTTCTGAGCCCCTTCAAGCATAGGAACCACACCTCCTAACTCACTGTTGTAGGCACCATCCAAGATCATAAGGCACTAAGGAACTTTTGAAAAAAATTGTGACTTCAGTTTTAGAAATCCCCCTGATTGTGATTACAAATTTCTTCCCACACTACTTATTTTGAGAAGTTTTATTAGAGGATAAAATTATTTATTTCAAACAGAACAACCTTTCTGGTAGTAACAACAATAGCAGTATCAACAAATATAATGGAGATGGACATAGTAATATTAGTGTCTGACTTTAGCTGCACCAAAGATATTGGCAAACTTCCAATTAAAGGAGGGGGGGGGGAAAAAAGGATTCATTAAGATTTTGCATCCAGACTTTTCCTCTGCTTCAAATCTCACTGTCCAGCCACCCCTGTGAATAGCAAGGAAATGTTTTGTTTCGTAGGATGAGCCACCACCTCTGCATCCTGCAGCCAGTTTATTCTGATGCTCCTGATGTTGCCGCAGCTTCATCAATCTCCAGTGCCTCTGCACAGTATCAAGTTAGCAGAAGATGTGTCAAGGGGCACACACCAGAGCTCCGTACGCCACAATTAGGAAAATCTATTGCACTCTACAAAAACAGAGCCATTGCTGCACAAGGTCACCACACTCTAATAACAGCAACTTTATGCCTCTGGAATTCATAAGGAAAAATCTTCTTCAGAAATACCTGGGTAGAAATCAGTAACTTGTGTTCCATTACTACCATGGATAATGTAAAGATACTAAATTAACTGCATTTAAAAGAATGGTCTTTTTGTTTGCTACAATGTGTTCATGCATGAAAATCTTGAAGCAAAAATTAATGGAGAATATATTTTTTTGTTATTAACACACCACCTGTGGAAATGCTGAAGAACCAAATTCTCAAGTACCCATAAATGGGTATGAGAAACTTCATTTCAAGGTCTACTTCTGACTAGTTTTTTGTTTCCTGTTAAAATAAGTGGCATTTTTCCCTCTTTGGGAACCCAGCATATACAATACTAAATTAGTCCACAGGTGCATTATATCCTGTAGTCTTCCCACAGTGATATTGTTACGAGAAGCAAAGATTTCCATAACAGACATTAAGTTCATTCCACAATGCTGGTTAACATAAAAAAATCTTTGTGGTTTCCTCAGACAAAATTTGCCTTTTAACATTAGTAAGAAGCACTATTTATTTTGAAGAATTCTTGACATTTGGTCTGTTTTATGCTTCCAATAGTCATTTATTGCTCTGTCATACTGAGGACACGTCATAATCCTCACGATGGTTTATGGTACCTTGGTGATCTGTTACACAACATCACAAGTATCTCTCTCATGTGTAATTATTTCCTCGTTCCTTTCCTCAGTGGAAAAGGTTTTGCAAATTATTTACATACATATGTGTATTATTTATATTTGTATATTTTTAGATTCACAGATTTTTAACTGCACAAGGGACTATTGTAATCATCTAATGTGACCTCTTGCACAACACAGTGATCCCTTCAGGAAACCCAGCAAGCTAAGCTGTAGCTTATTCTTTAGCAAGACATCTACTCTTGTTTTGAAGACTGCATACAAGAATATGACACATTCCTAAGTAAATATGCTGTACTGTGTGTATTTACTTTAAAAAGAAAGATTTTTTTTTAATTGTATTTGGAACTGAAAGCTAAAAATGGAAACCGCTAGACTTTTCCACAGAAGATTATAGACAATCCCAAGGTGCCAAACAGTGCAATAGAAACTTCTTACTGTGGTTCAAGTGTGAAACACTTGCAGTCAGAGCATTGCAAACTTTGCAAATGAGAAACAAAAGCATGAATATAAACATTATTCTTCAGAAGGGCAAGCATAGCATGTGGCAGGCAGGACTTGCTCACTATGTTAGAGAAGTTATAAATTATTGTACTTGACACCAGTGGAAACTTCTTCAAGGCACAGAATTTTCTAACCATTTGAACTGCTCAAACACATTTTAAACCAGAAAAAATCCACAGCATGTTGTGAAAATCATATCCTCTGCACATATGGAGTCCAACCTCCTGGCCAGATAATTCAGAATGTGAAGTGTGAACACTGCAAAGTGACTTTCCCCATATGTGGTTACAGATATTTCATCAACTGACAATATCTCCAAGGAAACACCTTAAAATATTAAAATCGCCCAGTCTTTTTATATGCCATTTTAGCCTGGTTTTCTTCATCCAGTTCTGTGGCAACTGTGTCCTTGAACTTCAAGATGCAGCAGAGGAGAAGGAGTCTTTGTGTGGACAGGCACTTCTGCAGACTCTTTCATATTTTCACAAAGTGAGAACAGCCTAATCCTTGCTGTTGGCTTGGTCTGCATAGACACATGAATTGCTCTTGTGACAATGCTTCACTTTTCTCCAACACATGAGCTCTAAGGAGATAAAAAGCTAGATACGGCAAGTTGCTGTAAGCCATAGGGTACAACTGTCTTCAAAAATGACAGTGATGAGCACAGCCCTTTGGCTTTACATACTGAATTGTGATGCTCTGCAGAAGTTCAGTTGAATAAGCTCTGAGATGTCTAGCAGGGAAGTAATTGTAAAGGAACTATCCCTTGCAAAAGAAATAAGATCGATCTTTCTAACCACAATTTTCTAATATTACTACTTTTTTTTTTTTAGCCCAAGTAGAAATGCCAGATAAGTGCAACATGCACCTCCACTGTAGGACTTCTGAAATTCCACTCCACTGATACTTTGATTGAAAAGAAAAACAAAACAAAACAAAACAAAACAAAAAAAATCAGTACCTACAGATGTGGAGAATAAGAAAAATGCCTTCATTTTAAAAGAAATTTATGCTCTGCTAGATATCCTTCTCCAAGTACAGAAACCAAACTGCAGGAACCCAAGGATTTCCACTATCAACCAGTGTTGATATCCTAAAGTTGAAAGCAAAATCAAAATAAGGACATATTTTGACTTCTGAGGACAATAATAATTAATCTTAGCAGTAAAAATAACAGCTGCTAGACTATTTACTGGAGATCATATCCTACAACTATATCAACTCCATCATTACTGGAAAGGTAAATTAAAGAGATAGTGACCACTAATTTCTGGTGATCCTAGACAGATAAATTTCATTTCTTCTAAAAGTAAAGAGAAGATTTTGTGACAGCCAAATGTACATTTAATCTGGAACCTCCAAGTTAAACTGTGATACTTGGGATTTTGAATCTGAATTGCTAATTGGGAGAGAGGAAAGCTGTTTAAACTATTTTTTTTCAGTGAATTAAACCAATACATCTCAGAGACTACACAGATTGCAAGACTCTACTGAGAAAATGTTATGCAGAAAATTTCAATAACTGTAACAAACATTGAAAAATCTTAATATTCTCACCATGCCTCAAACCTTTGAAATTCACCTGAGGGTGTTCTATGCCTAAGACCCTGTTTCTGCTTTAAGATTTTTTTAAATATAGGAAAACAAAACATAAACACATACATGCACAATCTGATTAGAAGATCTTCCCTGTCAAATTAAGTCCAGCATTCCTGTGTAACTAAGTTTCCTCCCTAAAATAATTAACCAAAGTAAAAGACACCACATTTTTGAGTCTTCAGTTCTAATACACTAAATTTCATTTTTTTTTACCCAGAATATGAATTCTGGTAATAGTTAAAAAGAAATTATTATGAAACTGAATCCCAAACATCATATTAAAGAAAAAAATCTTACTTTGCCAAGATATAAAAGCCATTTACTGCACATATCCTGCATGAATAACAGATGTTTGATGAAAGTACAGTTAAATAGAGAACTTGAAAATACACCAAAGATCATGGAACAAAACTGGGGGGTTTTTTCTGCTTAACTGTCTCCTCTTGAACCTTGATGAAAATTTTCTCTATGGTGTACCATTAACATCTGCAGAGGGACATACCCCTGATTTCAAAGAAGAGTGAGTCAGAAGCAAAGTTGCCACTCAACAGGAAATTTCTAATTTAATAATTTGATTTGCACTAAATTTTAGGGCAGAAATTATTGTTAAAATATTTTATCAGAGCTAGCTACCTTGTCTTAACCATATCTGTGGAATTTTCACCATGTGAGCCTCGATTTAAAAGCAGTGCTGGAGAGGAACTGGTTCATATTGCAGTGGTTATCTCAGCAAAGTTTAAAAGTGTTAATAGCCCTTAATCTGGGCCCTTGTCAAAGTCAAGCTCGTCATCCCAGCCAGTCCAGTGGTGTAAACTCTTCCAGGGAATGATTTATGTGATTATTAAATGGGCCAGCGAGACAGCTGAACTGGCTGCCACTGGCTGCAAGGTGTGAAGATGGTGCAAGATTTTTGAGTTCTCCCCAGCACTGTGAGCACCAATGCTGGCCCCATTGCTGTGGGCTGCCCTGATGTACTGAGCACACCCATCTGTAAGCTGCAGGGAAGAAACAGGCATTCAAAAGAGCAAGAATCTTTTATGTTTTGACATGATGACAGCAAAAACCATAAGGCTGCGAACTGAAGGACAAAATATTGCTGCTAAGAGCTTACTGGATTGCTAAAAGCTATTAAGAAAATGGAAGCTATTAACATCATGCCAAAAAATGGTTCAATACAGTGGCCTAATGTGAAATTGAGATACTTTGTATCACTCTTAAAATGATCATACAACTAATGAACTGCAAACTCTTCAGCAGAAGATGGTCTTTTCCCACCCATGTGCACAGCTATGCCCTCGAAATGCGACACATTACATAGTTGGGTTTCATGTGCAGATTTTCTCTGATGGCACCCTGTGGGTTGTACACCTACACTGTAAGAGATTAAAGTCCCAATCCTATACTCCTTTTTCAGGGGAAAATCCTTCAAAATCCAGTTATCAGTAAGGATCAATAATTGGAAAACACTTAAAATCTTCAACCCATCAACCCTCAGTAAATATATGCCTTGTGCAAAGTTCAGTGTCTTTCACTAGGAAGTAAATTTTGCACTAGCTTTGAAATCCTGAATAAAGGTTCCATAAGCTCTTTAAAGTATTCTTCATTATACTACATTGGCCAAGGTATTGTCTGTGAAATGAACAATATATATTTTAATTTATGTGGTTTATATACTGAACATAATAGTATATATGTATATATGCATACATATATGACAATATATATAGTATTTATCTTTTAATGTCAACTATAAATATAATATTTTATACATCTATGAAAATTATTGCAGCAAAACATTTTAAAATTTATTCTCTAAAAGAACTTCAGTTGGTTACCAAAAGGCATTTTTGAACCTGCATTGAACCAGGAGGTTTTCTGCATATTGTTAAATTACTGTCTAGAAACAATAATGAGAAACACCATAAATCAGATGTTCAGAGAGCTTTATAACGTGTTATCAGTGTTAAGAGCATATGGTTACAATCAGCCTCACATGGCTGAAAGCAATAGCAGTTTTTACTGGTGATCTCCCTTGTCAGGCCCCAGTCTAATAGTCTGTGCTCCATTCCCACCCGGAGTATTAAGACAAGGAGACATGGAGGCAAAAATAGAGACACCCATAGTCAAGAAATCCAGCTGAAATTATTCTTCTGTGGGTTCAAGGTATTTAAATTCTGCCCCATCATTCTAATAAGTGCCAGTATAAAACATTATTTCCTCCCTATTTTTCTGTGAAAGAAGAGTCTGGTAAAGTCCACAGCATAAGGGGAAGACTTGTAGAAATGTATTTACCTGAGATGCAACAACTGGGAAATTGGAAGTTTTAATCTCAACTTTTGTGTGCTCTTCCTGGCCTAAAACATCTGAACTTTTCAATACGAAACAATCCTAACCTCAAAATAGTATATATAATATTAGCCAAACTATTTTCTGCTAATTGTTTATTTTAGTCTCTCCAAGATAGAAAGGAATTAGAGTGCTTTGATGAGAAATAATGGTCAAATATATTGATCTGTACTGCAAGATCTGCAAGCGAGCCCAAAATGAAATTATCACAATTTAAAATCATATAAAGCAAGTATTGACTGTCTGCAAACTAATTCAAATGTGTCCTAACACAGTACAATGACTGCTAGGAGTACTGGAATTGGGCCAGTAGTCTGACAAATGGTTTGGATGAATGCTATTATTAGACAATTATTCAACAGAAATAGAAAGGAACCATCAGGTTAATTCTGATGACCAAACACTGTGGTTTTGACTGTTTTAACAGAATGAGCTGCACTGTTACTTCTTTTGCAATAAGGTGATGTGCCTTGAGGTCATAAATGTGCCTTCATATGCCTTGTGTGTTTCATATGCCCATGAATGTATGTAAAAATATGTTTACATGTGTACTTTATAGACAGACAAATGGATTGACAGCTACGTACTCAAACAGTACACATGCATTTAATCAGGGCTGTGAACAATGTACAGCCAGAGCAGATTGATTAAGAGGATTTTTACAGGTTCACCGGAAACCCTCAATAGCACTTGACTATAATCAAAGCTTTAAATACAATAGCAGGAATTGAGTAGGAATTGAGCTGGCACCAGAGAGGCTAACTCTGCACGTCAATACTTAAAAATAAGAGTTGCTGTGTGAAAAAGAGTGCTAAGCTGGAGAAATGCCAGCTGTTGAAAGCCTACATTTAAGGCTGAGTCTAAGGCCTGCCAGTGTTTCTGAAGGAGGACTGGAAGAGCAGAGGATGGGTCTGAAAAAGCAGCACCCACCCACAGGCGGTGGGGCTCAGACTGGTGCCTGTACTCCGCCTCTGTCAGCCTGGGCTTAATTTTTCTGCTCCCCATAAATCCATCTAAGGAAGATACTTCTTTTTCTCACAAGATGTTGGATACCGGCATGTGAAAATACAGGAGAACACATCAACACATTTTCAGAGCTGTTCTAAGGAACTACAACAATTCTTAATACCTGACCTGCCCTGCTAAGTGCCGAGGCCCTGATCCTGTAAAGAGGGATATGTGCGCTTGAATTTACATGCTGTAATTAAACCCAAGGAGACTACTTTCAAAGCCTAGAGTTAAACAAGGAAAAGTTTGTAATGTGAAGTCTTATCTTTCATTAGAACTGCAGATATAATTGGAAAAAACAGACAGACTTTCTTGCATACAAGCCCTGTTTCATGTCTTCAGGACTTGGCAAATAGCCAGGTCTTTGCAGGATTGAAGCCCAAATGTTATTAGCAGTGTTTCACTAGGTATAAATGCTCTTGTAAAAGGAGCTTATTAAAAACTTGAGTTTCTTCGCTTAGAATCCTCCACAAAACAACCAAAAAACCGCTTGTTCTCTACCTGACTTCTTGGATCAGTAAGAGCAGTATGAAAATATTTATGAAAGTATTGCAGTCAGTTTGATCACTGGTTGCAAAATGGTTTCTTTTGTTCAAAAAATAATTAAAAGTTAATTGAGCCAAACCATTTGGGCAAAATTAACTCTACAACCCAGCATTTACAGAACTCACCCAGGATTTGGGACACCAACACTGAAGTCTCTGTTGCTGTTCAGCAAACAATTCATTAGTTTTATAAAGCAGAACAACTTTATCAAGGAGATTAGTGAATCCTACTTTAGAAGGGTCAAAATCCCAGTGATGAGGATTCCTTGGAATGTGGGATTCACATCCTCTTTACAAAGTTGGGAGGCGCTTTGACTACTTCTGAATCATCCTTAATCACACACCTTGTGGGCACTTCTGCCTACAGACATAGCTGATTCCTTTTCTAAATTCATCAGACCAATAAAAACAGATATCTAGTGCTTTTTAAAATATCTTTTAAAAACTATGAGACCTGTTCATTTTTGGAGTGAATTCAGGACTTTCTAGTTTTTGCCTTTGGTTCTTTCCAGCAATTTCTACGTCTAGTAAATTCAAATCAATCTGTCTCTGCCTTCAAACACATGATCACAGCTGTCTCTCACCTTGAAAGGGAGACATGAATGCAAACAAAAATCAGCTTCAAAGGTTTGACACAGACCTGGGTAAAGTTATTACATTATTTTCATCAGTTTCATTAAGCTTAGGGTCACCCCCACAGCTGTCAACTAAAGAGGATGGTGAAAGACATGAGATAGGGTCTGTTTCTCAAAATATGAGGATGGAGACGGCAATGCCTGTGACCAAGTCCAATGTAATGGTCTTGAAAACATCTCCAAATTCTACGGGGATTAACTCTGCAAAGGTATGCACCAGTATGTTCCACACAGCAATCTAATTTTGATAAATGCAAAATGAGAAACTCCAGTTTCACCAAAGAGCACATTATGTCTTAGTTTCAACAGAGAGTGTAGTGTCTGGAAGTAAACACAGTCTCTTGAACTTGGGTAGAGAGCAAGTTAGTCAGATCAGTGGGTTATCTTGCAAAAAAATAAAAATTAAGGAAAGTACTTTCAGGTATAGTTTTCATGAAGAACCTGAATTGCAGCTTGCTGAAGGCTGAGGTCGCATTCTGTGTAAAGTGTAGGTACTTGCTCATGCTGTTTGTATGCTCCTCCCTAAGTATCATAACTGGGGATCAGAAACTGGACAGTGTGGACTTCCCTTTAATCTGATCCTGATTTTTAGATGTAAAAGCATATTTTATGGTTTTATCATGTTTATCTTACAACTTCAGTGGTATCCACCACATGCCTAGACATGGGAAGTGGTACCCAGCAATTGAGATCTGGCTGGTACCTGGCAGGTGCCCTGGCTGGCCAGGGGCTTCTTTTCTTTTGCCAGGATTTAAGCCAACTCCACTCCACTGTCTGCCAAGTAAACAATAAAACTAGGGATATTTTAGAAGAACAAGACATGCAGCCTACAGAAGAATGAAACTGTTGCCATCTTAAACAGCACATACAGTCATGAAATGTTATGTCAAAATTTGGTTTTTGGAAAGTGATATTGACTCATCTGCTGCCTCAGTTCACCTTGATGAAACAAGGCAAACATATCCTTGAGCAGTCACCGGGTTTAGCTGATTTTTGTTACAGTCTCCAAAGCCAGTAGTCTCATGAAACACTACTGCATTTTCTTACTCATATCCTTTAGAAATCAGCTCCAATTACATTTCCATAGTCTGACTTCTGCTCTCTTTTGCCCCTGTGAAAACTCTTCACAGCGAAGGGCTCAAAAAGCTAACACGTAAATGATAAAGGATAAGTTATTAAACATATGTGCAACAAAACTCTTTTCCATGTTATTTATCTTAAACTCTAACTTTCAATGCATATTTTTTGTCTTTAATTTCCAGCTCTCAGTGTGTTCCACCTGCTTTAGGCCTGGATGTAAAAAAAGGAAATTTAATCTCCAGTTTTTACAAGACAGCCAAACAAGTGTGTACATAAAGGTTAGCCCACGAGGTCTTATCAACAAGGACCACAATCTTTGCACACCGAGTTCACTTTTAGGCTGTAGTTGTACAAAATTACAGTTTGCTGTTTAACTGGAACAACCAATACGCAGAAGGGAGTCGAGGAAAAGGGTACTTAGTGCAAACATAGTACAACAACATCCTAAATTTTGTTTACATTTACTCTAATCATGGTCATCATGTTCTGGACAACTAGCAATGCAAATATTTCTACCTAATGACTACTAAAATTCACAGATTGAAAGGCAAGTTGCTTCCTTGAAACAGCAGTAGTTTAATTCTTAAAAAAAAAAAGAAAAAAGACAAAAAGAGTGAGATATACAAAATTGTGTTGGAGGGGCAGATATGAATATATTTCATCTCTCAAGGTATACATCTTTTCTGTATCACTAACATGATATTGGTATCAGTTAACCCTTTTTAACCACAGAATCATAGAATGGCCTGAGTTGGAAGGGACCTTAGAAATCATCTAGTTCCAACCTCCCTGCCATGGGCAGGGACACCTCCCAGTAGACCAGGTTGTTCAGAGCCCCATCCGGGCGGGCCTTGAACACCTCCAGGGATGGGGCACTCATAGCTGTTCTAGTGACTCACCACCTTCACAGTAATGTTTTTTTTCTTAACATCTAATCTAAACCTACTCTGAGTTTGAATCCATTCCCTGCTGTTCTGCCACTACATGCTCTTGTAAAGAGTGACTCCTCACCTTTCACATGGGCTCCCTTCAGGTACTGGAAGGCCTCAATGAGATATCCGCAGAGCCTACTCTTTTCCAAGCTGAACAATCCCAATTCTCTCAACCTTTCCTCATAGAAGAGGGGCAGAATCCCCTCCATGGCCCTGCTGGCCATGTTGCTTTGAATGTAGCCTGAGACACATTTGGCTTTCTGGGCTTGAGAGCACATGGCCAAGTCAACCTCTCATCCATCCACACCCCCAAATCCTTCTCTGCAGGGGTGTTCTCAACCTGCTCATCCCCAGCCTGTGTTAATGCCAGCACAGCCCTGACCCAGCTGCAGCACCGTAATATCGTCAAATGCTTCAGCTTTTTCCCATTTACAAATTAAGCCTGGTCAATTACAACACACAATGGGAGACAGAAGGAAGAGATTTCTTTCCCTATGAAGGTAAGCCATTAATTTCTTTAGAAACAATTTGTCAGCCCTTGATTACTTACTGGAAAGCACTGATTCAATTAGCCATAAAGAATTTTTCAGGGAAAACACACTTTGTTCAATGAGAACTGAACCTAGAAAAGGATGCAAATATTGAAATTTGGCCCTGTGTTTGTACAGGGATACCTTGTAATCACGTATTATTGAAGCTTTGCTAACTAGTCTGTAAATGTTAATGTTACATTTATTTTTTATGTTTTTTGTAGTTATGCTTTTGTATTATATTAATATACTTTGATGAAATGCAGTGAGAGCTTTTTTCATGCAATAAAGGATAAACTACAGGTATACAGGAAATCTGCAAAATATGGGAAGAGGTGATAAAATCCCTAACTGGTTAAAGTGGCAACACCTGCTAAACAAAAAGTTTGTATGGTTGAGCTACAGAGGACTAATTCAATTAACCTGTCAGTAAGATTGCCTCCTGTCAACTACCTCTGGCAAATCAATGAATAAATCTACGTGCAAATAAATAGTAAGGCAACTACTGTTCTTGCATTGTTCAGTAAATGCAGAGAAATGAAAACTGACACAGAACAGAAAGTTTAGAGGTCACTGTGGCAAATCTAGCAATCATGTAAATGGTGTTGGTAGCTGGTCAAAGGGGCATACAAAAAATATAACTTCTGTTGATTCGGCGATCAGTGTAAACTGGAAAAGCAAACCATGTCCCAGCACTTTACCAAATCGCAAGTGTCAAGTTACAGCCCTGGCATAACCTGGGATAGTTTCCACTGAAATTAGTAATATTTGTTCCTGTTAAATGTGAATGTAAAATTGGTCTGTAGAAAAGATCAGAAGGCCACATCCAGCAAAGTTTGTTCTCATGTTTGCTACTACTACTTGGCAGGGCTGTTCCCAATCCACCACAGAAGGCCAGTAAAGCTGGTCAGGCAGGAATTACCCGTGCTGGCTGTCCCAAATCACCTCTGTGTCCTCCATGTGCCTTAGCAGAGCTCCTAGGAGGAGCTATTCCATGATCTTCCCAGGCATGCAGGTGAGGCCAACAGGTACTCCTTTCTACCCTTTTTAAAGATGGGTGCAAATTTTCCCTTTTTCCAGTCATCAGGAACTATGATGTCATGACTTTTTTACCTGACGGCCATGACTTTTCAGACATCATGGAGACTGGCTCAGCAACTACATGAGCCAGTTTCCCAGGACTGTGGGAAGCACCTCATATGCAGACTTACATACATTCAGGCTCCTCAAGTGGTCATGAACCCGATCTTTACATACAGTGGGAGGGACTTTTCTTCCCCAGTCCCTGCCTTGCAGTCCATCCATCCAAAAGGTGTGGGAAGAGAAGTTGCCATTGAAGACTGAGGCAAAAAAAGTTGTTGAGCTCCTCAGCCTTCTTGTCCGCTGTTACCAGTTTGCCAGCCTTGCTCATGGAGGAGGGAGGCAGACTTTTTTTTGACCTTCCTTTTGCACCTGACACACCTTCTAGTTATTCTCTGCATCCCTTGCCAAGTTCAGCTCCAGCTGTGCCTTGGCCTTCTTGACCCCTCCCCACACAACCAACAGGATACCTGTTCCTGCTTCCACTGCCTGTGCATTTCCTTCTTTCATCTCAGTTTGACAGCAGGTCTCAACTCAGCCATGCTGGTCTCTTGCCTCTGTTTTCTGATTTCCTACACCTAGGCATCAAGAGCTCCTGCCCTCCCTGGAAATGATTCTTAAAGATCTACCAGCTCTGTTCTGCTCCCTTGTCCCTGAGGGCCGTTTCCCAGGAGGACCTATTGACTAATTCCTTGAACAACTGCAAGTTTGTGCAGGGTGTTGTGTCTTCATCACCACCCACAAGGAAGAGCAGTAAGGGATAATAGTCTGAGGGCTTTCCCAGGCTAGGAAGTTTCCTGGTGATGTTTCCTAGAAACCTAGTTGTATACTACCAAGCATCACCTGCTTATTCAAGTGTTTTATCAAAACAATTTAAGTTGAAGCATCTCAGGAGACCCAGTGCTGAAATTTTTGCCTGAATAGCATCCTCTGTCTGAAAGTAAAGCACTCAATTGTCTAAAATGGAATGTCATATTACTTTTCAGAGAGGTTTTTTGCTGGCAGTATTTAGAAAAAGTAGATCAACATATGCTCTAATTATATTTAGCATAACAACCTTATTTAAAATGTAAATGGTTATAGTTTTTCTTTAATGTTACTTGTAATAAATGTACACTGCATTAATTCCCCAAGTAAGGGTGCATTATTTAGTGTATAAATTTAAAAAAACAGTCTTTAAAAAATGTTTACTCTTTACAAATAATGGTAAATACATGTACAGAACAAATTTACAAAACAGGAAGGGTTTCTTCTGGCTTTGTTAGAAGGGAGTATTTTTATTTTGGTGATTTCAAAATTTCTTGAAAAAATTTTACTTGTTTTTCCTCTTTTAAAGAAATGACATCAAAGACCTAAGACCAGACAGACCTTGTCATGTCATGGAACATTTCCTCTTCATAGGCATTTAGCAGTTGTCACTGATAGTGAATTCAGTACATTTGATTACACACAATGCTCTACTCCTTAAGTAATTGCAGTGGGGTATGTGGTTTTAAACATCTCTTGGGGCAAAACCTCCATAAAAGAGGAGCCATAGAATATTTTGGCTGCTTCCTCAATAGCTTGAGAAAGAGCATCACTAAGGAAGAAAAGCTGTCATACAATAAAAATGTGCCTTATTCTCTTGCTTTAGGACAGCACTTACCACTTTTTCAAGTTTTTCAAAATAGGCATTTTGCTATAATGCACTGTGTTTATTGTAATCGTTATATGGGAGGTTTTTGCAAATTTGTGAGACTGAAGATTCCCTTGAGAATGCCAATGCATTTTTCTGAGGTCGAATTCTATCCCCTTATCAATGGGGTAAACTCATTTTAAAACGACCAGTAGGATCCCTTCTGCCAGGAGGAAGCTGCCAGTGTTAGACCACCCTTCATTTTACAGAGCCCATGGGACTCAGTTTCACAACTCCTTCTATTTTCACATACAATCCAAGCGGTTCTGATGTTTCTCTCACCCCTCATCATAACTCATCAAGACAGGTTATCCACAAAATTCATCAAGAAGTTTTTCCTGACAATGTGAACAAGCAGGGAACTGAGTTAAGCTTAACTTGCACAATCCCATAGATGACTTCCTATCCCACGTGTGACCTTCTTTTCCTCATACAGTTACTAACACAGCACCTCACAAGGAAGTAGAGAGGTGAAGTAGAATATTAAAATTTCATTTGGATTAGACCAAAATTACAATATTATAAAGTATCCTTTTAATACTTATAATGTGGAAAAATCATAGTGTTTGTGATACATATGTCCTGTCACTTACTGATACCATAAATACTATAGCTGGCACCTACATGTACATCAGGTTTAGGTGTGAAACGTCTTGCTATCAAGGGTGGTATTGGACAGAATGAGACAGATGTATGTGTTTGTGTGTGTTAGAATATACAAACTACGCATATGAAAATATGAGAAAAATCAGACTGTCCCTCTTTTTCATTTTGCCTTTTTCGTTTTAGTTCCAGATGTCTAGCAACAAAATGGGCAAACTGCATCCATGTTTATTAAAAAAAAAAAAAAAGAAAGTTAACAAAGAAAAAAATAACAAAGAAAGAAGAAAAAAAATATCTCCCCATGAGTTATCCCACTTACAACAATCTACCAAAAGTACAAGGGGCACTTACTCTCTTTCCCCATCAGAATTACTGATGCAGAACAGCTGACCACAGCCACATCAGTTGCACATCCCTTGCACTTACCAGCCCTCCACTGCTTTGGGGATGTATCTGTCACTACAACACAATATTCATTTATTATTATGTTTGCTTATGTTTTTATATTTAATCTGATTTGTTTAACCCTTCTCCCTTGTTGTTTCTTCTTCTATGCATATAGTCAACACTGCAGTTCAGTCAGTCTGAAAGCAAAAAGCACTGGAAATATTATATTTCAGATATTTCACATGTTTGAACATATCCAGGTTGAGTTACCACCAAAATACAGAACACATTTTTGACGTAAAAACATTTGGCTGAATAGTGGCATTTGGTTCATAGTTTGTTTTTTAATTCTTATTGTGCTCATTTATTAATGTTTACATCTTCCTGTAATGAACACTGTCCCTTCATTTCTGGGAATGAAAGCAGGATAGCTTGAGATAAAATAGTGTCACAGATTTCTCAGTCCATTGTTTCTCTCCAAATAAAAAGGGCCTTCTTAGGCTTGAGAAGAAATACAGTCTACACATGATTAATAGCATTTGCTTGTTTTCCCATTTTGCCCATGCAAAGCCAACAAAATTTTTAGCTCTAAAAAGTCAAAAAGATCTGGAAGAACTGGTATTTCCTTGGAGAAGCCTGTGACCAGAAAGGAACTACAGGAATGTTTTGCAGAAAAGAAAATAAAGAAACAAAGCAATGCATTTCATTTTAAAGAGCTTTTTTCCCAACACTATGCAGCCTGAAATGCTAGAAGGTCTTTGTGATACTAGCTGGAACTGCTGTGAGGTAATTATATGTAGTTACATAAAGCAGCCTAATGCTAGGCCAGCAAATTGTCTAAAAGAAGGGAGTGTATTCCTTGTTAAATGTTTTGTCATGATGACCATGCCCTTTATTTATCTCTAACACAACATGCTTATTCTGCCCCATCCACTGTTTTCACCCTGCAAATTTATGAGGCTCTATTAATCTTCTGCCCTGCTGACTCTCTCTGTTGCAAAGTGTCAGCAGACTTTTGTACCTTGCTAATGTACAAAGTGCTTCTTATGAGTAATATCAGCATTTTGCCTTTTAATTGCACATATAATTTTTAGGTCTTACAGCTAATAAGGGAATTGAGACCGCGGTTCATCATTGTCTCGAATGGTACTCCAGGGGTGTAGGGACTGTAGAAGCTTAGAGAAGAATATACTTGTCCTCATTCCAAGCAATAGTTTCTCTCATTACAGCAGCTCCATTCACACCAGTACAGTTACAGGTTTGCCAGCACTTCCATTACAAGCCCAGCTTTTTGGGGTTTCCAAATTGTTGTAAAAATTTATAAAACATGAAATACATTATATCAGCTTAGCTTATTTTTTTCATTATTATAATGTTTTATTTTTTCCAACATATTATTATTGCTTTTGTTGTTCTTGTTGTTATTGGTGGTATTATGATTGCTATTATTATTATTATGATAAATTTCTATAGAAGTTTATTTTAGTGTTTAAAATACCTCATTACTTGCAGAGGAGAAAATGTTGTTTTGCAATCCTGCTGAAGACTGGCATTCCTCATATTTGAATTAAGTCATAAGTTTGTTCATAGCTGGTTACATCTTTTCCATCCAAAACCAAATTAGAAAAATGATAACGTGGTGTGAATTTGGAACGATGAACTGTAAATTTATATTAAAAACCTTTAGCAAGGAGTTTTCCCCTCATCTTGAAATTCACATTACTGACGACTATTCCTATTGTTCAGACAGCTGGGGTGAAAAATACAAGTATGTCTTCCTTTTCCCATGGAAGTCAAACACAGAGAAGAGCTCATGTATCATATACTGGAGAGTTTGAAGAATATGTGCCAAATTGTGCAATTAAAAGCTTCTCTCATAACTATGCAAAGCAATAAAAAGTAAACAGACTGACTATTGGAATATCATGCCATGGGAGCTGCTTGTAAGCAAATGACAGTCTGTCCTTAAATATTGGGCATTACTTTATTGTGGAAAAGTCCACATAAAAATGAGTGGTCTGATATATTTTTCAGATCCTGCTGGGAATGGTGCAAATAGGTGTATTGCCTTCAACAATAAATGGTGCTGGAAAAATGGTAACCAGATGAGCAGAATGCTGAGGTACTCATCAAAATTTTTGCCTCAGCCTTCAATGGCTACATCTCTTGCCACCTCTTGAGCAGACGAACAGCAGGATGAGGATGGGGAAAGCAAGGTCCCTCCCACTGTACCTAAAGGTACATGACCACCTGAGTGTACATAAGTCTACAGGACCTGATGAGATGCATCCCAGAGTCCTGAGGAAATTGGCTGATAGAGTTGCCAAGCCAGTTGCCATGATGCCTGAAAAGTCATGGCAGTCAGGTGAAATCTATGGCAGTCAGGTGAAGTTCCTGATGACTGGAAAAAGAGGAAATATTGTACCCATCCTTAAAAAGGGTAGAAAGGAGGACTCTAGGAATCACCAACTTGTCAGCATCACCCCTGTGCCTGGAAAGATTGTGGAACAACTCCTCCTAGAAGCTCTGCTAAGGCACATGGAGAACAGGAAGGTGATTTGAGACAGCCAGCAAGGCTGCACCAAGGGCAAGTTCCACCTGACCAACTTACTTGCCTTCTGCGGTGGAGTGACTCCATCAGCAGACAAGGGAAGGACTACAGATGCCATCTACCTGGACTTCTGCAATGTTTTTGACACAGTCCCACACACCACCCTTCTCTTCAATTTGGAGACATGGATTAAATAGGTGGACTGTTAAGTGGATAAGGAATTGGTTGGATAGTCAGATGCAAAGGGTAGTGGTCAAGGGCTCAGAATCCCAATGGGCGTCAGTGACAAGTGGTGTCCCTCAAGGTTCTGTATTGGGATCAATGCTGTTTAATATCTTCATTAATGACACAGATGAAGGGATGGAGTGCACCCTCAGCAAATTTGCAGGTGACACCAAGTTGACTGGTGTGGTCGACATACCTAAATCATGGGATGGCATCCAGAGGGAGCTGGATGAGTTCAAGAAGAGGGCCCATGAGAATCTCATGTGCTTTGACAAGGCCAAGTGCAAGGTGCTGCACCTGGCTCTGGGGCAACCCCTCGTATCAACACAGGCTGTGAGATGGAGAGCAGCCCTGCTCAGAAAGACTTGTGGGTGCTGGTGGATGAGAGGCTGGACTTGACCCAGCCATGGGCACTCACAGCCCAGAGAGCCAAACGTGTCCTGGGCTGCATCCAAAGCAGCGTGGGCAGCAGGGCCAGGGAGGGGATTCTGCCTCTTTGCTCTGCTCTGGTGAGACCCCACCTGCAGTGCTGCATCAGCGCTGGGGTCCCCAGCACAGGAAGGACATGGAGCTGTTAAGATGATCTTTATGGAACCTTTCCACCCAGGCCATTCTATGGTTCTATGATTCTATGATTCCATGATTCTATGATTCCATGATTCCATGATTCTGTTTTGTTTGTTTTGTTTATGATTCCATGATTTTATGATTCTATGATTCTATTCAAATTAAGAACCACTTTGGGTTCTGGTTCATAATGCAGAGTGTTGGGAGGAAGAAGGGACTGTTGCTATATGATCACCAATGATACCCCTCTATCAGAAGTTGAGATGCTTCTTCATGGTCTCAGAAGGTTCATACCATGCAGATCAGTTTCTTACTTCCCCTTCCCCTTTTCCTGCACACCCATAATACCTGGGTGAGGTAACACTTCTGAACATCTCATGTCTTCCCTCTGGTTTCCCCGTTCTTGCTCCACAGTTTACCAACATTTGCACCATGTTGGCTATTCATCTGCAGATTTTTAACATTTGGTTGTTCTATCATCTCCAGTTCCAGTACTGTTGTTATAAAGTGATGTATTATTCATGCAATCCAGGGCTCAATTTTCAAACTTGTAGACTTCATACTATATTACCATCATAAATATTGATTTCAAGGCACCCACAAGCATTTTTAGTCCTTCACTGAAAACACAAAAAAGGGACATCTGCACTCCATGGAGCATAAAATCAAAGGCTGTATGCACATGACACAACACGACGCCAAGCTAGACATCCCGGATAGATGTCCAGGCACACAGTGGGCACTTGCAGATATGTACCAGGGCCTGCAAGCTGTGTAGCCACATTTCCACACATTTGGGAGCTTAGACTAATGAGTGTGACCTCTTACTGAGTTTGGACACTTCACTGCATTGATACATCTACACTGCTTCGTCTTCTGGAGTCAGTTCACTGAGTGGTGGTGGCATGTTGACATATGGTTTTAAGTGACAGGTCAGATTATAATAACACCAAAAAAAGGACAGGAACAAAGGCCATAGTTTATATAATCCTGGCATTAATTCTGAGAATTCAAGTGGTTTTGTTCTCTTATGAAACCTGTCTGTTGGTTCATTTGTGGGAAAAAGATTATGAGATGAGCAGTAAAACCTGCATTACTGAATGCAAAGTGAGAAAGGCAAGGAGGTTTCAGACAGGCTGTGTGTGAATGTTCACAAAATTCCTCATTAACTGTATCCTCACTCTGGCTTCCTGACTCCTTGTTTACTTTGGTAGAAAAGATTACCCCAGTTTCAGTTGAACAGAGCTTTGTTGTTAACACTGTTACCATAGTTCTGAAGGAAAGATCCCAATTATACTCCTTCCAGCCAGGTTTCTCAGCTGAGTTAAGAAAGATGTTGCCACTGTATAGTCAACGACACCTGTATGATCTGGAAATCCACTGTAAAACAGTCTTAAGGGAAGCATTTGTCTGTGTATAGATATGTATAAAAACTTGTCCTTTATAAAAATGATCAAGAATAAATACCTTTTAAAAAATCCATATATTAGAGAGAAGCAAGGTTCACTATAAAGGCTCTCCGTCCATCTCAGCATTACAGTAAACTCACAATCCTTTCTCCAATACTCACAACATCTCCAGAACTGCATGACAGAATTACAGGCCTTGCACTTTCCATCATCCTGTCTCTGTGCTACTGAATTTAAAGAGTACTGTAACAATTCCTACTAACATAACTACTTCTTATAACAGGAATAAACTTATAAATTTTCATTTGGTAGATTTTGATGAAAATTAGGTACCAGAGGGGTTTCTAAAAATATTTTTAGGCAAAAAAAAAGAAAAAAAGCTGTCATAAAGACGTAACATTGTTCACAGTATAAAATGTTGAAGAAATATAGACATTCTATTAGTGTTTCTAAAAAGATTACCCAAATATTCAGTACCTAATTTTCTTACATTTAAATTGCCTTTATCATTTCACTCTTTTATCAATCTTTTTGTTAAGCATCTTGAAATAATTTTTTTCTTACTTATCACAAAAATGCCTTTCCTTCTGTTTTTCCACTGTGTCTCTGCTCAAAGAAGAGTGATATTCCAAAGAAAAGTCTTAACCTTAGCTTACTTTTCTGGTTTTCTGAGGCTTACATTACTTCTGTTCTTGAAATGTTTATGAAAAAAATATTTAATTATTTCCTCCACTGACTGCATGAACTTGACTTCTTTATTTCTTTTTTTGGCTCCTCTTTTTAAACTAGCACTAAGTACTGCACATAGCAGATTATCAAATGCTCTTAAAACAAAGCTAGACTACATTAATTAATGTTGTATGTGCACTTGAAGTGGGTAATATAGTTCATCCTCTGGCAGTCAGCTCATTAATTTCAAAATGTATGTTACTAAACCTCTTATCTTGGTTTTATCTAATTAAATTATTAAGATGAAACTTAATAAAATCAGAGGTTTTTAAGTGTCATTCAAGGCACAGCTACAATTAAGAGATCAAATATTCATAGTTTTAGAAGACTCAACCCAGCAAGACCACTTTTGTGTATTATCAATTTTGCCCTGATTTTTTTCCAAGCTGAACTGTCTTCATTTCAATAATATTATGATTTGCAAAGATAGATAGGAAATTAGTGCACACCACTCTGAACAGAGAGGTTAATTGAGGTTCAGTCTGGTATTGATATGTACATATTATAGACCATATGGAATCACAGAGTAACCTAGAATCACTACTTTGCTGTCAGTCATAATAAAAAGTACCAGGCACAGAATCACAGATCTTCATATTGGAAGAGACCTCAGAGACTTTTTATTATTCCAAACTCCTGCTCAAAACAGGAGCAGCTCCAAGGTCACACCAGGTTGCTTGGGGCTATGTCCAGTCAGGTCTTGAGAGCCTCCAAGGACAAAGATATCATAACCTCTCTGGGAGATCTGCTCCACTGCCCCACTGTCCTCACAGAAAACAAGGACTTGCTTATGTGAAGTCTGAGCAGTTCTGTTCCTTCAGCTTATGCCCACTGTATTTTGTCCTTTTATCATGCAACACCATGAAGAGCTTTGCTCTGTCTTCATGGCATTCTCGTAAGTTTTGGAAGTCAGCACACAACAGTTAGTTGCTGTATCTGCCAGAGCTCCCTTCCCTGACTCACCTGGAACTGGAAAGGTTTTTCACAGGATGCATCCAGGACTACAGCCTGTGCTTCTGACTGAACACAGAAGAGCTACGAAGCTTTAAAAGGTAGCTGCCATGGATGTACAGAACAAAGTGGTTTGGTGTAAGACCTAAGGTGCAGCAGTGGAAGGATGAGGAAAGATGGGTTCTGGGGCCACATTATCATTATTTTGGCACTTATCAAGTCAGTATGGTTTCTCCAAACATGAAATAGTCTAACAGAGTTGGTCATGCATATCTGGGCTGAAGAAACCTCCTCACAGAGACAGCCACAGCTCCTGCCACCTACACAGTCATTATTATTCATTGACAATATTGCCATTTACATTTGGCTTGATCTTATTCTCTGACACGTAACAGTCTGTAGAGTTAAGTTAGGTGGCCTCATGACTTCATGTAGGTCAAGTAGCCTCACCTACAGAGGCTATTTAGAAATAACTGTAAGTCATGTTATGTGGGTACATCCCACATGTTGGTCAGCCCAATTTTAGAGAAAAAGGTTTCTATGCAAAATAAGCTTGAGGCCACTGCACAAAAGAAGTAGCACCAAGGAGCACATGCACATCACAAGAGAGAGGATGTAGCTTCAGTCCCATTTTAGCAAGGTAAGTCAGCCCATTCATGATACTGGTAAGGGCATTGCCTCTGCTGAGCACAGGATTGGCCACATATTAAACTGTTGGTTCAGGATTGGAATGAAGTATTAATTTAGGTGAATTGAAGGCATCTCGTCTACCTGCCAGATCTTTGCGTGCACATCTAGAAGGAAGTATGGCTGCTCTCACAGGAACGACAATTTTCATTTAGCAACAGGAATATTAAAATGTATTGTCTGATTAAAAAAAAAAAATTATTTGAGGCAGCCAAGATGTCTGTCCTGCTTTGTCTACTTTTGTCTTCTGAGGATGCTAAGGAAAACACCCACAATCTTCCTAAGGACAGACCAGCTCAGTGAGTAAGGTTTGTATGCTATAAAAGACTCCTTGTCTATATTCATTTTAGATTGTACCTACAGAGGATTTATAGAAACAATACCTAGGTGGCACTGAGGAAGCTATCAGTGCTATTTACAGACAATTTAAAGGAATAAACCTGCAGTTATGCCTGTGTTTGCTTTCCCTTGTGGTCTCCCTACAACGCTTTCTAATCCTATTGTGACTTGATTGTTTCACAGCAAAGTGCTCCACAGAGGCCAGTAATTGGCACAGAGGTTCAAATTAGATTGCTGTGTGTTTAGGAAAGCAGGGGTCATTTCCCATCAGCACCACTCATTAAGAAGCAGACGACTAAGTTTTCTATTACAAAAAATACTCAAATGTGTGTGCATGTTTGTGAGGGAGGTTTTATGTATAACCTAGAGCACAATCAGTCTGTGATCAACAATATGCAAAACAACTTCAGTAAAGGAATATATTAACTATATACTCAGTAAAAATTGTCTTAATGTTGCATCTGTCTGCCTGTTGTACACAAATTCCTTTTCACCTTGTAAATATGAAGTTAAAGTGGGTGAATTCAGTAGCAGGCTTGGAGGCAGCTGGAAAGTTGGCCTTTTATGCCCCTGGCTCTTGTGAATTTTAATCAGGTTCCCAGTGTTAATTGCACAACAGCCAAGTTTCAGTTCTGGCATACTCGAGGCCCCAGCCAGCTCCTGCACTTGCTGTGGGGAGGAAAGAGAAGCTGGGGTTCAGAAATTAGTCCATTGGGCCCCAAATTAACTGAAAGAAGAGAGATAACCTCACCATGCACCAGAAAGGGGGATAAAGGGCAGGTTGAACTAAGAAAAAAAGAAATAATTAAAAAGTATGTCAAAATGAGCAAACACTTTATGCAACAAACCTAAATAATCATGGCAACAAACAACTAATCATCTGAAAATGTTTATACAGAGGAGAGGCATTTGTGTAATTCTTGCCTCACCTGAGATACCCTGGGCACCTGAGTTTCTTGAAAAGTGTCCTTTCCTCTAGGATGACTAAGGGAGGTGTCCGTTTATGACCTACCTGTGGCTCCTTCAGTACCAGAAAGTATGCACTGCTGCACTCATACCTCTGGGGAAATCTCACTTGCTAGGCTTCCATCAACCATTTTTAAATCACTGTGGTTTAGCATCTGTTTTGTACAATAGCCTGGTGGTTAGAGGTCTCCTGCCAGAAAGAGGACACCCAGGGTGCAGTTTCAGGCAGCTGTAGTCCTATACTGCCCCACTGCAGAGGAATCCTGTGGGAAGAGAGTGACAGTGTATTTCTAGGGAGCATATTTTCTGCTCCTCAATGAATCATGGGCAGGGGAGAGGGAAGGTCACTGCATGGAAATGGCAAGAAGACAGAAAGAAAACAAGCAGATGAGTATGCGGGGATCAGTGGCAGCACGTTCACCTGGGACAGAGTAGATAGGAAATGTTGGTCCATGCCCTGAGGAATGGGAAGATTTTCACATGATGCCTTGCAATTAACTCCTCGAGGACTCCCCATCCCTCCTGGTCACTTAATTTCATATACCTGTGTCAAGTTTCAAATCCCAGTTTCACAGAAGTGTGATGCAGGAGACAGATGGTGTCTGAAACCTGTGCTTCATACTATTGCCTGCTCCATCTCTAGTGGATCTTCATCTAATGAATCCATATCAGCATCTTCCTGAACACTTACTCCTTTCACTGGATTCAGAGCTGATATGCTGAAGTCAGCCTTGCAAATTCTGCTCCTAGGGTGCCATCCAGCAAGTGACCCTGTGCTTAAACTGCTTTGTTCTTCCCCTCATTTATCTATTATGTAAAATGTTTCTTGAACCCTTCAACGAGTCCTGAAATCTCCCATGGTGGGGAGGGAATCTCGTGAGATAGGCCCAAATGGACCAAGCCAGTATCTATATCCTGGGGCTACATCCCCTAGCTTGTGGACAGCACATTTTTGGACTCCACTAGTGTCCAAAAATGGATGCCTAAGAATGATTGTAAAGACAGAGTATAAGAACAGACAGGGTCCTTTCCCTAGACTTCTAATCTCCAACTGCTTCCAGCTATGGGCCTTCCTGAAATAGCCTGGGATTGTACATCTCTAGTAAGCATCAGTTTAGTACTTTTTCAAAATATTTGTCCAATGTCCTTTGAACCTTTGCAAACTCTTTTCTTTCCAGGAAAACTCTTACTCTGCTGAAAACAAAATGCATTGAGATTGTTAAGTAAACTAACTCATATTTCCTTTTCCCTCTCCTCTCACCAGAAAGATGCATTTTTCACACATCAGAATGGAAAAAAAATCTGCTGTGTATGTGAAACACAGATAGCACTCTTCACTTTTACTTGCTCCCTCTGTTGTGAGCCTTAAAGGTACACTATAATGATGCAACCTGTCACAGAGAGCAATATCCATTCTAGGATGATGATACATAACAAACAAAAAATTATACCTATCTGTGGAGTTTTGCTGTGTAAATGAAGTGAAATTTCAGTCACTTCTAGCATTTCCCCTTCCCCCTCCCTAATCACCATCAACCTGTGTTGCACATTATGATTTTTTATCTGCATTATCTTTTATATCCAGCATGGCAAGTCACAGCTTTGCAGAGACCCCTTATCTGTATCCTGGGGACTGCATTCCTCTGTCTTCTCATCACATGCCTATTGAAATGTTGTGAAATCCACAGTCATCTCTGGATTGCAAACGTGCTAACATGTAAAGTATTAAATAGAAATACAGTTTTTACTTCAGTTCTGCTGAGATTTGCCTTTGTCTCCCTAGGATTTTACCGCATATTCACTAACATGCTGAGAATACATCTTTTTTTCTTGGTATGGCAACAGAAACACTGTTGCTGTCTGAAATCTCATTCATTGCCATTGGCCTTTCACAACTATAAACATGTGGGAAAAAACCTGCTTGTCTGCTTTCTTCCTAGAGAAGACAAACCGTGAGAAACCAGCATGATATATTCAGAGATATATACTTGCACGTGGTGTCACACCAGAATGAAAGGCACAGGTGCCTTTAAAGAAACTAGGGGGAGGTGGGGAAAGACAGAAGGAAGAAGTGAACACGATGGAAATTTGAAATTTTATGGAAATAAATGGCTTTGTAAGGTTTTATTTCATTACACAAATCATAAGAACAGGAGAATTGCAGCATCTACTGGATCAAAACCATCAAAACCCCACTTAGCCCAGTATCTTGCTTCCAAAGATGGCCAGTAGTGGTGATCTAAGAATTTATAACAATGTTATAACAGGATCACCAGCTGATAGAACTTCTCCAGAACAATCTCCTTGTCACCATTGATTTCCTGAATGGAGTTCTATCTGATGGTCCAGGGAAGATTTTTTCTTCCATTCTTTCATGTATTTTTTTTTTAATTACATTTTAAGCATGTAGAACATTCACTGGCTCAGCTCTACTGCCATCAAGCACCCTTTTTCTCTCTTTTAAGCCTACAATTTGCTAGTGAGAAAACAACAATGCACATTGTTCTATCTGGCAAACAAAAAACTTCTGCTTCACTTATGTCCCATGTTGTGAACCTGAAGGACTGACCCCTGAATGAGTTTCAATCTTTCCAGATGTAGCAATATTAACAACAGAGTCCATATTGCAAAGCCCTTTTCTAAAATATGTGCTTTCATTGACTTAATAGTACCACAAGGTAGAATTAAACAACTTTTATGTACAAACCTATAAACCTGTCCAAGCTACTCCTTTTCACACAGTTCAGGGTAATCAGTTTTATTGAGACCATCACAATCAGTGAAACAGCCACTAGTTGCACAGGTCAGAGAATCTGACCTTAAGTACAAGCCCTGCTGAGGTCATTGCATTTCTTCATATGCTTACACACATGGATTATGTTCAGACTGAGAGGGAGGCTATAATATACAAACTCTTGTGGTGTGCATTGCTCAGGATTAACATTACTTTTCAATGGTTCAAAATATGGTCTAAAATTTGTTGGTTCCCCTATTACCTGTAAAGATTTTTTTTCATATGCACTATTTCTAATTCATCTCCTCTCTTTTTAATTTATTCTGCAGGTACCATGAAATCAAAATAATTCAAAAAGCCATTAAAACATTAAAAAACAATAATTTCACCTACAGAAAGGATGGTATGTAACTATCAGAACAGTCTAACTTATGCCAAATGACAGGTCAAAGAAAGTTCATTCCTAACAATGCAAATCACAAATCAGTGTCTCAGGAACAGCATATATGGAACAATGTCTGAAACATCAATAACAGTTTTTTCCCCTTATAATTATTATTAGCTTGGTAATAGTCGTTAGTGACCTATCTCCTTCTGCTGATTTAGTAAAGTGCACCTAATAACAAGCAGGGGTCAAATGTACAAACCAAATGACACTGTGTTCCCTAGGTACACAGTGCAGTTCCTAATGATGTCATAAATGCCTTGCAGTGTTTATGTCTCATGCACCAAAATTAAGCCTATTAGAGTAAAATATGCCAATTGAAAACATTACAAATCTTGCCTGGAATATAAAACAAATCTTCATAAACAGTTTTAAAATGGCAAACTACCTCTTGTGTTAGAAAAGCTGAATCTCTAAAATATATTTTATTTTAGCTCAAAAATCAAGGTTTCAGAAATGTTGCATATTTATTATGTAAACCGTGAGACAGAGAGGAAGCATTTATCACATTATGACCTCTTTTATGCAAGAGGAATTAATTTTCTTTGCAAGGAATTAACTGTGACTTCAACAAAAATACCTTTTTTGAGAACTCATCCTTTTTTTAAGAAGGAGAAAGTCTTGTCCTATAATTTTAAACTTTATATGAATATTTTAGCAGAGAACAGATGACCTTCTCTTAACAAAAGAGAGCTGGTTCACAGCTCAGGGAAAAAATAATAATGCTTATACCTATCTCCGAATTAAGGTAATCCATAAAATCATCTAGTCCCTCACTTAACTGTGCTGGAACCCACTCAAGCCATTGAGTTTAAAACTGTGGTATTATTATTCTTTGATGTCTATAGCTTAGCAGCACAAAGCTGGTCTCCAAGCACTTACTCTCTATAAAGAAGCATGAATGTTTGGCCTTTGAGCTGTAAATATTGTGTCACCATTGATTTTTAACATATAAAGTGTATTTTCCTGAATGTCAAGTATTCTCAAAGTATAGGGACTCCCATGAGCACAAAGTGTCAGGAATTAAAGACAGTTTAAAAACATGAGCTACAAGCAAGGAAAGAAGAAAATAATAGCAAGAAATGAGAGAAAGAAGAAATGAAAGAATAACTAATATGAACTTGCCAAGTATTATCATTTCTCTCCCAGATGAAAATGTCACTTGGTGAACATATCCATGATACCATCAATAAACCTTTCTTACTACATAAGATGTTTTTTCTTTAAGGGTTTGTGTACCCCATGCCCAAGAGATTTTTTTCCTAGCTAAATGATAGGGTTAATTTGAGGTTCAGATATGCAAACAGCAAAAGTGTCAGTACTTGAACGGAAATGTGACTGAAAATTATAGCACTTCAGTGTCTGCTATTCTATGTTCTATCAGCTATTTTGATGCTACTTTGCCAAAGTGATCTCCTTGAGACGTTGTTTCAGAGCAGGACCCTAACTTAGCTGGGGAGGATAGACTAGAATTGAGTCACCCCGTTCTCCTGGGACACACACAAGTGCTGCATCACCTCCGGGAGTGTCTCACTCCTACCATGAAGCACAGAGGGATGACTGGAGGGGAACATAACTTCCCCCGTGAAACACCTGGGATGAATCCAGGCTGAAACAGCACCTTGATCACACAGCCAGGAAGAAAAGCTGAGAGAGACATTCAGTGTACTGGATGCAATGTCTTTTACAGTGTAGCCTCAGGGAGCACAACTCTGTAATGTCCTTTACATAGACTGGTGGTTAATCACCAGCCTGTCTAATAAGGGATAAAAATAATGTTCTTGTTTGATGATTATTCAGAGCAGACCCATTTCCATACCTTATTTCTATAGCCAGTGCAGACAGCCAAGGTTCCTGACAGGACAATGCAGAGTAGCTTGTGTCAGGTTCTTCCTTTGACTCTCCACCTCTCCCACAATCTTGTGGGAATACTTCCCTAAGCCAGACCTTTGAATGCCAAATTCCGTTTGGACTGGAGGAGAGACACAGTGTTTCCCAAAAATACCTTCAAGCAGCTGTA
The DNA here is from genome assembly GCA_026261815.1 of Monarcha castaneiventris obscurior. Lineage (NCBI taxonomy): Eukaryota > Metazoa > Chordata > Aves > Passeriformes > Monarchidae > Monarcha > Monarcha castaneiventris. Next base: position 1,288,113 of record JAMPIT010000566.1, on the reverse strand, counting down.
CTGTAAAAGTTGCCGTGGCTAAATGCCTGTTTGCTTTTATCTTTCCCTATCCCACACGCCACAATCTATAATTATTTGAAGGATATTACACACCAGATTCAGAGATTTCTTTGAACTATTTTCTCATTTGTTGTGTTTACTACATGTTTCTTTTGGAACTTCAAAAATAGTCTGTCATCCACCTCAATTTTATCTGCCTAAGATCAGTCAAGTTGCTGTCAGATATTGTCTCAGACATTTACATAAATATTGACTATTTAATGCAAAGCATTCTTTAAATATACAGGCACATATGCCAGTTCCTCTTAAGAAGGTTAATGAACTCTGAGATGTGAAACATTTAAGGAACATTAAAGGAATCATTTTGATAAAGGCTACCTCGTGACACTTGGTGAGGATTTCCAACTCCCAGTGTTAAAGCACTGATCTTGTCTCAGCAGCAGACATCCAGGGCCTTGAAAACCTGCCCTAGAGACCAAAGATACTCCTTTTATTTAGTATATCAAGGTGAAGCTTAAGAAGTTATTTGACAAGTACGAAAGTGCAAGCACAGGGAAAAGACTTCTGATAGCAGGTTCTTTATATGTAAACAAAAGTGTACCAGTTTCTCAGAGCTAGAGGTAAGTATGTTCAGGAGTAAAAGCAGGATCTGGTCTATTCAACTAACTAAAGGTCAGGAATTACATGTATACTATTCCATGGTATTTGAGATATCTGGCAAACTGATACTCCTAATAGAAGCTTATCCTACCTGTTAAAAAAAAAATCTTATCCAAGTTAGATATCAAATTGAGGTGTTTTCAAGTCTAAACAAAGCAATTACATTTCAGGAGCCATTTCGAGAATCCTTCAAATTTTCTGAGAAACACCTGGGTTTTTAGTTTGGTTTGGATTGGGTTTTTTAGTATTTATGTAAGAATTTAATTTAGAAGTCTGCTTTTTTAAACACCAAAACATTTAAGGAAAAAATTAGGAAGACAAGATCTCCCTCAAAACATTCATTGTTTTTAGTTGGATTACCTCCTGGATAACAGCTACAGTTGACAGCTACATTAGACATTGGAAGAAAGAACTGAGGACTGCATTTTACATCTAGAAGTGGCTCTAAGAGGCATAACCTCAGCTATAGGGCATGATGGAAGGATCCCAAGGTGAAATTCCATGTCTGGTGGTGTTTAAGAGATAACACAAGATGCATCTTCACCTGGATGAAGAAGAGCAAGGAAGTGGTGATCTATCAGCAAAGACATGTAACTTGTCAAGTCACACAATACCAGCTCTTAGATGCTACCAGTAGGTTTGAGACTACAATTTTAAGGTGCATTTGAAGAACTCAATTGGACCCATTTGCTTCTGAGATCCTCTTTCTATGTGTCTGACTCTGAAATGAAAACTAAATCCTCTGTTTTACAAACAACCACCTGTAGTCACCATGATCTCCAAATAGAACCAAAGTCCCCTCATAATCAGAGCTCCTGCAGAGCTGTGGATGGGGACCTTTCCTCTGGATTTTGCCTGAGGGATGGCGGCTGTCTAAATGCTCATTCGTACTTGTGGCATATAACTTCTGATTGGTACAGATGGTTTTAAAATAGGTACTGTGGATTAAACTGAGAGAAAACAAAGCCTACCAATTTGTCAAATGCAGTTATTGTGGCTTTCATTTGTCCTCCCACCACAAGGGAGAATTGTCTTTTTCTAATGAATTTAAAAATTATGGGCAATACCTGCAAAAAAAAAAAAAAAAAGAAATAAGCCTGGGATCCAGTAAAGATTCCAAAGGTTACAGGTACGCCTACACATTTCCAGAAAACTGTTTAACTTTTATACCTTAGCAGTAAATTCATCTTTCTCTCTCTCTTTCTCACCCACTTTGAAAGATGATACTGACAATTTAATGTACACTGGGAAATATGACAATGGTTCATGTTGTGCAGGAATAGTTTTGAAAATCTAAAATACAGCTATTGATTGTTTCAAACTATTTAATCTTCAATTAGGCATTGAACTTTAGAACTGGCAGAATATACAAGATTTTTTTATCCTTGAATAGCAGTTCATCTTTGTCTATGAATAATACATCTTGCTACAATAGTGCAGTCAGATACTGATATAATTAGATACATTTCTGAGGTCTGCCTATGGTTCATGCATCAAACACGGATCCTTCAGGCTGCCTTGTATAGGTCTATAGGCTTGGGACACTAAAGAAATGAACACAGTCATGCTAACAGTGCCCTCACTCCAGTTACAGATGTAAGATGACAGCGACTGCTCCAAGGCATACTAATTACAAAGTATTTAGCAGTCAGTCTCTAGCACACACCTGCCAGAAGCAGAGAGGGGGAAATGTGATATCCCTGTTTCTTATGTTACACAGATCCCAGCTGGAAGGTAAGTTCTTAAGAGGCCAATGACTGTACAAACCATATGCTATCACAGTTCAATCACGCCCATAGCTTTCCCCATTTTAATGTGTATTTGGCATTACTAGGTAATGTGACATCTTCAGAATAATCTGATGGATATCTTAACTGCTGGGAATATTAAGACAATACAGTGCTACAGATAACATCCATTGCATTATGTTAGCTTGCGTTTCTGCATAATGGCTCCTAACCTGTTCTAACTATAAAATTTGCCAGGACACAGCCCATTTAATATAGACACAGATTTTGTTATTTCAAATTATGCTTACTGTGGATCTTAACATTTGGAGTCCAAATACCTCCTAGAAAAAAAAGTAAACAGCTCTGTCTGAGTGAAAATTTTGCTATGTAGATCTTTTAGCTGTAAGAAACAATATGTAAACCAGTTAGAAGCATCTAAAAGAAAGATAAATTTGATATTACCAATTTTTGTTGTTTTTAATAACTAACTGCAGACTATTATCACCTTTAAAATCATACTTGTTCTAGAGTCTTATAAAGAAAATAGAGAAAAGGACCAGAACGGAAAAAGGAAGAGCATACCCATTTAGTGATGCTCTGCTATATAAAAAAGGGAAAAGGGGAAATAAAATAAAGAAGGGTTTAGCAGCACTGCATTTCAACAAATTTCAAGTGTGTGCTTATTCTCTGTTCATGAGGGATTTCAAGTAAGCCAGGCACTCTAAAACTGAGGGAAAATTGAATGGGTTTTTTTTTTCCTTCTGACTCTGGCAAAGGAATGATCAAATTTATCAGAATCAGGGAATTGCTTTGCTTTCACATCATAATACACACTTACAACTACTGAACCCAGTGTTTTCTACAACAGTTTTTTTTGCTTGACTGCTTAGACTCCTGGTCACTGGGCTAACAGAGTTGCCCAGCCTTACTCCATGGCACAGTCAGGCTTTGAACCCACAGCCCCTGATGACACGGCAGAGGTTCAGTCCTCTGACTTACAGCAGCTGTGCTAATACAATTCCATATTGCAGTAGAGCTGAAGACAAGAAACCCTCAGAAGCTGCCTGGGATCTGAAGAGAGAGATTCAGAATCAGAGTAGCTTAGAAAACCCTATTTCACTTGGTCTGTCATTAGCACACAGGGGCACAGGCTATTCAACAGAAGAAAAAAGGTTCCCTAGTGCTTTGACTACACATTTTCCATTTCAGTCTTAAGACTTTTGGGAAGGGACTGCATCTTTTCCCATGCAAAACTTTCAGCTAATAAGTAAAAGATTCAATCAAACTGCTTTCAGCCAAAAAATTTGTGAAAAAAATTTTGATGAACTAACTGTAAAAGATTTTTTGCTTTTTTTTCTCATTCTCTACTCATCCCTGAAATTTCATCACTCTTACTTGCTTTTGATTTTGTCAAAGAGGGAGAAAGAGAAAATTATGTAGAAGTACAAAATGTATTTTATGACCAATCACCTGAAGCTCTTGTATATAACTTCCATTTAACAGAAATGCCTATGTTCATTTTTTGTTTTAACTAGACAAATAAAAATAATTTCAAATATCATCCGTTTGTGAAATACAGATGTTTGCATTACCATGAAAGAGATTTGGAACTCTTTCGGTTGGCTGTTCAGTTTATATGTCAGCTTTAACTGATGAAAGAGGAATGAGAAAAGTGACCTAGCTTTTCTCTTCCCACTATTCCCTTCCCCCTTGTCTTGCTCAAACAAAACAACCTTGATCACCAAATGTAAGTCACACCTCAGTGAAATCTCTTGATGACTTTCTTGCCGGTTGTTTTTGAGAAAAGACTGAATAAAGGCTTCTGGATTTCATCTATTGTGTGTCTTTATGTACTTGGCTAAATTGTATTTTTCAATAATTTAGATTTATGTATCCTTCTGTGTAGGCAGAGAACTTAGGCTCTAACACAGTGGCTCCCACCCTTCTGTCCTTCAGGTGCAGATAACTATAGCTAAAGAAGGGCTAAACCAGACAAGTGGAAAACAGAAAAGATGAGAAAAGAACAGCGACCTATCAGAAAGTTACTGTGTTTTCCATGGAAGAATTCACCAAAATCCCCATATCCTCACTTCAGAAATTGTCATGCTACTACAAAATCTGTGTGTACATCCAAATCCCACCACTTAGACTCACACTTCCCTTCACGAAGCTCAGCTGTAGATGTCAGTATTTCTGGCAAATGTGTTTATTCACATTAACAAAAGCATGTCCTTAACCCTTTCCTCACCACAGTACTGCTTGCTGTGCTGTCAGACAAGACAAATACCAACCCAAGTACAGCTACGGTGCACAGATGCTCTCCTGTTCCTCTTCCATGATCCCACAGGCTTTACTTGCTAGTGAAGGAAGTGCAATTCTTCAGCCTTTTTTCCTGCATGATTGACTCTTTGCGTTTGACTGTGTCTGCCGAGGAGCTCACTATGCCAGGGGGCTGCTGGAATAGAGTGTCAGAGGGTAATCCCAGTGTATGACAGTTGGCAGAATGGAGTTCAGCACTTTTCCCTAAAAGCAGGGCTTGAACTGCCTAGGGAACCAAGCAATTTCTCTTTGAAATGGCCAACTAAAGATCTGGACTTCTTAAATTACTTTCTCCTTTTCCAAGTGGTGTCCTTGCTCCCAAACTACTTTATAAATGGAGCAATAAGAGCTACAAGAAGTTGTATTAGATTACCACTAGATAGTCTCTCTTCTCGTAAGGATTTAAGTCTGTTATTCTCAGTGTATTTAATTTAGGCCAAATTCTAATTAAATACTTGATTGCGCACTGCATTTCACTGCCTTGCATGAAGAATCTTATCTGCTTGCACACTGTGTGGAATAGATACACAAATGTGCAATTACTCACTAACAATATTTTATATAAATCAGCACAGTTATAATTGAAAAAGAAAACTAGTGAGGTTTTGTGACTGCGCTACGCACAAAACACAACAGAGCATAGCAAGGTAAGCAATGACAATGGCAGCTCTTGCTTAAGGATAGGCAAGATAGGAAAGGTGCATATTACATGTATATTAGTTACCTGCCTGGGTAGCATCTGAACCACTGCCCACAAGAATCCAGGGTTTCTGCATCCAGCTCTTCTTTGGCATCACAAGGAGAAGGCATCCAAATGGCCTGAGGCACCTGAGCCACTCAGCTCTATTCTGCCACCTTTCTCCTTAGACAGCTTCCTGAATGTCTTTGGTCATGACAGCCACTTACTCAAATCCTAACATTCATACCAGTAAATAGTAAAGCATTGAGTTAATTCTGTAGACTTGCTAGATTTTAAGCTAAGAATGTCCACAAGAGGAACCATGGATCAAAAATTGTTCCATTTTTTTTTTTGCAGTTACTGAAGCAAAACACTCCTTTAATACTTTAAACAATATTCGGGTTTTTTTTTTCCCTAAAACTGACATTTATTATGAATGTTTCTTCAGTATACAGTTGTGTGTTTTATCTTTATAAAATAAAATATCAGGCCTTGCTTCACATTTATTATTAATGCAAGGTACACCAATCTCTCTTAAAACTGTTGTATCAGGTGATATTTGTAGGTGCAATTGTTTTGTTTAACACGTTATTTCAAGGAAGGGACAGAAAATGTTTCTCTCACAGTCCACAGGCTGGTATCTCACCAGGGAGCTGGACACATACCTGTATTTCGTAATATGTGCTCATCTGTAGACTGTTCCACAGCACCCTGCCTTCAGTGCCATGAAAGTGCATTCACTGACATAGTCCTATTTCTAGCTTCACACATTTCTATATGCAAACAGCACATCATACACATCCCCACTATGGGAATGTCTGAGGGGAATAATCTTTACTTGCAATCAGAGGTCAGTAAACATGCTGGAGCGTGCTTTTGAAGACTGGCTATACACACTGCTGGTGCTGGTATGGCACATCTGGAAAGAAAGGAAGCCTGATGGAGCTGGGATGCTGTGCTGTCTATGGAACAGCAAAGTCCTGACCTCTTTAGGGAATCTGTCTAGAGAATTGTAAAGTCCCAAAACAGGAGAAAACCTCCATTGTAAAAAATGCCCTGAAAGTGAGCCACACTTTTGAAATGTGGCCCCAGCTGCAGTGACATAAGGGAAACCAGGCCAGTGAATTTAAATGGCTGCTGTCTTGCTGGAAGTGTTATAGAATCGGTTTGGACACCTTTTATGTTATTTTCTTGATTAACTGCATTTGTTTGGAGGGTATTATTTCTTCAGGATGCTGTCCTAGTTGCACTTGGCACAGGCGTTTGAGCTGGGATGTCTCTAAAAGCAGTGATGGGCTTGCTGGGAAGAACAGCTGAAAGGCACAGAAACCTCACCTTTACATCAGTACCTAGGAGTACATAGTCCTATGAAGTAATGGACAAAGATAGTCACTTCCAGAGGATCATTCACCTCTTAAGTTGAATGTCTGTCTGCACTCACCATACAGGTTTACTTCTCACCCAGCTGGTTTACTGAAAACCTCACAGGTAGTTGGATGGAAGCTGAATTGAAAAACAGCTGTGTTGCTGTTCATAAGATATACTAGAAGAGCTCTGTATAAAAGAGAACATCTGATGAAGTTTATAGTTACTGGGTGAAAACAGAAGATATTTGTTTATTTTCATTGCCTCATTATTTCATAGGAGTTATGGCTGTATGGTATATCTAATTCTTTAAACATTTTTTTTTTAATGGTGAATACCTGTTAGTATGTTTTGGCAGATATGTCTTGCTTTTTAGATTTAAAAGACAAATACCCTTCAAGTCCAATCAGGGTACAGTTTTCATGCTTATATTTTGATTATTGTTGTGTCTTAACATCTATTGACACCATTAGATTTTCTCTGTGTATTAAAATATTAACACTGGAAATGAATATTTAACCCCTATGTTAGAAGAGATAAAAAAAATCATATGCTAGGAGTTGCTGCTTATCTTTTATTCAAATGATCAGCAAACATAAAACCAAATAACCAAAAATGCCCAAACTGGCATTATATGTTTAGTGAGTGTAGAGACTGATGTGAACGCTGTTGTAAATACCCATTCATGAAATCCTCCACTATGACCAGAGGTAATGCAGTCTGTCATGTCTTGAAAGAGTAGCTGAGTATAATTTTTGATAATACAAGCACTGAACTGATGACAGGGACCATAAGAAGAGGATATAAAACTCATTTTAATCTGTGGGTACTTTCCTGTGTCCGACCAGCAGAATTGAGAGAGCAGGAAAAAAGTAGACAGGGGGGAATTATTTAAGGAAAGTCAACATTAGAAAATGCCGACCCTCTGCTATGAGCTGCCAATTTTGAAAGGGACTTTTAAACTGAAGTGTCTCTGTGTGGAAGAGTTTTCTGAAAGCCTTTTTCAAACTGCAGTGGGGAGGCAGCTAATTTTCCATGTAATATTATCTGAGGTGTGGAGGATCCTGAGACGATACAGCAACACAAAAGAGAGCACATGACCACAGTATTAGTTTCAGTGAGTTCAGTAGTACCATCTACAGACAGCACATTAAGTAATGAGTTCTAGCAGCCCAGTCAAGCTGCTTGTGCCATTTCCCTACCTAAATATTTTATATATAAAAGTATCACTGAGACCCAAACAGTGAAATTATAACAAGAAACCGAGTCTCTCTCTTCATTGGCTAGAGCTTGCAGCACAGAAAGAGAAAAAGAGAAGACTAAGCTGAGTTAGTTATAAAATATATTCATATGATGTATTCTATGATTTTTGCCACCAAACTGAATATGTAGTGGCACATGCCATGTGACCTTTTGGGTGGGTGTAACAGCCTCTAAAGCTTTCTCAGCACTACTCCATGTGAAAGTGCAAGAAACCCATTTTCCAGTTAAAATATATAGGGGTAAATTAATACACATTTAAGTAAGATGGGGAAATGTATTTTTTTAATATTTGTGCTATCAATACCATTGCAAGGTTCTTATAAATAACAACAGGCATCTGGAAGGACTGGCCCCTATCTCAGGATGTTTTACATCAGGAGGCTTGAAGTACTAATGCAAGAAAGGTGAATAGAGAAAATTAACTCTGAAATTGACAAATTACGTTAATCTAATGATAGAAGTTTAAAAAAAGAAGATGGAACAAAGAGGATGAAGACTTTTGGATGTGCTCAGAACTTGTCTTTAATACTAGAGGATCTATGGAGCACACTGTACAACTGCATAGGCAACTGCCTTGCATACTACCGTGATCTCTAGTAGGCATAAGAGAAAAAATTAGACTCGAAACAGAATGCCACAGAGCACAACAATACTTGCTTACCTTTGTTTTCCTTTTTTGAAACATCTGAAAGATTGCTAAGGAATCAATCTAGCTGCTTGGGTCAGTTTGAGCAAAAAATAATTTAAGACTTCTAAAAATGTTAATACAAGTGCTAAAATTTACTTCATTAATTGCTGGAATAATCAATAACTAATTTTCATTCTAAACTAGGTCCTTCACATGTCTTAAATAACCCAATGGAAGGTCATTTACATCTCAATAACAACCCTTAACAATGTCATGTCATCAAAATCCAAACTAAATCTCAATAATGTAGGTTAGTGACCAGTAAAGGACTTATTACCTGGGTCAAGTCCTTGGGGGCCATGGTGGGCCAATTGGTGAACGCCTTCCTTGTGTGTGGCTTTTACTTCAAAACATGAGCTTGTCATCCCATAGGAATGATCCCATTATTTGGTGCTATGTCATTTTCTAAATGGTTATACATTACACATATTTCAGGACCCTGCAGCAGTGTCGCAATGTGAAGATCAACCAAGCATAACAAAACAAAACAACCACCAAAAAAGGAAGCCAAAACAGACATCAAAGTAATATGCAGTAGAGCACTTTAAAATAAACAAATAAATAAAGCTTTGAAAGCTTACTTGGATCTTTACCTTGCTTTCATTAAAATGTTTCTGTGCAAGATGGTAATTAGCAGAAATGAGAAGTTAATGTATATTAGTCTTATGTACAAGCTAGGAAGAGGGAAAGGCATAACTATTTTAAGATGCATTTTTAACAATGCTTTCGTGATACCAACACACTTGCTGATGATATTGAAATTTTTATGTTAATTAAACAACCCCTAACCACTCAGTACATCTCAGATATATACACTTTGTAATTACCTCCATTATTGAAATAGCTAGTTTGATTTATCCTTGCCACAGTAACATTCTAGCTTCTGTTATTTTTGTCTTTAGAAAAACATAGGTCCCAGTGAGGGAATATAAAACTATTACTGTAAATTAAATATTAAAGCTAACTTATTTTTGCATAAGAACACTGTCAAATAATGGTGATAACTATTCCTAAGAAATGAACTTTTTTTTTTTGTATTTTTTGGAACACAAATTAAAATCTAATTTTCAGTTCTTTTGTAAATTCATATAGTTAGCGGGTTTAGTTTTACTGATGGCAGTAGCTTAACAGGGAGCTATTATAGTCTTAGCTTAGTGATTAAGAAATACAACATTTGTTGAAGAGCTAGGCCTTTTAGTCTAGAATGGATTATCACTTGATCCTTCCTTAAGCATTTTTATACAGGAGTGCATTATCCTTGGAGCCACCCTGGGCTCCATGCCTCATTAACCTGGGTGTTAGATAAATCAAAGGCAGCCTCAGAGACAAAGATAAGCAAACTGCAGGCCAGCAAGACGATGATGTATGGATCCAGGAGGCTAATAGGAAAGTATTGACAGGAAAATGGTGTGCTTATCCTGCAATCACTGCATATTGCAATGAGAGCTCCCAAAAGCAGATGGGATACACTTCAGGGAATGCAGGAGTAGGAGATTGTTAGGCAGAAATGGATCTTCACATCTTAAATTCTAACAAGAACTTTCTTTGGGGCTGCACTTCAAGCACAGCAGAGAGGTTAGTACCCAGGCAACTGCAAACTCTAAAAAGTGAATTCATGGTAGGGGTAAACATTATTATTATTTTAAGATTGTAATATAACCACCAAAGCTGAATTTCGCATATGTCAAACATTAAAGCAAACACACTTTGCAGAGACAATACACAGAACAAAATTCCATATGCTCAGAAAAATAATTTCTGCAGCCTTCTGCAGAGAACAGCGTTTCAGCTGTTAATACCTTTCCAATGAGGAAGGTGTTGTGATTCAAAATTTGCAAAAATTCTTGCAAAACAGGGTTCATTCTGTGTTTTCCCCTTGTGCTTGTTTTCCGTTCAGTTTGAAAGGTAACATAGTCTAAAGAATCTAAGCCTTAGCCAAAAATCAACTCTCAGGTCCAGTAAGCAGTCAGCTTCCACTATTTGGAAAAGATGGAAAGTGGTCCAAGTTTTGTTAAGGCCTGCTGCTGGCTTTCTGGGGCTTCTTTTCCAAGACCCAGTTCCCTGGATTGATTTTAGAAGGAATTGTTTTGGGGGGTTGAGGCTTTTTGTTTGTTTAAAAAACAGATTAAAACTTAGCTGCATTAAGGGAAAGACCCTCAGAAAGTTTTGGACCAGTCAATCATACAGCTCCTAGAAAATAAAGCTGGATATGACACGATTCATTCTCCCCTTTATTTATTTCCCTTGACCATGGCCTATTGTAATATCTTTTGTCTTAAATGTGCTTAACTCCTCTTTAAAAATAGTAGGTGTCCCCCTAAATCATTTACCATGCTGTCTTTTTCTTTCTGTACTTTAACTATCAGCTTAGTAATTTTAAAGTAACATTCCTGTGGACCCCACTGGGAGCAGGATCAAGTCCCAGGCCTACATCCTTAACAGCGTTGATCTTATTTTCCCCAGTGTTGTGACTTACTGGGGACAAGGGCCAGGATGAAGAACATCCAGCAGCATTTTGAAAAGAGTAAACAGAAATTTGAGATAAGCTAAATTTGATACATAAAATTTGAGGCTATTTTACCAAGGCTGGTCTGACCAGCCAGATTTTTCAATGCCCAACAACAGCTGGTGCTCAAAAAAATGAATGTGCACTGAAGGAAGGTTCTATTTGCAGAGATGCTCTGTCTCTTGCTGCAGAAGTGGGAAGGGGCATAGGCAGGGAATGACTCAAGTGGTGGTGAGAAGGAATTCACGGTGTCACAGTACTAAGGTACAGAGGAGTAGCACACTGGGTTCTTGCTCCACTTCTGCCATAGAGATACCAAACACACCTGAGAACATATTTTATTCTGCAATTCTCACTTTTTCAATGAGTACCTTGGAAAGAAGCACAGTAACTGCAGGTGAACTGATGGGGAGATGGACACCTCTGGGACTAAGTGTCAATTCTTGTTTCATGTTGCTCACCTCAGCATGCCTGAGGCTTGATGCACCCAGATTCTTAACAAAGGAAAATTTAGAAGGTGAGATGGTCCATTAACTCAGTACAACCCTTACCTAATGTCACCATAGTGTATGAATTGAGGTTTGCACTTGACACTCCTAGGTGGAAACTCAAGGTAATGGGAGCTTATGCACTTGGCCTTTGGCATGTGAGTTTCCCTTACTCTATATTCATTCTGTGTGTTTCTACCTTCCTGCAGCCTATGTACAGCCTCTCTTTTTAAAATTCCACCTGGCTCTATGGACTACTACCTCCTCCTCATTGATGTTCCTAGATAAACTGTTCCTTCTTTTCTTGCAATCTTGGCATCACTAGGGAAAAGGATGAAAACAAGTATGAGCAAGCTTCTCTGTGTTTCCTTGGCTGATAAAATGGAAAAGCTTTGTTAACAGGCTCAGGGAGCGCTGTGGATGCAAAGCTTGTCTCTGTGCCTGCTACGGGTTCTCATAGTGAGAAGAAGGAGGAGGAGGATCTAGAGCCCTTAGTGCTGACTTCAAACATCACTCTCCTTTCCCAGCAATTCTGTGAGGCCCAACCAACCTCTACTAAGCAAGTGAAAAGAAAGAAAGCCATGGATTTGTAATTTGGTTGAGACTGGGGAGACCTGAATGGGGATACTGAAAAAGCATTAACTGTAGTTTAAGGAGCATCTCTCTTTTCTGAGATGCTTGACCTTTTAAATAAAAGGTTGAAAAAATATTGTTTCTAGCAAAATACTATATTTTAATCATCAAACCTAGTCCCAAAAGTGCTGAAAAATCTTTGCCAATTTTTTTTCTAAACCAATTTTGTTTCAGGCAAAAATATGGCATAGAAAATTATAGTCCAAATAGTCAAAGAGCAGCTGAATTAAAACCAACTGAACAAAGACTCTCATAAGGGAAAATAGCACAGAACTTGATGTATATGTTCATGGGAGCTCCACCCTGAATTATTCTGCTTTGAAAGAGCTATGGAGCTTTGAAAATAACTTTCTTTTCATTTGGATATTCTGAAATAATGCTTCAAGAAAATATCTAAGTGCAGAATTGCTCTGAGCCTCTACAGAAAGAAAAAAGACATAAATAAAATATTTTGTAAGTCTGAAATTTCTAGTAACAACATTCTTCTACTATGGAAATTTTACATTTTCTGGTTGTTCTTCCACCTTGTCTCTATCCCTTCTCCCCCACAGAATATGCAACTGCTAAATTTGTGATGTGTACAGACCTGACAATCTGGCAGTTTCCTTCTTGTATTCTGAAAATCCTTGTGCCATTTTCATCCAGATGTGTTTTCTGTGATATAATGTATGTGTTTTCTTGTGTGACAAACTGTTGTATAAGACTTTCTATTAAATTTGGGCCTTGTCGAATGGGATGAATCAAATCCTACAGAAATATAGAACTGTGTATATAGTTACACTTATAGTCACAGTAATAGTTATGACCAGATATTAAAGGAGCTCAGTACATCACAGGTCCTGTTGCTTTTCTCTGTGACACTGGCTTCCAATCAGTTTTGGAAACTTTACCAACATCTACTGAGCTGACTGATCAGAAGTTATGTTCTTTAGAAAATCTGTCCTCAATGTGGGTTCTAATTTTACACTTTTGAAAGGATACTTCTTGACCTTTGCATTACAAATCATTACTATTCCAACAATTAGCATGATAACAAACTGGAATTTCCTGAATTACAGATAATGCTGCCATTATGCTAGGCAGGGTGATACTACAAATGTCCTCCTCTGGAGGGACACATGGACCATTTGTCTAAGTTAGATGCATTTAGAAACTGAGCTGACCTTCAAATTTACCTGATATGTTAAACAAAAACCCTCTTTATCATGTATGCTCTAGGAAACCTCCAGTCAAGCCTTTATACTAGCGATAGTAATGCAAATCACACCACTTTCAAAGCAACATGCTTAATAAATTAAAACACAAGTCTTATTTACCTACTTACTCACTTCTCAGTCATCATGAGTCGATTCCCTGACAGGTTTACTAAAATATCGCTTACTTGTTTTGCTATCATCACTGACAGCAAAAAAAAAAAAAAAAGACAAGTGCATTTTGCAGCTCAGCAGGTAGCTAGACAATTTTGCAAGGCTTAATTTTATATATATATAAAATTATATATATATATATAAAAAATTATATATATATATAAAAAATTATATATATATAAAATTAAGCCTTGAAATACATATATATATATACATATATATATATATGTTGTGTATGTTATATATTTTCATATATATATATGTTGTGGATATTATATATTTTCATATATAAGAATAATACATAATAAATATACATATGCATGCATGTATATACATTTCTAACAGTAATTCCCAGTGTGAACAAGGCATCCCAAACATTTTCCCCCTCTGAATAATAGACCAAAATTAACTAAGCACGGCCTGAATGCTGTGCATTTTCCAGCCGCTTGCTTGCCTTTGATTTGTTTGCTGCACTTTATCTGCTCTCCTACACGATCGCAGGGGTCAGGTTGATGAATGCCCGCGCAGAGCAGCGCAGGGGGCGGCCGCGGGCGGGTGGGTACCCGGAGGAGGGGCAGGGACTCGGCTCTGTCCTGGCGCTGGCAGTGCCTTTAGCATCCCTGCCGGGGGCTGCCTGTTATCTGCCTGCCCCCGCCGCCGGCAGCTGTGCTTCCCGGTGGCCTGATGGACTGGCTCGTGTACCTGGGGACGCGGGCAGGGTGCATCCATTACTCATTTGTGACAATAACCAATCGAGGAAGATGTAGAACTCAATTCCAGCAGAAAGACCTATAATGTTGGAGTCAGGAGGTTATCGCTGTGGGACCTGCACCTTGCTCCTCACCCCTCTTATCGAGAGCTTTACGGCCCCTGCTGGAGCAGCATCTTGTAAAGCTGAGGGCTGCAGATCTGGGGCCCAGATTAGCATGCATCTTCCTAAATGCTACAACATTTAATTAAAAAGTAGGTGTTAGTCAAATTGTTACTGACTGAGAAGATGCTTTTGGTAAACAGGAGGCAAAAGCTGAAGTGTTTTACCACAGAAGGAGCTGTCAAAAAATTTCCTTAAATTATATCTTTGTAGAAAATGGCATGTTTCTCACAATTCTCATTTCACAGTGAAACTTTATACAAGGAACCAGCACAATCCCAAATCCACACCATAATGCCTATTAATCCAGGTGAGAATCTGCGATTAATGACCGCCTAAAAAACCACAGCACTTGAAAAAATTACAAGGGACATAGCTTTTGATAAAGCATAGATATTGTTTAATGGCTGCCTATTCATATTGAAATGTTCTGAGAAAGAGACTGTCTTTTAGAGTGAAAGTAAAGGGAAGGTCATTAGGATATGATAAGACCATTCTTATGCAACATAAGAAATGAAAAACTCACTTGATGATTTTTCTCTAAATGCCTTTTCTCTAAACGTCTTGATCCTAGGAGGATCCAGGTAGACTTTTTAGGCACCTAATTGTTTAAAACAACTTAAACATCTGAAAGAGAAGATAGAAATAGGACTCATTTATCATTAATGCCTTAAATTATATTTAGGAAGCTCCTTTAATCAGTCATAGAGACCTCAGATTCTGGCAGTACCTTAGCAAACTGTGCCTGAACTGGAAATGGAAAGAAATAGTTTAAAAAATGGTTTTATTGAGGATAGGATGTTCTGGGTTAACAGTGTAAAACTCTTAATTACCAAATTACTGGTACATGATATCACCATCTGCATCACCAGAATAAAGAATAAGAATTTAATTTTATTCCTACAGAAGACTGTGATCCTATTCACTTAGCTATAAATCAGTAGATCTAATAAAAACAGTATTCAAAAATAATCTGTAATATTTTTTACGCCTTCTAAGAAAACTTGTAGCATATTTTTAAACTGGAATGAATGAGAGGTTCAACCAGAGAATATTTAGGCATAAAACTGACAATCAGTTTTATGTATCTATCTCCATTTATATCTACTTTCTTTGGGAGAGTATTCCATGATATATGAATAGCATTTTAGCATAGCTCATTTTAGTATGCTTTCCTCTGTACTTTTCCCAGGTTTATTAACATATTTTAACCTTTTTTCAGCATTACCAATGTGGACTTTAGCAAATATTAATTATTCAACACATCAAAAGCCCTGTAAAGGTAGGATGAGAATAGAGACAGCAGTAAAGAACCTTCTACTTTGCGACCCTAGAATAAAATTAGCTGAATTAAAAATTATACTGCATCAGAATAAAATCAGGAGAGCCAAGACTTAGAGAAATATTTAGGGCAGGGGGAATAAGAGCATCCTTGAGAAGGTGAGAGACAAAAAGAAGGAGACAAATAAATTTTAAACTGGAAATAAGCAGAGTCAAACAAGAGCTCTGGGTTTTAAAAATTAGTGTTTGTATGAACAGAGAGGAGGTTGCAAAAGAAAGATGGGAGAGGGAGGTGATCACACGGTTACTGAGTGAAGACTGCTACAGCTGGGCTGCGTTGCACAGGTTTGAAGAGCCAAACCACTGTGATACTAAAAAAGAAGAGCAGCAAGAACTGCCAGGTGACCACCAACCAGAGAGTTCCCTGCCTCTCTGAAAGGGCCATTGCAGCCACTCTGAAATACTGATGGTTTGAAAAACCAGGAGAGATTTTCAGCAGTTTATACTTTGAGGAGTGCAATCAATTATTCCTGTTCTCAACTGAGAAATCAAACCCCATTAGAGAATCAGGAATGAGCATAGCTAAAATAGCTACAGCTTGGCTGAGGATCTGGGGACTTACAGCTCTTTTATCTGCAGCTGGAAAACACAAAAGAAGTGTCTGACCTCAGTCTTGTGAAAAAAGATTAAGGACACTTCTGCCTAAATCTCCCTTGTGAGATGCTTAGACCTTCGAAATTTCAGGAAATTCCAAGCTACTGGAAAAACAGCAGAGCCTACATACAACAGGGCCTATCTGGAAAACAACACAGCCTATATATCATAAAAATGTAGGTGTCTGGATTGTTGGTTCAAGCACTGGTACAGTACAAATGTTGCTGTGCTCCATGGTATGGCTGATGCATGGGCCTGCCAATGCAGTGCCTGAACACAACTCAGGGAGCCGCTCCAGCCCGAGACTGCTCTCTCCCTGTTGTAAAGGGAGTTAACTGTGCTCTGCCACTTGCTCAGAGGATTGGAGAAGAGCCCCTGATCCATTGAGCTTACTAGTTTAGACTTTAGGTTCCTTGCTCCTAAAGCTGATGTAGTCTAAAAGACAGCGTGTATAGACACCACAGGGGCAAAAATTATAAAATTCATAGAATCCTTTATGCTGGAAAAGACCTGAAGTATCATCCTGTCCAACCATAAACCTAACATTGCCAAGTTCACCACCATCACTAACCCCTGAGTTCCACAACTACACATCTTTTAAACTTTTAAATACATCCAGGCATGGTGACCACCTCCCTGGGCAGCCTGTTCCAATGTTTGACAACCCTTTCTATAACCAGTTTTTTCGTAATATCCAAGCTAAACTTCCACTGGTGCACCTCGAGGCCATTTTCTCTTACCCTGTTTCTTGTTACCAGAGAGAAGAGACCAGCGCCCATTTTGCTACAGCCCCCTTGCAGGCAGGTGTGGAGAGTGATAAGGTGTGCCCTGAGCCTCATTTTCTCCAGGTTAAACCTCCCCAGCTCCCTCAGCTGCTCCTCATCAGACCTGTGCTCCAGACCCTTCACCAGTTCCATGTCCCTCCTCTGGACTCTTTCGAGCACCTCAATGTCTTTCTTGTAGTGAAGGATCCAAAATTGAATCATATGCCACCCCGAGCATGTGTATATATATATATATATGTGTATATATATCCATACACACACACACACACACACACACACATTCAGAGTGGCATATGATTATATATATATATACGTGTGTGTGTGTGTGTGTCGTTGTGACCTTGTCATGTACAGTAAAACTACTTCTGATGAACTTTTCAGGCAGGATGCCTACAAGTTGAATATCTAAGTCAAACTAGTGATGTATGGTACTTTAGAATCATCAGGGAAAAATTAACTGACTTCCAAAAGCAAACCCAGACAGCTCAGGTTTGCCTCTTAGGATGAGGTTAATTGTTCTCTGAAGATGTTGCTTCTCCTTATTGGTAATCCATAAAGCTCAGAATGATGAGATCAGCCTTAGATTTTGGATGGCTAAAAGTAGGCAAAATGAGTTCTACTTCTGTGACTTTTTGGCTGTTCGGACAATTCAGCAATAAGTGTTCAAATTAGAAACACAGCCCTGGTCTTCTCCTTGTCTCTCACATTGACTTCCCACTTCATTGTCCCTAATAGTGAGATTTGGTTCCACAGGTACAAAATGAGTGCCCATTTTACAACTCACTATGGTTTGACTGCAGCAAACCCAAGAAATGCTTGTGAGATAGTGTCATAAAACATTAAAAGGAGAGAAAGCCTGTTGGAAGAATAACTACTGTGCAGGGGTATCTGAAAACAATATTCACAAGTTTATTTTAGTTTGGTATTATCTAGACAGGAACACTTTGAACTATTATACGGCTTAATTAACTTCAACTAGTGCACTTTTCTGAGTTAGCCCTCTAAACATGGGGTGAATCTGCAATAATATCTTTAGTCATTTTTAGGTCAGCTGTGGATTTAATTAGGTAAGCATATGAACTTCAGCGTAGAGATGAGGCAAACAAGTTCAGACCCATGTGGTTAGATCCAGTCAGCTCACCCTGTTTTTTTAAATTAATAGATCATTAACACTTTCAATCAGTATACAATAAATTCACATGGTTTTCCACCCTATGTAGGATCACCTAGTCACTACCTATGACCAAAATGTTTGTGAATGTAAAAGGATCTGCCCAGCTCTGCAGCCCTGTTCTAATTAGCAAAATTACATGGGTGAAAAGGAAAATGCCTGCACTGAGAATGATTATTTTTCGTTCTAACATTGAGCTTGTGCCTTTTTTCATCAACTATAAATGAAATCATGATCAGAAATGCTCTTTGTATCTCTAGAATGGCTCAGTAGTCACAACTAATAAAAGATGAACTTTCTAAAGTCGATCTGGATAGGGCCTTGCATGTACATTTCAACTGGACCGCTTTGAAATAATCTGTCTATAACAGGAGCCTAGTTAACTACAGAACAATGATACTGTTTAACCATATCAACTCTTGTGATATCTGAGCTTCCTGTAATGTTCCAGAGTGTGAGGGTTTAGCTCTTCTTTCTTTTTAGGATTTTGAGGTGACTCCCTTTTTTTCACATTATCCCCTTCATTTGAAAGATCAGGAAAATGGAACTGCACCACATTTGAGTAATATTTTCAAAACTTCAAGTGAAAGAAACAAGAATGTCCTTTAATCTTGTAAGAAGCTCACTAAGAACAAACCATAAGCCTAACATTTTACGACAAGTGTGTCTTTGGTAACAATGTATTTTCACCAAAAAATGATGCATTATCTGTTTATCTGTACCACATTTGACACAGCTGTTGGAAAGCTGCTTGGCAAAAGAATGACCTGAAGGTCCTCATAGACACCAGGCTGAACATGAACTAGCAATGTGCACCTTCTGCAAAAAAGGTAAATGGTGTCTTTAACTGCATTAGAAAAAGTGTTACCAGCAGGTCCTTCCCCTTCATTCAGCACAGGTGGGACCATACCTGAGTGCTGTGTTCAGTTCTGGGTTCCTCAGAAGAGGAGAGACATGGACATACTGGAGAGGGTTCAGTGGAGAGCCACAGGGATGATGAAGAGACTCAAGCATCTCTCATATAAGGACAGGCTGAAAGAGCCAGGACTGTTCAGTGTGCAGAAGAAAAAGCTCAGGAGTATTCTTATTAATGTGTATAAATACCTGAAGGGAGGTTGCAAAGAAGACAAAGTCAGACTCTTCTCAGTGGTGCCCAGTGACAGGCCCAGAGGCAATGGGCACAAACTGAATCACAGGAGGTTCCCTCCGATCATCAGGAAACACTTATCTATTGTAAGGGTGACTGAGCACTAGCACAGGTTCCTCAGAATGTCTGTGGATCATCTCCATCCCTGGAGATACTCGAGGACTGTCTGGATATGGTTCTGGACACCAGGCCTGGGCAGGGGGCTGGAACCAGATGACCTGCAGAGGTCCCTTCCAACCTCAGCCATTATTTGATTCTGGAATCCTGTGATTTTTTTCCTGAAAAGAGTTATCATACTTCTGTGTATACCCAACCTCAATTTGCCCCAGAGTTACTCACACAGTACATGTTACACAGCTTGTAACACAGTTGTAGTTTCCATGGCAGTAGGAAACACTTGAACTAAGACTATATGCAAGCTTTGACCACATTCCATTTTCTTACACAAAATTAGAGTTTGACAAAGTCTAGGTAGGTTTGGAACATCTTATGTTAAAATTCTAAGTTTAAAAAAATGAGGTATATACTAAAGAAGTTAGTATATGAGTTCCATTAAAGAATCATTTTGCTACATCTCTATCCTGTCCAGATGCAAACCTCTGTCTTCCTGGAGATAGAATAAATGTATATATAGCTGAATTTCAATATCACTGTATTTGATGGAACACAGAACTTCAAAACCACGTTCAAATCTGTGGGAAGAATGAAAAGCCACTCCTGGCACATATTCACAAACAAGGAGAAATTCTTGAACTTAATTCAGTAGAAACTGGTAAAACATAGAAAAATTTTCCATTTAAATGGAGTTATACAGACAAAATATTCAGCTGTAAAGAAAATTTAAAAATCACCTCAATTTCCTCAGACCAAAGGGTTCTGCTTAAAATCAAGGAATCATAGCTTGGATGGATAGTGGAAGTTCTCTTGCAGTTAGACTCTGTTGCCACCAAAAGAAAAGTTAAGGCAAAGTCATAAAAATATCTCAATGAGAAGAGCTATTTATTATGTCTTGGACAGATGAAGAAATGCTCAGAAGTCTTAGTGCTTTTTTGAGTCTCTCCTCTTCCATGATGGATTACACTGTCTAGGTGGATTGACATTATATCCCAGATAAAAATATACCTGACTGTAACTCCAAATTTTAAATTTAAAAGTTTAAACTTACCCTAAACTAAACTAAACTAAACTAAACTTAAAATTAGCAGCTTAAAAAGAAAGTTTCAATGCTTTGATTTTCCCAGGAATTTCCACTGTGAGAAGTAGGAAATAGTATAAGTTTTGACAGCTTATTTTCTGAAAGCCATGATTTTATATAGTTTATATTATTTAAGAGTAATTGGAATATCAAAATGAAATATATAGACCTTCACATAACACAACACAATAGAAAGTAATGGTAAAACATAAAATGCAACACCTTTTGAAACAAAGTGTGCAAATAAACAAAAAATAGAATATATTTCACCTAAAACATAAATAAGCTTTGCTGATTTTTTAAAATTAAATTATTCCTACTGTTTTTCAGAGAAAGATATCACTGGAACCAATGCATTTGTACAGAACAGTTTGATGAATCCATACTTTTTTCAGCAAGGTTATTCTTTCCTATATCTTTTTCATGGGAATCATACAGTTGATATTTTGGTATCGAGATAATTTAAAAGGTATTGATTGAGTTTTAGTAAGCCAAAGTGTGAGACTTTTCTCAGTCATAATTCCCAATGAAGCTAGCAGGTGTTCTGTTCAAATTGAGTTGAGAAGCCAGATCCAACATAATGAAGTTTTAATGATTCAATGGAATTTGCAAAAGGGTCCTAATATAAACCTAACAAAAAAAAATTTTGTTAGCTGGTTTGTTGCTGTTAAATGTCACCATAATATTAAGAGGTGGAAAAGCTGCTCAGTTTGAAAGGAATCACTTTTAAAAAGGAATAATGGTGAGGGAAATTAGCAAAATGCCATCAAGGTAAATGACCACTCTATTCCTAAAATAAATCTGTCCCCTGCAAACCTCCAACCTTCCCTTTATAGATCAGCATACAACCTGGACTGTAATTGCATTTAAGTCTGCTCATGCAGAAGTTAAGAGACCTGCCCCAGTAAAATGTGATTCTGTATGGAGAAATAATTATACAATTAAATGCGATTTTCCTGTATTTTCTTCTCAATGTGTTTGTCTGCCAATGTTTTACTCTCCCTTTCCTTCCATTATATCCCTTGCAACGGAGATGAAGCAGCCTTGGTTTCCAGTGAAATGGAAGGATAGCAGCAGGTCCACAGGAAGAATTCAAGATGCTTGCCATAAACCATCTACCACATACAGCAAACCAGGATTTTTTCCAGGATTATTCAGAGCCAATGCAAGCCTGCAACATACAGTGAAACGTTTGTCTTGAACACCCTATGGTGATTTTAATGGAGGAACAGTTGTTCACAAGTACGTGGAACTCCCCTCTTTTTTCTTTTTTTTCTTTAAATCTTTTCCTCAGCTTTGTTACAGGAACTTAACTTTTAAGAAATTTCCAGGTTATCCACTTTAAAAGCACCTTCATCACTGCCAAGTGCAGAGTGCTCTATGAAAACTTTAGAAATGTTTTAAGCTTACAACATGATTCTGGAAACCACAACATGTATTTGTATGACTTCACTTTCAAAAGCACAGCTTCAAGATTTACATAGAGTTTGTCCAAAGTTTCAGAGACACCAGTGAACTGCAAACATATTTTCACTGGTTTGCTTTGTGGATTTGGGATCTCACATATTTTATGTTTTATAAAAATATTTTTTAATTATTAAAAAAACCCAAACAAATTATAAATAATAACATTAAACATAATTTAATTTTAGTGATAGACTAAGCATTAAAATGTAAAATACATAGTTTCAAAACAAAACATATGTTTGTATAAGAAAATCTCTAGACTCTTGCAGATTAAATACTTGTCTCTGATACTTTTGATACTACTTGGGTAAAACCAGAAAATGTGGCTAAATATTGCTCTCAAGTTTGGCTCACATGACTGTAAAATACAATATACATCAGCTAAATATGTATCTGAAGAAAAAGCTGTGGAGCAGAGATTTGGTCATTCCTTCTGTAACAGTCCCAGAATATGTAAATTATTAAATTCATCCTTTAAAATACAATCCCGCACAAAGCAATTTTTTTTCTTATGAAAAGCAAAACATTTGGTTTATATGACATTTTACTGGCTGACCATTTTGTGTAATAGACATACTCTTTAATTCTACACAGACTTATGCATTTGTAAACACTGAAGCAGAGAAACACATTCCTTGAGATCAAAGGTACAATGGAGGCTGGAACTTCTGGAACTTTGAGGAGTAATAAAAGCTCTGGGTCTGGGTTTTTTTTAATTTCCAAATGTGAAACCCCTTGTACTTTTTACCCAAGATAATACATGTGCTTGGATCTGCAGAGAATCTCAGATAACACCATGAAGGATCACGTTGCCAGCTGTTTGGATGGACTACCCAACGCAACACCACTGTGGGCCTGTGAACGACCCTTTTCTCCCCCTTACTCAGTGCTCTGTGTAAAAAGATACGAGGAGAGGCTGAGAAAGCCCAGGGCCTATCCACAACTTTACTGATCTGCTATAAAATGTGCAATCAGCTTCGTGGATGTTCTCGTACTACACCTTTTTTCATCTTGAGATGTGCAGAATTGAGCCCCCAAGCAATTTCAGGGGAGGGGTCCTGAAGCCAGGACTGAAACCTCACACCATGCTGTACCTAGAGTCTCAGATTTCCTTCCACTAAGTTCCACCACCAACATGCACGAATGCAGTTAAACAAATGTTCACACCAATACTGGGAAGGGATTTTAGGCAGCAAAGAGAAATATAGGCATACACCATGTGCCAGCGACCTCTGCAGAGACTTACCGTGGTGAAGGTTTTAAAATTCTCTGCATACAAACAGTTAATCACCACAACCATTTAAAATGTCAGTGGAAAAAGAAATGGTTTCTAAGAGCATATAACTGCCCAGATAGCTTTCATCAGCCCAGCCACATGAAAGACCCAGAGGCAACTGCAAAGCCACCATCAATACAAATGCCTGTGGAGTCCTCTCTGGTGCCAGATCCTGCTGCTTTGGCTATAAACAATATCTCCTGTAGTGCTGCATCTAGGATCTCTGGCTGCCAATCAAGCAGGAAGAGAAGGAGAAGGAAGAAATGTCTAATGCACTTGAGTAAATGTACTATTGCCATTAAGTGCTATATTTTATACCTTTGTGGAATAAGTGGTTTTGCAAAAGAGCAAACCTCCAAAATGTTTAAAACTCATTGCAGAGAAAATGTAGTGGCAGTTTTGATGCTTAATTTCTATGAATATGAACATTTTTATAGACTTCAGTCTCCCCACAAAACATTAGGCTAATGGACACTGGGCAATTCTTCCTGAGTAACTTTATGGTCAGTCATTCTTGCATGTTTGGGTCAATCCGGGTGATGCTCCTAGTGAGCAACAAACAGCAGACGGTGCTTGCAACATGCATCCATCTTCCTCATTGGTCCTGACACAGGTGCTCCCCTTGAGAGCAGGGTTTATATGCTGAAAGCAGACAGGGAAGTTGTGGTTTTAGACTGCACACATGGCTCTTGCCCTTAGCACTGCCGTAATTTTGCACCTGTGTCTGAAGCAGTTCATTTTGTTTCACTGTGAACAAGGCTAAACATGATGCCCAAACTGGGAATATCCGATTTGCCCTTTTTTGGCTGGTGTCTGGTCTGTCTCTTGGATTAGGCTCTTGCAATGGCTCAGATTATCTATCATGAGACTCAACCCAGTCGTTGTATTTGTGTTCATCTTCAACTCAGGACATAATCAATGGCAAAAGAGCAGACTAGGCTCCAGCCTGCAAACACAAACTGTCTAATTTTTATTAGGGTGCACGTTTACCACAGTGGCAGTGGTGCCACTTCTACAAACCCAGCTGAATAAGAAAGGAGTGACAGACTGCAATCTTGGATATCTAGTCTATAATTACTCTGTATTTATTTATATATGTCAACAATAGCATTTGCATCAGGGGCTAATTGCCCCTTCGGTTTTATGCTAGTAATTGACTGCAAGCCCAGAAGTGCAGGCAGAAGGAAAAAAAATAGAAACAGAGAGAAAAAAAAGTCTACTGAAACATAGCTCTGAAAGCTCTGGTATTACTTAGATAAAAATGAAGCTATGAATAATTATTGCTGTCAAACTTTTACTAATGAAAAAAACGTCCACTACAAATGTATTCAACAATTGCAGACTGTGGCTGAAGTCATAATTTAACCATGTTGTGCTGTCCTCTCTTAGCTGTAAGCTTTTCTTCCAAATTGAACTAACTCTTCATTTATAGTTAGCTGCTAATGTTTTAGGCAAACAACCGAACTCAATTGGCAGTGCTGAATTTATTACACATTATAGAAAAGCTCAGAACCTGCTGGCAGTACATAATTAAATAGCACATTGACTCTTTCTTTCTTTTTCTTTCTTTCTTTCTTTCTTTCTCTTTCTTTCTTTCTTTTTCTTTCTTCTTCACTTTAAGTGACTGGCTAATCAGAAAAATTAGACCTTTTCTGTAAATTCTTCAGTAGGTCACCAGAATGTAGAAATTAATGCCTCAGTAAGGGTATTTCAGGTTTTTTCCAAAATCCTCTTAAAATTATAAATCTATATTT
The DNA here is from genome assembly GCA_026261815.1 of Monarcha castaneiventris obscurior. Taxonomy (NCBI): domain Eukaryota; kingdom Metazoa; phylum Chordata; class Aves; order Passeriformes; family Monarchidae; genus Monarcha; species Monarcha castaneiventris. Next base: position 1,262,814 of record JAMPIT010000566.1, on the reverse strand, counting down.
CTAATATATTATATTAAATATGCAAAACGTATGCAGGTAAATTATATTAGTAAGGAGTTGATCAATGAGTTGTTTTTTTTCTCTGAATTCCCAGGTCACACCAGTTCTCTATTGAGATGGTATTACTGAAGGGCAGAAATTTACTTTAGAGTTACAAGTAAGATGAAATTCAGATTCAGTATGTTCTGTGTTATTTCTGTATCAAATAGATATTGCACGGTTCAAAACCAAGTGCAATGTAATACTAAAATGGCATAGGTGATTAATATTGGAGACCGGTTAATGCAAAAAATGTTAGTTCTGCCTAAAGAGGATTATACTCTGAGACATTTGGTTTATTTTTATCAATTAGCTTAATCTTTGATTTGAATTCTACACCCTCTGGCATCAAGAAGATGCTTGGTTGTTTTTTTTTTTTCTTTAAACAAAGGATTATTCTTTCTCAAAAGGGGATTGTCTAGTTCTTTTATTGTTTTATGTCACACAGGGGAAAAATGCTTTTGAGGCATTACCTCTGAATTTAGCAGGGACAAGAGTTTACTGCTATATAATCATTAGTCAATGCAGTAGCTGAAACCTTAAACAAAAGAAAACAAACTACAAACAGGCAAGCATCCCCTAAAGGCACATCAGAACACCAGAGAGAGGAAGCATGGATTTCAAACACGGCTGCCCAAGCATGTGCTAAATATTGCCGCTCCTGACTTTAAACAGCACACTGAGGAATACAACATCACCTTCTATTCTTTGAAACAATACTAGGAAGCTAGAGAAAAAGAATTGAAAGGGTTTAGAAAATGTACTTTACTTCTACCCTTTATTTTGAGGCTTCATGAAAATTATATCTCCAAGCCAATAAAATCTTTCAATATAAGGGAACCCCACCATAAAGCTATTAGAAAGATAGGATTAGACCTCAAATGTGTTTTTTCATGATGTGTGCTTCACCAAAACAAGCAAACTGCCTGATCCTTGTGAATTGTCTCCGACAATTACTGCTCACACTGTGGTTGTGAGCCACAAAAAAGCTTCAGAAAGATTTTTACCATGGCTGTACAATTGCATGTACAAACAATCACCAGGGCCACATTTGCTTTCATATGGGTGATCACCAGCCTGGGGTTACTGTAAGAACTTGGAAGGAGCTAATTAGAGAACTGTATTTCATCCTGATATATGGCCAAATACTATACAAATAATACATACAGTGAGAAGCATCTAATTTATGCTACTTGTGAAAAAGGAGGGTGATGACTCTAACACAAATGAGAAACATTAAATACATTCTATTTTCTTAGTTTCTTTCTACTGGTATTAACTATGAATTCAGAATATATTGTTGGCGTTATTCAAGATTGTGATTGCTTCATTAATTTAAGTATTTGTCAACTCAGAATAAATTGTGGGTCACTGATTTGAATACAATCTACATCTGTAATGAACTGAGACTGGATCCAGCCCACTCTGCAGAATAATTTTGACAATTTAGCATTTCAAGCAGGAGTCCAAAATACACCATCTGATGATTGTTCAATGATCTCTACATCTTGAGCTCCTCTGTAAAGATGGGTGTCCAGCATGCATAAGCTTAAATCTGCAAGTAATCAACTGGAATAAAATGGCTCTGTCACAGTCCATCTACCCAAGAGAACTGCCAATCCATTGGAGGATGCCGGTGTAGGGAGGGGCTCTCCGATATTGGGACTTTATACATATTTGGAACCCAAGATTCCAGACCTGCTGCTTCAGTTTGCAAGATTGAACCTCACCATTTCATTGTCTGTAATGACATGATGATTTTCAGGAGTCACTGGGAAAACAGAGAAGACAGGAGGGACTCACAGGAGTTTATGGGAGTCAGATGCAGAGCAATAAACAGATTCCAAAAAAAGTTATGAATTTAACGTGTCAAGAAAGGAAAAGTTCCAGGAAAGGATGACAGTTTCAAAAAGAGTTGGTGTCAGTCAGGTCTTCAGAAAGAGTTTTCCTGTGTTTGGTCTTCAGCTGTTATAGTGAAAATGTGGAAGGACAAAGAGAAGCTGGATGAGGTTTTTTTCAGGGACAACTCCATGAGGCAAATTAGATATTTTGCCATATTTTATTCCTCAGATTGATTCTTTCTGACAAGAGCATGACCTCACAGAATGATCTCTAGACTCACTTCCAAATCTTATGACCACATAAAATCAACAGAAAGCAGAGGAAACTTCCCTCAGGGACAGATGTTTTTCCCAGTGTCACAGCACTGTGATGGCATGGGAGCTGCTATGCTGGGTCCTCTTTTCCATCACTGATGCTGGAGCTTCCCCTCAAGCCAGACCTGTCCTCTACCTGCAACAGCTTCAAAGTTTTTGCAGTAGGCCATAGTTTCAGTGGGACAGCAGAGCAAAAGGCAAAAAACAGATCATCTCTTTTTTCACACAAAAGACATGGGACTGACAGAAACCCCTCCATTAGGTAATGAAAGAAAGGCTCTACCCAAGACACTTGATGGTTGACACTGCTCTCAGTACTAATAAAGAACAAATGCTCCCTTATATGGCCAGATTTTAATATAAGGCTTTGGCCTAACCTAGCTGTTATTAAAAACACGATCCTTGAAAAATGTACTTTTTAAAGATATATTGAAAGCCTTATTTGCTGGAAATGCTCTAAAGATGATACAAACCATATGCTTTACTACAGCCTTGGAAAACAGACCTTTTCATTGGATAATGATGTGGGATGAGAGATATTTCATCTTTCATACATTTATTTGACAATGATGAATTTAATTCATTCTATCACATTGAATGATACATTTATATTCAGTATGTAGTTTAAAAGTTCATAAATGATTAAAGTCTTTGCCGTTTTAATTATAATATGAAGAGAGCAGCTAGAACTTATTTGCAGAGAATAATGTGCAAGTCAATAAATTTGCTAAGTTTTCCTGACAACATATAAATGATGACTTTAGTTGCCTGACTACCTGTGGAAGACAGCTTGATAACGAGAATCCGTGTGTTTCTTTTCCAGCAGAGTGAAGCTGGAGTCTGCTCACTTTCTAACTTCAACAACCTCCTTTCAGCAACTGGTAGCAAACAATTCACAGAGCTTTAAAAGTTGCTCTGTACTCCTGCACTAATGAAAAAGATCATCTGGCAGAGCAGAGGACTGCAGACAGCTATCATCTACAAAGCCAGGAGCTGTAATTTACCTCACCCGTGTAAAGAAGAAGATTCTTCACCCTGGGAGAATCAATAAGGGCTCTGAATACACCAGGCAAGTAGCTTTTGACCTAGCTTTGCACTATGCAGGCAATAGTTTAGCTTTCTTCATGCTCACCCCTCACCTGTTGGAATCACAGAGACCACACCTAGTTAATCACTTACACTAAATGACGAACCAAAAGCCTAATGCAAAGGTTTCATTGGCTTCTTTTGGCTTTGAATGAGACCCACATGTATCAGCCACTACAAGGGAACTATCCAAGATCCAGTAGTGACATTAGTACCTGTCCACAAGGAACTGAACCAGTATCTCACAAGTGAGACAAAAATCAAAGGTCTGTTGCTGTCTCTTCATGCACTTTGGCTTAGGCATTGCAAAAGTATTGGAAGGAACTTTGGATAACTTCATGCAACTGAACATATTCTGGTCCATACAGAATAATTGAAGAGAAAAACAGTTGATGGATTGACCTCCACACAATTTTCTCCCTTAAAATTTGGAATACGGTAGAACCTAATTTATTTTATTTATGGTCTTTTTTGGCCTAAGAAATCTGCACAAAATCATGACACTCGATGTGTTTTTTTTAGAAAGAGAAATATTCATAATCTTCTCAAGTTTGAAACAGCATAAAAACTAAGCAAAGTGTTATTTTTTCCTCTTATCCTAATTAAAAACAAAACAAACAATCAAACAACTAACAAAGTAACCCCACAAATAAAGCAAATTTGATCAAATTTTGTTGAAAGAGAAAAATGCCTTTAGGCTGAGGAGTCACATGCCAAAGTATAGCCCAGAGCAGGTTAAACCAAAGGAATCAGAAAGTCTTCTGGAAAAGGAGGGCATATAATGGAAACTACAACAGACCTTTAACTGTAGCAGTGCTGCTGGGTGTCGCTATAATTAACTGAAACCTACAATCTCCTAGGGTTAATAAGACACCTGTCTTAAAAACTAGCAGTCATATTGGTTTTCCAAGCCTGCCACAATACTTAAAGTCTTGATGAAGTTCTTACTGTGCCAAAGGAACTTACTAACAAAGCCACTGAGTCAATTTAACCTAGTGAAACTGGACCCTGTAGACTGGGTTATCAGAGTTTTGTGTTGAGATAATTACAGCACTAAAGAGAGCATATGGGCTGTCAAGGCTGGCACATGGCCTGCGCCAGCTGTTACCTGGGTGCTTTGGAAAATCTACTGAACAGCATTTTGGACACAGAACAGCTATATGTAAGTTTTCCAAGATATCTAGTGGGAAATCCTCATAATAAATTTATTTTTTATATGGGAAAGGATTACACCCAATAACATGACTGCGAGAAGTACAACCTTAAACTTCAAAAGGAAACTACCAGAGGAAAACAGTTTTGCATGGTAGTGAAGTGTACCAATAGCAAGCTTCACTTTGCTATAGAAAGTAAACTATTAGAGAAATTAGCTTTTGTATAGCCCAGCTGAAAACAATGCTGAAATACACCTATTTAGAAGCTTTTCTAGAAACATGCCTCTGAGTCAGTGGGATTTCTCCTATTATTCCTGGTGCTGCTGCTACATGAAAAATGTCTTCCAAATGCAATGTCATAGCTAATCAATTACTAACAACAGTTATTATTGATCAGCTGTGATGCTCTTACAGGGCCTGCCTTTATGAGGTAATATCAACCAAGGAAAAACATTTCAAATAGGATGTATCCAATGAGTTAGAGGTAAAATTTAAAGAGGAATCGAACAGAAACACGCCCACACAGAATACAACAAATGTTAAGAACTCACACTAAAATTGCATAACATGTGAGGACTGGAAATTATAATTATTGGATCCAGGAGGACTATAGTAAATTATATTAATTATTTAGATAAGTAGACTTAGTTACCAAAAACAAACTTCCTAAGATGCAAGGTCATTCTAACTATGCCTGAAGTACTTGCAATATCTGTGATCTGAGAGAATGACTGAGACACATGGAGACTGACAATCCAAGGGGGAGCCAATGCTTAATTTCCAAAAACTGACCAGATGCATCAGAGTTTTGTGAGCAAAAACTGTTTGCCATTACTATGGCTGGGATTAGTGGTGCTGCACCACCCTGAAAGCCCCCTGCAAGATCCCAGTTCTTAGTCTCTCATGCCAAATTAAACTTATAAAGTTGATGTAATGAAGCTCCAGCTTCAGTTTCAAGTCACCTTAACAGGCAAAAACACAGACTCATTCCTCTAACATCATTACCTTCATGGATGTAATGCAAATATATCACTATTTGTTTCACATAATTCAATTTCATGTCTTCATGAATCTCTTGAGAAATTAATGGATGGAAAATTTAAGATTTACTATCTCTTTGAACATGTAATTTCAGTAGGAACCTAGTTAACCCTTATTTCCTCCTTTTCTGGCTCAAAACTATAACAATACCATTGCTTGTGAAGAAGGGATTGTAATAAGTTGGTTCAATTAATAATTTTCTGCATGCTGAAATGCTTAACTTTTTTGAACTGATTCAGCATTAGTAATGCATAGAAAAGCTGAAGTACTAACAATATTGGTCTCATATTGTTTTCAAAGCAAAATCTGCCTTTTTTTAAGCTCTCTAAACCCCTGTTTGATTGAAAAGGAATGTGTTTTGGAGCTGAAAAAATCAGTTATTAGATTTAAATTTTTTAAACTCTATGCCTAAAAATGTTAGGAAATCCAGCTGTATTACCTCAAAATAAGTGCATTACTGCATTATATTTTGCAAGCTTTAGCAAACAAAAAAAAATCCCCCAGAAGAATCTTAATTCTTATCTATGGAAAACATTAAACTGCTAAGTGCTAACAACTGGAATTAGTCCTTAAATCTCTAATGAGAATAATAAAACATGAGTGCAGTTTGTGCTGTAACTTGATAAGGCCTGAATTTACTTGCTGTTAGTAAAAGTTCCTGATCCAGCAGTATGGCATTTTACTCCCTGAGGTACAGGAAACAATATCTGTCCTTTAGGAGCATCCTCTGTGGTAAGCACTTCTTATCAGGGCTATCAAAGGACTAAGATAGCAGCATAATATCTAGTAACAGCAGCTTTATGAGCAGATCCATTACTGATTTAAATCAATCTAAAGCAGGTAGTTCTGATTAACCCATTCAGAACAAAGCTGACCTCCTCGCAGGATTATTTCTTCTGAAAGTAATGCAAACTGTTTCTATGCTACCAGATGTGACATGCACTGAATCCAAGCAGTGGCAGCAGCAGAAATGTGGAAAAAATACCACAATGCCATAAGCTACTTAAAAAAAAAAAAAAAATCCTTTTATTACAACCTTGTCACTCTGCAAAGATATAATACTTTGCAGTAGGAAAATTTAATATTCTTGAAAATTCTGATTTGAACTAAACTAGGATATTGTATGCAGGAGGAATTAATTTAATTGACCTTGTCTAAAATCATCTTGCTGTTGACTTGTCTGAAAATCTGGTTTTTTATAAAAGTCAATATTTAAATACTGTTGGCCAAAATTTTCTGGCAAAACACTTATGGGAAGGCAGTCTTCAGATTCTATTTGCCTGTAAAGATATTTTTATTCATTGCAATGGAAAGTATAATTGTAACTTTTCATGAATTTCCTTAGGTAAAATGAAAATATTGTTATCCGTCAGCAGTTTAGCAAGTCACAGCTATTTTAATTTCTGGTGTTTTCACTTTATATCAGTGGAGATTCCCTCCCAAGTTTTAATTAAAAATCCTTAAAAACATAGCTTATATTTTTTCACATGTCTTGAGAAGTAAGGGTGTTAGACTCAGTTTTTAAACATTCTGAATGTAATTCATTTAAATGATGATTTGCTAATTTGGCCAGTAATTAGATAACAGAGGTCTCTAAGCATTACTTTTTGATTAGTGTTTAGAAAGACAAAAAACCCACTGCACTCAGTTTGACACAGCTGGGAAATGCCAATCCACTCCCAGCCAGGAGTGGCCCACCAGGCAAACACGGCGCTTCCAGAGATTAGGAGAGCACATAAACAATACACATTGTCCACACCCTCTCACTGCTTGCTAACTTCAGCTCAAGCACTTGTACGTACTAAATGGTCACCTTCACAATTATCCTGGGCCTGATCCTGCTCTTTCCAAAGTCAGTCTGAGCTAAATTATTGATTGCAACAGTCAGTCCCTCGTGTCTTAGGAGTTAATGGGATCGAAGTGACATATAATCAGCATGCGTAATTTGAGGAGCTCGAACTTCTTGGATTCCCTCGTGACTTATTTTGGAGACATTGCCTTTATTTCTGAACTATCCCTCTGAATAATAATAAGAAAGAAAAAGAAATCTGGATTCTAGCAAACAGGCTGCTTGTTTCTCATCCCAATTTTCTCAGAGCTTGTTTAGATCCTGACCTTGTAATCCTCCCATAACCCTTCCCCAGTGATATACTTTCCTACCCTTAGTCTAAATCCACTCCGTACCAGAAATAAAAAAATCTTGGATAGGGTAGACACATGCAAAAACTCAGCATTTCTGTTTCTGTCTGCATTACAAAGGTTCACAGACCAAATGAAAACCCTTACACATATAAACTATTTTAATTAGTGTAATTTAGTATTCTTCACAAATGCAAAAGGTTACACTCTTACTGATTCTTTGATTTAAACATTTCCTATTAAATTGTGTAACTTTACTTCAGTAAGTGCTTTCACAGTACTTTATGCAAACGTGAACTCTTTGAGATAACAAAATCAGCATGAATTTTGTATTAGAAATATATTGCAACATTAATAAAACAAAACAGTGTATTTTCTTATGATAATATAGTTTAAAGAAATAGGTTTATTTTCAAGATTCATACCATACAGGTGACAAACTATTTATTTACTCCTGCCTTTACCGGTAGCTGTATATTTCTTATTAGATAATAAATTTGATCTTCCAAATTATTTTGCTTGAGCATCAGAAAATATCCGAGTGCTAAAGGGAGAGATGGCACCTAAAAATATGCTGCTGAAGTTTTCTGCATTGGTAACACTGGAAGTTGTACTGTAACTTGATCAATTTCTTGCATCTACAGAATATTGCTTTTTAAGGCTGATATGGGAAAGAAATATCAAAATGGGCTGAGACATTTTCAGTTTTTCAGAAAGAGATGAAATTAAAAAGCTCTACCTTCATTACCTTTTCAAAAAAATCTTAAAAAGGAGAAAAATTTTTTTCTTCTATCTGATTCAGGAATAAAATTTATGCTCTTTATATCACATATTGCTTTAACATTTTCAAAATGAAAGGTTAAACCAGGCCCAGAGCAATGTAGTATAGTTTTTAAGAGTGTCAAATTATCTTCAATAGTCATTTTTAAAATAAAATATGAAATCTTGAAGTAGACAGCAAAGAATTGTATTGAGGGCAAAATCTTTCACTTAGACGTAAATTTAAAGAACCCACATCCCTGAATCTTAAAAAAACCCACAGGAATATTGTTTTTTAATTGCCTTAGAATGCATATGTCAGTAGTATGAATGACTTTCAGGTGTCAGTTTTAACAAAAGTTCCTCTACATTTATTTCTTTAAACAGATTGCAGACCTACAGGAACAGAAGAACAGTAGTATTTGTACAGGCTTTTTGTTCCAGGCTGTAAATGTAATCCTGCATTTCAAGGTTACCAAGAGGGAGGAAGGCATTATCCTTGTTTTTTCAGTCTGACTGTCCCATTTAGGTGATGTACATACTCTGAGCAAATTAATTGCTTTGAATTTTACTTATATTTATTAACTGAGATTAGGAAAGGCAGTAAAACACTATATCAAAGCATTATGGAGAAAACAACCAGAATCAATCTTTTTCGTTTGTCACAGACAGCACTTATTTAAATCTAAAATATGTTCTTTGCTGTCCTTGGTCTATTCTGGTAGTTAATAGCTTGTACCAAATATAGGGCTACAGAATCCTCTCTTCTTTTTGAGCATAAAAACCCAGAAACAATAAAAAAAAAAAGACATATCAAACTTCTAATAATAGAAGGAAAACAACAACAAAAAAGCCCCTCCAAAACCCTGTAGTCTCTTAGATCTCAGCTTCTTAGCTAACTAGATTTTATTTCCATTTTCAAAAATCCTAAATGCATTATTTTTGCAGGGCTGCTTCCAGAATTTAATCACTGTGCCCCATCATTCAGACATTTATTGGGGGGCAAACCCTGCAGTAACAAGAAATTCAGAAGGGCCTTGTAAAGAGAAAAAGTCAAAATTGCTAAGTAATACTGTGCATTATAATTCCCTAAATAAGTCAGATACACATCACATTTCTCATTCAGACAATTGTGCAAGAAAAGCATTACCTGACTGTAATCGTTTAGACTCAGAAATTAATTTAAAATAGACATGCTTGCATGTATCCAACACTGACTCGGTCTCCCCAGTGTTTGAAAGTTTGGTATCTGAAACACTGCAACACCATCGCCTGCTCATTATTATTTTTTAAACAAAGTAATACTGAATCTCCCACATAGGAAGGAAGATAAGTAACAATATAGTGCAGGCTCCAAGTTAAATCTGGTTCAGACAGCGTAATAATGATGTCATTAAGGCTCCGAGCTGAATGGGAATCAGACAGTACCATAGTACAGCTGCAGACATAAATCTGAAAGAACTTTTTTGGCTACATTCTCAGACTTACCTTGAAAGATATTTAGGAGCTCCAGCAATCTGAGTTGAAAGAAATGTTCTCAAAGGGAGGTTTGCAGACTGAAGAACCTGTGTAGGCCTTATAGGCACTTTCTTCTGTGGCACATGAAGGAACATTTTGTTAAATGAATAAACTAAGAGAAATAATTTCAGAAGAAGTGCAAACCAGAAAACAAATAAACCTTAATACTACCACAAATAAATGAGACTAAGGCAATTGTGGGACTGCTCAAAGCCTTTTTGCCTTGCTGAATGAAAGCAATCCCTAAGACTGAATGGGTAATGAGATCCTGGCTCCTGAGATTTTAGCTTTCTTAATCATGTTCATAATTAATTCAAGAACATTGATAATTTCATTACATTCTTTTTGTCTTATCAATAAATGATGTGCCTGCACTTTTGGTCCTGTGTACAGGGAGAAAGGAGATGCTTTGGGTAATATTGCACCAGGAATTGTATATGTATATATGTATATATACGTGCATATATATATAATCTATATGACCCAAAATAGGGATGTGGTAGTTATTATCCGTAACCAGGCCTCTATTATCAGAATATGATGGCAAGCAGTTACAAATAATTAATAAGCTTTTTATGCAGAAATTTAAAACCCTTCAAAGAAAAATATGCTGCAAATAGAATTCCTGTCTGAAAGACATGTACCTAGAAAAAATATATTTTTAGACATATTTAAGAATGGATTTCACATGAATTCAAACTACAAATATATATTTTTAAGCATTGCAATTTATCTTGTTTTTAAAACAATATCTTTTGAAAAAAACCCAACTTCAGCTCCTTTTTCTATTTGGAGACATGTGCCCTTCTGTTTGTCCTTCCAAACACATTTCCAGTATCAGCTTACATCTGACACCAAGCTATACTCACTCACTCTGTTGAAACTGTCTAGGGCTTTTTACATTGGGGGTTTTTTTGGTGGAGGGTTTTTTAGTTTCTTTGGGTTTTTTTAAATTTTTTGGCTTTTTTAATGAAGACTGAAAGCTTTCTCTTTATCTAACAGTCAGTCAAATAGGAAGCATCCCTTTAGGATTTACTACCTGCTCTGTGTAGTCTTCACCAAAGCAACAGATCAGTTTTGCTCCCTTTTTTGTTGTTGTTGCTTTGGAGGTATCATCGATTTTAGACAGCAGAGTCTGTAGAAGTGAAAGTTTCTGACTGGGAACAAATACTGCTGTGTTATTTGCTCTCACTCGCGCCTTATTTCATTCTGACATCAGTGAAACCATCCATGGAGAACATGGCCCTGCACAAGAGAAAGCACCATAAACGGGTTGCAAACAATTTAATAAGTGACTTCAAAACACAAGCTACACTCAGGAAATGCCTACCACCCTGCAGGAATCTCCGCATTCTAGCTGATTATCTTCTAGGAATACTAAAATCAGGCATCTCCTCCTTAAAAGCAGGTTAAATGTCAACTTAAGGACAAATATATTCCCTACCAAATGTTCTCATTTTCCACTCTGTTGACACCAGGTTCATGGGGACGTTACTCCACCGAAGGTCTGTGTGGTTCAACCGGCCCGAGGTGGCTCTGAGCCAGCCCAGCATCTGACAGGTCACCTTGGTGCTACATGTCCCCCTGTAAAGAAAGAACACTGATGCATGTACAGGTAAAGGGTTTCCACTCTGAGGATACTTATCAGGGCTAGGGAAGGAAAAAGACCTGAATTTCATGTATGTGTAATGTTTTGGGGTCATAAGTAGCCACACACCTATCAGTGCTACTGCTAAAGAAAGAGACCAAGGAGCAATCCCTGGTCCAAGGTCAAATGACACCCACAGACTGCAACCCATGCTGCTCACAGATACTGCCTTGGAACAGAGGTGGCTGGGGAGACCTCACCCACGGAGCCCAAAATACAGCTATGGAACAGACCAGCAATTCTGTTCTGGGTGGACAAGGGGGGCACCACACTTAGCCTGGTCTCCCTTCACTTAACTTCACTTAACTTTTATGACTCTGATTTCCAAAGAGGTGCTAAAAAGTCTGGTAATTAAAGATCTAGAGCAACCCTAGAAGTTAAGCAGCTCAGGAGAATTGTCAAGCAGGTTTGGTTCTTTAAGGGGTTCCTCAAGGGATGGGGAAGGTGGAATAAAGGATCTACTACAGAGTAAAAGTAAAACTTTCCCTCTTCAAGTTTCAAGCAATGATATATGAGGATAACAAGAGGTAAAATCAGGTAAACACAGATTATTTAGGATGTTTGATGTGTTTAACTGAAAAGACAGGCCCTGAACCATCCTTTGCAGTGTCCCTCCCAGATTACCAGCACTGTTCCTTGGGGCTGTAAAAACAAGTCCAAATCGATTTAGGCAATCCAGGTACTCTTATTCCCAGTGGCAAAAAGGTGCAAGTCTTGAAGAGGCCTTTACCCCAATGCTCCTGAGCCTTTATGGCCATAGCCGAAAAACCAGATTATCTGAATTGCCTCCTTGGGGGGACTCATCTCCCCACCCACAGCGTAAAAAGCCTCTGACTACACTATGAGTTGAGACATTTTAAGGGAATACCTGGAATTAGGTGGAATACCATTCCTGGATGCAATGAATTAAGAATACTGAATGCATTCAATTAAGTAAAAAACGTTCTCCCTTCATCCTTGCTGTTTTCAGAGGGCAGAATTCAAGATAAGTAGGTTCAGATCCTGGGTTTTGATTAGGCTGTTCTTGCTGTAGGTCAGTGTAATGCCTTCAGGTGTTATGAATCCAAGCCTTATTGCTGAGATCAGCAATTGTAATCCCTCTCAAATTTAGGGCAACATTTCTTTGAAGCAAGTCTGAACTATAAATAACATGGAAATCTCTCTGAACTTGATTATAACTTGTACTGCAAGAGCTATTGACAAGATGCTAAGCATCTTTGGCTGGTCTATGGAGTTTTTCAAGAGTAGTCTCAAAACTGAAGCTGTTTTATGTGTATGAAATACCGGACCATTTTTTTATCTGGTAATTTATATATAGTCTTAGGTCATCCATGCTTTATTCCTAATCTTTAAAATGTAAGTACTACTCCTTGAATTTGCAGCTGTCTCATCAGAGCAGAAACCTTAAAATGTTCTAAGGGATTCAGAGAACCATCCTGAAACTCATGAGATGAATCCATGTCACAGTTACTGGTAGTTACAAATATTTTTTCCACAGAGAAACCATCTATAAATTCACAACAATAACCATTGTAGTCAAGCTTATAGAATTGCATTTAAAATATAATTCCACTCATATAAGCATAAGCAAAATTATGTGGGGTTTGTAGAATGACCTGATTACACGAGAAAGAAGTCCAAAAAGAGCAACACAGAATCACTTAGCAAGGCAAGCTGCTGCCTGTGACAGTGATGTATGAGACATAGTTGATATATGTACTGGGTGGCTTTATCAGTAAATCATTGAGTTATTTACTTCCCTGAGGAACTGGGCCTGTCCCTGGAAAAGACTGCACTGTGAGATGCACCAGTGGGGAATTAATATTGGCAAAAGAGTCAATTTTGATTTGTTCACACAAAAGAATCGTAAAATATAATTTAATAAATAATACACCACAGATGTACTGTCTCTTCTAAATACTAGTGGTTTAAAATGGTAGAATCTGGATCTCCCTGTTGTTTCCCTCATTAACATGAAAAGAAAAATCTCCAAAATCTGGTTTTAGATAAAGTATTTAGCCAACACATCCCTGGCAGGGTGTAAACAGTTGGACATTGAAAAATAAGAACACAGAGTATGGAGCTCAGAAATCAGACAGATATAACATCACTTTCTTCTCTATACACTGCATATTAAAGGTAGAAGACAATCTCTACCATCTGCAAGGAACAACTGTGAGAACACTGCAATTTCAACCTTCTCCTATGGACCTTTGCTATAGGGCCATCCGTAGGGACTCTCAAGCATAGCAATGGACTGGGTGCTCCCCAGAACCCCTCAGCTGGCAGAGCAGATGTAAAAACAGCCACTTGTTCCTTACCCCTTCCCAAGCCGCTGCACTTGCATAGGCAGGAGCATCCCCTGTGCTTTGCATCTGGGCTTCAGCACCTTGCCCTCAGATCCACTGCATGGATGTGCTGCACACATGGTCTGAGAGAGAGCTCAAAAGGCTGTCCTGGTGCTCAGCCTGACACTGAGCTCCTTCGCTCCTTGTCTTTCAGCAATTTTTGTGTCTGATTTTAACAAATCTGAGTTAAAACCATGTAGACTGAAACACTACAGAATATGTACATGGTCAAACTGCAAAATAAACAAAAAATAATCTATCATTGACACAAACACTATAAATATGGCTATTTACTACATCAAAAATAAGGAAAAAGGCCTAAATGCTGTAAACAGTTGCTGTGCAGAACAGCTCAACATTACAGAGTGTTATAGAAGTGTTTCTGCTAACATTAACACAATTTTCAGAAAAGCTTTACACAAATAAAGAAAAATCAGACACTAATTTTCAGAGTAATAAAAGCAGTGACAACTTTATCACTGCTAATGTGCAGAAAATGACTGTTGTGATGCATAGCATATTATGGCAGAAGTGCAAACAAAATACTTTTTCCTCTTTAATTCCCCCACAGCATGGCCATTCATTGGAATTACACCACATTTCCAGTGCCACAGAGAATTTGCCTTATTCTGCTTTGGGGCTGCTATTCGTATATACTTTTTCCTTTAGGTTATTACATGAGAGCTCTGAAGGATCTCAGCCTAAAGCCCATACATTCCAAATGCTAATTTTTAAATCAGAAGTGTGAAGTACTGTGGATATGGTACTCACCTTGGTCATGAAACCGTGACTGGACATTAAAGCATGGCCTGACTCAAAGAGCAGTGACCAGAAGCGCAATAGACAAGGAGTATCTGGTCACAAGTAACATTCCTTAAGGCTTCACGCTAGTCCCAATAACATCTAAATTGTCATCCCAGACAATCAGGTGGAAAAAATCCTCAGCAAGTTCATGAATGGCCTGTGAACAGAAAGGAGTTGAAGAATATCATTACATATTCTAGACATAAAACCATAGTACATCCAGAAAGTGCTCAAATCATGACCTGCACAGTCCCAAGTTTCCCATACTCTTAAACTTGAGGGGGTGGGTGAATCAGTGTCATCAGTTCTTTACAGTACTTCTGTCCATGCAACTCCTACCACTGCCATTTTTTCATTAATCACTTTAAACTTCATGCAGAGAACAATGTTAATTGCATCAAAGCTTCACAGCAACTGTAACATTTTTTCTCTCTCTAAACAGACATCTTAATGAATGCTAAACCAACCATAAACCGTAAACTGCTATATACATTTGTTCTGTTCTACCTGCTCTGACCTACTCAAATGTCATTTGCATAAAGTATTTTTAATACCAAAAACAATCAGTTATTTCCAAGTCACAGTGACCACAGTCAGAAAAGGCTTCTAGAAATGAAAATGTTTTGAAGATCTTCTTTATACAACAATTATTTTTATAAAGGGTTAAATATCATAAATATGTGACCTAATCCCAAACATCTGCATTCTAACCTCCACTATTTGTTTCTTCTCCAAGTTTCATCTCCTTTTAGAGATTAGAGCTACCTCTGGTTCTAGGAACAGGAGGAACATCATGCACTTTGCTTCTCCACATTACATACAGTGGAAATCCACTCATCACATATAGATGTGAAATAATGTAAAAAAGATGCATGTAAGTCAGATATACCTGAGCCAGAAGGATGTAACAGATGAGGAATTTATATAATGCTTTTTATGCACAGGCAGTATTTAAGCAGGTGAGAATGTATGCCATTGCAACTGTTCCAAGGAGCAGATGGGTAAGTACGTGCACTGATAGTGACACAAAAGACAGAAGGTAAGATTGGTCAGCAGCACATAAGAGCTGAAAATGAAAAAAATAGAGGAAAGGCATGGAGATTACCAGAAGGGTAATTAGAAACACCAGGGAGACAAAAATGTGGTTGTTGTGGAAATAACAGAAATCAGACCAGGAGAGATTTGCAATAGATAGAACTTTCTCTAAAAGCCATAATCATGGAAGATATTAAGCATTTGCATAAAAAAACCTCAACTTCTGATGTAGCTAGAATAGTAGTATTCAGTTAAATACTCCTGAAACTGGAAGCTGCACTTACAGGAATTTACATTTTAAAAGAAAAAAATAACACAAAAGGTCATAGGAAAGATAATAAATTCGAAATGCTGTTTCATAACTGTACAAAATAATAAAGTGCACTGTTTTTGATTGAATTTGAATTGACAGCAAAAAATTCTCATTTACCCTTATTTGATGCTTCATTGAGTGACTTGTGGTTCGTTACCAGCTTTCTCAATTGATACATCTCTTTGCAGCCCAATAATGGATAAGTGACACATGCTATGAAATATGCATTTCACTAAGAAACTGCTTTCCACATCTTGAGAACCCTGGGTAGTATTTATGCTTGAAATTAAACCAAACACTAAGCATTGATTTTAATATGTTTAGATGAAATCAAATTGCCCTAACTGCATTAACACTGTGGAACATGCAGTAATCCATGTACTTTATGGGCTGATAAATCTGAAACTACAGTAAATGCATAATTATGCCATCAGTGATATCTGTTTCTGGTGCCTATTACTCAGATATCGTGCTATCTACAGCTTTATGCATGAAAGTAACACCAAGGAAGCAATTCATTTTTCTCACAAGTTACTGAATCAGTTTAAATCAAAAATCAATGGCATTAGTCAACTACACTTGTAATTTCAAGGAACGGTCTTTTGCTTCCTTGCCTATGGAGCACCAACTGACTTTGAGGAAGCTTCCTGCATTAAATATTTGGAGAACTGCGAGTTTGTTGAACCCCTGCTCATTTCAGTTCCTAATGCTGTTGTTTTTCCCATGCATATTAGCATGATTGTCTCAACTCTCTTTTCATGTTAGTCAGAGAAGCATTATTTTGATAATTTCCACTCCAGGACAAAAATTTTAAAAAAACCCAAAACCTCAGACTGCATATTTCTCAGATAAATACTGGTTCTAATACTTACAGAAAAAGTTCAGATATGTTAAAGAAGAGAAAAAAAGGAAGGGGGCAAGTCACAAAATGGGAGGAAAGAATGGCAACAGGGAGGAAAGGGAGACAGGAGAAAGGGAGTCACCAAACCATCATTTCCAGAAAATGCCACATAGGCAACTGCAGTGTTTGGATTTTCTTTTTTATTTTGGATGCTGTTAGAATCCTTTTTTTGATTCACTGACAAATGAGGAGAAAATATGAAATTATTTTTACAAATGGAAAAAAATTTAATATTTCACATGAACCTTTTCTTTTATAAAAGTAAGACTAATCCGACAAAGAGTTTTGAATTATTCTCAAAATGAAGGACCTGGCCTGGAACTCAGGACCAAGAGCACTGCCAAGAAAGGCAGCAGCTTCTGGGTTCTATTTTGAGATCTTCTAGATCTTCTGGAAACTTATTGGGATCATTCAGGGATTCCTGGGAACCCTTCAAGAAGCATCAGGTTGCTGCTTCTGTCCCATAAGGCTAACTACAGGAGTCTGTAACTTCCAGGAAGCCCTAGGTCTGGGACATTGTGGAGAAACCTCTATAGGTCATCTGTACCTTGGACTATTACAACAAGTAATCAAGAATTTGTTGCACAACTGGTATTCACAACACGGGATTCTGCTTTAATGCCACAAGACCTTCTCTAGTAACAAAGGAACCCAGTCTGAGGATCCCTAGTAAGGGAGGGGATCCACCTGAACAAGCAGGGAAAAAGCATCTTTGCCAGTATGCCAGCCAGCCTGGTGAGATCTTTAAACTAGGATGGGAGATGACAACTAATAATCAAGTGAGGGGGTGGCAAGAAAAGGGTGGGCAGAAGAAACCTCAGTCATCAAAACTGGGTTTTAGGGTGACCACCACAACCACATGTACATAAATACAGGACAGCATCATGGGAGAAGTCCTCATGTCTTTTCTGGGAAATCAGTACAATTGGGTGTTCCTGCAGTATGTGCATACAGTGTGCATAGTATGGGGAACAAACCAGAGGAAGAAGAGGTATGTGTGCAGTTGCAGAGTAACAGTCTTACTGAAATACAGATATGGTGGGATAGGACACACAGGTGCAGTGCTGCAATGGATGGATAAAAGTATGGCACGCCAGGGTGGCAAAGGTGAATGGAACAAGAAAAGAAAAAGCATTCCTGGAACTGAATATGGCAGTGATGTGAAAGAGAGCCAGAAGGGATTCTTCAGGTATATTAGTTACAAAAGTAAGACCAGGAAAAATGAGGGCCCACTGCTGACTGTGGCAGAAGACCTGATGTGGAAAAGGGTGAGATACACAATACCTTCTTTTCTTCACTCTTTACTTGCCTTTAGCAATCCCAGGTCCATGAGGCCTGTGGGAAAGTCTGGAGTAAGAAAGACTTACCATTGCTGGAGGAGGATCAGATTAGAGAACATTTAAACAAGCTAGACACACAACTCCATCAGATTTGATGGGAAACACCCATGAGTGCTGAAGTAGCTGATCAACCTCTTTGAAAGGTCATGGAAGTCACAGGAGATTCTTGGCAGCTAAGAGAAAGGCAGTGTTTCTTCTACTCTCAGGAAGGAGGATCTAGAGAACAGCAGGCTGATAAGACTCAAATCCTTTGTGTTAAAAATTATGGAATGGATCTATCTGGAAACTTCCAAAAACATGAAGGATGGAAGGATGATTTGGATTAATCAGCATAGATTTATTAGAAGGGAATCATGTTTGACCAAACTCATAGGCAGCCTGCCTGCCTGCCTTCCTTCCTTCCTTCCTTCCTTCCTTCCTTCCTTCCTTCCTTCCTTCCTTCCTTCCTTCCTTCCTTCCTTCCTTCCTTCCTTCCTTCCTTCCTTCCTCTCTGTCTCTCTTCCTCACTTTGTCTTTTTTTCTCATTTTCTCTTTTTTATTTTATTCTCTCTGCTTTTCTTTGACATGAAGAAGATGAGCACTGCGTTTGGAGATGACTGTCTCTCCTCATTATGGACAGTCTAGATGATGTTTATCCAATTTTTACATAACTGACATGATACTCTTTAGGTACAATGCAGGCATCTGACAGCAAATGCACTTGCTGAAGTGCTTGTTTGGTCAACAGAGAGAAATAGTAATTGTTATTCTATGTTCATCCCATCCTGAAATAGATACATACATTTGGTTAATTAACCTGTTCCACGGCAGCACTTTCTTTTATTCTCATAGTGATTGCTCAGATACAGAGATGTAAAATGTAAGTTTACACATTTTTAGATTTTTTTATGTATAAAACAATATTAAAATAAAAAGGAAAAATTTTGGTTTCTTTTCTTTCACTAAGCTGCTGAAACAGAAGTGTAGCTGAGTTATACCTGTTGGGAGACCCTTTTTACTACAGGGTATTGGGTTTTTTTACTGTAACATTCACTATACTGTCATAAAAACTGCTATATAACTGTAGCTGCTTGAAGAGGTTTGACATCACTCCACTACCTCACCATAATTCAAGCTACAAAACTTGAATACTGACAATGTTCAAATACACCAATACAAATGACATTTAGTGCCAGGTTTGGTGATGAGATAAAAATGCATAAGTTCACATTATTTGATATGTTCTTGCTGTAGAAGAGAGGTCATCTGCTGGTAGACGCTTTTGATAAGCACATTCCAGTTTTGTATCAGATCCAGGAAGAACATATTAATATTTATCTTCAAATAACTATGTACACCCTTTGTTATCCAAATGCCTGGCTGCTGTTGGTTCCTACCCTTTCCTACTGTCTGCAGGGGGAGCAAAGAATGGTGCTTCTACCTTAAGTGTCCAGCAAGATTCCTGAAGGAATGCAGTTGTCAGTCCAGAGCAATCTACTTTAGGCACCATAAAACATCTAACCAGGCAGGATTCTGAACACCCAGAATTAACAGACTGTGATCATTTTTCACACACTGAGTGTGTGGTGGTTCAGAGAACACAAGTTACAGAATTAATGTTTTACTGTCCAACCACTGAAGTAATTTTTTCAAACTGGGACTAAGGTGGCTAATTATTTTTGAAAGTTAATAATTAGATGTTTCATGCTTAATTGCATTGTGACTGTACCTACAAGAGCCAGCTATTAATCAAGCTGTTATTATGTTCAATGCAGTAGAAAGATAACATAATAGGATAGCCCTGGTTCTCTTTTTCCAAATGCCAGCAAATGGTATGACTTTTACCATTACTACTAGAAATTTGTGCCTGGATCAAATTGTATAGTTCTTCCCTCTCTTTTGCTGCTTATTATCCTTGCTGCATAATTTCATGCTGCTTTGTTCTTGATTCTGAAACAAAAACAAATATGAAGAACAGTTCCACAAGGAATGGTACTGTAATTCTTTACTCCATTGCTGGAATTAACAAGATTTTTTTAAGGAACAAACTTCTTTTTGTAAAACTGCTACTGAAATAAAAATATAAACAATTATTGAAAATATATAGTCACAAAACCCCCACTAAATTTATCTCTTAAACAGGTTTATTACTTCACTACATATTTGAATAAAGATTTGTCTTCTGTAGCTTTGGCACAAGAACAGATTTATTTAGTTTATAGAAACAATTATTTTTTCTCCATCATCTACCCAGAATGGAATTGTTTAGGAGGTGTGTGTGCTTTGTCAAATGTTATTCTGACAAAAACAATCTGTTCAATATTTAGATCCCTTAATAAATATATAGGCGTCAATATTTTTTATTTTTTACAAAGGCTTCTAATTTATCCAGCTTTTTTATTGCTCGTCACTGGAAACAAGCAAGAGAGTTGCCTCACCTACATTAATACTGCTGCTCTCTTATGTTATTTAGGGAAGATTCAGCAACCTTAGTATTGCTGACACAGTTAATACCATGAAATACATGCAAACATAGCATCAAATTTAAGGGATGCCATCACCCTGATCTTTTGGAAGCTTAGGAACACAAGACACTTCTCAAAGTTGGACATCTTACACTGGAAGAAGTGCAGTTAGTTACCAGTCCTGGGCTTGGTATGATGTTCCACAGTCCTTTGCGAAGCTATACCTGCATCGTTTTCTTTCTCAGATATTAATTGCTCTGTCAGTGTCACCAGGAAAAGTTCAGCACCATTGGAACAAAGTAATTTCACAAATATGTGGTCATCCTTCCCACTATTTTCATTTTTTGCCATTAAAACTCAAGTCACCTATGGGCTACAAGAGCATGGGAATGAAAATGGAAACACATCTCTCAGTGATACAGAATGTATGGGATGCAAGAGGTTCTAGGGTTATTCTGCTTTGCCCACCTGTTTCTTTAGGATTTCCTGAGCAGAAGGCAGGCTATATACTGCATGGACAAAGCACACCAGGCAAGTCAATGGCCTTGGCCAGGCTGCCCTGGGAGCAAAGGGAATCTTGCCATTGACTTGGCTAGGCTGCAGGTGAGAACAGCCTATATTTGCATTCTTGCACACCTGATGGCAGTAAAAACAAGCTCTTTTTAATGCCTTCCTTTAAAAATGTTTAAAAACCAGCTGAGGAAATGGCTGTTAACACAACTGCCAGCATATTTAATAACCTCAGCTTCTAATTCCTAGCTTTCAATTTGTTTTATCCAAAGTTTAACAGAACTGAGAGTGCTTGGGTTAAATAGCTCCTGCACTGGAGAAACTCCCCTCTCTACCATTGCTCAGGAAGCACGGGGAATGAAAAGATGTCTCTTTGGCAGCTGGTTCGTTCAGTCTGCCAACCAAGCACGGAATGATTAGCAGTGCATTGCAGAATAGAAACTGGTAACTGTACCAGTGGTGCAGCAGCTACATCATCCATAATGACTGAAGAAAATACCCTAGGATTAGATTTCTTAGCCAGCTTCACACTCCATACACAGATTGCAGTTACCGTGTATAGAGAATTACATATCCTAGAATAGTTTCTGACTTAAGGATCTTGACTCTTGCACAAGTTCAGCAGGTCTTGTGTCACTTAAATTACATCTCCTTAATGTACCACTCTTTTTGCTTCTTGAGGGCTATCCCTCTAAATTCTTTTACTTCACATTCCTTACTCTCATTACTTGCCTCTTTCTCTTCTGCTCTCCAACCTAAAACCATTCTGTCTCTTCTCCAGTGGAAAGTGTCCCTGCCCATGTCAAGGATTTAGAATTAGATGATCTTTAAGGCCCCTCCCCTTCAACTCACACCATTCTATGACTCCACGACATTAGTCATCTCCCAAAACAATTAACATAATTATTTGCTGATTTGGTTTTTATTATTAAGTAAATTGCTATTATCCATTTTCTTGCTTCTACTCTACTTACCCTATGAAACTTGTGATTATTTTTTCTTCCTTTTCCCCTCTTGTTTCAACATATTTGTGCAAGAAGTTCTACCTCTTTAATTTCTCCTACTCTAATTTGAGTCTTTCTGCTACACTTCAACACTCATTTCTTTTCATTTATCTTCATGATTTCTGAAGTACAGTTATTCTACCTGATTCTCTCTTGTTATTTAGACAGGCATCTGACACACAAAACACAAAATTGTTCAGCAGCTTGCTCTTCCACACTTCCTTTCTCCTGAAAATTGACATAGCTAAGGGATTTAAAATTAATTTTCCATAGCTTATTGACCTAGACATACATGTTTTTTGCAGATGTGACTCTCTTATTCCAGGTAATAAATTGTCCTGCTGGTAATATGAATGGCAGGTCTACAAAATATTGCAATGGGAGTCTGTTAACATTCTATGGAATATATTTCATTAGGAACAGGAGGTTAAAAAAAAAAAAAAAAGGTCTCATCTCTTATTTTCATCTCCTTGAGGAAGAAAAAATTATTTTGTGATAGAAAAGTCTAAAATATTCAGATTGTGCGCAGAAGGCAAAAGAGACGTACCTTTGTCTGAAAATATAATCCTGCCCTTTAAGGGTATCCAGCATTTTCATAAGGCTTGGGCTGATTCCTAGCATGTGATTCAGTCAGGATGTAGATAGATACCTTCCAACTGTTGCAAAAAATCTCCTAATGTAGGTAATTCAATCCTCTTTATACAAAATAGCAATAATCTCAAATACCTGTTGAATGATGAATTTCCTTTGCACCCTGACTTGGATGGTAGGGAAACTCAGGCTTGTAAAATTATTGAATTCACTGACCACTGTGTTTTGGAGTCTCTTCTATTTCCTGGGTTTTATGCTACAGCCCTTTTCTTTGACAAAATTTTCTTAGCACCCTTCATCCAAAATATTTTAGATGGACAGCCAATCTCTTGATACGATTGGATTGCATCATTTCGAAGAAGAAGACTGATATAATGTTGTCCATCTTTCCCTTTTGAGTCATGGTATCAGAAGGGTTGGAATATATCACTCATAACCTCAGTCTAGCAATGGAGAGTAGAATTGTCTAAGTTATGCTTACACTAGAAAATCAAGGCCATGATTGAAATGGTAGAGCAGAATGGGTATCTCTATTCTAAAACTCAACCTTTTCTTCCTTCCAAAACACCTACTAGGAGCCATTCTTGTCTGTCTCCTGAGCAACACTCAGTCATCATCTGGCAGACGGCTAGATTGTAGAGGGCTAGTTTGCACAGCTTCAAAACTACATGTATCAATCAATGACTAATTGCAGGGCTCAGTGTATGTCAGTGTTGGAGCCTGTAATTTGGGCCTGTTCAGTTTACTGGTGAAGATGGTTTTAACCTGATGAAACTATGAGTACAAGCACCTCAGTCTGCACAACATCACTGGAATGGAAGAGAAGCCCAACTGGAACTATTGGAGGACCCCCTGCCACAGAAAGGGAAAAGAATGGCCTTCCAGTTCTCAGGGGAGTGAATAAGACGTAAAACTTTTCTCCTTAGAGCTCACTCATCTCTAAAGATGGGCAGTGTGCGACTGTAAGAATGACTGTGAGTAATGGGCCATTAATTCTCATTTGCAAAATGAGACAATATGATACCATTTTCTACAGGGATGATAAAATGGAAAAGTTATTTATTACTTTGCCAGTTAGAAACTGCCTTATGCTATGGACAAATTATTTTGAAACGTCCTCTATATAGGCAATTGTGCACAAAGAGTACAACCGGAAAGAAATAGAAATTAAGTAAGGCTACTTCTTAGAAAACAAGGCATTTATAGGTTGTTGCAGGATCTGTGAACTATACAGTTTGACGTACCAGCAGTAGTTTCTATGGAATGGAAGCCTATTCAAACGGACAAGAGGCCAATATAATTCAAGCCTGAGCAAACAATGTCCAGAATCGTTGTGAGCTGAGCTTTTCTTTAAACAAGAAAATGCTTCACTTCTTCTGGTTAACTTTGCATGACTGTTAACTTCTATGTGAACTGGGAAGATTTCTTTGTAGGTGTGTCTGCAGATGAGAGTGCACATTCATAGCTGACGTTGATAAGGACATGGGTTAAATTCATGCATATGTATGCATGAACAAATATATTTCCAATTGTGCACAAAAGGGAAGAGTTTTCAAAATATTTTTTAAAGAAATTCATGTAGCTATTTTTCATGTCTCAGGTGAGCTCATTAATAAACTAGAACCACCTTATAAAACTGGATTTTACACACCACCTGGGTACTATAGGGGATAGAGATATGGACATCATAAAAAGGGGATTTGACTTCCTGCTCAAACTGCACTAGTGTCTTCAATATTGCGGTAAGTTTACCTTGGTCAGCTGGGAAATATCCACCCAGGCTCTCTTCATACTCCTCCTCAACAGAATGGGTGAGAAAATAGGATGAGAACCTCATGGATAGAGGTAAACACAGGGAAATCACTTACAAATCACAGTAATGGGCATTACAGACTCAATTAGGGAAAATTAAAGTAAAAATTGAGTTGGAAGCTTAAAAAAAAAAAAATCCACCCTGCTCCTTCTCCTTCTTCCCAGGCTTAAGTTTTCTCCTTCATTCGCAATGCCTCCACTCCACCCATTCTAAGTAGTACAGGGTGATGGAGAAGGGGGTTTGTGCTCAGTCCATAACAGCTTCTCTTTTCTGCCCCTTCCTCACTCTCTTCCTCTGCTCCAGCTTGGGTCCTTCCTTCAGGCTACAGTACTTTAAGGACTGCTACAGCATGAGTGCTTTCCATGAGGTACAGTACTTCAAGAACATGCTGCTCCACTGTGGGTCCCCCCAACAGGGCACAGCTCCTGCCAGAAAACCTGCTCCTGCCTGAGCTCCTCTCCCTGAGGTGCAGTTCCTGATAAGAGATTGCTTTGGCCCAGGGTCTTCACATGCTGCAGCTTGGTATCTGGACCACCATGGCCCTCTCTGGGCTGCAGTGGGTATCTGCCCCACTGTGGAGCACCTCCTTCCCCTAATCCTTCAGTGACCTTGGTGTCTGCAGAGTTGTTTCACATTTTCTCACTCCTCTCTCACAGTTGCTGTTCTGCAACCTTTTTTTACCCTTTCTTAGATATGTTATCACAGAGGCACCATCAACAGATCAGCTCACTTTGGCCAGAACAAGGTGTCCCTTGGAGCCAGCTGGAACTGGCTCTGTCTGACACTGAAGGCAACTTCTGGTGTATTCTCAGAAAAAACACTGCTGCCAGCACCTTGCTGTGGACACCCAACACAAAGACCTTGCTTAGAGTGCTATGGATCACTCTCTGAAGAGGCAGAAGCTTGACATGAGCCAGCAATGTGCACTTGCAGCCCAGAAAGGCAACTGGATCCTGGGATGCATCAAAAGCAGAGTAGCCAGAAAGTCAAGGGAGGTGATTCTGACCCTCATCTCCACTCTTGTGAGACATCATCTGGAGGGCTGCATTCAACCTCAGGCTTCCAGCACAAGAAAGACATGGATCTATTTGAGCAGGTCTGAAAGAGGCCCAGGACCACAAAAATGATCAAAGGACTGGAGTACCTCTCTTATGAAGACAGTCTGAGGTAGTTGGGGTTGTTCACCCTGGAGAAGAGAAGGCTCCAGAAAGACCTTATTAAGGCATTTCAAAACTTAAAGGGGCTTATAAAAGATAGAGAATGACTTTTTGCCAAGGTCTGTTGTAACAGGACAAACAACAATTTTAAACTGAAAGAAGGTAGAAGAAATTTTTTAGGATGATGGTGGTGAGACTCTGGAACATATTGTCGAGAAAAGTTGGACATGGCCTATTATTGGAAGTGTTCAAGCCCAGGTTGGATGGGGCTTTGAGCAACCTGATCTAGTGAAAGACATCCCTGCCAGGGGACAAGGATGAGAGTGACAGGAAATTTGCACTAGATGGTCCTTAAATGTCCCTTTCAACCCAAGCCATTCTGCGATTCCATGAAAATAACTACTAGATAATTCAACAGTCAGCTCTTCTATCATTAAGGAAAAGAATACCACTTTTTCAGGACAAAAGCTGTTTAGAGGTCATTTCACACAATGCTGAGACTGGGACAACTCAGATATGTTCAACTTGTTGGCAATGTAATTTTACGAATGCTTGACTAGACCAACAATGAAGGAATTGCTGCTGTGTGACCCCAGACAAGCTGCAGCCTGTCTTCCCACCAATTTCCAGCCTGCCTGCTCAAAATCTAAGTCTTCTGGGAAGAGATTATCTTTTGTCTGTATTATTTAACATCTGGTATGACATGCTGTCTTCCAGTTGGAACCACTAGACACTATTGTGATACAAAGAGCAAATAATAGTGTTCTAAAGTATTTCTATTCTTCATGGTTATTCCTTAAATTAGATGTTATTCCCAAACAACTTATAACATTATAATTCTTCCCTTCCCTAATTTCTTCTGAAATGCAATGTTTGCATCAGCATTGACAGCCTACATTTTTATTGTCTCTATCTATATGACATTTTCTATCTATTTATCTACCAAGGATGTATTCAAATGTCTTAAAAATATCTTTTCCCTGTCTTATTTTTAAGTCACACAAAGCAGAGGCTCCCTTCCAAACAAAGAAACAAAAGCTGTAATAACAGATGGAGTGTATTATATGCATGTATTTTCACCATTATTTCACAGGACACTTTGAAGCATCCATCTTCATGGCATTGTTCCATCTTGCTTGAAACATTATGTGTTCAAAGGACGAAGGCAATCTGTGGAAGTCCAGCCACCTCCAGTGATGTCCTGTCTTTTCTATCTATTAAATACTAAGCTGTTCCCTGGAGGTCCTTATTAGGCCTTTGTGTTTTGTCTTAAAAGTTGTCCTCAAACACAATCATTTTAGATTTAGGATCACAGTACTTTCTCATGCATGGGACAAGCAAACTGCAGTAACCAATTTGCAACTCCATTCCTTGATTTCAAATACACACAATGACTAACTGCTTGCTTCTTATTTCTTCTGCTTTTTCACCATAAGGATACAAGTAGATGTGTTTTTTGACCTCCCCCCTTTCCTCACACCACCACCTGCCAATGAAGATGTTTTACAGCATAAATAATTAATCTTAATTCCTAGGCTGCTACCAAGATGCATGGCCTCTTCACAGTTTCCTTTCTGTTTCCTCAGTCATTGCTGCATCCATAATGAAATGCAACATGAATGTAACATTAAAGCTTCAAATTTAAACACAGAGATGTTTAAATACACCCTCACAGTAATGGTAGGTGAGCAAAGCTGAATATGTCCGCTAGTTCTGGCACTTACCAAACATAAGGTCTTGCAAAACACTCTGCTAGTTAGCAGTAGAAAGAACTTGACTCCATACAGCATGAAGATTCCCTCATTATCCATGATAAAGATCTTATGTCTCTGTTTGTGATTTCTGGAATATTGCTGGCAGATGCACTGTGAAAGTTGCTTTCCAGCTAGCCTCCAAGACCTCGAAGACTCAGAAGCAGGAAACAAGAATTCACTTTCTTTGGCAATTACAAAATAGACTGATATGAAACCGTTTCAGATTTTTCCAGAACAAGTTAAAGGTCAGCACTGCTTATGTAGCATCAGTAAAATTATGTCGTATGTGCCAGCCCCACGTACACATTTGAGATACTTTAGGGCACTTACAGAAGGCACCTATGTATGGATGGCCAACTTGAGCCCATAGGAACAGACTAGAATTAATCTTACCTAAAACATTATTTAGTCAAAGATGCTTTTCCAGGCTCTGGTCTGTTACCAGTGGAGAAATACAAGCACCTTCAAAGGATATTCATCCCTTACTAAAGTAGATGTCAAAGGTGACTGAGATGAACTGTCCTTGGAAAATTATATTTCCCTTGCCCAGGAATACAAGATTTCTAGTAAGTGACTATTCACTCACTGTAAATAAAATTACTCACTATAGTAAGTGACTATTTATCTACAAATGTAACTTTAAGTATTTTCATACAGACAAATGTATTAGAATTATCATGTATTTTATCCTAAATAATTTTTAAAATACTACAGCTGGAATGTTAAAGTTATTAAGATCTTCAAACAGTATTTTGACTTCTATTTTATTTAGTATCTGTGAAGTTTTTGACTTTCAAGAGAACAAAGTACTTTTTTACTTTAATGTTCAAAATGTTGTTTTCACAATGTGGAAACAAGTGAAATTTACACTTTGGAGGAGTATCATGAGGCCTACCCTTGAGTTATATCTCCCAATTCCAATTTAGTGGTGCACACAGATGGGCCTGTCTTTAGTTTAAAGATTAATATCTAGAGAATGTGGTTTTCTACAGCAGCAGTTTCCAGACTTTTTACCATACTGAAAATTCCTCGTATGTATTCCAGCGAAGGTTCCAATCTGTACACAAAAAATTTTTAAGCAAACTACCTATAGCAGCATTTTCAAGTTTAATTTAGTAGGTCTTCTGATTTGTTGATGAAATCCTTATTATAGACTATTGGATGAAGATAGGCTATTAATACCCACTTTCAAAACATAAAAGGGTAACAACAGCTTTCAGATCTACATTTTAAATATAATTAATGAACTAACCAGCATAAAGAAACAGAAACATCAACCCTTTTATTGGGAACTGGAAGACAATAAAATTGAAGCCACATTCAACCAGAAGCAACACCCATTAAAAGTGTTCAAGTTGTTTTTTAATTTCTCTTTTTCAAAATTAAGATTTCTAAAATAAGATTTTTATGTTGTTTTTTCCCTCCACTAAAATCTGATGAAATGAACCCTACCCACCCTTTCTGTCCAGGAAAAAAAAAAAAAAAGCATGTAAAAATAGCCGGAAATTTCATCACAATATCCCTAAATATGCAAGAAATTCTGCTAATAAATTTAACCACATAACACACTTTGGATTATCCCAATAACTTGCCTTCAAATACAAGAAAGAGCAACTCCAATCAAATATCATTATTCTAAATTAGTACAGCTGTGAATGTTATCAAAAGAAATTGACCGAAGTTTTCTTAGAATGACCTTCACGAAACTTGAGAATTAAAGAAGCAGATTTCAGAGGAAAAGTGCACATGACAATGGAAGGAGTTTCTTACTGTGAAAAGTAAGAAACTTTCCTCATAAAAACTGTCTGTGGGAGAAGGGCTTTCAAGTACTCTGTTGGGTTTCCTTGAGTGGAAGAGAATTTGGAAATGGAAATAAAAATAAATTTATCACAAAGCTGATACAGACAGGAAAGATAATCCTGTTTCAGAACAAATGGTTCCACTCTAACAGTGCATTGTACATTGGCTCCTGTCTGTTCTTAATGAACTGATGAACGCAATACATAAGGGCTCACCAGAGTTAGAGACAGTGTCCCTTCACATTTTGATCATGATGACAACACCTCAGTATCTGCGCTAAGAGCTTTTGCATACCTCCAACTTCTCACATGCTAATAAGTTAGATAACTCTAATTTAATGAGATTAAAAGTCTGGAAACACAGAGTTGATCTGGGGCTCTAGCTGTATAAGAATAAAAATATCAGAATATCAATATCAAAATATCAAATATAAAAAAAAAAGCATGTATTCCCCACTAAAACCTGGAGAATATAAGGAAACAAGTACAGTACAAAAACAATACAAATGTTATTTGAAGTCATGGAAGACAAGAGAGAAACAGAGGCTAAACCATCCTTCTCTTGTAAAGAAAGACTACTGAAAGGAAGACTTATCTGTGTTCATGTGTGCAAGAAGACTGGAGCTCAAACATGTGGCAGCAACAATGAAACTTCTTGACATTTATGTCACACATTTTTAGGACAATGTCTGACACATCTGTTGTAACACCCACCCTTCACAATATGGGCAAGCTACAGTGTATTATGATGAGTCTTCCCTATCATATCACACTGGTTGCCAATAAAGGGCCTGGTTGCCAATAAAGACAAGTCAAGGGAGAAGGTAGATGCAACAAATACTGAACATGCACTGGACACCACTAGCAGAAAAGCAGGTGTATCCATCACTGCTCAGTGAACTACTCCAGAGGATTCACCAAGCGTTGTCTTCGGGGCAAATTTATTAAAGAAAATCCTGTTCAGCTGAAGAGAGTCAGGGTTTCACTACCTAAATCCTGGATGAAAATACAAACCAGAACTTCGGTATTATGTAGAGGTGTTTCTCATTTTACATTGGTTTAAGTCTCGACACTTTGACAAAAGAAAGAGTTACACACCAATTAATTTCTCAATATGTTTAAATCATGGGATCTGCTGACATATGCAGAATTTCCTTCACTCCCCAACACAGTTTCTTATCCTTAAAGTAATTATTTCCATTTTGCCTTTTTAGAGCAACCCTTGACAATATCAGTCTGTTGTATTCTATCCAATGAATGCACACAGGCAGTGGAGGTTTAGCCTTAGATGCTAGTTCCAATGGAGAAAAGCAGAATTTCTTCAATTCTCCATTTCACTGGGATTTTTCATCATAGACAAGATAGGAATAAGGCAGATAGGTTGGATTGGTTTTTTCTAAATGCCACCCTTTGGTTACACATGACAAATGCAGAAAAATTCTGTTTTGAGAAGGTGTCAGGCAAACTGTTCACACTTTGTTGCAAAATGCAGTCTGTCATTAACAATGCCGAAAGCCAGAACAGCTGCTGAAAACAGCTGAGAAGCCTCAAGTATATTGGGCAAAAGTACCCAACACAAAGATAATGAGGAAAAAAGAGAAGGCTGCAACCTTCAGAAGTAGTATACCTCAAACACTGAGTTACCATAATCCAGAAAAGTGGAAGTCAATATGTGCTACCTGGAAGGAGGAAGGCAGGGTAGGAAGAAGAAGGTAATTTGTAAGGTAGATCAGGTTTGGGAGTCCTCTGAAATGAACCAAAGAGAAAATGCATCACTGCACATTTCACCCAGAAAACAACATCCTTTACCCTTAGAATTTCCTTTTCACCTCATTCAGCTGCATACAACCTTGCATCAAATGTTGTGAAATACAAGTCTTTGCATAAGCTCAGGAGTACCAACAGTGTGGTTCCCAGAGACACATGGAACCAACTCATTGTTATTTGGGGGCTCTTCCCCAGCACACCAACACCCAGCAAAGGGTGGCTTTGCTAACGCCATTTTAGACTACAGAGGAGAGAAAGAGAAATGCTGTCATGGTATCATCAGGGGCTTTTTAAGACTCTACAAGGCAAGCAACCAATACAGTGCGACACAGTGCACCAATACAGTGCAATACCATCCTTGTGTTGTTTTCTTTAGTAAACTCTTCTATTATTATAATAATTGAAATTTATAGTTAAAAATCCACCACTGACACAGATTAATCCCACTTTAATTTACAACAATTGCCACCAGATTGCAAACTGTTTCCATGTACAAAGTGTTTAATATAAAACCACTATTTAAGAATAAGAAAATAAATTGTACAATGTTTAAGAAAAAAATACAAGAACTGGTCATAATCCTGGTATACATTAGCAAAGTCTAAGGTAAATTAGAGAGCTGATAAATATATTATCACCAACAGTGCATAAAGAAATATTTTAAGAAACATAGGGAAAAAGAATAAAGTTATTAAAATATAAATTACTTCCTCTACAATGGTATATGCAAGGGGTCTCCACTGTATTAAAGCATATAAAAATAATGGAGAAGAAAATTGAGCTGTGAGTACTGAGGTTTTCTACATTTGATTATTTTTAATGTAGAATTCAGGCGGTTGTATAAGGCAATATACTCCAGCTTCATATATAAATGAAGGAGTAAGTTTCAGTAACTTGAAAATAATGAAGCTTAAAATTGAAGTTAGCTCCAAATGGAATCAGGTTGTGAAACAGTCTTGTCAAAAACAAACAGAGATCTAAATTTAAAGTTACTATTGGCTAACAGAATAGTGGAATATTGGTTAAAGACTGTGATTTGAAGCCCATACTTACTTAAAAAAGAGACAGAACCAAGTCTTTAAGGAAAAGCATCTGGCCCAAGTAAGACATAATTTCAACTTGGTAACAAGTTAGTAATATTTACTTTCCTTGTTAGTTTTATAAATACAAAATCACCTTTAAAATGTAACCATAAAAACTTTAATCTGATTTTTATAGTAATGTTTCAAAAAACGGTCAAAAAATTAAATATTTCTTTATGTACCAGTAATGTTTTCAACTCTTTTTTATTTAAAAACAAGCAAGTCAAGAACTCCTCAGTTTCTTTATGACAGTAGTTACCAAATCATTTGGCTATTTTATTAAAATATACATCAATAAGAAATGTTAAAAATCAGAAGTGACATTATTTTGGAGGGTGAATTGCTAATAAAGCAACACAGATTTTCATCCTGTGTGAAACAGCTGGACCATGACGAGATCACATTAGCACTAATTAAAATGATATTTTTTTTGTGCAGTTTTTGTTAATCCAGCTTCATTGGACTCAAAAGGATTTCTGAAATCTGTAATAAAAGCTATTATGTAATCTTACTCCAGTTCTCTTGCATCAGGTTACTGTGTGAAATTTCCCTATAATAAACAATATTTTCTTAAAACTCTCACTCAATAAAATCAATATTAACTTTTTACTATTATAGCTGGTTTTTCCCAATATATGAGCCTCATTTAATTAAAAAAAATTAAAGCTCTAATTTATTTTTGCTTGATGAACAAGAAAGATATCATATTAAAGGCAACATTTTGCCATGTTTCTCTTTCTCCCTCACTTTCCCAGGTCCCTGTTGTTCCCAATGTATAATTTGCAAAACATATTGCTTCAATACTTACAATGAGAGAGGCGGCCCAGCTGTGGGAGGGAAAGGACAGCAGTCTCCAATATTACCATAATAATCTGCCTAAGGTCCCATGAGCCCTCTGGAGTATACAATTCTCTATACTGCAGGCCCCAGCTGGAGAATGTTCTCTTGACATGTATGCCAACCTTTGCCTGCAGGCAAAATAAAAAAAGGCAGAGAAGTAATCATGAAAATAAAAAATCTTGTCAACGGTGGTAGGATGCAGTTTCCATGTTTTTTTGCTCACGTAGGCAGTCGTTGTGCTAACAAAATGATAGGAGACTTTAAAAGACTGCAGCTGGTATGTGTTTTGCTGGAGAGGGGAGAACATCATATGCCACACTAATTCTGCAATTCTAACTTCGGGGGAAAAAATGAGCAGTGATATTGTATTACTGTCAATATGCATGACAGCTTTATTTACCTCCTTTTCTGATAGCTGCTCATTACAGGATTTAAGCAGGAAAGTGAAACCCTGACAGTGTTGAGCTAATTGCAAAGGGCCAGATTGTGATCTCATTGTTTTGTGTTGGGTGGTTGGGGTTTTTTCATGGTGATGAGGGCTCTCAGGCAAATAGTCCTGCTGGCTCAGTGGGACTAATTGGGGAGTAAATACCCATCACTGTGAAAGGCATGCAATTGGCCCAGCAAACTTTCCAAGAAAAAAAAGCATGACTTTAAAAGAAATAACGAAATAAAGGGAAAAGGTGGTTGGAAGACATATGTATAAGATCAAAGACCTAATATATAATTTTGTCCTTCAGTTTCAAACTCAATTTGTACCAAAGAACCCAAGACCTTTCTTCTGATTTCATTCAAACAGAAGTAAGAGGAACACCAGCATCACAGAGCTCAAAACAAGTCCAATGTTGTGAGAGATTTCTAAAACATTAAAACAGTCTTCTCTAAAGAAAGAAAAAATCTGTGTGCAGTAGTCATGGGCTGCATTTTCAAAACAGAGTTGTCAAAGTAGGACAAAGAGCTATTTACCATTTTAATTCTAATTAACGCCAAAACAAGATTTCCTTTTACTTTCTTTTCCTACTAGAGGACATATTCCCACTCAAATGCTTGGTATTTCATCCTACAATAAGATCATGAATTTTACAGGTTGTGCTCAAGATCTTTGGTACTGAACCAGTACTAAACCAGTACTAAACTAGTATTCAAACTGAAAATGTCATCCCTCCTGTCTGAATGAGTTCAGAATATACCATCCACCAAAGAGAGTCAGACATTTTTTAATCTAACATATTTTGGACAGAGCAGATTTGTGTAACCATAAACCATTATGTAAGTGGAGTGAAAATGACTGTGGCAAGTTAACAGATCAGAAAAGAGCTGCTCCAGGCTCAGAGGACACAGGCGTGGGAGACACCCAGAGACAGGAATTGCTCCAAGCAGGAGAATTTTTAATGCAGTCACTGTCTCACTCCTTCCTTCCTGCTCCCTACTAACCCCCAGTTTTTCTTTATGCAATGAACAATAACAAGCCTGTTAATCTAAAAGTACTTTTCACCTACCTACCTATATGTGTGTATGCAAATATGAGGAGGTTTATTTAATTCTACAAAATCTGTTTTCATCTCCCTTGCCTCCTTTCTCAAAGCCACGTAGAAGTAACAAGAACATGTTTAGCTCAATAACTGCTCTTGAAAGATATGTACAGTAGCAACTTAAAGAGTTTGACTTATTGTCTGAAAGTGGAAGCCTTTAGTTACACCGGGTGGGTTTGTGAGAGAACCTGTCTGTCTGGTACATGAACAAATGACACATGAATGAGATCATTCTTTAAGTCTGCCAGCCATGTGGAGCTTAACTGAAGATGCTGGAAAATTTAAAATGAGAAGAAAAATGAAAACAAAATCAAGTATGTATTGAAACTACCAGGCCAAGATTAAACAGTGTAGAGAATATTCCACGTGAATGTAAGAGAAAGAAGGAATCACAGCCAAAGCCCATTTAGACAGGCTTGAACAACGTCGCCTCACAAAACTACTGAAACTGAAGAACATGACACTCCAGAAAGAAGGGGCCTTCAGAATCCAAGGCACTCACTGTTAGGAGAAGTTTTCATGTAGTGCAGCTTGGGATACAGGTTTCTAAAATGTCTCTTTGCATTTTGTTGTCTGTAACAGGACATGGCAGCAAAAACAAACAAATCCCACTTATTACCATAGAATGACTTGGAAGCCTGGTTACCATTACTGTGGCTCAGTTAAGTATATAACCTTGCCATGAGATTCATCTATGTATTCATTTGTGCTCTTACAAGAATTAATATCATTTTAGGGAGGTTTTCCTTCTCTGTTTTGTGGCTTGTGTTAACTACTTACTGCTCCAAAGCCACAGCTCCATTAGTAAATCAAATACTCCCTTGCACTGTGGTCAACCTGCATCACACAGCCCAAGTGACCAGGTTTAAACCCAAACCCTACCATTCACTGCAACAAGGTGGCTTTCTTTTCCAAGCTGCCTGCTGGGAATCAGAGGTGCCCTTCATAATTATGGGCTGCCCTTCATAAACTCCCATATCATCCCCAGGAGCAGTTTGAAAAAGCATAACTCACCATGGGTCAGAACCATGGGCAGAAAGATTTCCAATGCTATTTACCAGCACAGATGTAGCATGAACACAACTTGCTCATATTTGAAATAAATGCAATGGATTTTTGCAGGTTAGTGAAACCTCCATAAACACATTAAAAACAGTTATCATCCTGCAAAGCTACTGTAAGTAGTTCAAAAAAGTAGTTTATCACTGGCTTACAGATCTCTGCAAAACATTCATGCTTTATTTGCTGGTTCAATTACCTAAAAATAAATAAAGTTTGATATGATATGTCATTGTGAAATAAAAGAAAAATATGAGATTTCACAAAATGTAACTTGAATATATGCTAGCTTTAAAAAAAAATGTGTTTGGTTTATGTCTGAAACAGTTTTATGAATCCAACTCAAAAAACCCATAAAATGTACTTGCATTTTCCTTCAACTAGAAGTACTCATTGATATTAGGCATGGCAGTAAGTATTTTCATTGACAAGCAATAGGAATAGGACAGGGGGCCAGAGTCAATAGCCACCAAAAAAACAGTCTGGCAGAAAATGTTTTTTAACAACTTTAGCCCTCCCTAATCTCCAAATGGCAAAATTCCACAATTCCATGGTTTTGTCTTGATAGTAGTAATACAAGAAGGGTTTTTGCAAATTAACTTTCTCTTACTTTTGTCACCCAGTGGGATATGAGAAACTGGTCTCATCCCAGCTGTTTTTGCTTGGGATGAAATCTGGAAGTTCTTGTCTCTTAAGATACAACCAGTGAGAGATGCCTCTGTTCAAATAAAGCTGCAAACAAGACCATTGGCCAAAGTCTATAGTATGGATTAAATTTAACCATGAATGTGCGGTAGAGAGATAGAAAGAAAAAGAAAAGAGAGGAGATAGAGAGAGAAAGGCAGACAGATTAAACAGAAGATAGTTACCAGTCAATCCAGCTGCATCCTACGAGTTCTTCTCCC
Organism: Monarcha castaneiventris obscurior; assembly: GCA_026261815.1. NCBI lineage: Eukaryota > Metazoa > Chordata > Aves > Passeriformes > Monarchidae > Monarcha > Monarcha castaneiventris. The sequence continues at coordinate 1,226,276 of JAMPIT010000566.1, read as the reverse complement.
TCCTGGGCTTCTTGGTGGTGGGGGGTCCCAAGGTTGTTCAAAACTTTTCACTATTTATACATTTTAGCAAACAAAGGAATTCATGCTCATGGCCTACACAGTTCTCCCATGCCATTGGTTAAATTATTTCTTTGACTCTAATGCTAATGAGTTTGCACGTTCAGTCTTCCTCTCGAGTTGGTGGGTTTCTTGGGTAGATGGGTTGAGAGTTGGTGATCATGGTCTCCCCCTGCTGGAATTATCTTTTACCCAGTCTGAGCTGATTTTAGCACAGTTGCAGAGTTGACTTTCCTTGTGGCCCATAAGTTCTCATTCTTTGTGTCCATTATCAGTGATGGATTCTTCTCCCCAAGCTTCGTTATCCCTATAGGTCTGAGATACCACTCAGACAATTGTATCACCTTTTTCTTATCTGTGGTATCTTATCTTACAGTCCAAGTTCCAGGTATCCACAGAGGTATATTTGAAGGGGTGGGGAGATGGGGGGACAGTTCAGTGGTTGTTGGTGGTCACAGATGCCATCTGTCCCATAACTTGGGGTGATATTTTTTTGACTGGTGATGTGTGTGCAAGCAGTTGCTTCTCTACAAATTTTGCCAGAGTGGGAATTTTTGTCTGGATGACAGACAGGATGTGCTAACCAGATCTTACCCCTGCCAGGCCTGTAATCAGCACCACCCAGTCATTCTCTTCTGTGCTTAACTCATGACAAAGTCCTTCTGTGGCCTTAACATTGTTTGAGACAAGCAACCTTTCTTTTCAAGTCCTTACATTTCTCGGCAGAGAAAGTCTAGTCAGCCAGCTGATTAGACAAAGGTAAAACAAATGACCTGCTTCTGTTGCTTCAAGTTGATTTGGAAAATCTCCTAGGCAAGAGATGCCAAGTGCCTTTAAAAATCCAGCTTCAAGTCTCTGCAAAATCCCAACCACCTGTGTTATGAGCTCCGTCTGCATGTACTTTTTTGCAAGTACTTTTCCATGCTTACCAATGTCCCTTGGCTCATGTCAGCAGAAAATATTTGGCACCAACCCAAACAGTTCAAACTGCATATGCTCCTGAGAAGGTGGCTCACCCCTGCAGGAGGCAGTCAGATGACACAATAGTGCAGGACACGGACAAAAACATGCACATATGCAGCCAAGAGTTACCCAACAGCCCTGTGATGAAGGGAACATACTGCTCAAGTCTTCCCAGCACATGGGATCAGGTAGTCCACAGTGGCTACAGACCTGATGCTGAAAAACTTTCTCTTGAGTGCCATGGAATCATAGAATGCTCTGAGTTGCTAGAGACCTTAAAGATCATCTAGTTCTAACCTCCCTGCCATGGGCTGGGACACTCTTCACTAGATCAGGTTGCTCAGAGCTCCATCCAGCCTGCCCTCAAACACCTCCCAGGACAGGGCAGCCACAGTTTCTTTGGAAAACCAGTTCCACTGTCTTACCACCTCACAGTAAAGAATTTTTTCCCACTATCTAATTTAAACTTACTCTCCTTCAGTTTTAATCCATTCCCCCTTGTCCTATCTCTACATGACCTTGTTAATCATCCCTCTCCATCTTTCTTGTAGGCTCCCTTCAGGTATTGGAAGGCTGCAATTAAGTCACCACAAAGCCTTTCCTTTTCCAGGCTGAACAATCCCAATTTTCTCAGCCTTTCCTCATAGGAGAGGTACTTTATCCCTCTAATCACGCTGGTGGCCTCCCCTGGACTCTCTCCAACAGCTCCATGTCCTTCCTGTGCTGGGACCCCAGAGCTGATGCAGCACTGCAGGTGGGGTCTCTCCAGAGCAGAGCAGAGGGGCAGAATCCCCTCCCTGGCCCTGCTGCCCACGCTGCTTTGGATGCAGCCCAGGACGCATTTGACTTTCTGGGCTGCAAGTGAACATTGACAGATCATGTCCAGCCTCTCACCCACCACCAGCCCCAAGTCCTTCTCGGCAGGGCTGCTCTCCATCTGCTCGTCCCCCAGCCTGTGTTGATACTGGGGATTGCCCCAGAACCAGGTGCAGCACCTTGCACTTGGCCTTGAACCTCAAGAGATTTCCATGAGCCCACTTCTCAAGCTTTTCCAGGTGTCTGCCTAAGGAAAGAATAGCAGACCTGAACATCCACACAAACAGAAAGACGAAAAACCTCAAGCATTTCTGAAAGTGAGAATAAATATTTCTACCCTGCATTGAGAAAGAATCTGGGATCTGTTGCTTTTCCCACTGCAATGGGCCTTCAAGCTCAGCCACACAACCTAGCTGTCCAACAAATCCAGTTGCTACTTTGGGGATAGCTAGCTTACCACTTTTACTCACAAAGAAAGTAGCACAAAACTACATACTCATCCTGGAAGAATAAAAGCCTTGTTCCCTACATTATTTTGGATATCTCTCAGGACCAATCACTAAGCCTTAGCAGGTTAAAAAGAAAAAAACAAAACCAAAATACAATTAAGATCTTCAGTATTTGCACTGTCAAATATTCCCCTGTCCTCTCACAAACTTTCGGACGACTCTGGAAACGCTCTAAATCTCTTGTACGATGCTTATCCCACATCAAGGGATTATATTTGCTGAACACAACACACCATTCAGACACATGACTAGGAAAATAGGATTTGTGAGTTGCTACTCACAATTTAGAAAGTTAGTGATACAATTTTAAAAGAACCCCTCACATAAAGAGGAAAATAAGCATTAATTGCCAGGAAAAACTGACATAACAGAGACACTCCAAAGATACAGAGATTTTTGTTTTGATAAAAGAGAACTCGGACACTTGAAGAAAGCAGGATTATGATGTTAATACCTAGGTGAAAAGAAAGCTGTGTCAGGTCTCACAGTCTTTTCTGTTTCCGTATTGTCTAGTATCAGTAAATTTTATTCTCTCCTTCTCTAGGTTTCCTCATGCTGTCACCATGCTGTGCTCAGTTCACCTCCAGTTCAAGAATGAGATCATGATGCTGTGATTGAGCTGGTTACAACAGGAAAACTGACTGTGATAATTCAGATTAATGTACAGGCATCAGCTTCCTTGGCAAGCTGTTAACACAGATGCAGGTCTTTACAGTTGCTCAGCTCTCTTTTTTACTTCCAGAGTTTTCCCTTCTCTGATTCCCTGTCTCCCAGTGAAAATGAAAGGGACAGTGCCATTGCAGGTTCTGCAATGATTTTGCTTCTTAGTTGTTTTCCTTGACATCCACTTACAAGCCTAAAAGCATATTTATTCACTATTTGTTTTGCTGTCACAACTAAAGCCTTCCATCAGATACAAGAACCTCACTTTGAAATACACCAGAAGATTACCTCTGTCTCAGAAAGCTCTAGGGGGCAAGTCTAATTTACTTTTGTAGAGTCAAAGGCAGGGAAGAAGCTAGTGATGGAAATGTCATTCACTGGAGGGCCAAAACTAATAACATTCCACAGAAATGGAAATATAAGTCTTTCCAAACAGGAAACATAGGAATGCAACTCATACAACCATAATTCAAAAACAAAAAATGACAGATTTGGGAGTGGAACAACATGGAGTCAATTTACTACTTTATCTGAGAGATATGACAAAAACAGTGGCAGGTCCTAGGTAAGTTATTAATAAAATAATTTCTAATGGCACAGAAGGCTGATCCAAACAGCTGAATTTACAGCATCCCAAACACAGGTTTGTAGAATCCACGAATTCAAATCAGGGCTGTTATTTTGGTATATGGAACAGTGCTTCTGTGATGGAGCAAAGGTTAGGAAACCATGGCTACAGAGTCAAATCCAGAAAGAGACTTGAGGAACTCTGTGACAACCAACACTGAATTAAAATCCTTCATACAAAGATCATTAATTCCGAATCCCAAATTCAAAGGCTGAAATATCAAGTTCAAAATATGTGTGAAGTTCTGCTATCAGGAAAATGCCAGAATTGAGAGTCACTGAGATTCATGTTGTACACAAGAAAGTGTAAGGGTTTTCAATTTCAATTTCCATGCTTTAGAACTCCTTACAAAGCAATGTGCAAAGACAGCAAGTAGCATAAGGGAGTTGGAGCCACAGAAAAAAGCATGCTCAGGTTGTTTGCCCTTACACTGCTTAAGCCAGAACTTACAGCAAGAAATCACTACCCATAATAGCAATGCCCATTATTAAAGTCCAGGGACATGTTCTGGCTGTATCTCAACTACACACTGGGAGCACTAGGCCACTGCATGCAGCAGTCTTATACGTTTTTATGCTGCTATTATTACCTTGAGTTCAATATAAGGAATCCCAGACTGCTGCCCAGGCAGGATGTACTTGGATCCAAACTATAATCATAGAATCATTGAATCATTTAGGTTCACAAAGACCTTTAAGATCTTCAAGTCCAACCATTAGCCCAGCACTGCTGAGAGCACCACTAAACCATGGCCCTATGTGCCACATCTACACACCTTTTAAATACCTTCAGGTGACTCAACCACTTCCCTGGGCAGCCTGTTCCAATGATTGACAACCCTCTCATTGAAGAAATATCCAATCTAAGGCACAACTTGAGGCTGTTTCCTCTTGAGCTGTCCTTTGTTACCCGGGAGAGGAGACCAACCCCCACCTCGCTGCAACCGCCTTTCAGGTAGTTGTAGAGAGTGATAAGGTCACCCCTGAATCTCCTTTTCTCCAGGCGAAACAACTCCAGCTGCCTCAGCTGCTCCTTATCAGACTTGTGCTCCAGACCAACTTTACCAGCTTCATTGCCCTTCTCTGGACACTCTCCAGTACCTCAGTGTCTCATTTGTAGTGAGGGGCCCAGAACTGCGCACAGCACTTGAGGTGTGGCCTCACCAGTGCCGAGTACAGGGGCACAATCCCTGCCCTGGTCCTGCTGGCCACACTCTGGCTGATACAGGCCAGGATGCCACTGGCCCTCTTGGCCACTGCTGGATCATGTTCAGAAGTTGTCAGTCAGGGGCCCCAGGTTTTTTCTGTCAGAGAACTGAACAGTCACTTTCCCCCAATCCTGTAGTGTTGCACGGGGTTGTTGTGACCCAAGTGCAGGACCCTGAAACTTAGTAGTTAGGCTTCTTTTTGGAACTCTTCCACAGACCAAAGGATCTCACAGTCAGTGTTACCTGATATTGAATCTCCACGATTTTTCTCTCTCCACTGTACCCAGTTACCTACAATTCCATTTTTTTCTGAAAACTGAGCAAGAGTATCCTGAGTCTGGGACCCAGAAAGAAATTAGTTTGATTACTCTTCACACTTCATTTCATATTCATGAACAAAATGTATTTTTATACCCTATGTCACATATATGGCAGTATTAACTTGCATAACCATGTGATAGGCAATAGTCATGTCATATTTGCCTTTAAAAAATTTTCACCAAAAGTGGACTTCTACTACAATTGCAAATGTCCATAAGTCAAATGCAAAAAATTAATCTTAAAGTGATAACTTTTTTTTGTGCATAAAAATGTTAGGGTTTTAAGCACCATTTCCCAACCTGCTCATGCTAGAACTGGGAGTTTTAAGAGAAGGAGAACCTCGACTTTTCAAGGGACCAATTCACACATTTCTCACCCTGTAGTGTGATGTGGTGACATAGTCATAATGATGAGGTGACATCGTCATAATCATGCAATGGTACATATTCACAGAAGAGCTACTGAAGGTAGCTTCACAAAGAGAAAAATTTCAAACATACTGTAAATAATGTTGCTTAAAACACTCTAAAATAGTGAATTCCCTTAAAATAACGTGACTTAGACTCTTTCTCAATGTGTGACGGCTTGGCGTGGTCCAAACATTTCACTGTTATTCATTTGCAGGTGATCTGCACATCTTATTTTGAGGTTTTGCTACCTGCTGACTCTGCACCTACACTAAACACAAGTCGATAAAATTCCCCACTAGATCATCCTGCAGTTTGTATATATAATAACTGACAGAAGAACTTCCTTCAGGACAGATGTAGTTGTTGGCTTCCTCACCTGGGGCACATTTGCTCACAATCAACAGCGTTTCACTCTCTAATGGCACACCAATATTTCAGTTGTTCACTCCAGTCAAAGAAATTGGAACACCAGCAATGAAGGGGTGCTTTAATCCTTGACAACTGATCTCTAAGATAGATACACTGAGCCATAAAAGCGTTCCAAACGTGATAGCTGGCATCAGTTCCTACTTATTTACTGATTGGATTATTCTTCCAGAGAAGGTTATTAGTTTTCTTTTCAATGAATATCACCTTCCTAATGAACACCTGAATGCAGCATGCTACTGCCCCTAAGAAATAAAACTAGTCTCAGTGATATTTCATGGACTCCAGGGTTTTGTCCACAGTTTCTAAAGTCTCAACAGAAACATTTTAAATAATATAAACCAGACCTGAACAGAGCAAAACACTATTTTTTCTTGCTTAAGGTCACCCTCAAAACGAATTAATGGGTCTTTCTTGACTTAAGTGCTATAGAAACAGTATAACCACCTCTTTATTCTTCAGACTAGGCACCCTACTACCCACTGTAAACTTAGCCTACTTATATGGGGATATTTTGGCATTTGATTTTTTTGCTAACTATTTCCCTGTTAAAATGATAATGAAAAATATCTTCCTACTAAAAAGGTAGGTACATATGTTGGAAAAAATGACTATGTGAAATATGAGCAGTGACAAACTTGAAAAGTGGTCTCACAACATGGCTATTAACATATGGCACCCTTGGCAGCATAAGTGGTCATTTAATGAAGCCCATTGTAGGCTGTGCATGTAACTTATGCTTTAACTTTTGTAAACAGCACCTAGCTGCTATGGCTTGAGGCTCTGTATAAATCATTAAACAAATATATTCAACAATTTATACAAAATCAAGAAGCAGGAAATCTCCATTTCCATATTTAAATCTGCCTGTCTGTACATCATTATTTTATTAACTTCCCAATAAATGCCCTCCATCTGCATACTGCATTGACAACAGTTGGCTTTTTTTTAGCCTATATTTATTGAATTTTGTAGGGAACTGTAGGAGAATAAGTTATATTGTGGTTTTAAACCTTTTTTTAAGTATTTGAGTCAAGAGGGGTCCATGACCAGATTAATAAAATGGCTACCTATAAGAAAATGAGCTATGGCTGCAAGTCACCATCAAATCAAGAATTACAGAGCAAGCATATACAATCTTTTCCAAGCTCACATCGGGCCTCTTCCAGAAATTGAAAGAGACAGTCCTACAGAGGCTCAAGCACACCCTTTAAACTTAATGTGAGTTATCGCATTAGCATCAGTTGAACTTCTCTTGTGCTTAAACACATCTCAGTCTTCATGGTATTGGTATCTAAATTCATATGGTTAGACTTTTATGGAATACAGAAAGTACAGAGTGTATAACTCTAAAAAAAAAGTACTTCTATTGTTGGTTTTACACCCAAACAGTTCAGAGTTCTAATAAAAGGCACACAGAATAATGGTATAAAATTATTCTTATCCCTTATTCTCAGTAGCATCAGTCAATGAGAAGAAAAGACTATAGCCTATCCATATTTAATTATAAAGAAGGTTTCTCTCTGATTAATTGAATCATTAAACATGCACAGATACATTTCATGGTATTAAATATTAGTTACCTTCCAGTATATTAAGAAGTAAAAATCGGAGTGGATTAAATGGGAAGAATTATTCTTAGTGTGTGTCTTGCAGTGCATACCACCCCCCACTCGTTTCCCAGGAAACCAAAAGAAAGCGTAGACATTTCACACAGAACAAGAAAATGCACATAGGCTACAGAACAAGTGGCAAAAATCTTGACTTCTTTTTAATTTATTTATGGTTTTAGCTATTTTACTGTTTATTCTAGCCTTTACAAAAGAACAAATCCAGCACTACTCATAATCTGGTGCTGGTAGTTAGTGTCTCCATTAAAAATACAATAAAAACACTACTTTAGGCATCAGGAGACACAGAAAAACATACTTAACCACAATTTCTGCAGCATATGTTCATAGTAACAGAGGATTTATCAAAACATTTTTATCTGACAACCCATGTTTTAAGTGGCAAGTAACTGTGTTAGCAAATGTTTGCCTCAGTTCACAGGTTTATATATATATATGTGTGTGTGTGTATATGTATATATATATACAGTTTACACACAGAGAATTAATTTCTGTGCAATAACTTCATTAAAAGAGAGTATAAAGGGGAAGATTAAAAAAAAAAGAAAAGGAAGTTAAACATCACTCAAAGAAATGACAAGGCTGAGAGAATAGTTTGGAGCAGAGGCTTTAAGCTGCCATGCTGTGCCTTTCACAGCTGCCTACACTTCGTGTCATTAATAACCAGTAAATAAGATCTGCAGGTGGGCATATAGGGCACCCTGAGCCAAGAAGCTGTAGCTAGGGCTTCTGTCTCTAAGATGGGTGGCCAGGCTCATTTGCACAAGGCTGCTTATGTTTCCATACAGAAGTGTAACCCTACTTAGCATAGCTTCAGGGAAGCTGCTACAATACAGAGAATGCTAATTACTGTAACCAACTGGCAATGATGCATCCAAAATTAAATGGCCTGTGACTGAGCAGATGAACAATTTTTATAGCCCTAAGTTCAGGGAACATGGATATTCTGTCAAATTAACACACAGTCTATTTGGCCTTAATAGGTAAATTGAAGTCTTTTAAAACACATTTAGATGTGCTATTGAGTTATCAGTTATTAAGTACAGTTCTCCTTTCAGCTTAAAGGTGTACAATTTGAATTTAAAATACCTGTAGCCTACTACATAAAAAAAAAACCCAAACCACAAAAACAACCAAACAAAAATAAACCTACAACATTTTATAGCCCCTATAACCTTAATTTTCTGGTAAAACTGCAACATTGCCTCTGCTCCTACTCTTAGCTCCTGTTTATTTCATTGTACTTAGGCAAAATACCCACTGAAGTCAGTAGCAGCTCTGAGCACAGAGGTCTTCAGGTACAGACACTGGAGGCTGCCTCCTCAGTCTTCAATTCCAGTGAAAGTTAGGATTTTTTTTTTCAGAACACTGTAAGATCAAAGTTCTTACTTGACTTCTTAAAATGAACATTAACAAGTAAATCAAAACCAAGGCCAGATATAAATAGTACTTGACTTTTCCTCATTGCACTTAGCAAATTAATTACCTATATGTTTCAGCATAGATGATACAGCAGTCCAGCTTTCCTACAAGCACTTCCAACAAATTCCTGTATTCATCCACTAACTTTATTATACTCTTTAAAGTTACCGAAGATCTTTCTCTGAATGCTAGAAAATACTTGTTAAGATGGAAAAAAATGAATAAACTATGAATAAAAAAGTTCCAAAAGACAAATTTTATTGGCAGAGTACAGTTCTTTTTAAAGCATGTTTTGTAGCAAGTAAGATTCACAAAGAAATCTATTGGTGGAGTACACCTGGAAAAATGGTTCATTTATAGATTTGTCACTAAGCAAGACTCTGCTTTCAGGAAAAAAGAATTGTAAGCAAGTCTGCCTTAGTGTTCCCCCAGATAATAAATAGATCTAAAACCCACTGCCCTTAAGATACGATTACAGAAATGTCACTTAAATCAAGATCTTTAGTTACTGGTCAGAATTCCCTTTTTTTGTCAGTCAAATTGAAACACGGATGTTTCTTCACCCAGCTTTCTAATACTAAAGTGTGGGATTCACCTTGTCAGCCCCGTGACAAATCTACGAAGTCTGGCCAACTCACTCTAGGATCCCTTTATAGGCCCTGGATTAAAACTAGGCACTTGTAGAATACAATTAATCAAATTTATTTAGGATGTTTATCTGAAGATGTGATGTATCATGTCCTAGAAAGCTCTGTTCCTTGGCAGTGACTCCCAGATGTGGTTGGTGAGATCTGCTCATATGCAGATACCGCCACCTTTTTGTTGGGTGAAGAGGAATCTTTCTTACTCATTTTTCAGACAGCCAAGGTGGAAGTTGTGCACCCTGCCCTCCCTTCAAAGGGCTCTTTATGGGTTCCTTGAAAAGAGCACACACACCAAGATCCCCCTCTCATGGCTACTGGGACACCTCCCCCTTCACCCCCATGAGCACGGAGGGGTGGTGGGAGCTGTGCAGGGATGAGCCGTAAGGAACAAAGCTAGCAAGAACAGCTGCAGCCATCATTCAAGCCAGAATTGATGGATATTGATAACATCATCACAGTATCCCTGCAGTTTTCTCATTGGCCCCTCTCTCTGCCTATTGGTTGTTCATTCCAATTACTTCTCTCTTTACTCTTGTTTCTCCACTTCCTTCCTAACATACCCTCCCCCCAGACAGATTTGAAAAACAATAGCACAAAGCTTATAAAACTCTGGCAGTTCCTGGATATATGTTACATCCTCCCCTCTCTTCTGTACAGTCAGATCTGTACAGCAGTGTATTTCTTAATTATGTTTTTCCTGAAACTAGCCTCACAGGCTAAGTCTACATTTACCTGAACTGTGGTGTCCCAGGAGCACTCTAAAGTCTCTGAAGTCATGTCCAACAAGCCAGCATCAAATACTAAAAATAGGTTGGGAGATTTCTGTTTTAATCTGGTGACATTACCATGACAGACAAGAAGAAAAATTACTTGAATATTGAACATCTTTGCTAACTAAACATTCTTGCAATGAAGAGATGGAGAAACTGGGATTACAGATTTCAGAGGTAGAGTCAAGAAGGAAAGATCTGGGACTGATTTGGATCAGTAGCATCTTTCATCTCTTTCTGGCAAATGCCTAGTCCTGCAAGGAGACATTTACAATGCCCCGGTTGCCACTTCACTCCAGAGGTCTCTGATTTTGAGCCAAGGATAACCATACATATATTAACAAAATGCAACATAACACTTTTTGCATTTTTAACATGAAAGGCTTTCAAAGATCAGCTGAATTTAATAAACTCAATCCAATTAGTGCAAAATTGAAAGAAATGCATGTATTTACTGCATATACTCACAGGAAATACATTGTTTTTCTCTTACATTATTCTGAAGTTCAAACAATTTCATTAAAATGCACAGCATTGCATATTCTGGACTAAAAGAATGCTACATGCTTAGGGAAAGACTGAATTGAAAAAATAAAAAAGATGCAATTTCATAAGCTAGTAGGTTATATTCAACTCCCAGATTCATTCTCAGAAGTGCTGAAGTTGTTGAGCAGTGAAATAGTGATACAGTACTTCAGTGGGAAAACACCAATTGGGCCATTTTGCAGGTGTCTGCAGCAAAAAGCCAGGAAGAATTGGGGCACTGTTACAATCATCTCTCTCTATTGCTTTGCAGCTTTTCTTTTTCTTCTTTTCTGCCAAGAAAGATTGTCCAGGATTATCGAACTCGGTACAACTCAAAACACTGCTCAAATTCACAGTAGCATCTGTCAAACGACTGAATAAACTGGATAACCTGGATAACCTGGTTCCAGCCATCACACTATTGCAAAGAACTGGTCAGAGGGTGATATATTTATTGGATCTCCTTGGAATCCCTCCTGTTTGAAGATGTTAGCTGCAATTGGCCTCAGAATCCACTTCTGATTATACAATACAGAGAAGAGACAGGCATTTTTTAAGGTTACAGCTGGAGCAATTCAACATGTCCCCCATTACATACTCTTGCTAGCATTTCTCTGCTGGAAATGACTGTGACATAGGAGACAATGCCCTTCTAGATTTGCCATAATGCCAAACAAACACATTATGTCCAGCAAGTTGGTAGCCCGTGGATAATGAAGGCAAAAAAAGAGTCTAACTGCAGCAAACAGGTAAGAACGGAAGGAGCAAACAGCTCAGAGGTGGAAATATCTTAAATCTTCACAGCTATTCGTAAAACAAATGGGTTATCTGAATGCTCTCTGCACATGTTTCTGACATGATACTTAGAGGCTGACTTTTCTGAAAGTGTGGAAAAGCACTGTGTGTGACTGAGATTTAAAGGAAGGAGTCTGATAACTTGCTGCAGTGTGATTTCATTTTTTATGGGAAATGAGTAGTATATTTGATTGGGGAATAGGACTGGAAATTACATCAGCTTTTTGCAACTTTAGATAAATGGATAGTCACAAAAATGATCCATTCTCAGTCACCAAAAATAAGGAATGCTAACAGGGGTCCGCACGACTCCGTAGTGATGCTGAAGAGCACACCAGGACACTGCTGCTCATGATTTGAAGCTGTATTTCAGAGCCTCTCAGAAGAGCTGTGCCAGAATAAGTAAGAGTTTTGGAGTGACAACAATGGGCAACCAGTTTTGATGTCAGACATTAAAGATGAATCATAGGATTTTTCAGAGTTGTAAAAGATAATAGTCGCTACATGATCCCATTACTCCAAAGTCCTCAGTCAAGTGAGATTTTAGGGAACATTGACTTTGACATGCTTTTTTACCAGAGCATAGGACAAAGAACCAACTGTACTGCGGAAGCCAACCAAGAAATGTGTCATTCTCAGCATGAAGTATAGCATTCAGAATAAAATACAAAGTATGGGGTAGAAAATGATGCATCCTGCGTGGAGAATGCTTCAGGTCACTCTTCCAATGTGTGTTCTTACCCCTGATATGTCCATATCTCTGTTTCTTAAACTACAGGATTAAGCATAACCACAAACATACACACACAAAAATATATTTAATTGCCAATATGGAGATTATGAGCTGCAACTGGACCAGAAATGTTAATAAAGATTGCTTGCATTGCTTCAGTATTGCTTCAGGTGTGATGAACATGCTACAGGAAGGACTGTGCTCCCTCCAACTGCCTGGGATCAAAGAACCCTTTCTCTTCTTTGCAGCATCTCTCTTCAAAAATTCCTAGAATTTCTGTTTACAACCACAACTTCTGCAAAAGTACTGGATTTTTTCCTAGGCAGAAGAGAGGCAGTAGCAGGCCCTGCAAGAGGCACTCCCAGGCACCTTCACCATCCCAATATGAGTCACCAGGTCATGTATGACCTCCATGACAGGGTCTGCAGCAGGGCTGAGGACATTCAACCTATGTACCCACAAACACACCCCTCACATGGCTTGTGGGATGTCCGGCAGAGGCCAGGGGCAGCCAAGTGCTGTATGACAATCAGGAAGACACCACCATCTGTGATGGACTACCAGGAATCACGACGTGATCACTGAGGGTGGGAAGAGAAACATCAGAGCCCTCTTTGCTCCTCCCAGAAAAATCCACACTTCGTCCCAAATTACTCCTGCTGGGATGAGTGGTGTGTATCTTCCACATGAAGAGGTTTATGGGTGACAGATGCCAGTCAGTAAGCCCTACAGGATGACCTGTGGGCACTCAGGGCCTTTCAGGAAGAGGTGAAAAACCTGCCAAAAGGTGGCACAATGTGCAGTGGCTGCACTGTTGGCTGGCTGCTCAAATTAAATTTTAATAGAACTTTTAAAAATAATTTCAGCGTAAACCACAATGTATGTGAGTGAGCCTAAATTAATAAAAAACTATCTTTCAAGAATGAAGAATAAACGTAATCTGAGATCAATATTTATGAAGCTGTGATTAATTGACTGATGACCAAATGATTACAAACTTCTGTCTGAGGCAGCTACTCAAATGTATTAGCTTTGACAAAAAAAAAATTAAAAAAAATACAAACTGGGTCAATGAAAAAATGCATTCCTAATCAATTTTTAATAGCACTTAAGATTTTATGATTTTTTAAACTTTCCTTTTAATAATTAATCAGAAAAATGAATCTAATTTAAACAAGGTGGTGTAAGGTGTTCTGTATCTGTTTGATGGTGTTCTTAATGAAGAAATTCAATTAGGGCTGACTTTTCACTATAAATCTCTGGTTTTAGGGAATGCTCTGATTGGCTGGTAAACATTTGAGAGTGGGATAATAACGGAGGTGAACCACACTGCTCAGCACAATCTACTCATTAAGATTTTACACTGTTAATTCCAGCCTCCACTTGCTTAACAGAAAAATAAGAAGAAGGGAAGGGAAGGGAAGGGAAGGGAAGGGAAGGGAAGGGAAGGGAAGGGAAGGGAAGGGAAGGGAAGGGAAGGGAAGGGAAGGGAAGGGAAGGGAAGGGAAGGGAAGGGAAGGGAAGGGAAGGGAAGGGAAGGGAAGGGAAGGGAAGGGAAGGGAAGGGAAGGGAAGGGAAGGGAAGGGAAGGGAAGGGAAGGGAAGGGAAGGGAAGGGAAGGGAAGGGAAGGGAAGGGAAACCATGAGTTCCATAATCTCTGCAACTTTATCAAAATTTTCTGATGTTTTGCAGTGTTTTGCCTCATTCTTCACTACATCCTGGGGGACAGATCCTCTGCTGGCAGTAGGCACCCACCACAAGGTGTTCTGAAAGGCTTTTATAATTACAATTTAAATCAAGGCCTGTTGCATCAAAGACTTGGAGCAATGCCACAGATAAAATAGCAACCAAAACTTTCAGAATAATGGCCCAAACTTGAATATACTCCCTGCAGAAGCACTGTCTCCTAAGTCAGTTAAATCCATGCGGATGGGTTAGAGAGAGACCTTCTATACATAAAAGGTAGCTAAAACTCACCCCTCTTCACTGTTATATTGCCTATTTCACAAAGGTCTGTATATACTAGCAAATAAAATAAGCAAATAAGATTTAAAATTCTGTTTATCCATACCTCTTGATGGTCAGCACCTCACCTGGTACATCTGTGGCTCATTGCAACCAGCCCCCACCCAGCCAGTCTCCTGTCTGGTGAAAAGTTCACGCAGACATCCTTGGGCTCAGACATACGGGTGGGGTAGAGAGTGCCTGCACAGCACAATACTTGTGGAGCTTCTTCCTGCCCTCAGATATCCTTCTAGTATAATACAGTTTGTTTAGATAAAATATCTGAACAAGGGTCTAAAGGGAAATCAATCTCTTGCATGACCCTCAAAAAGAAAAAATGGTACAGCCTAATGTCCTAAGTACAAAAGCTGCACCGACTTCAGGTATAACCCAGCATCATCTATTTACTTGCTTGGCTCCTTGCTGACACATCAAGAAAAATGGAAAAACACCAGAAGCATGAGATCAAAAAATCTAAGAGAGATCATGAAGAATGAGGTTTTTCTTACTGAACTTTGGATGCCTCGGAGCAAGATGTCTACATCTGAGCTAGTCACTTTGAATTCCTTTGGGGGTCACAGAACCTGAGAGCAGGTATAGTCTTCTTTAAGAGGATAGTTAACGTGGTTAAACTCAAAATGAAAACTTTATCTTTAAAAGCGATTTGTCATCTTTTACTATTTATTGTGAAGAAGACTAATTGCACAAAGCTTCCACAAGACTGTCAATCTCAAACATTATTAAAGCAACAAAGCTATTCTCTTTTTCTGTGCCAGTTCACCTACCCAATGGCCAGAGATTAATCTGGCCCCCAGCATTCATTTTATTTCCTTTCTGAAAATACCAAATTTTTTTCACAGCCAAACCCCAAAATACTGTTTTAAAGAGAGAAATGGAATTTGCTTACATTTTAAAATGAAAGCCCACATGTGAATTCCCAAAGAGCAGGTGGCAAAAGCAGCCTACAGTCCTCAGGCAGCACAGACAAGGGTATTTGAGAGCCACATATTTCCACTGAATGGCCTCAGAATGGCAGCCAGTGAAACCCTGAGACAGTGTCTCACAACAGGAGCCAGCGAGGCCACCATTCTGCAGGGCTCATCAACAGCAAAATCCTGAGCAGGGGGAACCTGTTTTCACCCTTTAATGACCACAGGTCTGAATTTAGGCACCCAGAATCCAACGCTTCTTTACTCAGTTTTAGGCAAATTTCACTCTATATTCCCCTAAATCATGCAAAACCCTTTTATAAAAGCTGAAGATCCAGCCAGTCTTGTTCTTGAAGAGGAAGCTCTTCAAGGCCAACTTGAACAGACTTCACTGTTGCAGAAGTGGCAACTGAGCGTGGATAGTTTGGCTATCGGTGGTTTATATCTATTTGTGTTGGTGAAAAATGACCTTTAGGTTAGGTTTTCAAGGCATAAAGGCCCACATCCAAATACGCATATATATAGATATCCAAATTACTGGAAGCAATGCAACTGCATTATTTATCACTGGGCTAATCAGCCAAGAAGACAGATATTTTACACCTTTACCTGCTCCTTCCTCTCTCTGCACACTGCTGGGAAACATGCACAGATCCAAGATACAGGAATTTATATACTTTAAGCCAAAAATATGGTAACTTTATTCATCTTTATGAATCAAACAATGTATGTCTCAAGCAGAAAAGACTTCATTGTCTCAGTTTAGTACTCTGACCAGTTTTTCTTTTCCTATACTGGTTCTTTTCAAGATCTCATCAAAGAACTTTTCACATGTTGTGAGAGATGCTATTTTTGTATTTTCACTATTAATCCTCTCAGATTTCTGAGATTTCGGGAGCAGGTAGTGAAGTGGCTGAAGCATTTCACAAATGAAGCCCTAATCCTAGAAGATCATTCACGGTTGGAGTCTTGACTTTTGACCCATCTTTCTCTATAGATTTACCAGCAGTGGCCAGATTGCTGGAAAATTGCCTGACTGTTTGATCCTTATGTCCCAGTGCCTCAGCAGAGGCATGCCAGGCATTCCAGGAATTTTTCATGTTTCAGCCTGGCTTCAGCCCTCTTGCAAAAGTATCCTTCATGCTACGTGGACTGTGGCGTTCAATAGCCTGGACCTGTTAAACATTTGTTACCTCCTGCATTTACATGGTATTTCTCAGCTCCCCTCAGCTGCAGCAGATTGTTACCCCTCCAGCTCCTTTCTCCTTGCTCTCTGAGGTCTCTCTTTCAGTACTACAGAATTAAATATTTTCCATACCCCTGAAGAGTTGGTAACATCAACCCATAAATTTCAACAAAACCTGAGGCGCTACTAGATCACAAATAATTTTTTAAGTATTCCTTCACTGACTAGGCATACAACTTCAGCAGAAATCCACTAAACAAATATGTTTAACCTCCTTAAGAGAAAACATGTTCCTTTTAGCAGCTTATTCAGAAAAATAAACTCCTTTACAAGTTATTTTCAGTTCAGAGAAAATATATTCATCCCAACAGACCTTGTTCTCTAACAGGTCACTTTCCAGTTACATACACTTTTTTGAAGCAGTGGAAGTCATGTCTTTGAAAGGGTTCCTGCTTTATCCCAGATTCATTTAAAAGAGTTTCACATGTCAAATGTAAGATGCATTTCCTTGCTTTTGATTTCTCTTTCACGCATTTACCCTTTCTACTCTCTGTATTGTCTATTCACATTTTTTCAATAAAAGTCAATATAAAAATAAAGCTAAAAAAATGTAACAGGGATCCATTGCATTCCTGTGTAGCTTGCTGGCTGCACAATAAACTCACTCAATGAATTTCAGGCTCCAGTGGTTCTCTTTAAAGCTCGAAAAACTCAAAAATTTTACACTTCTCTTGAAAAAATTTCTCTGAGCATCATTCTACCTAAGCGGCACATCAGTGGTGCCAGGACTAAAAGAATCTCCTCACAGCAGATGTCCACTCACTCCAGTCTATATTAATTAATGGTATGTCCATTATGTTGGTAAATGGTTCTTTTCTTATTTGACAATGAGTAGTTTTTCCTGAAGTTTACTAAAAACTGTAAAATGTAGAAGTGTTGTAACATGCAGGCACTCCATTTTTATCCAGCGCACCTTATTCAAACCCGTCCTTTCCCACCCAAGCATTGCATCACCACCAAATCCGCTAGGCCTTGTCTATGCTGGAATGTCACCATGCATTAGTTTCCTCGCTTTATTTGCAGTGACTTACCTATATCAAATTGAAATGCACCCGTGCAACTCTGCTATGTCGGTCTAAGATACTTTCCTTGTTAATCATTGCATCCACAACTTTACGCTTGTTTGAATTAGCTGCTCAGCATCATAAGCATTTAGCTTGTGGTGCAATGTTAAATCACTCAGGTCTATAATTTTCAGCATGCTGTGGCACATTTACAAGAAACTACAGGAATCCTGGGACTGAGGTCAAGCGAGCAGACTCCTAGGAGCCTCATATCCCACCAGCACTGCTTCCCAGATGCTCTCCAGCAGCCCAGAAAGTGCAACACAAAGGCTTCACGATTTGGAGAGTCATTGGCACAAGCTGGGCAGCAGATGCAAAACTTTCATCCTTGAATTTGGCCCCTTGGTTTCCATGGATCAGAATCTTCCACCCGGCATCATCAAGCATCATCACACACAGCACCTTGTACAGCTTGGGGGCTTATCCCAGTCCTCATTTTCTTGTTGCCCTCCAAGCCACATGGGCTGTGCAAATCCCCCCTGAGCTGAGCAGCAATGCTGTGGGCCAAGAAGCAAAGGCTGGCCCGAGCTGCCTGTGCAGCGGGAGGGCAGTGTGGGAACCCAGCGGTGATGCCAAGTGTGAGACTACGGCGGGGTTGATGGAGGTGATGAGGAAGGGGAGCTCACGCCCTGGGAGTTTCCCGCAGAACATGTTCCAGGAGAAGGACAATGACTTGTGGAAGTGAGACCAGAGGAGGCCAGCAAGTCAATCAGAGGGATAGAGCACCTCTCCTATGAGGAAAGGCTAGGAGAATCAGGATTGTTTAGGCTGGAAAAGGCTTCAGGGTGACCTAATTGTGGCCTTCCAGTACCTGAAGGGAACTTACAGGAAAGATGGGGCAAGACTACTTACAAGGGCATGTAGTGACAGGATAAGAAGGAACAGATTCAAATCGAAATAGAGTAGGTTTAGATTAGATATAGGGTGGTGGGGCACTGGCACAGGTTGCCCAGAGAAGCTGTGGATGCCACATCCCTGGGAGTGCTCAAGGCCAGGCTGGACGGAGCTCTGAGGAGCCCGGTCTAGTGAAAGGTGTCCCTGCCGTGGCACGGGGGTTGGACCAAGATGATCTTTAGGATCCCTTCTATCCCGAACCATTCTATGATTCTGTGATTCAGGGCAATTTACAGAATTAAAACAGACGTTTATTTAATTCAGCGTGATGAAACCTGAGCACAGCATTGGTTTTTCAGGGGAAAGGCGATCACCCTTGCTTAACGCGTCGGCCTCCTCATGCACAGACACTGTGCCTGCCCTCCCCACGGCGCCGTGCTTCTCCCCAGGAATGCTGTGCGTAGGCTGAGACCTCCACGGGCGCCTGGGCCACCTCCTCGGCGGGCAGCAGAGCCGTGAGGAGCCGTGAGGGGCCGTGAGGGGCCGTGAGGGGCCGTGAGGGGCCGTGAGGGGCCGTGGCTCCCGCCCGCCCTCCAGGGGAGCGCTGCCAGAGCGCGCGGCGCTTCCCTCCGCGGGGCGGCGGCGGCTTGCCCTCGCCGGCTGCCGTAGCGGGGCTGGCGGGGCCGGGGCCGCCCGCCCGCGGGATTTCCGTGCTGCCGGCGCCGGGCCCAGGCCCGCCATGGCGCAGCACGGCCCCAGCGTCACCCTGGCCCTCACGCTGCCCATCACCTGCCACATCTGCCTGGGCAAGGTAACGCCGCCGCCCGGCCGCCGCGGAGCGGGGGTGGGGGCGGGGAGGTCCGGCCGGGGCGGCAGCCGAGGGACCCCGCCGCAGCTCGACGCTCTGACCCCCACCGGGGTTGTGGCTTTTAAGGGTCTGCGGCTCCGTGCGGGGAAGGAAATTGCGGGGGCGGGCCGTTCCCGGCAGCGGCTGAGGTCGGCTGGCACCCGCGGGATGTTGGGAGCCGCACGCTGTCCCGGCGGGAGCGGCCCGGGAGGTGCTGAAGGGGCCCGGCGGGCCCGGGGTCGCGGAACGCGGGTATGCGGCTGCCGAGGGGCGGGTTTGAGGCTTGCGGGTTTTCTCCCGGTGCCAGTAGGGTACTCTGTTACAAAATGCTCGGGGAGTTGTGTTTTAGCGTGGTGCTGTGTCGCGGAGGACGAGTGAAACAAAGACGGCGTGTATAACCCAGTGGATTTAAAAAGTATTGAGCAAAAACTGCAGCTGTCTGGAGTAAAAGTTTCCGCTTCCTCTCTCTGACCCTTTCTCAGTTCCTTTCTCTTCTCCCTTGGGAAGCAGAAGGCTCTTGCTAGTCTGTTCTTCTCTAAAAGCCCCAGAGCTAATTTCATGGCTGTCACTAATTGCTTCTCAAATTCTTTGCTCATTCTTACTACTCTCTTTTTTTTTACTTGCTTTCTTTTCTTAAAGCACAACAATAATTACAAGGGGAGAAACAGCCTCTTATGTTTGTGCTCTGGCATTTATTTTATGGTTTGTTTCTACCTCACCTGGCCTTTATTCCCAGACTTTCTCTGCTGGAGTGATAACAAAAGAGCAGGTACATTTGATATGTGAAGTAGGTGTGTAGCACTGACGTTGAAAGTAGTCAGACATCTCCCTTTTCTTAAGTCTCATAATTCTGACAGTATGTTACTTTTAGCAACCATGCTTACTCATTTTTTGGCTTTTTTTTTTGGAAGCCGAGCAAGACTTCCTGGCCGTTGTCCTGTTAATTTTCTTTTTCTGTTTATCCGTCTAATGAAAATGGAGGAGAATCCAAGTGTACTGTGTCTGTAATGCAGAGTGGAAAGAGTGAAAAGAAGAGAGTGAAAAGATATTTGCTATTTTAATCCGATCCTAGTTACTTTCTGATCTAAGCACTTAACAGTTTGATTAGGTATTCATTCATATCTTGCTATAAAGCCACTGGGTTATTTCAAGCCACTGTTTCATACTTCCACTTCCTTTCTAAATGTTCCTGAGTTTGTACTGGAAGAGGTTTCCACACTCCTTGCTCTCTTGCACTGAGAGAATACATTAACATTATAAAAGTTAATCTGTTGGTGAGACATGTGATAAAGATATTTGAGTGCTTTCATTTTTACACGTTAAACTATTTAAATGTTGGCAAAGCTGACAGCTCTGACTGTCATTTGTTTTTAATACACATCTTTGTCTCTAGCTTGGAACTTCATTGAAAAACTTCATCAGAAAAAACAGTCTTCTCAGGATTAAGGTTGGAGGAAGGAAGTTGTTTAGTTTAAATTAAGGAAAAAGTCTTGTCCGTTTTTACTATCTTTTAGTGGGGAGCAGGAAGTATCATGGAGGGTTGACATTATTGGATACCCCTGTGGTTTGTAGCATCGGCTTCAAATCAAGTAGAAGGCCCACCCACCCTAAACTCATAGTGTATCTCTTGCTATCCCTGCAAAATTCGCAGAGGTCTGACTGCAAAATACATATTATTCACTGTGCGTAATGGTAAGGGGATAAAAAAGGAGTTATTGCAGAGAAACTCATTCAATGAGTTGGCCACTCATTGTTTTTAGTGAAGCTGGAATCTTGGGCAGCTGGGACATGTTAATAACCCATTTTGTTGATTTGAACAGTGTCAGAAAGTATAGTGGTGAAATGTACAGATAACCATTTAATATAAGAGTGAATTTCTTGGATCAATTTCATATTTGTTACTGAATATTCTTTTAGCACAGTCTGAGCTGTCTTCTAACATATCTGTATTTTTTAATTAGATAGCAGACTAGAAGCCATCTCCTTCAGACTGTTAGGCTTACTTGTCCCAGGATGTCTGAAGGTCTTTCTTGTTGGTTTTGGTGTAGACAGGTTGCCTGGACTTGAGGCAAAGTTCTGCGTTGGTTGAAACAGTGTAGGATGTCTGGGGATTGGTTCACTGGAGTGTGTCTGATTTCCATGTGCCTGCTCCTCCGTTAGTGCTGTGTGAAGGCCCAGAAGTGCCTTCAAAGTGACATAGATGTGTACAGGATTGGATTTTGATCTGCATAGGAATGGGATTATGTGGGAGGAGAAAAATTAGGAAATTGCTCAAAACCACCTAGCTGATCAAGCCTTCTGAAATAAACTATGGCCTTCCTAGACATTGTGGTCAATTAAGGAACTGAAACTGTGCTGTAATTCAAGTGAAATGCTTTTTTGTGATGGGTGTGTCGTGATCCCCCACCCCCTGGGCTTGTCTCAGTCGGTGAGAAGGGCAGTGGCAGCCCCAGCTATTGTGTGACATTTCAATAGCAGCTTCTGCTGGTGTGGCGTGGGTTGCTTTGTGTGGATCCTGAGCCAACAAAAGTATAAAACCCCAGCCCTGAAATGAAACTTGTAAAGGTGTGTAAATCAGAAGCACTGTACCCTGGAGAGTAATGAATGTGACTTACTATTTTGCTAGAGATATGGAGTAATCATTCATGTGCAAGAAGTGTGCTTCTGTGTCAGGTTTGGGGTAACTGAGGGTCTCTTGCTCCCCAGGGGGGAAAACCTGCACTCATGAAATGTCTTTTCCTGTTTAGATTATTTTATGTTATTCTGCTCTGTATCTTATCATGACCATCCATATAACTGTTCTCAGGCTGCTTCAGAATAAGAAAGAGGTATGGCTAGAGAAAAAGTCTCTTTTTTTTTCCTGCTAGCTGCAGGTGAGAAAGCTCTTTTTCTTATAAAGGAAAGCAATAAGTAACAAGATTTTTTAAATTAAAAATAATGGAAATTGTAATATTTAAATGTTTCCAAAGCATTGGTGTGCTAATGTTTTTAATAATCACAAAAAAGCTTCCTTACTTAGAGGTGAAAGTTCAGTCTCTCTCTGTTCATACCTTCAGTAACTTGAGTTTCTGTTTATGTATAGATAATTTGCTTTGCCAGGACTGTCTTATTGGTGGTCTTAAAAATACTGTGAATCCTGTAAGGTAACAGAGGCATAGATAATGAATTGGAGAAGAAGCTGACAGATCTGGACCTTAATTCATATCCATGAATATTTCAGTGGTAAAACACTTGGGTTTTAGCTCGTGCAACGCTGATTGTATGGATATGATTGGTGCAGGACACGTCTGGTCTGTTGGCCCAAGCGATTATTGACTGTCTTTTCGAGGTGCTTGCTTCTTCTGCCAAGATTTCATTTTTCCTTTTTAGTTTGACTACTTTACTAATAGAATGGAAGAGGAATATCTTGGAGATGATGAGGACTTCATTTAAAGATGACGATTCTCTTGAACTTGGGTTTTAAGTGCAGTACAGTAGAATCTAAAGTATAT
Source organism: Monarcha castaneiventris obscurior (assembly GCA_026261815.1). Classification (NCBI taxonomy): domain Eukaryota; kingdom Metazoa; phylum Chordata; class Aves; order Passeriformes; family Monarchidae; genus Monarcha; species Monarcha castaneiventris. The sequence continues at coordinate 1,203,341 of JAMPIT010000566.1, read as the reverse complement.
ATATTCTGATACTTCTGTGTCTTAAAATACATTTCTTGGAAAAAGGAGTGGAGGAAAAACAAATAATGATTTTAAGACCCCTAACACAAATACTAATGTTAACAAGTAAGAGATTCAAGAGTGTGTATTACAGTAAGCTGTAACAAGCTGCAGTAAGGCATAAAGTCTTTTTCTTCTTCATCGTATTTGGTCCCTCTGTGCACATTTACTTTCAAACAGGGTTTATAGTTAAATGACAAGAGAATAATGCATTGTCATTAATATTTTCTAAAAGTTTGTTTACCCTGCCGTTTTGGAAGGGGAGGGAAAGCTTGAAACAATCTGTGTCTGATTGGAATATTTAATCCTTCAGTTAGCTGCCCCATTCTTGGGTAATGACTTATTTAGTAGCAATGCATATCTAGCAGGAGACTTGAATTAGTGATTGCTGGTTCATGTTTCAGCTCTGTGGTTTTGGCCCTGATCCTTCTTAAAGCTGATTTCCGTGAAGCTGATTATCCACAGGCTAAAGTTAATCTGTAACACTTTATGTTCCAATGATACCTCTTCCACAGTGAAGTGTTGGATGTTGCCAGTAGTAATCCCTCTTTGCCTCGCTTTTGAAAATGCACATGCTTTGGTTGTCTTCTGCCTTGGGAGTCGAATGCATTTTGCTGGAGTGGCTGGCTGTGGTTCTTGGAGGTTTGTGGGGTAGAGGAAAGGTGCCACTCTGGTTATTAATGAGCTCTTGGAAACAAGGACCTCAGTTCTGCAGAAATGGTTATAGCTTTGGTGCCTTCAATAAGAAGGAAATTTGGTGGTGTTAGTCAGGAGGCTGCTCTTAGCTAGCCCTGTGAAACAACAGTGTCACTTTCCTGGAAGGCCAGACTTCCACTGGGAAATTGAGCTATATATTTTCGTATTTTGTTACTTGAAGGAGTTTTAAGGTATTCATAGAGTCTTTCTGTTTGTTCTTTTTCTTCTTTCTATTTCCTCTTTAATGCTTAAAGGTCCGTCACCCAGTTATCTGTGTGAACAACCATGTTTTCTGTTCCGTTTGTATTGAAGTGTGGCTGAAGAACAATAATCAGTGTCCAGCTTGCAGGATTCCCATCACGCCTGAAAACCCCTGCAAGGAAATTATAGGTAAGGACAAGTTTAGGCTTTGAAATAACTTTCTGCTATTTACTGCTGGTGGAGATTGCTTTGAGTCCAGAGATGTCCGGATACCTTTTCCTCCATGTGTTGTTTACCAGCATCTAAGGAAGAATTAACTAAATCTTTAACCTTGTAGCTATTAGATATGTTACTGGAAAGTTCCAAAGACATTGTGTATATTAATGGCTAGTCTATTCAAACACAGTAAGTACCCCATGATTCTAATGATTGTTTTTAAATCCTGGTTGGATGGTGCCTTTAACTGAAAAAAATGCATTAAAAATGCATTCTCACCTATGCATTGCAACCTGTTGACCTAAGAGAACAGCATTTAGCTGAGAATTAGTGTACTTCCATCCAGAATCTTGAATGAGTATGTGGTATTTTTTGTTTTGTTTTGTTCATCACTGCCTCCTTTTTATTTTTAAGAAGATTACTCTTAGCACAGAAATAAGACAAAGCTACAACACCTGCATAAGAATCTTAACTTCCTCAGAGCTAGGAAATACTGCGGTCTTTATTTGACATAAAATATCAGCTCTGCTGTTTCATTCTAAGAGAAAAATATATCTGAATAATCTCACTTAAATAACTTACACTGACTTGTACTAATTAGATGTATGCTTGATACCCTGCCTCTTCCCTTCAGCTCTGTTTTATTAGCATGGTCTTAAATAACATAGGATTCTGTTAAGGAAAAAAAAAGTTGAAAAATGTAAAAGTTTTCCTCCTGTTGTGAATCAAGATTTTGACTTCTAAACATCACTAGGAGGTACTCAAGTTGAACCTGTTCTGAAATTGAAAGGACTTTAAATCTTCTATGGTGGCCAATTGGTCCAATATTAGCTGCATTTGTAGTTGATAATATGAAAAGTGCTGTAAGGGGGATAGCTAGTATTGAATTGAATGAAAAGGAAACAATATTAGTGCTTCTTTCATCCTATGTTGCTTTAGGAGGAACGAGTGAAAGTGATGCTACATTTAGTCCAACAGTCAGAAAACACCTACGCAAAACAAGGCTTGAATTGCTCCACAAAGAATACGAGGTAAGGACAGGGGGATTGTGACTTTCCAGATGAACTGCAGCTGTTAAACTCCAACATACAAATGGTCCTTTTGCTTTGAGTCCTGCTATTTTTAATTTGAGTAAAGGTGTATACTGTATCTACATGAAACTCAGTTGCATTGAAATGCCACCTTTTGACTGAGGTTACAAGAGAGCATTTGCTGGTGCTTGAAAGGGTCCCACTGAAGTCACAGTAACAGTCTTTATAGACAACAGGTAGCCAAGTACAGCCAATTCTTTAGTTTTGTGGGAATTCCAACCCCAGGTGGTATGGGAGTGTTTTCTTTATGCATATTAGGTGTAGGGAGCTTTTTGTTTTGTCTTCAGTGCAAACACAAACATTTTCTGAAGTAATTCCCTGTTACTCAGGGAGACCAAATTCCTTCTTAAAGAATATTGCCATTGTAACCCTCTGGCATAGGCTAATTTTTAGAGTTATTGTTTTATTGTTTTTTGAAAGTGAGTAAATGCTTGAAAGTGGAGCTGAATGCTCCAGTCTCCTGTTGGAAAAATACTCTCTTGGGAAGAAGATGAAAAGCTGTTAATAAGGAATGTGCTTAGTTTGGTTTTTTTTTTTTTCTCAGCTGTTGTTTCCTCAGTAGCAGCAGTGTGAAAACATCACATATTTTTGAAGGAAACCTGGTGTGGGGAGGAGAATGAGGGAAAGGAAATGGACTCTATATATCCTTAACACTGGGGAAGTAAGGGCTATCTTTTATGACAAACTTGCCTATAGCTCAGGTTCAATTATTCTCCCTGAGAGAAGGAGTCAGGAAAAAGAGGCTTCCTGCCTTTCTGTTGAATCAACTCAAAATTCATAGAGCTAGTCATAGGATAACATAAATTTCTTTTAAAAAAACCCTTAATTTAAAATGGTTGTTCCTATGCCAGGTGCAGGGGTGGTCATGATTATCTGTGAAAATATGCCTTATGTAAATGCTGTATATGGCCTCCCTAAGTAGTCTGACCACGAGCAACTCATGTATTTGAACTGGTGAGCAGTGTAGAAGACATGTTTTCAGGATAAATTACTTCTTTTATCCCTTTAACAACAAGCTTTGGAAGGTTTTTGCTTCCCTGTGGCTTCAGACTGATACAGCTAAGAGCTTTGTTCTTTGCATTTTGAGTCTTTCCTAAGATGTTGCTGCTTTGGTGTAGCTGGAGCAGCCTTTTCCAGGCAGTGTTCTGTCTGTTTTGAATTTGAAGACTTTCAGCATCCTAACATGTGACGTTTCAGAATGATCTGAGAGAATCACTCTTAAATAACAGCAAATGAGTCAGCAGAGGACGACCTTAACACTCTTGATACAGGAAATCCTCCCACAGAGTGCCCTAATAATAGATTCATGTTGCTGAATGCTTTGAAGCTTTTGGTCTGCCCGACAGTTTGTTCAGGGTTCTTTATGTAGTCAAGGGATTCCCTGCACTAAAACCTTCAGTATGCTTGAGCGTGCAGGTTGATTAAAATCCTGCCTAAAGCACAATACATAAGCATACTTAGATATATGTGTAAGTGAAGGCATGCATCTGGGCTTGCCATAACCCATGTTTCTAAGTGCTGTGGGAACTTGCCAGTATTATTTAATTAATCTCACAAATTATTTTAATTCCTCCGAATTTCTGACACCTTTAGGATGAAATAGAATCCCTGCAAAAAGAAGTAGAAGATCTGAAAGGTAAAAACCTCAGTTTACAGATACAGCTGAAATCTCTTCTGGATCCTGCAGCATCAGCTTTGTCTTGCCAAAATGAGGAAACTAGCCAGTCAGCAAATGAAGCAAGTACCAGTGGCCCAGAAACCCCAGAGGAATGGAGCAAAAAGCTGAAAACTGCCAATGATATGTGTGAAAAACTGATGGATAATGTGGAAAAGCTAAGGGAGGTAATAAATGCAACAAACACATTTCTTCAGCTGTTTTGTAGCATAACTGTTTTGTGTTAGTTAAATGGGAGTGAGAGCTACCACAACCTTTGGGTACTTCATAGATCTAGAAGAAAGAGGAAAAAAAGTGAATTCCAGTGATTGTTGGTGTATCATAGTATTTCCATATAGCCCTTGCAAGTGTCAGATGTTATTGCTTGTTCTGGTGAGTCCTGTGTGTGACTCTTCTTCAACTCCTCTGTCACTCTATGGTTGGATAATTGGATTATAGTAGCACTTGTCGACAGTATTGATGACCAGATTTTTCAGGCTTGCAATAATCTATATAATATATCTATTTTACAACATTCAGTGGGCAAACATGGTGCAGTTGGCTGAGGCAGGTTTTGCACTATTGCCCTCCTTGCTAGCCAATATTTTTGGTGCAATTTGCTGAGACAGAGTAACTTGACCCTTTGACCGAAAATAGACAAACTTCAGCATTTTATGACCAGAAGATCCTTTACTGGAAATCTGCAGCCTTTTTATACATCTTGGTGTAAAATAAAAGTAAATCTGATACTGCAGAAGCAAGGATGAAGGAGACAGGCATGTGAAAATATATCTAAGTAGAAGTACCTTGCAAAATATACCTGCAGGCACAAGTAAGATCACCTTAAACATTGAAGAAGAATGAAATTTCAGATTAATTTGAAATCAGAGGGGAAAAAACTGGACTTGTATGTATTCAAAATGCTGCCTTTATTTCTTCTGTTAACAATCCTGGGTTACTTCCTGCAAAACTGAAGTGTGATGTGTTTAGGACTTTTCTTTCTTTCTTTTTTTAACTTTTTAAGCATTAATAGTGTTCACACTTGTTCTGTGCTGTAGACTTGGAGGCACACATTGTACTGGTCTGCCATTTTGTTAATGGAGCACTTCTAGGACCCCAGGAGCTTCAGATTCACTTGTAGATGGCAAAAGAGGATTTGCAGCAAGACGTTCTTATCTGCCTTTTTTTTTTTTGTTGGGTTTTTTTTTTTTCATGAAATTAAACTGTACTGCCTCTTTTTTTTTGTGATGACTAAGTTTTTTAACTTTTTCCCTAGGTAAGTAAAAAGAAGAATGTTACAGGAACTGAAGAAGGGATTTGCTTTGGTATTTTCCAGTATAACTATAGCCTTAGCAAGAAAAGAGATTTAAGTGTAGGGAATCTCTGAATTTGGTGAAGTTACAAAAAAATAGAGGCTTGGATAGGTTTTAGGGAAGAAGTGTTAAACTGGTGTCATAGAATCATTTAGGTTGGAAAAGGGCTTTAAAATCATTGAGTCCAACACTTTTTTTCCCATCTGTTCCAGGTTTGACAGCTGCTCAATTCCATAAGTACCTAAAGTCAGTTGGCTGTTTTAGACCTTTTCTCACTTGTAAGCATGCACTGCCCATCCCCATTCTGAACAGCAAGACCTCTTTCCCATGCACACACTATCTGGAACTAGAAACCTTATTTCTGAAAGTACCTGACCCAGGAATTTCAACCAGACATCACTTCCCAGTGAGACAAGATCCCTCAGCAAATGTGGTTGCCACCACTTTCTTTTTCAAAACTGGACTGAATCAGGAAATAGCAACCACATTTATCATTTAATGTTCTTGAGCAGACAAATATAGGAATGCCCAAAGTAGTGATTGAGTGAAGTCATAAAAAGTATGGGAGTGGTGAAACAAACTCCATAGGAGAAAGCCTGGACTAAGTACACTCATTAAAAATGTAGTTACATGAACTCATTAATGTAGACATTGTGCTGCAAGTGGGGATCCCTTGCAGATAACTGACTTGGAGGGTGGAGCACTCTCTGGAAGAAGGATACCAGAGGGGTTCAGTCCTTGCCATGTGCCACATGGATGCCCTGCCTACCCGAGCTACACAAGTAAAGATATTTTTCATTTGATTATGTAGCTGGGGGAGCTGTGTCTTTGGAAAGACAGAAAGGTCTTGGCCGTGTTGTCAAGTGGTTTGATGATGCTTTGAAACTGAGCTTTCTTGAATTCTCATTCATTGTTTTCAGGGTAGTGTTTTTGTGCTTTTATTTTTTAAATACCAAGTAGTTGACACTCAGCCCTAGGCTCACCCTTCAGTTCTTTGCCACAAGTCTCTAGTTATTCTTTTTGTCCTTAGGAATATTGTGGTGTTGGGGGTGGGGGTGTTTGTTTATTTTTTTGTTTTCCATTTCCCCTCCTCCTCACCTGGCAAGGTTGCTAGGGATATTTGTATGAGCATTTAAAGTTCTTTGCCTCTCTTCTTGCGCTGTTTGATGCTTCTGAAAAAGTACATTTCACTCCTGAGCCCAGTTCCATAGCTCTTTCTTCAGATCTAGCTCTAGATCATACTTTTATTATGCAGTGGAAGTGTTATCTAATTGAGGCTATGAATTACAAGTCCTGGACTGATGGTGCTGTTCTTAGCATAGGGAGGTTGAGCAGACTATGAAGTGCAAAGAGTCTATTCTGCTTGTTAGGATAGTGGCATTCATTGTTCTGAAACACAGTGGCAGGAAAACTTCTCTTTATATGAAGTGTCTTGTTACAAGGATGTCTGCTGAACTGAGAAGAAGGAATTGACCTCAATTCAAGGAGTAGGAAGGGTTGTGAATCAGGAATCTTAATCACAATGTCCTGGAAGAAAGTGAGGAAAGACTGCAAATAGCTTGTCGTAATGGATTTACATCCACAGGATAACTATGCTTTAAAAACAAGTCAAAAACCCACAAAGTAATCTTGCTCTAATTTGGAATGGGGAAGCTGTTTGACATTAGTTTTGCTGATACCTGCACATTGTAATGTTAATGTACTTAACGTATTTAGTCATGTAGAAAAAAAAACATGGAATTGCCATTAGTACATCTCCTTAATGACTTTCTGTGCTAACTAACATAGCTGTGTTTATTTCCCTAGATAGGACACTTGCAATGTATTTTGGGAATATAAATAAAAAATGTCTGTTCTCTATTCAGTTTTGCAAACCATTTCCCATGGTGATTTTTAAGTGGTGTCCCTGTCTGAAGGCTGTTTCCTGCCTGCACATTTCTAGTTCTGTCTCTTTAAAAAGGAGAAACAGCTTGTCCTATAAATATTAGAAGTCATTTCTGTTTCACTGTATACTTATTTTTTTCCTTTTCTTTTCCTTAGGCAAATAAGAAACTGAGCGTGGAAAACAATAGCCTTTTAAGAGAGAATTTGCGACTAAAAGCTGAAGTTGATAGTAGATCACCCCAAAAGTACGTGAATATTTTAAAAGCTACTATCTTTTATTTATGGACTGTTTAACTGTTGTAGGACTGCTTAACCTAAAACTGTGGTGGTGTGCGTGGTGTTGCTTATGTGTCTCCAGGTAGACTTTGGAATTTTTATCCTCATGGACTTAGGTGAAGAATGAAACTTCGAGAATAGTGGCAAGTGGGTGAGAAATGCAACTAGAGAATCACAGCAAGTCCACAGTGAAGGACTTGACTACAAGTGCTATGCCTTGTGTTACATGGCACTTGTGGAGTACTGGACTCATTAGTTGAATTCTACAGTTTTTACTGGGAAATTTCTAAATCTGGTATATGGCCAAAGTAGAAGGTCTCTTACTAAGTGCTGATGTTGCTGGTGTTTGTGTTTATTTTGTTCTTCCTTTTGCTGCCTTCAAGGCTTATTTTGTGGGCTTGGGCTCCCTGTTTGAGGAAAGTTCCTGATAGCTTTGTGTCTGGGCCATGTAGGTAGAGTTGAGCTTCTGCAGCATGAGAACATCGTTCCCAGAACTGACATCTGTGTTTAATACTCTGTCTTAAACAGTTAAAAGACCGATGCCAATACCCTCAAAAAGCAGAAACTTTGCCACACTTGGGCATCTCCTCTTGGGAGTACTTTTTGAAGCAATATACTGATATTTTTAAAATTATTTTCCTTTCTTTCATTGGTTTTCTACCTTTCTTCTCTCATTTGTTTAGATATTAAAAAGCTAATAACAATATTGGCCGAAGGTTTATACAGAGCTTTTGAGGAAGGGGGTTGGGAGGCACCTGTGTAATGTGAGAAGAAAGCTCTCTGGATTTTGTTCTAGTTCTGGCAACACACCTGCTGGAAGATAAAATTCATCCTTATGGAAGAGCTTGCTTGCCAGACTGCTTGTCATTAGAGACAACAGGAAGGAAGATGCATGATCCTTGTGCTGGGGATGCATGAAAGCACGTTCTGTCCTGAAGTCCCCTAATAACATAGAGCCCTGTTTAAGGTCTTGGCAATGGCTTTTAAGGCATGGATTATGTTTTCCTGTAAGACTCAAGAGTGAGTTGGCAAGGATGGCAAACTTTAAAAGTAAATAGATATAACTAATAAATCCTAGAAAAGAAGAGCTAAAAGAGACCACATAAACTAAATTGATTTTTACTTTTCTGATATCAGGTGAACTGCGCAGTGGAGACAATTTCCCTTTCTTCTAGCTTGTTCATGCTTTACCATGGTCAGAAAAAAATATGTATCAGTGGGACAGGGGTGTGAAGAACCAGTCTTTGTTGCAAGCCAGTTACTTCCCCGTGTTGCCTAAAACAATAGCCTGTCATTTTCTTCTTTAGAAGCCCAGATATAGCCAAATGTTATTACAAGTTGGACATTGTTAGGGTCTGTCTCTCAATCCAGAGACCCACTAGATTGGCCTGTGCCTCTGCTGTTATTGTTTTATTATTATTTTTTAGTCTCCTGAACAAATATCACATCCTGCCTGCCTATTGGGAATTATCTTTGGCCCATGCTAACTCCAGAGCTGTGCATGGGGTTTAGGACATGAGTTGAATCAGGCTTAAATTGGGCTAGGAACAGTTCAAACACTTGAGGAGTTTGTATGTCTGTACCTTAATTCTGCTTTATTGAATTTTTCCTTTTCTTTGATCCCAGTGGTGTGCTACAAGAAATTAGGTACAAGCAAGGAAAAACTTGTCCTGGAAGAAACCCTTCAGCACATTAAATTTGGCAATTTTGATTCATCCAGCCTATACCCATTCATTCCTTGTCACTTCTTAAATACTGAATTTTGTCCAGGTCTTCTAGACTCGTATGACTTGAGATAAGAAGTAAACTTGTGTTATTTGGTTCTGCTCTGCACTCAAGAATCTCCAGTGTCTATAAGACTCAAGAATGTCCAGAAGTCATAAGGCTTGGAACTGGTACTAGACTACAAGTGAAGTCTTGGTAGCACTAACTAGAGCAGAAAAACTGTCTTCTGTCTTCTATAACATCTTATATCAATATCTTGCAATACCTTTTTTTGTTGTTTCCTCTTACCTCACACTTCTAGCACAAATGGCCAGTTCTGACAAGTTGCTACTCAGAAAGCTACCTTCCTACCTCATTTTGCATTTGTGGCTTTAATGTCCCCGTTCAAAGTGTGGGAATTAACCCACTTATTGGCTTTCTTCAGGTTGATGTTTTGATGCATATCAAACTTCATTCTATCAAATCCCAGGTACCTCCTTCAGATGTTGAGAAGTCTCTCCAGTCTTAATGTTGTTAGCAGAGTTTTTTAATTGACTTTCATCCTTCTGGTCATTAGTCTGGTCAATATCCAGATCAGACCTAACATCAAGACATTTTTTTAAATGTTGTTTCAGCTCTGATGGCAAACTTTGATAAGGTTTAAAGTGTCTTTCACCTTGGCTTCACACTTTGAACAGGGCTTGCAATAAATGGATTTTTTAACTTGCTTATGAAATCAGAATTGAAGGCATAAGTATCAGAGCCCAACAATGTCACTAGAACTAAAAGTTTCTGTGCAAGTACATGGATTTGACGGTATAGTTGTTCCAGTGTGCTTTATTCAGAAGTTTTCAGAAGGTAGTTTTTGGAAAAGTTTTTGAATGAGTCTCTAGTGCAATTTAAAATAGCTACTGAATTGGATCCTTGTAATTAAGTGTCACCACTGTTGTTTCATTTTTCATATATTCCTTAGCTTCAGATTCTCAGGTATGGATTCATGCTTAAACAACTAACTAAAGTAACTAAATAAAACTGGTATCAAAGTATTTTGTAAAGGTTTTGTCAGTATTCAGTCCCCCATATCCCAAGTGTAGTGCATTTTGTTCATGATGACAATGGAGCTAAATAGCACAACATAAATTGTTTTAGTGGACTTAGCTTTACAGAAGAGGGAGCACTAATGGCAGGTGAATGATCCCTTTGTAACACAAACTGCTTCCTACATCACGGGGAAAAGTATAATTAGCCTTTGTTAGTGGTCAATAAAAAACTTTCCTTTTATCATAGGCTTGTTTTTTCTTTGTTCTTATCCATTAAAACCTGAATGTCATGTATGTCAATAAAATCAATATTTCAGCCATGTCAGGAATTTCTATACATTTTTTAAGCTGATGATGCTGATTTATTGAATAGCTTTTTATTTTTTTCCTTGAAACATTTTTGAGACTAGGCCTTCACCAGAATACTGTACCATCATATAGCTGGGACACAGGTCTGAAAGGCAAATAAGGGCATGTTTTTTGCTCTGATTCTTACAGAAGGCCTGCATTAGTCTTCCATTTCTCAGGAAAATCAGACTGATTTGTGGTTGTTGTGTGTTCTTTCTTCACCTTTTCTCCTGATGAATTTTCAACGACTTCCGTGTTCCCAATACAGAACAAAAAAACTTATAAAACTTACGTTTTGCAGGATAAGAAAGCCCTATTACTTCCAGCTCTACTTGAAATAGAAAACTGTTAGGTCTGTTGGCAGGGCACAGTGGATCTAAAAGCATTTTTGGCAAAGGGATGTTTGCTTTTTACCTGAAGGAAAATAACTAGCAAGTCCATCTACTCCAGGGTGTAGTGTATTTTATGAATGGTTAGATTCAGATTGGCTTGAAACAGACTTCCAGGCTTCCTAGGAGTCTTTTCCCTAAATATTTAATTCCTTCTGCCAGTTAAAATCCCAGTCTGAAACTATCTGTAACATGCATAAAATTGTTGCATTATCTCTTTTTTCTGGTTTTGTGAGTTGTTTTATTGTTGCAGTTTAGGGGGGGAGGAGCAGTTCTTCTTCAGTTTTACTGTTTATCTTGTCTAGATTGGTGACTTCAGGTACACTGAAATCTAAAGCTGTTGACTTTCTAGGTCATTCTTTACAACGTTCAGTTTTTACCTAACTCAAATATTTCTGCACATACCAGGCTTTTAAATTCAGTCTGCATTTCACTGGGCCTACAAATAGATTTCTAAAATCTTGTGTCCAGGGTGCAGAGGGTAAAAATATTACTGTCTTCCCTGATAGAAAACTGGGCTATGGTCTCACCTCTCTGCAAGTTTGCTGGTCCAGAGGAGTGACCATTTTTGAAGACTAGCTGCAGTGTGGCCTTAGAAGTAAAGTAGGGGAAAGTACTGTATAATAGCCTTCAAAGCAACTCTGAATTCTTGAGTTATAGCATTAAATCCTGATAAAGTGCCCGCTTCAGGCGTGAAGATCTGAACCTTAGGCGGGTGGGTAGGGACATTCAGATCACACTCTGGTTTTGTGAGTTTTCCAGTAGGGATTTTTTTTCAGTAGTTCTGAAGTAATTCTTTGTAGCTTATGCTACTTGCTGACCCTGGTGATAATCTGCCTTTCTTACATGGAAGATATGTGATGATTCACTGAAAGATGTTAAAATTCTTGGAGAGGTTTTGCATATTTGTCTAAATTCAGCCAATTCCCTAAGTGAAAGGGGAAGCTCATTTCAAACAATGTACCTGTTTCACCTGTTCTCGGTGGACAGTATGTCTTGACTTTTCATGTTTGGGTTTTCTTTTTGCTTGCTAGGAAAAGGTCCTCATCTGACAGTAGCTAGTTTTTAGTTCTGATGTCTATGCAAAAATTACATACTTTCAAGACAATTGTATAAAACCTGGGATGTTGCCAAGAGATTTCTGCAGATGACCTTTCATAGGTAATGTAGAGGAGAATTTCAGAACTTGTACAGCTGGTACATGATACCACCAAAGACCTGGAGAAGCTAATAGGTCTTTCAGCTGGTTTTTCTTGAATATCTTGCCTTTCTTCCCATCTAACTGTAGAACCCAAGGGAAAATGTGTATTTAAATGATGGGACTGGGTTTGGTTGTACACTCTGGCGTTGCCCTTATCTCAAACTGTAATAAGCCCTGACTGAACCTTGTCATTTTCCACTTTTCACCCTTTGTTTGCTTTGGAGGATGGATCATGCTCATGCATCCTGAACTGCTGGGTGGTCCCTAACCTGACCCATCAGGTGATTAGAACTGGAGAATCAATTTCCATAGCACCCATGCAGCCCCAGTCTTCAGGAAGCAGGAAGTGCTTTTCTATACAAGAAAACTGTTTGTTGCAGCTGATTGCTGTCCAGAAAGAGAAGAGTTTGTATGAGGTTGTGTGGTTTAAACTGACTTAAGGGCTCAACCAAATAGACATGCTGCAGTTAGTGGTCACTGGTGTGTTACTTCATGTGTAAAATAAAACCCTAAAGCTGAATTTGCAGAACTGATAGGTAAGAAGAGAAGAAACATCTGGAAAATTTGTTCGACTTCCCAAACAGTTTCTAAATGGACTTCTTCAGAAGTTGTCGTGGTTTAACCCCAGGCAGCAACTAAGCCCCACACAGCCTCTCACTCCCCTCTCAGGGTAGAGAAGCAGAGAAGTAAAAGTGAAAAAACACATGGGTTGAGATAAAGACAGTTAAGTAGGGAAAGAAAAGCTTTGCACAAGCACAGCAAACCGAGGAATTTATTCACCACTTCCCAGAGGCAGACAGGTGTTCAGATGTCTCCAGGAAAGCAGGTCTCCATCTGTGCCTAACACTGTCATTTAGAACATCCCACCTTTACTTCTTCTTTTCACAGCTTTATATTCTGAGCATAATGAGTTATGGTCTGGAATATACCTTTTGTGCATTGGGATCAGCTGCCCCAGCTGTGTCCCTTCCCAACTTCTTGTGCACCCCCAGCCTCCTCACTGGTGGGTTGAGAGGCAGAAAACACCTTGACTCTGTTGTAAGAACTGCACAGGAGCAACTAAAACATCCCTGTGTTATCAGCATTGTTTCCATCACAAATCCAAAACATAACCCCATACTAGCTACTGTGAAGAAGAGTAACTGTATCCCAGCTAAAAGCAGGGTAGGAGTACTCAAACATAACTGAGGGAGCAGTTGTGGAACAGTGCAAAGGAGGGTGACTCTGACAATATTAGTTCTTGCTCACTGTAGGTGAGAAATGGCTGCAACTTTCTGATTCGTGTCAGGTTAGAATCATGCTGGGACAAGAAAAAGGACTCTGAGGAAAGGTCCTGAAATATGAGTTTCGAATGTTCACCTAGACATCCAGTGTCACCTCAGACACTGTAACATACTCACTACACATTCCTGGGGCTGGTAGCTGGGATACAGGATCTGTAGATTCATTCTTCCAGAGTGATATCTGGGGGCCAACAGTCATGTAAAAGACTTTAAGTGATGTAAAATACTGTTAGGTGTGTTGAAGGACCCAAATCCCACCTGAAATGTGTTCTTGTTCACTTTATGAGGGACGATTTGTTTTTCTGAGCTTGCAGTTTTCTGTATGAAGGATGTACTTGAAACAAATGCAGTGAGATCCGAAGTTATTGTTTCAGTGATATGACTAAAGAACAAGACCCTAACACTCAAAAGTCTTTGTCCATGTGTGAGGAAATGGCTTTCCTTTTGGTATATGTATGTTTTTACTGCATGTATACTAAATACATTAAGTTCTACTGATGAATTTATCACCTCGTTACCAAGCGTGACATAATTCAAATGCTTCAGGAAATATAATTTATCTAGATTGTCAGGTGGAACTTAAATTTATCTTCATGTAACTGTATTGCATTCTGCTGTTACTATCATAAGACCATAATTTTTTGGCTCAGCTGACTGTACATCTGAAGGGAAAAGAAGAAGAAATCTTTTATGAGTGGTGTGGTTTGGGGAAATGGGCAGGGTTCTGCTTTCTTTAACCAAAATATGAATGTTTTTAAACTCTCTTCTGACTTGCTAGGTCAGGCACTAAAGCATCTATCTGGAGTAATTGACTGTCATAAAGTCTTTGTCCTTGAAAATTTAGGAAATGAATGTATGCAAGTCTTAAAGCAGGAACAGAAAGCAGCTACTATTCTAATGCCTAACTGCAGGAGTAACTTAATAGGCAACTTGTCCTATGTTACATTTCTGAAAACCAAAATTCCCGAGCACATCCCTCTGCAACAATTAACATATTAGTGATGCTGTTTGCCTTTGAACAACATACTTTATTTTTTTAACCTGAGGACACTTGTTATAAAAGTTACACTTGAGAATACAGTGTTTCTTCCTCATAAGCAAATCTCAGGCTGTCACTAATGCTATTTGCATTAAATAAACATATTACACCATTCTTCCATTAAAAAGGAATTACCAGGTATGCATATAAATGTAAACATGTTTTAATTTTTATGTCAGTGTGTCTGTTACAGCAGACTCCAGAAAATCTTGCTTATTTTACAGAAGCATTTTTTGCTTTCTCTCACTTGGCTATTCAGCTAAATTGTATTTTTGCATCTTCTGTCTTTTATTAAGGAGTGTAGGATTTGCTCCTGTAAGACTGTGTGAATGTCTGTTAGAGAAAGGCAAAATAAATACTTCTGGGTCACCTTAGGAAGTGGAAAAGGTCTTGCTTGGGCCCTGCTGTGCTACAGTGACTCCTTCTGTATCTTAAACGAAAATCTGTGTTCCTTTAACGGAAGGAGGAAATAAGCCAAAATGTGTTGTATATAAGAATGCTTATTTCATGTAACCCCCTTCCCCTGAAAATATAATGGAAACATTCTTGAGCTGAGATTCTCCTTTTACCAAGTTTCATAGGGGAGAGAGAAAGTCTTCTGTGCCTTTTCTCCTATTTCCCTCTTGTGTGCAGCCAGAAATGAGCCAACTGCTATAAGCAATTGGGAAAACTTGTTTTCCAGAGAGTAAGCAAAATAAAAATGGTCTGTCTTCTTTTTTTATGAAGGTGAAGATAACTGGGTAGAGGTACTGTGGAGGTGAGGGGATCCTTGCCTCGACTGAGTTGCAGTCCAGCTAGCTTATTTTAAGGGAAAAAAGAAATCCTACTAAATATGAAACTTCTACTTTGTAATTTCTTGTCTACAAGGAAGTGGGTGGCATACACCAAAACTGTGTGAAGCTTTGGCTGATCTGATTTAAAAAGTGGTCCGCTGGCTGTGACAGAAGTGACTTAGACTGTTGTGTGAATCTTATCCATCACGAAACCATCTATACCAAAGTCTTCAGAGTTCTTTCAATACACAGAAGCAGTTGAACAGTGAAATATATCAGTAGATCTGGTCACTCCTGCCCAATTTCTTTTGGGCTTGTAATAGCCCTTACTGCTTTCCCCAGCTGTCCAGTTAATTGTATCGCAGTTGTTAGCATAGAGCAGTTTCCTATTGCTTTGGGCTCGTGACTTGAAGAAGCAGAATATGGTTTGATTGTTTGCTGGAAATGCATGGATCCATGGCTATTTTGCTAGCATAGTTGCAGGCCAGATTTCACTGGCCCGAGGGTTGCAGTGGGAGCATTTTGTGAAGAGGTGAGGTGATGGATTGGTGAAAATGGAATGTGAATTCAGTGTGATTCTGAGGGAGGGACAGGCAGACAAAGAAAAAAGGTAGAAATTTCAGGCAGTGTTTGTGCTGAAAGAGTAAATATAAACCTGTGCTGTAACATGGAGATGCAAGATGGAAAATGGAAATTCAGTGTAAGCCCACATACAGAATTGTCCTTTCTTTGTGATATAAACCTTACTTGTCAGAGTTGTAGGGTGGCTGGAGGTCCTTCCCTCCTTTCTAATAATATCAGAACTTTAATTGTTTTTCCTTTCTGTAAATTGAAAGCCTTGGATGGAGCAGGGAATTCCCTGGTGCTCACCTGTCAGTGACAGGTTAGAATCAGTCAGGGCAAATTGCTGAAGCCTTCACCTGCCCTCTGAGGAAGGTCAGTCTTGAAAGCTGGTGGAGGATAAGGGGAAGGCAAGTCCGTATCTTGGCAGTTGAAAATGTGCTCAAGCTGGAAACCCCACGAGCACAAAACTTTCACAAACCACAAGCAGCAGGTTTTTGTATTGGAGTCAAGATACAAATCAGACTGTTCTGGTTGTAAAGCTCAGAAAAACAAGTAACTCTAAGTAAGTGGATATACCATCCACAGGATGGGTGAGGAAAAGCTGTGTATCTAACGGGAACATAATTGAAATGGTCTATATAAGTATTTACACCACCTCAAAGGACTAAAGCAATTTCGGCATTTCGTATCAGCATTTTGTTTTTGACAAGGTGACATTGTGAAAGAAATGTATTGTAAAACACTGCTGTACTGTAGGAAAATGATTGAATGTAAATATTTCAAGATGTGGACCACTGTTCAAATGTTATCATAAATCTTTGCCATTGTTTTAGGGGATAATTCTTCATGCATATTTGAGTTGAATTGATAGAACCAGCCCCTGGAAGGGTAATCTGCTTGTTATTGCCTTGCTACCACTAATACTTTCATTTTGTCTTTTCGTGTATCACCTCCACCTGTATGTTATTTGTGATGATTTCAGTATTTTTTTTCATAACTAGCAGAGAAAAGTTCTGAGTTTTGTTTTCAAATTACAGAGTGTTTAATAGCTTTGTTCTGTCTTGAAATGAGCTTGCAAACCTTCATGAGAATGTCTTTTTCCAGCTTAATATTTTCTTTCTTTTTTACTTATTGCAGGTTTGGTAGGTTTACAGTAGCTGCGCTTCATTCCAAAGTGGAACAAAGTGAACGTGAAATGAACCGTCTGAAAAAGGCACTGGAAAGAAGTGATAAATACATAGAAGAAATAGAGTGTCAGCTTTTACAGCTGAAAAATGCAGGCAAAGGAAGCCAGACAGTGAGTGCTGTGAGTGAGAGAGTGCTTTCCACAGATTCTGAAGGAGGTGAGAGCAGTGAAGATACAACTTGTTTGAAAACCCAAGCTGAGGAGAAAAAGGCTTTGAATACCAGTCAAAGTCCTGACAGTCTTGAGCAGCTGACAAGTGGTGGAACTTGTTTAAGCTCTTCTAGTCAAGATGGCTTGAATAGCTCAAATACCCAGTGTGCCCCAAAGAAAGAACTGTTTCCAGGATGCCACAGGGTTCTCCTGGATGAAAATAGTACAAATATGGATGCCTGCTTAGAAGACCAGTGGAATAAAATTGAGGAATGTACCCCATACAAAGATGAAGAACTTTATGATCTTCCACCGCCATGCACTCCTTTTCTGTCTCTCAGTCGCCTTCAGTTGAACACTCCTGATGGAAAAGAAAATGGAAGAAACCCATCAACATTCCTGAGAAAACTGAAATTTGAAGAGTTTCATGACACTTCAGATGATTGCAGCAAAGATTCTTCAGAGCACTGCACAAGCAGCTGTAATAGCAGAAAGAAGCTAAATTGTTTTACTACAGGAAAATCAGGGGTTTGGGGCACCTGCCCAACAAATTTTGCTGAGAACTTAGATTTTGATGGATCAGAGCAAAATTCAGTAGCTGGTCAGTCAGATGAGACAACAGTGAAGTCCAGTGATAAAACAAGTTCTTGCTTACCTAAGAGGTTACATACTCTCTGCTCTTCTGAAATGAACCGCACAAGAACCTCCAGCGAGGCCTCTATGGATGCTGCCTACCTCGATAAAATTTCTGAGTTGGACTCGATGATGTCCGAGTCAGACAACAGCAAGAGTCCATGCTATAATTTCAAGTCCTCTGATCTTGACGGTTCTTCAAAGTCAACAGAGTGCACTAAGCTTCTGAATGGAACTGAGAAGAATCTGGAAGAGATGAATGAGGAGCAGAGTAAGTGTCCTAACACAAGCGATCTGGCAGCCGACAGAACTGGCTGGAAGCCTGCTATGTTTTCCAGCCTCTCCCCATCTGACCTAGATATGAATGACCACTTTCCACTGTTTACAGGTCAAAATGTGGTGGCTAATGATACCAAACCTCCAAACTCTTTGTTTCAAAGGGACTTTTCCCCAGATGTACTGTTCAGTAACTCACAAAGATTGTTTGAGGAACAGAAGTTTGGTTCGTGTTTTTTAAAGATGTCATCTGATCTGCAAAGTCAGATTAATCCTCCTTGGGTGTCTTCCTTTACAGCTGAAAGGAAAAATAAAAATATCAGTCAGTCAACCAAGAGGAAAATTCAAAACAGCCTTTCCAGTGCTAGTCCCTCAAAAACCACCAAAAACTGATTCTGCTTGGAAATCAAACGTGACTCAAAGTTGTAAACCTGCAAATGTTTAATATTTACAGGTGAACTTAATTTTTAATGACTTCCATGCAATCTGATCCTGTCGTTTTCGACTGTGTGAAAACTGAACAGTCCCCTGCCCATTGCAAGCTCTTTCCCAAGGAAGAACCATTCCAGATTCTTTTCTTTGACTGGGCATTTTATTTACCTGAAGGCTTGGGAGTTTTTGATGCTCTTTAAGTTTTCAGATTACATGCTCTTCCAGTTAAGAGCACAGCTAATGGCTCCTTGGCAGTTCTAAGTGGTCTTGTCAAATTAGTCATTTATGTAAGAACTAGTTTTAAAGGTTACGTTTCCCATGCCTAAAGATTACATTTTGTGTATGTAAGGCAGCTACTGGCCATATATCCTATGGAATCATGAAATTGCTATAAAACATTGTCAGTTTTGCCATAAAACTTGCCTCCCAGAGGAAATGTTCCTGCTTGGACTGTTTCATAGCACTGTACTGTACTGAAACTCTTGTTTTGAGTGGGTGTAAGGTAGCAGCCTCTTTCTTTTCAGGGTCACAGCACTTCAGTTAGAAAACATCACTTCTTTAACACTGCAATTATGTCTTGTCTTTTTTTGAAGTTAAGCACAATTTTTAATTTAGTTCTCAAAAAGCATTGTTATTCTGAATGTGTTTAGTATGCCTGTATAGACCATAAAAATGGGTTTGTATGCTAATGATTTGTTTACCTAATGTGCACTGAACATCTTACATTAATACTGTACCATTTTACATTAATACTGCATGCTTTTCTATGTGAATTGAATAAAACATATTCTAAGAACTGTAATCCTTGATGTTGCCTCAAATATTGAATTAGCAAAAAAAAAAAAAAAGGGAAACTTTTTTTTGTAATTTGGAAAAGAGATATCTAAGTTTTATAAAGTGTAAACGTGAGCTTATTCACAAAAAAATAAAATCTCCCTTCCTCCTCCTTGTTAGACATGCTACCATTCCAGTGTCAGCATCGATACAGTTGATGGAAATGGCTTTCGGCCTCTCTGGAGGTGACTCTTCCATAAAGTATTGCATAGGTCAACATAATGTGATGGCCTGCTACAGGCAGGAGACCTAATTAAGCAGCAGAGCAAAATTGGTTTCTTTGCATTATTGTGTTTTAAGTTTTTTTAAGGCCATATTTAATTACAAGATGCAGGGGTTTTTTTCTTTCTGTATAGGCCTCTAATGGCATTTCTTAGAAACAGACGTCCTCACTTCATCAATACCTATTATATAAAAAATCCATACACTGCCTTTTGTCCCTTTGGAAAGAGTGATAGCCACTTGGAAAATTTCAGTAGACTGGCTCATCTTGTAGAGTTAAGTTCTGTTAAGCTGTTTGAACAAGAACTACACTTCACGTTGTAATGTGAGCATACATTTGTGCAATTGATGTGTTCATTCTAAAATGGGACTTACGGTTTTTGAGCTTTACCAAAACGTCATCATTGAAGCCATGCATGCAAGGACCTGTTTGTGGTGACAGGCAGGATGGCATTGTGCTTGCATACACTGCTTTCAGCATCCCACCTGAGTTTAAATCTTCACAGAAAGATCTAGTTCTTCGATTTTAATATATTTTTCAGAAATTAGAGAGCTCTCAAAACCATCTGGAAATGATCTGTTGCTTGATTTGCTAGTTTTACTGAAAGTCAAAAAATGCTGCCATGCTACAACTCTTTGGGAGAAGAGAAACACTTAAAACATCCTTGGGTTGCAGAGCAATCACAAACACACAGTAAGTGCTGTATGTTGTGGGTTTGTTGTGTTATGGCATGGGGGGGGGTGAATTTATGGGCTTCATTCTATACTCTGATTTTTCATGTTTCACTTCCAGTGACAGAAGCATGAATACAACTGCTGTCATGCCTGAAATCAAACTAGAATAAAGGAAAACAGTGGAGTTTTTTGTGTTACTCGTCCTTTGAGCAGGAACACCACGTACAGGCTTGCTTTTCAATACGGGTGTTTTGACCACACGTGTCTTGCAAGTTGATAGAAGAGCCAAGCCTCAGGTTAAAAAGGTTGCGTTCCTCTTAGTAGTGTGATCGGTGCAATGTGAACTCAAAAATTTCAACTATACATGAAGAACTCAGGGTTTCTTAATGTATAAATTTCTCAGCCATACATGGGGTTTCTGTTCTCCAGGCTGCATTCTGTCTATACTGTGCTTGCCTAATCTCTTTCTGTGCTTGATAAAATGGCCTGAACTACAGCTCATTGCTGTTAATTTTTGATGGTAGTTACCTAGTTGTGTAATAATGTAGAACTGGAATACACAACATCTAAAACTTTACTATTAGAATTTTTATTAAGACAATAGACATTTCAAAGTGATGTACAGATGAGATCTATGATGTCTAATGATATTTAATAGCTCATAAAATTTTTATTTCATCTAATAATACCTACTGTACTAAATACAAGGCAATTTGCAGATTTTAACACATGAGAATGCTCTCCAGGACTGTAAGTAGCTTAGGAAAGTGAGTTTGCTACCAGCCTAAGTTTGTCGTAAGTGAAATCTTTTGAGTTATTTTTAAGAGTAGGGATGCCAAAGTCAGGTTTTTACTCAGTTATCCACAGTTTTACCTACACGAAGTCTGGCAAGTAACCTGCTTATCCATCATTCCCTAAAGGCCTTGTTGAGAGTCCGTTTCTGCTTGGTATTGTTTCCTTGGGTGAGGGGCTACCAGAACAGCTCTGCCTGCTAGCGCCTGATACTGACTTGGGCTGTGTTTGGTTTTAAATGTGCTCTATTGTCTCTTCTGGAAGTACCTTTAGAAAGGGGGCAAGGGGGACTGTGCATAGCTTGTATACGTAGTACAAGGTGTGCTGACTTGGTCTCCCATCCTTCAACCTTCTTCATTTCACAATCATTTCCCTCAACCAATAATGCCCTTTCAAGGCAGCTTAAACTGAGTCTGGTCCTAATTCTTGCACGGCATCCCAGTCATGCCTCTGACTCCCCGCAGCTGTAGGCTTGAAATATAGTCCCTGCGCACCTCTTGTGTGCTGTGGTTATGGTTAAAGTTTTGCACACCATGGACACTCCTTCCTTGCTACTTTTTGGCATAAGACCATCCCCATGTAAATGGACTAAGGCTTATATGCTTCTTCCTTCCCAGGTTTGGATCGGGGGAAAAGCAGCTCTGAGGTAGCTCAATATAGGGGTTCATTATTCCAAAAATTGCCCCTCTGGCTGCCAATCCAGGTCCAGCCCTCCCTGTGCCTTGATCCCTTGCAGTCCTCTACTGCTGTGACAAGCCACCTGCTTGTCAGGGCTGGCCTAAATGGATGGTCTGTCTGTCCTGCGTTTGTGCCCTAGTGTTGTTGCCTCAGTGTCCCTCAGTTCTGACTGGAAAAGCCATGTTCATTAGCTGAAGGGTGGAGGGAAAAGAGCAGCTGGCAGAGGGGAAAGCTTCTGTGTGCTTTGACAGCCGTGAATGTAGTGAGAGAGAACAGGGGCTGAAAGAAACTGGGCTGTAAAACAAAGTTGAGTAATCCTGGTTTTTTCAGCTTTTCTCAGTAAAAAGCATTATCTGCCTCAAGCTCTCAGAGGCTGTGTGGGTGCTGTCTGCTGTTTTTCCGGGAAGTTAAGCAGACAAGTAGCCAAGCTGCTCCTACCTGACGCTCATGGGGCCACCGGGTGCCCGTTCCAAGCCGGCAGGAAGTGCCGAGGGAGCCCAGGGGCCGGATCAGAAGAGTCCTGTCCCTTTCCCGAGTCACTCTCCCCTTAGTAGCGTGCCTGGGAAAGCAGTGGGGACCAGCTGCAGGGCTGGGCGGCTCCGCGGCCACACGCATCTTACAGAAAACGGTGTCGGGGATGCTTTTTAGCCTGGCCGCCTTAGAGCTGTCCCCAGATTTTGGGAAGAGAAGTGTTGGCGCTGGCTGCCAGCCAGGAAAGCGGCACGGAGCCCGTATGCCCTGCCCAGAGGCTGTCATGGGGATGCGCCTGCCCCATCCCTTCCCGCCCGGGGCTCGACCTCCACCTGCTCGGCCAGGATTGCGGTCCCCAGCTGGAA
This sequence comes from Monarcha castaneiventris obscurior, assembly GCA_026261815.1. Taxonomy (NCBI): domain Eukaryota; kingdom Metazoa; phylum Chordata; class Aves; order Passeriformes; family Monarchidae; genus Monarcha; species Monarcha castaneiventris. The sequence continues at coordinate 1,180,916 of JAMPIT010000566.1, read as the reverse complement.
AAAAGGCCGGGGGAGGCCGAGGTGTCCCCCGTCCGAGGGCCGCGGGCTCGCTCCTCCCCCGGTGCTGTCCTCCCCGGGCTCCCCCGCCCCACACAAACCCTCGCTGCGGCTTTTTTCCCCACCTTCACTGCTAACAAAACCCGGTGATTAAGACTCGAAACTAACAAAGAGTTTTTCTTCCACCTTAACCTTGCACACAATCCTTTAACAAATTAATTAATCCTAATGAATTAACACTTCATTTATTTAAACGCGCTACAGTTCATGAATTAAATTTTCATGCAGTGATTAAAGGCTGTTAAAATATGCATGATTTCGTTAAAATTTTATAATAAATCAGGGCAATGTGTTACATGACAAGGCAACTACTTCCCAGCCCCTCGGAAGGTGCTTTGATTCGCACGGGGGGGTGGGGGGAGCCGAGCGCTCCTCTCCCTGTTTGGGCAGCCGAGCGGACCCCGGAGCGCGGTGGGACGCGGCTGGCGACCGATCCCTGCCCCCTCGGAGCCCTCCTCTTGCCTCCCTCGGGGGATGGAAGGAAGGAAGGAAGGCAGGCTGCGTTTTCCGGCTACCCCATCGAAACGCGGCGTCCTTGCAGCGCGAGCGATCGTGGACGCGGGTGAAAGGCAGCAGCCGCTTTGCCCACGGAGCGGGGGTGGAAGGGAGCAGGGTCTGGGACCTGTTTTGCTGGAGGGGCTTCTCGGTGTCCATTTTCATTCCTCCGCATCACTTGAAAGAAAGAGCGAGAAACTTTATTACCAACAGGACCTGTGGTGTTTTCCACCGGACCTCTATCAGCCTAGCTGCTCCGGTCTCCTTCCTTTCCCGAAAGGGGACGTTGTGAACTACCTTGGGACTCAAATCACCATCGAGCGTTTCAATTTTTAATATGACAACATTCTACACTTTGGCTGCAAAAGCAATTATTGCGGCTTGTACATCAGTAATTAGCAGGTCTTTGCTGATGTAAGGAAAGTCCTCATTAGGACAAGGAAATACTTTTTGTGCATTCACCCAGAGGGTTGGTTGTGTTTTGTTGTGGGTTTTTGTTTTTTTCTTCTGAAGGTTAATTTTGATCATCTAAAGGGAGAATAGCTTTTACTTCAAATGGGATATTGACTTTCTGTGAACTTCACCAAATAACATGTACTGTAGGTTTTGTCTCAGTGCTCCCAGTGACACTCAGGGTAGGACAAATACCGCGACTACAAAATGTAAAGCTAACATTTGCTGAAATGAAAATATCTGGAAGGTTTAGAGTGAGCAGTGAGATCCACATTAGCTATTTTTTTAAGTCGGGATATATAGCAAACTATGATAAGACGTTAATGGTTAATATCATAAGCTTTAGTATATTCATCTTTGGGGAATCCTAAAAAGAGAAATCAAATACAATGGGTTACAGTAATTAATTTATAAATCGTTTCACTGTGGGAATAAGGGGTTACTTTATTGCTTTCTCGAGATAGGCAGTTCAGTCAATTAAAGAATTCTGCTTTTCATTCTTGCATTTGAAGCTGGAGAAAACTACGGGAGACAAGTAAATGTGTGCATACATATATATGTATATATATGTATATATATATATATATATACGTGCTTCCCTGGCTTCATTAAGCATCTCGGGCCTTAAACATAGGCTACAGCATGGTCGTGTCGCCAGTGAACTCGCTCCTCGAAGCCTACGAGTTTATTGCCATCAGTATTCATGAGGCTGGACGTACCCACGAGGAATAGAAATAACAGCGAACATTAAGATAAAATCTATTACCAGGCCCGCGCGATTCTGGGTCTGGCTGAAGCCGTCTGCCCCGGGAGCTGGCAGTGTGTGGCGGGGAGAGGGGGGCCACCAGGGGCTGGAGACAAGCGGTGCTGGTTCCCGGGGAACCCCCTCGGGCAGCAGCCCCTGCACTCGGTGTGGCGAAAGCAAGCAGCAGGGCAGCGGCGGCGCTGGGACCGCTTGCAGCACCGCAGGAGCACGAGTTGCGGTCAGGTTGTAATTTTTAGCGTTGCTTTAAAAGTTAGCGCAAAGTTACCGCTTTAGCTAAAAAAAAAAAAAAAAAAAAAAAAAAAAAAAAAAAAAAAAGTCCCAAGGACTGCGAAGAAAAGTTTTTCCTCCGGGACTTGATAAGTGACGGAGCAAACGCTGCTCCAAAAAAACCCCCCCTCTTGTTCTTCTCCTCCCTTCTCCTCAAAGACCAGACAGAGGGAAGACTTGGCTGCAGCTCCCTGCGGAGGCTCCTGCCTCCGGGGAAGCAGGGGGGAGCGGGCGGGAGCCGGCAGCAGCAGCCCCAGGAGGCGGCAGCAGCCCTCCTCCTCCCCGGGGTCCGGAGGCTGCGCTCCCCGCACGCCGTCACCGCCGTCCCTCGGGCGGCCGCGACCCGACAGGTTCAGTGATGGAGCGAAGGGCCCCTGACAGGGGGTGTGTCTCCAGCCGGGCGGGACTGCTTCGCCCCCGAGGAGAATCCAGTAGGATGCGTATCGCAAGCTGCAGAGACGGCGTGCCCACCCCCATCCCAGCGTTCAGAAGACACCTTGGAGGTGGGACGCTTAGAACTTCTAAAAGTCCTCACCTCCTCAGCCTTCGGCTGGTGCCGGGGGCGGAGGTGGGAGAAGGGCTGAATTCTCTGCCTTTCTGCCCTCAAAAAATAAGCCCGTGAACAGAAGGGGTCGTTTTGAAAGAGCCAGTGGGGGTTGATGTTCCTCCAGCCAAGGAAAAGGTCTCGCCCAGCAGCACCTGCCATAGCCGTATGTTCCCATCCCTCTGGTGGCTGCCGGCCCTGGCTGTCTTCACTCCCTGCCTGTGCCCGCTGCCCCGACCAGCCTAGAACTTGGACCCGGCCGCACAGGCAAAGCAGGTGCCCGGTGGTGTGCGGGCAGGGAGGCAGGTCACCGCTTAGCCTAGGAACCCTCCTCTCGGCCGCCTTTGACACCGCTTGCACAATTATCCCTTTTCTCAGCGTTTTCCTTAGGGAAACCTGATGAACTTGGCCTGACAGCATCCTGGAGAGTGGGGTTCGCGCAGAGGCACACGGATAAGCACCCATGCATCCCAAGAGGAAGAGCATCCCAGGCCTTCCTCCACGGGACGAGGACGCGGTCCCGGTTACCCGCCTCCCTCCCCGCCGGGCTCAGCCCAGCAGCACCGCGGCTGTGGGCTGGATCTCGCCATGGTCGGGAAAGGCAGCCTGCGCCTTTCGGGCCTTGCTCCTGGAGCTGGGTGCTTTTCAGCAACTTTGACGAAAAATGGTGATCTCTCCCACTTCCTTACTCCTCCCCATCCCTTCCTCAAGAGGGTTTTCCTTTACAATGCATGGTAGCTGAGAAGTAGCTAGAATAACTCATGGCTTAAAAAGAAAAAAAAGTCAATAAATACACATAAAGTATGATTTGTGGATTCTGATACAATGATTTCCATAAATAAGGGGAGCCCAAGCCCAGCTTCAAGTTCACCCCCTTCAGAGATGAAGTTGCATTCCGCCACCCCAGGGGACACGGTAATGGATGGAGAACTGGCTCCCTCTCGCACAAGTAATTGGCAGACGTTCCCTCCTTCCTCCTGGACTGGCTGGGGAGCTAGGGAAAGGCTTATGAAGACAAATGTGGACTTCACTTGGGGTTGTGGTGTGTGCTGTGTGTGCGCGTGTGTGTTTTCCTGCGTGACCTTTCGGCTGTGTTTATCCGCATAAATAAGAGGTGTTCAGGAGAAACAGAACAATTCCGATGCACTCCCAGGCTGTCACATCCCTGATCCAAACACCCCGCTGCCTCTCCCCGCTGCCTGCTTGCCTGCAGCCCTGCTGAAACAAACAAGGCAGCATCTGGTCGGTCACCGAGGGACGGCTCCAGCGTGCCCCAAGGGACAGGATTCACCTTGGGCCGTTCGCTAAGGATTCGTACTAATCTCACAGACACAGTAGCAGATTCACTCCTTCCATAGTTTTGCCTCCGACTTCACAAGCAACTAGCTACAAGAAAAAAATCGAATCTACTCTAAAACAGGACAGAAATCCCGAATCACTCATAATACCAACAGAGTCACTCCTTAACTGTTTTGACTCAAAGACAAGAGTATTCTAAGGATAAACCACAGAAAATGGAGGGAAAGAAGAGAAAGAAACAGAGAAGGAAGGAAGGAAGGAAGGAAGGAAGGAAGGAAGGAAGGAAGGAAGGAAGGAAGGAAGGAAGGAAGGAGAAAGAGAGAAAGAAAGAGAGAGAGAAAGAGAGAGAGAAAGAGAGAGAGAAAGAGAGAGAGAAAGAGAGAGAGAAAGAGAGAGAGAAAGAGAGAGAGAAAGAGAGAGAGAAAGAGAGAGAGAAAGAGAGAGAGAAAGAGAGAGAGAAAGAGAGAGAGAAAGAGAGAGAGAAAGAAAGAGAGAAAGAAAGAAAGAAAGAAAGAAAGAAAGAAAGAAAGAAAGAAAGAAAGAAAGAAAGAAAGAAAGAAAGAAAGAAAGAAAGAAAGAAAGAAAGAAAGAAAGAAAGAAGAAAGAAAGAAAGAAAGAAAGAAAGAAAGAAAGAAAGAAAGAAAGAAAGACTGATTTAATTGCTTTCTGCTTCAGGCCACGCCAGTGCAGCCCGGGTTTTCGCACGGAGCAGGAGTTGGGGCTGGGCAGCAGGAGGAGATGCAGAGTCTGACCTCCGCGGCGCTGCCCGTGCAGAGCGCACACGCACAACACACGCCCCGCGTGGGCGCAGCGGCTGCCACCCGCCGCGCCTGGCACAGCAATGCGCGCAATAAAACTACACGGGGTGGGGGAAAATTAAATTACAGGGAAAACAATAGCCTCTGAGTGGCTCAAACAAACGTCTGCCACCGCAGGTCTTCTCCAGGAGCCGGTGTACAATTCGCGGCAGGAGCGGGGAGCGGCCGGAGGACGCCCCTTTCTGTGGCGGGGCTCCGCGGCGCGGAGGGGCAGCGCACCTTTGTGCTTCCCTGCCGAGGGCCGGGCCGGGCCCCTCCGCCGCTCCGAGGGCAGGGACGGGGCGCCCAGCCCCGCACCCCGCCCATCCATCCCCGCCCCATCGGGCGCCCCGGGCCGCGCTGGCGGCCGCGCCGCGCGCACGTGTGGCAGCCACAGGTGCCGCAGCCGCCCGGGGCTCGGGGCCGCTCGCTATAAGAGAGGCCCCGCCGCCGCCGCCCCGCCGAGACGGGCGAGGGCTGCGGGAGATGCAACAAGGCGCGGGGAGGCAAGGACCGGGGGCGGCGGGAGGAAAAGGAGGAGGAGGAGGAGGAGGAGGAGGAGGAGGAGGAGGAGGAAGGGGGGGAGACAGCTGATGTCTGTCAAAGCCGGAGCCGCCGCGCTCTCGCGAGAGCCCGCCCGGCGGTAGCCACGGGATGCGGGGCTCAGGTGCGGGCAGAGCGCAGCGCAGCGCGCCCGGCGCCGGGCAGCGGCAGGCAGAGAACTGAGTGCGGGAGGGAGGGAGCGAGGGACACGGCGGGGGCCGGAGGGAGCCTTGCCGCCCGCTCGCCTACCCAGCCCAGCCTCGGCCACCGCGGCAGCGGCGGCGGCGGGGGCAGGGTCCGCTGCGGCACCGCCGCCACCGCCGGCTCCGCCACCGCCACCCGCCGCTGTCAGCGGCTTCCCCCAGTGGGAGGAGAGAGCCCGGAGAGCACTTTTCCCCCGACTTTAGGAGTGTTTGTGGATTTACATGCCAAGCCTTCAAGATGATGTCCATGAACAGCAAACAGCCTCATTTTGCCATGCATCCCACCCTACCTGAGCACAAATACCCCTCTCTACACTCCAGCTCGGAAGCAATAAGAAGAGCATGTCTACCAACTCCTCCGGTAAGGGACAGACAGCTGCAGCTCTCTTCTTTCTTTCTCTCCCTTACACACACGCACACACTTTTCTTTCTTTCTCTCTCTCTCTCGTTTCTGTATACTGCATGTATGTGTATGTGCATTAATAAAAAAACCGCTGCGAGGCACATTTTGACAAGCGGCGCTTAATGTTTTTTTCATGTCTTCCTCTGCAATCATCTGAGCGCCTGTGATCTTTTTTGAAAGCGGTGTTCACACGAGTCTCCGACTTCATCCACTTTCTGTATTAATTTTTATGACTCGGCCTCTGAAAAGGAATGCGTTTTATGTGCTCTTGTGTTTGACACAATTCCCCAGCTGAGAGTTACAGATCCATTTCTTCTCCTTTCTCTTCTCCTTTCGTTCCATTTCCCCCCCTTTTAATTTATTAATTTATTTGTTCCCTTCACTCCTTCCTTTTCTCCTTTTCCGATCCCCCCTTGCTTCCTTACCTTTCTACTCTTCGCTTCTTTTCCTGTTTCGCTCCCTCTTCTCGCTTCTTCCCCCTCCCATCCCCCCATTATTCTACCCCATCCCCCTGTTTCCCCTCACTTCTCCGGGCTGTCGCCTGCTATACCACGCTTCCCCCGATCTCTCGGCTCTTTCCCCCGATCCCGTACTCCCTTACATGCTGATCCTACTGCCGGCTCCCCGGCCATCACCCCAACTTTGCCCACCTCTCTCTCCCCTCCCTCCACTTTCCCCCTCCTTTCCCACGGCGCTCCCGCAACCCCACGCTGTCCCCCGCCCGTCCCCTTCCCCCTCCGCACTTTGCCCCCTCTCTGCCCCCTTGCCCTCCTCTCCCCGCACCCCGCTCTGTTTTGTGTCTCCTGCAGCTGCAGAGCAATATCTTCGCCAGCCTCGATGAGACCCTGCTGGCGCGGGCCGAGGCTCTGGCCGCCGTCGACATCGCCGTCTCGCAGGGCAAGAGCCACCCGTTCAAGCCCGACGCCACGTACCACACCATGAACAGCGTGCCCTGCACCTCCACCTCCACCGTGCCCCTGGCGCACCACCACCACCACCACCACCACCATCACCAGGCGCTGGAGCCCGGCGACCTCCTCGACCACATCACCTCCCCCTCCCTTGCGCTCATGCCCGGCGGAGGCGGCGGCGGAGGGGGCGGCGGCGGCGGCCACGACGGGGCGGGAGGCGGCGGCGGCGGGGCCGGCGGCGGCGGGGCCGGCGGCGGCAGCGGCGGGGGCGGCGGCGGCCTCATCTCCACCTCGGCCCACCCGCACTCGCACATGCACGGCCTGGGCCACCTCTCGCACCCGGCCGCCATGAACATGCCGTCGGGGCTGCCGCACCCGGGGCTGGTGGCCGCGCACCACGGCGCCGCGGGGCAGGTGGCCTCGGCGGCGGCCGTGGTGGGGGCGGCCGGCCTGGCCTCCATCTGCGACTCGGACACGGACCCGCGAGAGCTGGAGGCCTTCGCCGAGCGCTTCAAGCAGCGCCGCATCAAGCTGGGGGTGACCCAGGCCGACGTGGGCTCGGCGCTGGCCAACCTGAAGATCCCGGGCGTGGGCTCCCTCAGCCAGAGCACCATCTGCCGCTTCGAGTCCCTCACCCTCTCCCACAACAACATGATCGCCCTCAAGCCCATCCTGCAGGCCTGGCTGGAGGAGGCCGAGGGTGCCCAGCGGGAAAAAATGAACAAGCCCGAGCTCTTCAACGGGGGCGAGAAGAAGCGCAAGCGGACTTCCATCGCCGCCCCGGAAAAGCGCTCGCTGGAGGCGTACTTCGCCGTCCAGCCCCGGCCCTCCTCCGAGAAGATCGCCGCCATCGCCGAGAAATTGGACCTCAAAAAGAACGTGGTGCGGGTTTGGTTTTGCAACCAGAGACAGAAGCAGAAACGGATGAAATTTTCCGCCACCTACTAGGGGCGGGCGGGAGGGGCGGCCCCGGCACCGGGGGCACCGGGGGGGCCGGGCCGGGGCCGCGGGGGACGCCCACGCACCGCCACCGTCGCCTGAGACGCCGTGGGAGGCTCCTGGGGACCAAGGGACGATGTAGAAATTAAACGCGAACTACTCGGGGAGAGGGGGGGCGTGCGTGTGGGGGGGTGCGCTATCAATTATTAAAACAAAAAAGACACCGGGACACCAACGAGAAGAAGGAGGAGAGAGGAGGTAAAAACGCTCCAGAAGCCCATGGGGGTCACTTCTGTGGCCCTATCCCCTCTCTGCCCCCCACCCCCCGACAGAAAGCGGGAGAAAGAGCAACTTAAAGCGTAAACACACACAGACACACACCAATAAATACCGTGACAGCAACAACCACAAACCGAGAAACCTAAGTCACAACTTTCCGAAGGAAAACAAAACCGACCAACAAACCCGGAAGGCGAAATTGTCGGTGATGATGATGCTACGTTTGGTTTGGGTCTCTTTTCATTACTTTCTGCTTTTCTTTTTTTTCCCTGGCTTGGTTATGAATAAGGACAGCGGTGGTTTGGTGCGGGGGAACTTTTTCTTTGGTTGGCTTGGGTTTTTTGTTTGTTTGTTTGTTTGTTTTGGTCTTTTCTTTTTTCTTTTTTTTTTTCTGTTGTTGTTTTTGATTTTCCCTTCAACGCGGTTTTGTGCGAGGCTTTGGCCATGGGTGTCTTCTGTGCCGGGGGCACGGTGTGAGCGGGGCAAGGGCCGGGACCCGGGGAGCGGCCCCCCGAGGCTAGGGAGCAGTCCCTTTCCTCTCCGTTGTTGCCTCAATAATCCTAGCTAGCTCAAGGAAAAAAAGAAAAAAAAAAAAAGTTACTCCACAACCCCTTTGTTTCTCCTCCCTCGCCTGCGTGGTTTGCGTTTCCAGCTGTGTCCAAAGACAGGTCCCTCTCTCTGCAGAGATGCATCTGGAGGCAGATGCCAAACCTGCCAGAGCGGGGATGCTCTCCAAAAGATTATGTTCAGACTCATTAGGCTCGTGGTTAACTACGTTCTTTCTCCTCCCTCCCTCCCCACTGCTCCCAACCATATGCCCCCCGGCATCCCCACCAAATCTGCTGGATTTAGGTTAAGGTCCTCTCTTGGTTTCCTCCGAGGGCTGGAGGTTATTGCACCCGGTAGGCAAAAGAAATCACTGGTGATGGGTTTGAAATGACATTTGTTTCTGCGGGGTGTGCATGTTGGGAACAAACACACGACAAAAATCACTTGGGCTTATAAGTCGTTTATTGTAAATAATAAACGTTATGTAGAGGATGGCTTTTGGGAGGGGGTGTGTGGGGTTCAATTTGCACTATCACAGTCTCCTGGATTGGAAGTGATGATGTTATTCCGTAATAACGATGCTGGTATTGCTAATAATCGTCAAGGTTCGTTACATGTCTCGCAGATTGAAAACAAACAAACAAACAAAATTATCAGGGCTTGTTGGGTAAAAAGGGCAGCGACGTGCAGAAGCCATCTCTGACTCTGGCTCTTGCCGAGAGACTGCTGAGGCTTTCAAATAAAAAAAGTATTTCTGAAAAGAAAATACCATTCTGTTTAAATCAAAACAAACAATAGACTGAAATTATGCATGACACGACCTGAAAAAAAAAATATAAAAAAGAAAAGAAAAGGAAAAGAAAAGAAAAATGAGGGGAAAAAAGGCATAGAAAGATCCGTGATAAAGTCTCGATATTATTTATTTATTTATTTATTTATTTATCTATTTATTTTATTATTAATATTATTATTATTATTTTGTGTATCATTGTTTGCAGCGCAAACATTCTATGCATTTTGAAACTGAGCACTAAATAGACTAGCTTCTGGTAGAATCTTTTGTGGATGGTGTAATTTCACAGTTTAACTGCCTGTTTTCACCGAAAACACAAACGTTCTTGTCACGTTCTTGTATTTAGATTTAAAAGAGGAAAAAAAAAAAGAAAAAAAAAGAGGAAAAAAAAAGATAAGAAAGACGATTGTAAATATTTTCTTTAATGCACAAAACAACAACAACAACAAAAAGGTTACAAACTGCAACCACGTGTGGATCCTGAAATGTCTCACTGAATAATCTACCTGTCCATGTATGTTTGCTGAGCTTTCTCCTTGGTTGTGTCTTTACTCTATTACTTTAATTTTTATCAGAAATATTTCTGTACGCCAAAATACAACAGGGAGATGTGTCCCAGCATACTTACAAATAAAACAAACGTGAAAACAGAATAGTTATTATTATTATTATTGGGTGCATTTTAAAAAAAGAAAAATATTTCCGAGGCACGGCTGGTAAATTCAAGGTATGGCCGTTAGACGATAAAACTAATTCTACCAAAAAGAAAATAGTGAGAGATGTATTTTTCTGCTAAATCCAGAAATCATTACTTTGAGATAGCTCTTATGTGAAAATCGGTGCTCCGAATAAAATTAACTATATATTAGCTGCGTGTGTTTCTTGAAGTTTATTCTATAACTGCAGAATATAAATCAAAGTAAAATTTTAAGGACTTCTGAAGTATTTCTTTTCAGTGTGCTGGAAAGGATTATGCACCTACAAAATATGTATAAAGAAGAAAAGCTTGGGTGGTTTCAGGTTTATATGTTGTTCTGACTGGCCTAATTGCACTTAATTATGTAACAAGATACTTTATTTTTATTTTGGGTTAATAAATATGAAAATCCTAAACTGATCTCTCCTTATGTTGTGAATGCAATTGTTCATTAGGAACGTATAGGATGCCACCTACTGCTTCAAGTGATCAAAGAACCTCGTCCTATTTTCTGATGACCTGTGACTAGATCAGATGCCAAATGTAAAAAGTTACTTAATAGCTGGGATTATTTCTTCTGTAGACATATTTTAGCCAAATCTTTTTAATTTTGCCGGTAAATCTGTGAACCAAGACACGTGATGTTCAGAAAAGAATAATACATTCAAAAAAGCTGTGATTTTAAACAACTGTTGATGTTAAAAAATAAGCACTAAAGGTATTTTTAAAAAAAAACATAGATCTCGTCCACCGGAAATTGACTTGTTTCTGTTGTTATTAACTTGAAATGTCATCAGAATTTTTAATAAATGCATTTGTAAAAATATTATTTTATAGAAAATATTACCGGATATCATTTTTTTGGAGAGTCAGGAATGAACAAATAAAAATAATTACAAATGTTGGGTTTTCTTTTTCATCTGCCCCAAATAATTGAAATGTTGAAAGTGATACCACATTTGTATCATTCAGTAATGGCCGATGTATGTATTGAAAAGTTGAGGAGTTTGTTTTGTAATAAGTACAATCTTTATCGAGTACAAAGAAAAAACCAGTATGTTAATAAAACAGATGGTGAAAATAAAAGCTTTGCAGAGTTTCCTATTTTTCATGGTAGGAAACTGTGCAAAACCAAAACGTCCTGTTTTCCGTCAGATGAATCTGAATACTTCATAAAATCACAAAATTCTAGTGAGGCCTTTTTAATGAATGCCTCATTAAAAATACTCAAAGAAAGAAAATTGAGTGAGGGGGAGAGAGAAAGAAAGAGAAAGAAAGAAAAAGATAAAGAGAGAGAGAAAGAGAGAGAGAGAGAGAGAAAGAAAGAAAGAAAGAGAGAGAAAGAAAGAAAGAAAGAGAAAGAAAGAGAGAAAGAGAGAAAGAAAGAGAGAAAGAAAGAGAAAGAAAGAGAAGAAAGAAAAGAAAGAAAGAAAGAAAGAAAGAAAGAAAGAAAGAAAGAAAGAAAGAAAGAAAGAAAGAAAGAAAGAAAGAAAGAAAGAAAGAAAGAAGAAAGAAAGAAAGAAAGAAAGAAAGAAAGAAAGAAAGAAAGAAAGAAAGAAAGAAAGAAAGAAAGAAAGAAAGAAAGAAAGAGAAAGAAAGAAGGAAAGAAAGAAAGAAAGAAAGAAAGAAAGAAAGAAAGAAAGAAAGAAAGAAAGAAAGAAAGAAAAGAAAGAAAGAAAGAAAGAAAGAAAGAAAGAAAGAAAGAAAGAAAGAAAGAAAGAAAGAAAGAAAGAAAGAAAGAGAAAGAAAGAAAGAAAGAGAGAGAGAGAAAGAAAGAGAGAGAAAGAAAGAGAAAGAAAGAAAGAAAGAAAGAAAGAAAGAAAGAAAGAAAGAAAGAAAGAAAGAAAGAAAGAAGAGTTTATAAGGTTTAACCTAAGGACTGTTAAAACTTTTGCATCCGAGGAAAGAAAGATAAAAGACCAAGAGGCAGAACATGTGTTCGCATTTATTCCCCAGCAGTAGGCAACCTCTGGCATAAAGAGCCATTAGTAACCAAAAAAATACAGATATTTCCCCCCACTCCCCCTGCGCCAGGGGCTGAGGCCGCTCCCGGGTGGCGGCTGCCACCTCTGACGGCTCCTGCACTCCAGCCTGTGCCCCTTGCCGAGAACGTTTCGGTGCTGTCATCCCTCGAATGGTCTTTTTCTCTGCAACCGAGGCATCTCGCCTCTTTCCTTGTGTGATTTTCCAGTCCTAAGTCTGCTAGACGCGGTTTGGCTCCCGGAATTTCTGCCAAACACTTGCTCTCCGCTTGCTTTCAACTTAGATTAGGCCATCATAAGTGAGTAACAGACACCCACTGCCACGGTCGTATTGATTTTTACTCTCCTGTGATATTAAGACTAATTCGGTCCTGGTTCAACAAGTAAAAAAGGCTCCCCAGAAGGAGAATGAAGTGTCCTACAGCACTGACTTTATGGTTTATGTGCCTCCCTCCCCGCCTCCCCGTGTTCCCCCTTTCCTCCGAAGAGAAATAGATTTGTCGAAAGATAATTATTTTAACTCTGACGGACTCGAGCGCATAAAGCTTGATAGCGCCGGTGGTGCCCTGTGTTATTCTGGCATTTCCCAAACGATTTTAAATCCCTCCAGTTATTTATATCTCGCTTTTCAGCCGGCGCTTTTTTTTTTTTTTTTTTTAAGCTTTATTATATTTACCTGCTGATTCCAAAGCGGAGGCAAGCCTAATTGATTTTTAAAAGATCAGCCGCAGAATTTTAATCCGCTTGGGAACGTGTTTCCACCTGCCAGACGAGGGTCTGATTATCGGTAATTATGTTATTTAAGAGTTGATAAAATGGCGGGGCCCGGGCCCCTTCCCCAGCCGGGGCGCGGAGGGGACCCACGCGGGGAGAGCCGCGGCGCGGCGGGGCCGCCGCCATCACGTGCGCGGCTGCAAACACAATTACGGGGCCGCCGTTAATAATTCATGGGCTGAGATTTAGAAAATTAATAAAATGAATTATAACAAGAGGCTAATTAAAAACTTTAGTAATTGTTGTCAAGACAGCTTGATGGGAGGCGTGCTGCACGACGCTCCCCCCCCCCCACCCCCTTCCCCTTCTTCCCCCTTCCGCTTTTCGAAAGCTTTTTCACTTTCCTCCTTTGCAACCCCTTCGCACCTGAAGGAGGCTCGGTTTGGGAGAAAAGCAGTGGATGAATATATAGGTCAGCTGAATATATAGGTCCCAGAGATGAGACCGAGGTGGTAAAACTGCAAACAAGTCTCTCCGCATCGTAGCAAGATAGATAGGCAGGCGGCGGGTGGGTGGGTGCGTGGAGGGATGAATGAAACCCAGGGCTCAAAACTTAATTTAAAATAAGATGTCACATATAAATCTTTGAAGAAGCAGCCGTAGCAGAAGGAGCGGCGGCACCGGAGGGCCGCAGCCGGGCAGGGCCGGGCAGGGCGGGCAGCGCCCGCGGGCACAGGCGCGCACTTTCCGCCTCTGCTTCCGCACCCCCGGGGGCAGCGGCAGGCGGTGCGGGGCCCCCAGCGCGCATCCTGCTCCGCGGGGGCGGAGGCGCCGCGGGATGCTCGCTCTCCCCGCCGAGTCCCTTTCCGCCTGCCGGTTTAAGATGCAACTTTGAGGCGGACTCAGCGCGGTGTTTCCGCGGGCAGAGGGGGCCGGGGAGCCCGCTCTCTTCACGGTGCGGATTTATGGCCGTGCCGCCAGCCAAGCCCTGCTAGGGAGCTCTCTGTGGCTGGTCGTCCAGGGACAGCTGCACATGCAAAATCTGCTTCCCAAATTGGAGTCACAGCCCCTCTGGGAAAGCAGGCGTCCTCCTTTGAACTGCATTTTAACTCCTTCAGCCTGCTTACCTAAGTGTACCAAGGCATCTCTAACTCTGGGGGAAAAGTGGTTAAACATTTCTTTTTTTTTTTTTTTTTTTTTAACATGAAGTTAAAATTTATCCGGCAGTCGGGGGGTAGGGGGAATTACTATTAAAAAATGATGTCGTAAGATGTTAATCACTCTAAAGACTGAAGTATTTAAAAGGCATGATATAAAAACTAATTTAATATTTTTTTTTAAAGACACTCGGCCCTGGTACATTGAAGATAAATTGTGACTTCCCACTGATTTCCACAAGCGAGTCATAAAAGCCTCCAAAGTGCCTCCTTGGGTGAGAATGCCGCCCGACCCTGCCGCTCACTCGGGCTGTAGCACGGGGCAGGTCCCGGTGCCGGGACAAACCGGCCCGAGCCCGGGTCCAGCACCGGGAGCAGACAGACGGCTCATGCTGCAAACACCGGCGTGCGGAGGGGCTTTTTCATCCCTTGCTCGGGTGGAAGAAAGAAATTTAAAATTGTGAGGCAGAGCTAAAAGCTGTAAGATCTGTGTGTACGCTTTTGGTTTTATTTTTTGTTTGTTTGTTTTTTTACTTTATTTTAAAAAAGGTGTTCCTTGACAAGAGGATAGCAAGTCAACATGAACACATCTTTTTACGGGCTGTGTGGAAAGAAGACGAGGCGCCGATACGTATAACTTAGCCCTTGATTATGGTCATTATATAAACCAAATTACTAACAAAAGTTTGTTTGGTAACTAATTATAGCTCACTAAATCTCTGCCTCTCTTCACTTCAGCATAATGTATACAAACTTTTGTACACGCGGATCAGAATAAAACAAAGCGTTGACAGCATCCAGCAGTGGAAATTCACTTACACAAGACTTTTTTTTCACTGAAGTGTTGACAATAAACATTTAATGAAGGCAGAGACTTGGATGTCTCCAGACAGTGTCAGAATACTTTAAACAGACCATTAGCATGGCTTCTTCTACTTCAAACAGAGCACACTATACCATAACATTATAAAAATACAAAGTATGAAACAAATAATCTGTTTATACAGATATTTTAAGCTGTTTTCACCAGCTCTGACATCCCCTGTATTTAGTAACAGAAACTTACTCATTTCAGATTACTCGCGCTTAAAAAATGTTAAATACAGTTAATGCAATATTAATCGCCCTTTGGTGATATAAAATGCAATATTTTCAGGCAGCTATTGAGCTTTTCTAGAGGAAGAGCTGATGAAAACAGTCACAGCTGAATAGTGGAGAGAAAAAAGCTCTGTATTTATTGCTTTTGTTTGGCTTTTGGCTACAGAGACAGGAACATTCTAATGGGGTAAGGACATTTATTTTATCTGCAATCTATTGCTGCTAGAGCAGGAGTGGCAGATGGGGTTTGGTGTTATATTCACAGAGTAATTTAGAGCAAATCCTAATAACTAATAATGATTTATGTTAATTTCAATCACTTATGTGACTTTATTAAAGCAGTGCTGTAAGAGGAATAGAAGGGGAGGGGGTGAGAGGAGAGACTGGAGAGAGACAAGCTGTGTCTGTCTGAAACCGAGCCGCATGCTTGAAAGGTTGCTGTGGTGGGCTCCAGCGAAATTTCTGACGCGAGCAAGCAGGTTTTGCTTTAGAGACTCTCCATCGTCGTCGCTAATTTCTTAAAAGAAAAGCCCCGTGTAGAAACCCCGGCCACCGACGAGAGGCGAAGCAGAATAGAGAGGGAGCAAGAGAAGAAGAGTGCGTGGGAGGGAGACTCGTGTTATGCAAAATGTATTGATTGTGTGTGAGGAATCTGCTATGCTGATGTGCTGGGCTCCCGAAAGAATAGAGGAGGCTACTGGCGAAATAGCTAAGAAAGCCCCAAATGTACATACAGGATACGAAACTTTTATTCCAGGCTGCTTCAGCGTGGTGGAGAGCTACAGTTCTCTACTCACTTTGCATCGGCTTTACTCCTCACTGAAAATCTCTAGGAGGCTTTACCCCACGGGATTTTGTATTCTTGTTCGGGAAAAAGAAAATAATAATAATAAAAAAGCAGCTATGGCAATTACCCTTTCGTATTTTCCCCCCTAATCTTCAGTTTCATTAGCAACTGCTAATACTGAAATGTGCACACACATAAACGCAGGGGCGCACGTCGCCGCGTGTGCACTGAAAGAAGAGATATTTGTGAAAGCCGGGAAATCTCAAAACAGCAAGCGCTGCTGTGCATAGGGTCGGTTTGATGTAAGAGAGAGGAGTACTTACAGGATTTTGAAAGGGGGGGTGCTCTTCGCTTCTGGCGATTTACTTTCCCGGGTACCTTTATGCGCTTTTCTGCCTTAAGGCATACAGTCTGAAAGTAAAACAACATCAAAGCTCCTTATTAACACTATTTTCCTGAAATCAGAAGATGAAGATACCTGAAACGTTTAATCTGGTGTTGGCATTTATTTCCCAACAAAACAGGCAGAACAAAGTTAAAAAGAGCCGGGGCAGTTATCTACAGGAGACTAAAAGGCAAAGTGCAGGGAGTGATGTATGTTTCTGTCAAAACGCTTGAAATGGATTAAATAAACCTCAGGTTTCTCTGCATTCTAAACCACCCTTTTGTCTAATATAATTCCTCCTTCCAAACGCCACGGCTGGGAATAACCTCTCTCCCACACCGCCAGGTGCATTGAGTGCTAGTTCCCTAACTTTTGGATCATTTGCAGAAAAGACTTTTCTGCATTGCATGTTGGCACTGAATTTTATATGCGACTGGATTCCGCAGAAGGCAATTTTTGTGTACTCTGTGGTAAACGAGTTTATATATACCTAGCCACACCTTTTTTATCCAGAATAAATTAATTAAAAAAAAAAAAAAAAAAAAAGCAGAGAGAAATCCCTAGATTATGTACAAGGAGTAATGTCGATGTTGCTTTCCACCTCTTCGTTTGAAAGCGGCGCAGGACTTTCAAACCCGCCTGGGCGTGCACGCCTGCTTTTTGAACTCTAGCACGGCGGAGGCGCCGCGGGAGGGCTGCGCGCAGGCGGAGCGGAGAGGAGCGGAGAGGAGCCGAGGGGAGAGGAGAGGAGCGGAGAGGAGCGGCGAGGAGCGGAGAGGAGCGGCGAGGAGCGGCGAGGAGCGGCGGAGCTTCAGCACCACGGAGAGCTCTGGCTGCCGCGGCGGGCGGCGCGGGGCCCGGGGCGGCCGTGTGTCCGCCTGCCGCTCCCTCTGTCCGTCTGCGGCTGCACAGAAGCCTGTAATATGTTAATAGCCGTAGGGTACGCCCGAGGTACCATCTCAAGCTGCTTCGCACACCATATGTCAGGCCGTTAGCCACATGGATCTATTAATCAAAGGGGGAGAGAGGGAAGAGGGGAGAGGCGGGGAGGGGGGGAAGGGAGCTTTTCATACCCCACCCTGTGTTGCTGTACACTTTCTCCTTTCATTTCTCTCAGATATAAAGACCCGGAGTACCTCGAATAGGCAGCTGTAATTGTCTTTTGATCTGCTCCTTTATACCCTCGGTGTAACCAGCTCGGGTCAGTCGGTAGCGATATTTGAGGGAGGAGGGGGAAACGTGTCGCGTTTCCCCCGGCAAAGGATTTGGTTTTAAAGTGCTGCTCAACTTCTGTGACAAAGGGGGTCTCTATCCGCCCCTTCAGCCATCTCCTTGCAGAGGGTGTGTCTGAGGAGAAGGCTTCTTCTAGCGAATCAAGCACCATCTGCCCCGCAGGCAGCCGGAGTTCTGGCCACCCTTACCACTTTTACATCTGCCCTATTACCTATCGCCTCACATAATTTCTTCAAGCAAGGTTTGTACGATGTGAGATCCACAAAAGTATTGGATCCACAAAATTACCGGGAAAAGGAGAAGAGGCAGTCTGTGTAGGAGAGTGGTGTAAAAGCCCCTGTGTACGTGAATTTTTCATGCAGCCCTCAGAGCGTGCCCACCTAAACTTCTGCCTTTCAGGTTCAGCTCCCGAGAAGATGCAGGGGGTCTCAGGTCTGGTTTCTACTCTTTCTTTGGAGGACAGGGTTTTGGGGGGGGACTTTGTCTTCAGGTTTAGAATGAACATGCTCACACGGGCGCCTCCTGGACCTCCTTTGCCAGTCTGTAGGTGATGCTTTGGGGCACAGCCCCGGCAAGAGACACTCCCGACCACTGGATTTTTTTTTCCTTTCACGATGAACGAGAGAGAGCATTGAAGAGACTGACCTTTCTTTCAGGTTCCTGCTGCATAAAGTTTTGAAATTCTAGATTATTAAAGAAGCAGCAGCTCAGGAAAACAGCTCAGGAAAGTTACTGAGTGGTGGAGGAGGGGAAGGCAGTATCATTTCAGTGTGCCAGGATCCTGCAGCAGGGACGGTGTGGGTGGATGGGGCAGCTTCCCTACCCCTGATCTCCAGGTCAAGTGACACGCATGTGTGTGATGCAAATGATGGAAAACTCCGGAAGAAGAGGAAAGGATGCAGGCTACAGCTAATACAAGGATAAGCTCTGTTTTTTTGGCAGATTTATATAAAAAAGCACAAGATCCTCTAGCTGGTTGAAATTCCCTCTGATGGTACAGAGTATCACAGAGAGGGAAGTTAGAGGGAAGAGGCACTTGAGACTATTTCTGCAGTTGCAGACACAGGATAGTAAACCTATTAATATGCATTGTATGGTGCAGTGCATAGGTTATGTTGGTCAGTCTTTAAAACTTACTTTCCTCTTATTTTCTGACATTTTTCCTCTTTCTGTGGCTGGAAAAATAATGACTGCAACTGTGCTTAGATCTAAAGCTGGCACTCATCTTGCAGAACATTTGCTGTAATACAGATTGTATTGAACCTGCAGAAATATGAATGCCTTTCAAAGCAATACTTTACATAAAGACAGAGGTAAATACATGGGCTGAGTGTCGGTTGATTCTGCATTTCCCCCTAGCAAAGAGGCTCTTGTTACCTTTAAATTTTGGTGCACATACCACCCATCATTTTCTTCCTCTGTTTAAAAGGTAACCCATATATCTGTCGTTTTAGGTTTCCAAAGACTCGTAACTTAATTCCTTCAGGCTATTCATCAGCACAGTAATTAAACTAGCAAATGGATGTAAATAAAGTGAAATTGGTTTCATGACAGATGAGCCAAAGAGGCCTCTGACATGAAACAAGCCAGGACAATAATTATTTCTGCACTGGGCTATATGAGGAACTCCATCTGGATTTATTAGGTGCTGCAAGTTATTTGCTGGGAGAAGGCAAGACAGGAGGACTCACTTTAATTTGACGGGATTTTTTTTTTTCCTTTTTGCATCTTAAGTAGGTTAGAGAGATAAAAATCTGGAATTAACTTTGGCAATACTCTGAGACGCCTCTACCCAATGCAAAAACACGGCAGGGAACATAGGTAGTACAGGAAAGGCTTATTAAACAATTTCTTTCCAAATGCTTAATAGCAGAAAATTTACTTTAAAACACTCCTCTCGAACTATCCCCTGTTTAAAAACAACCCAGACCACCGTAACAGCCAGTATGTGCTTCTCTTTTCTACAAATATGCATACGAAACAGTGGAGACCATAAAAAGAAGGCAAATTTGGAGAGCCTGGGAATTCGGAAGAGCTTCTCTTAAAAAATAAATAAATTACAATCTCGACTAAATGGTGTCTGTTAAGATCACCCCGCTCCCTCTTCTCTGCCAAGGAAAAGTTTATTGCTGCGGAGAAGAGGAGAGAAGAGAAAAGGGCTGTGAAAGGGAGGGTATGGATTCTGCAAGGCACAACTGTAATTGGAGCCATCAGGTCCAGCTTGGAGTGGAAGTAATATACAGAATAAATAAAAAAAGGGCTCTCACAGCAGGTGCAGATTAGTCCCTTTTCCCCTGAAAAGATTAGAAACTGACTGCTTTATGCTTAAACGTACTCTCAATTATTTAAGCGCCCCTTCGTGATTAGCAAGTAAAAGTAACGCTCCAAAGCGCTGAAGAAATGAAGCAAGAATAACATCGCTTTCGCCCAGCTCACGCAGGCTTTCCAGCACACGGCTTGCTCCCTGCCGGCTGGCAATGCTCAGACCGGGGAAGTCGCTTAGATACACACACCTGTAGGGTGGGGAGGCGGGAGGGGGGGAAGGAGGGAGGGAGGGGAAAAGGAGGGAGAGGGCAGGTTCAGCATGGTAAAAATTCCGCTGTCGAGGCTGTGCAGGCTACAGCTCAACCTGGTTTCACAGGCGACTGGGATCCGTGGACAGATTTTCACAGGAATGCTGAACCCTCAACATCTTTTCCACTGGGAAGGGGAAAAAAACCCTGTCTCGCACCAAAATCCCAAACACAGCCTTTCTCCCCCACCCCCTCTGCAGGCATTCTCTTTGAATGGGCTGGAAATGAACCGCGGACGCCTGTGTTTGCATACAGCAGTTTGATCAGAGTTCACATCTTTCTGCAATCAAATCAGAGGCGTTTTTCACCCTTCCTCATGGAAGGGACTATGATAACTGCAAAGCCAAGGAGAGATCCTAAAGGGACTGAAATCCCCTTATGTCTGAAGCTGTCCCTTTTAACACACACCAGACTAATTATTTAAAAGTTCTTGTAAAATTAGAAGACATAGCCCAGTCCTTTAATTAGAATACACTGTGAATAGGGATAGCATATGGAGGGGAATGTCAAGAAGAGGGTGCCAGGGGCAGATCCTAGAAAATCTGTATTCATTTCTGCCTCCTATTTGTTCAGTAATCTCTACCATCATAACTAAATCTTGGAGCACTGATGTAGTTCGAGTTGTTGTTGACTCAACGTCAAAATTCAATCACTGGGGGTTTTGCATCAGCCGGGCCACTTATTTGTCTAATAAATCCGTCATTTTGTAAGAAAAATATTTGAGCAGCCGTACTTGACCTCTTGGTATCCACAAGCCACATTTATTTCTACCAGTTTACAAATGCAAAATGGAGATGATCATCTTAATGCCTCGAGGTACTGTGTTGATTTCTGATTGGATTTTAGATGGAAATGTCTATTTTAAATACCCCGTGATTAAATTGTACATATAATAGAATTCATGCCTCTTCAAATGAAATCGTGATTTGCGAACCCCGAATTTATTTTAAAGGAAATATTATTTAAGCAAAATTGTTTTCTTAAATGATTTGTGACACCTCCCGCTGTAAGATTTTATTATAGCCGGGCATCTTTCTCGCTGGAAAACTTATTTTGACCCTGGAGCGTTCGTATGTGATGGAAAGGTGTCAAACGGGGTGGGGTGGAAGTACTCCCGCTCGAGAGCGCTGCCTGGCCCGTGCCATCCAAGGCTGGATGATTTGCCGCCTGTTTTTAGGCATAATTCTTCCGAAAGGGGGGCCGCGCTGCACAAGTGTAATTGCAGCTGGGGGGAAATAACTTTCTCAAGAGCTTCTGTGTTGGGAGGAGGGAGATGGGACGGAAGCATGGGACGGAGCAAGTGCAGTGTCAGGGGAGGGGAGGTTTGGGAGCCCTCCGCCGGGCGGGGGCCGGCTGCAGCCCCGGGCACTGGCCCCAGGAGCTCCCGGGAGCTGCCCGCACCCCCGGCCCAGCCCTCCCGCTGCCCCCCGAGCCCAGGGAGGTCCCACAGCCCGGGGCCTTCCCTCCACGGCCGGCGGGGATCTCCAGCATAAGCCTTTTTGGGGGAGGGGTGGGGGACGGCTTGTCTCCTTCAGTAAACACCCCTCCAACTCGCTTCTCTGGCTCCCGCCCCTCGAGTTTTCCCCCTGGGCGGCTGCCGGGGTCTTTCCGTCTCCATGGAAATCGAAGGGGCGGCTGTCAGCCCGGGCTGCGGTCATTATTCCCGCATTAAAGGCAGCTATCGATTCGCTCCCCAGCACCCACTCGCGCCGGACCACGAAGGGCCAGGCTGGAGCCGCCGGCGCTGGGGCACTCGCCCGGGAGCATCCCCCGACAGCCACCGCCTGCGAGCTCCTGCAGGAGTACCCGATGCAAGGAAGGGGGGAAAAGGGAAATATTTCAGCATATTGGAAATATTAATGTTGGCTTGTAGGAATTAATGTAATGGGTCATGGTTATTAACAACTTATAAAGGCTTAAATCAATATAAATTAATTTAATTATGATTTCTAATTGCATTATGCATGATCAATTTGAAACACTACATTAAAGATAATTAGAGCAGGGTGCTAGTCACTAATCACTTCCCTAATAGCTTAATGAAAAGGAATGCCATGTATTACCTGTGGGGTGGACCCATGAAATAATATAAATGCTTATTTTCCAATGGAAAATAATTGTACCATTTAATAGATGTTTTAATCACTTCATTGTAAGCACAGAATAGGTTTGGACTTTTTACGTGGCCTTGGTTAAATTTTACTGGTGTTGATTGAAGTGCTGATGTATTACGAGTCCATTTATTGATGACCTGAAGGAAGACTAACTTTTATGTGAAAGTGTCATGCTGTCCTCAGAAGCTAGTGCCAAGAGGTCACAGTAGATGGAGGTCCTAGCTTAGCATAATGGGTTTAACATTTCCATGACATCATCAGGGAATCTGAAAAGGAGTCTAAGGATAATCAGAGTGGTCATTCAGAAGCAGAGTAAATATTTTATGAGGATATATAGAAGACAGGAAAGAAGGTTGTCAGAAAGGTGAATCTCTACTTCTTCATGCTCTATGAAGAAGGTTTTTCACTTGGTACCAATTTTGATTCAAAACTCTTGTATTGTTAATAAAAAAAAGAGGCAGATCATGACTGTTAGAGAGGTGAATTCTTTTTTAGTGGGTGATCCAAATAAATTTTATTCATGCTTGTCTTTAAGGGTTACAGATTATTTCTCTCTTACAATTTTTATAAATACGTCCTTAATTGATTGTTAATTTGTCCTGCATATTGTCACTTACTCAGGGATTTGTTCCTACATTAACAATAAAAGTTCATTTATTGTTAAAATTAAAAACAACCACCATAAATTAAAGCCTTGCAAATGGGCACAGTGAGGCAGATTAATTGAAAACACTTTCCCAGTGATTAGCTTTATTTTCTTATCTTTGCTTGGTAACTGAAGCAGTACGTGCAGCATACATCTTGGTTAGACTCATATGATTCATAGTATTCAGAGAAGTAATGTGTAATTAGGGAAACTGAGATTTGAGGAGGACAGTAAAGAACAGTAGCATATAGTACTCACATTTGTCACAGCAAGACCTGTTTGAAGAATTTACCTTCTTTTAAGGCCTGACTGAGACCTAGAAGCTTTGGGACTCCTGAGGATAACACTATCTGAATAAAAAGGAGAAGTGAAAATGAGAGCTTAAATGTCACCCAAGGAGTATAGCACTTTAAGGCTAAGTTATTAGGAATATACTGACTTTAGTACTGAACCACGACTGCAGACGACTCTGTGGATGGAAGAATTCCAGGGATATACAGTTGGTTTTTTTTCCCAAAGATTCCTGTCTAAAAGTGCACAGCAGAATAGCTATCCTCCCACTCCACCATGTCCTGCAGAGGGAAGGTAGAGGCAGAAATAAGCTTACTTTGCATAAGAATGTCTAAGTATTTCAGTGAAATGGGACAAACTGCAGGATGAATCTGGTCATTGCCTCTGTTGTTCACAGTTTGAAATGATGTGGCCTCATACTGCCAAGATCCAGGGACAAGATCTGAAAGCAATTTATGGAAAGGTTTTAAAAAGCACAGTTCTCCAATCTCAAACTTGCTGTTTTTCTTAACAACAATAACAACAAAAAATAATCCTCTGCAGAGGCCCTCGGTTCCTGGCAGGAAAGTTCTTATATACTGCAGTAGAAATAATTTTATATGGCATCTAACACCTCAAACTAAGGGTGGGATAACAACATGGCTTAAAATGTCCCGATGACCAGCGCCTGATAAATACTGGTGGAGACACACTCTTGTGGCTTCTGTGTCCCTGCAGCTCCAGTAGCTATTCCAGCTGTTGTGAATTTCCTGCATCCTGGTCTCTGCTTTAAATAAAATTATTTCCATGACTCAATCTTGAGTCACAAGTGAGGAGTCCCCAAGCATGAGTCTTCTGTAGCCAAAGAGCTCGCAAGGAGAAAACTAGACACCTGGATTCCATAAAATGGCCCAAGGATTAAAGCTTGTATGTAAACTCATCTTGAGATATGCCTTAATCTTATCTGCTTTGAATAAATATTGTACCAGCTTATGTTTTTCCTTTCTGAACTGAAGCTGGGGAAGTCCTATCTACCAAAAGATGCAAGTGAGGTATCAGCTTATACATCTGCTTCTGAGAATATTGATTTTCCTCTTATTTTTTTTTAAAGCAGAAGCATGAAGAAAATGTTTGCTTTTGCAGGGGACCCTTCATTAGAAAAGCCTCACCTCTACGTTTTTGGAGTGGCTGGATTGAGAGCTACCTGGAATCTGTGTTTTATGCTGTTTTTTTCACACAGCAATTAATTTTAGATAGCACTGCAAACCGAGGATGGGGCATGAGTGCTGTTTACATGCCAGGGAAAGAAATGAAAATAACTCTGTGAAATATAGTGACCACTGAAGCAAATACATTGCTTTGCAGCTGCAGAATTATCCCACTAAACTAAATCCAGTTGTTAATAAAACAAATACCTGAGTGGTTCAAACCCATCTTTGCATCCTTTTGGAGACCTTCTGAATGATTGGTGGATTTGCAACTGTGGCAATTCACCATAACCTTAAGATTAATTTTTGTAAATTTTTGCCCAAGCTTCTTTGTTGAATGCAAAATTGATTTTTCCCTCACCTAAAATTAATGGAAAATTTAAATTAATTTTAATAGTTATTTTTATAGTTTATTTGAATAGTTTATATTTTTAAAAAATATGTTTGCTGCCCAGCATTTCAAGGCTTCCCCTTTTCTGATTGATGGATTTTTTTTGCAAAATTCACTGACAGCTGCAGGCAAATATGTTAGCAGAAACTTTAATAAAGTCTTTGTTTTTTAAATCTTCAAAACGAAACCTGGAGGCTTTAGTTTTCAATAATAGAACTAAGCACATTTTGATCAGTGGCTATTTTAGTGCTATGCAGGTAAGATAATTGTGTCTGACCAGGTTGTCATTGTGATCTTGGTTGTGAGCTGTCACACTCAGTGTGAATATGTTGGATTGCAATGCGATATTTTAAAAAAAATTAAACTGTTCAAAGATTGTGTCACAGTATCAGCTAATTGGACACTGGGTACCATGAGTTTTTGAAAATACCCAGGGTTGTGCTAGAGAAGTTTTGAAGTAATATGAAATAAGGGAAGATCTTTTCAGCATCCATAGGAGACTGAAGAAGATGATGCTCTTAGCATGTAATTAAATATTAATAATAGGGAGAGGTTGGACTTATTTTTATTCTCTAAAACATTGTTAATAATCCTCAGTCTGGCATTGAAAACATTAGGCACATTATGGTGTGTTTCACCTTTTTAACCCTGTTTGCACATTTAAGTAAACATATTTTAAGTATTTTTTGTGATTAGTGACAAAAACAATATGTATGTTAAATCAGTGCTGGGCTCGGGAGAGGAGCACATTCTGGTTCAAATTCATCTGTCACAAACTGAGTAAATCAGGATAGCCATCAACAATTTTATCTGTATTTGAACTGCACACGGTTTGGTTGTCCATAATAAAGGACAAGAAAGTGGAGTTTAAAGTTATCCGCAAAAAAATATGTGGAAACATTAGAAAATAAACTGGATTAGGAAACAGATGAATATAATGACCTTCCTTACTCTCAATCATATGCTGCCAGATAAGTGTTTGAGTCTGAAAAATTGCACTAATGAAGCTATTTGAAGGCTTTTGTGGACAACTGCTTACTCTTTGAAGATTAAATGAATGATGTTGATGTGATTAATCTTAGTACAGGGAGTGATGCAGCAGCCAGAAAATACCTTGGTGATTTTCATAATTAAACTGAATCAACATTTCAAAGAAATGCCAGTGTTATCACTTGTATATTAGAATTACATTCATTAGACAGAAGAAACAAATAATTTGAGCAAACAAGATTTTCCTTTTGGTGTACTGAGACTTCTGTCATGTCTCAGAGTATCTTACTATAAATCATCATTACTGTTTAATTTTATCCTTGCTTTTTCAGTTACTTTTTTTCTGTTTATTTTTTCTTAACCATGCTAATGATTCACTGTTACTTGATTCCTGATTACTTATTTCACTATTAAATAGCCTTTCCTGGTTTTCCAGTTAAAATTGCCTGCCCACTGTAGGGTTTCAAATCATTGTCTCTGAAAAATAACGTGAGTAGTTGCTGGTTTATGAGGATAAGGGACTCAGGCATTCCAATGATCTCTAGCTTTACAAGGGTTCATCTATAAAGGATAGGACAAACTATGGAGTACGGAAGTGGCAGCAGACTGCATAAGACTAAGAACACAAATAGTTGTTTACTGTGATCTGTGGAAATAACAGTTTGGGTCAGATTCTGCATGACTAATTCATTTCCTAAGAATCTTACATATTTCAGTAGGACTGCCCAAAGTAATCCTTAACAGCTGCTAAACTGGCAGAATCTAGACTCACATAATTGAATCACCTTAAGTGGTCTTTAAGAGTGCCTGTTTAAAATATTTGAATTATATATGCACACTCTTTCGTAACATAAGGGACTTAGGGTATTATACATTTCCCAACAAACATTCACAGACACATAGGTGGACACACATATGCACATGTATACTCAAAGACAGTAAACTTACCAACCTGCTAAACAGTTTTGGTAGGGTAAAAGCAATGAGCATGAAAATAGTCAGCTGCTTCTTTAATGCAAATCCAAGTGAGGGTGCAGGGTTAATGTTTTCTGCATCACTACAAATTCACTGCGTAACTCTTCCTATCACCACTTCAGATTATTGGAAAGGTTGCTCTGTGACTTTTGGTAACCTTGATATTTACAGTGTACTTCTAGTTGTTGCACAATCTTTCCTCTCACTGCTTAATGTAAAAAAACCCCTCACTTCTTTAGTATAGTGGATAAAAACCCAGCTTTTCACCTTGAGGACGTCAATTTTAGTTCATTCCATAATCTGAAGTGGAACTTCACATAATCTGAAGTGGAATGAGCTTGATGGTCTCTACACAATGTCTAATGGGCAATAATCACCGCAGCCACCAAGTAGTAGTTTTCTCACATATTCATATTAAAAGCTGTACATGGATGTGGAATGCCCACTGATCCCAAGGAAATTTTTCTGTGTTATGGTCAAGATACGATACAAAGAAAATGCTCTCTCTCCCCATCTGACCTTCAGTCACCTAGCCCTGTCTTTCTGCACACAATACTCCATTACCTGAGTTCATTCTTTCCATCCCACCCCTCGCTTCTTCATAGAAGAAATATTGTATTTGCTATCTTTGCATGCATTATTTTGTCTGTATCTTTTCCCATTCTTCTTTATTCTGTGGCGTGCCCCTTAGGTCTGGCACTACTCAGCACTGTGCCTTGTGTATGGCTTAGTGCATGTTCCTTACTTTCAGAATAAATGTGATTACCACCACTGCCAAGGCACCCTCAGGGGGCAGAGCCCAAGGTACCTTCTGTAATTATTGGTCTGAAAGTGAATCAGATGGAATTCATGTGTTGACTGATTTCATATGCGCGTCTGTCATGGTGGGTGGCATCTCTGTGTTTATCATCACAGAGGGAAGCTTGTGACCAAAGAAAATGGTCATTGAGCTGTACGTTCATCTCACCTACATTTAACCATAAAAGAGACAAATTGCCTAGTCTAAGCTAACAGTTAGATTTCTGCTATTGTTCATGAATAGAGAGGTGGGCATTTCTGAGTGGAGATTTATTTCACCTGAAGACAACTGACTGTGATAGGTGAGCTGAATAGCTCTCTGGAGGTGCCTATCCTTTTCATGGCTCTAGCACAGACATAAAGACCCAGTTAGTTAACCAGCCTGGGACAGCTGTACCTCCTCACCTCGTCTTTGTGGCCCACATCTAAATGAATTTCAGGTGAGTCTTAAAAGAATATGGGAAAATAGGGAGTCTCTTCATTCAGGAATTTGTTTTGGTTGCAGGTGTGTGAACATGAGAATGACTCCACAGTAATTCGTGCAGAAGGAATAACAGCAGATTGGTTGGTTGGACTAGAAATTTCCTTCACCTTCTTGGAGATCCAGCTTGATTTCATTGCCTGAAGTGGGATGGTAGAGAGAAGAGGAGAGAAAAGGTGGATAAAAAGAGGAAGTGCCATCTGCTCCCAGAGTCAATAGCAAAATATATTTTGTATGACTGTATATTTAGCTGTTTTTTAATTTTTGTTACTTTCTTTTACTCTTAAAAATTAATGCAGTGGTCATCCTCCATTGTATTTCAGATATTTCAGATACAGTCTGCCTCTTTCTCCTCTCCCCTTCTCACCCCTGAACTTGACCTGCTAGCCCTGAGCTAGGGCTGCATGATCCCAGCAGAAGGCCCAGGTAAGATCAAGGCTGAGCACAATACAGTTCATGTGCTGCCAGCATGATGGTACTGGTCCTGGTCAGGATGGTGCTGCACCACTGGGCCGGAGAGTTTGAGGTGAGCATCTGGTAAAGGTACAGACAGGAAAGGAAAAGTAGCTGAGCTGGTTAGCCAAGATAGGCAGCTCCCACAGAAAGGTGGCAAGGAAGCAACAGCAGAGAGTGAGTGTAAGAGCAGTATTAATCTTCTGTTATACCATGCTAGCTGCATGGATATCATCAATTCCTTCTGTGCAGATACAGTAATACTGATTTCTTCCTTTGGGACAGAACAATTAATTAGTGTGAGTTTCCCTTCAGCTGGCTTTAGACATTCAAAAAATAGGCATTGAACCTGAACTGTTTGTTCAAGGTCTCTCTAGAGTCAGTGTAAAGATATAACACCTCATGGGAATTCAGTCCACCTCTGAACAAGTATCTCATGCAGGATAGATGAATCACTCCTTGGAGGTACCTATTTCTCTTCATTTTTAGAGGGTTACAGCTAGGGAGAATCAATCCTTTTCCTCCTGTAAAATATTTATGTGATTTCAATAGTCATCTGACCATAAAAAAGGCAGCCAGGAGCATATTGTACAACGCAGATGTGTTGTATGCACACACCAATATACATACGTGGGCATTCATAGGGCTCCAGGAGCCAGAAGGGCAGGGCCTTAAACATGTTCATTTAGGGGAGCAACACTGTGAAACAGTTCCAGTGGAGAAAATTTAAAGGCAAAATCAGCTTCTTCTGTTGGAGATTTCCAATTTATTAACCCTGTCAGAAGCTGGGAAAACTACATTTTCAGACTTTTGAGAAACTGGCAGATTGGAGAGGGTGGTAGTTATAGGCAAGCCTTTATTAATTCCTGACAGACTGCTCTTGTAAACAGGAGTTATAATGACTATTGGTTGAACCATACTATTTGTAAAAAATATTTAGTAAGTATGGATAGAAAGAGTTTTAACAATGAAAGCAATGAAAATATCTTCAGATATAAACATTTCTTTAGAAAGGAGTTAAAGTTTAAAAACATGTTCCTACCCACCATGCATAAACACCTTGATCATAAAAACAAGGAAAAGGGTATTAAGGAATATCTTTTACTTTATTTTTCCTGTATAATAAACATTCATATTAAACTAGAAAGACACACTATATAAACCTTAACTTTGAGCTAGTTATTCCTGAGGCTCCTTTATGTATCACTTTAAAGTATAATATATATTTTTCTTTCCACTTTTTTTTAAAGGTATGAGCAAATAATATACCTAAAATTATATTGTTTTATGACTGGTTTATGATAGAATATTTATAGTAGTTGTTTTTCCATAATAATGTTGTATATTTAACACAAAGATGAAAAAGATACAACATTGTTGGCTTAAGGTAAAACTATGTGTTTTTATGGTTTACATTTCAGTATTAATAATTAATGAGTATACAGATGATTTTGTTTCCCTTTTAAAGGAGCTTTCTAGGATAGTTACACTTCAAAATTACTAAAGAGCTAGTTTTTAGGTCTTTAACTGTAAAATGGTTTGTGATGAAATACAGATGGCTTCATTTTTTATAAGAATGGTCCTTGGCCACATTAAGTGGTACTACTAAAAGTTTTTCTATTCCAGACCTTCAAATGCCTTTCATCAGTGATGATATGGAAGTTTCAGAGAGACTAGTGAGATGTGACTCTCTTCATTGGATCAGGAGACTCAAAGATCTTGGTTATGTTTCTTGCTGAGGTGCCAAGTGCCACTGGAGAGGTGGTAGGGTAACCAGGACTCTATATTGTGTGTTGGACTGACAGATACAAACCAGGATCTATATGTCTGACTTATCAGGGCCAGGAGGGATATCTTTTGCTGCCTAGAGTGGCACTAGATGCTGTATTTAGGAAAAGGAGTCCCTCACTGACCTAAGGAGACATTGATTTTGTGGAGAGATGACTTGCACCCTTGAAGTTGCCTTTGTCAATGATAAAGGGAATCTGGAGTGACTTGTCCAGTCATGGGTATTTAAGCTGTAAAAGTAAAGTTAGGTGAGCTGAATTTTGCTTGTTGAATTTGAATTTTATGTCTGCAGAGCTGGGGGACATA
This sequence comes from Monarcha castaneiventris obscurior, assembly GCA_026261815.1. Lineage (NCBI taxonomy): Eukaryota > Metazoa > Chordata > Aves > Passeriformes > Monarchidae > Monarcha > Monarcha castaneiventris. The sequence continues at coordinate 1,150,572 of JAMPIT010000566.1, read as the reverse complement.
ACACAGGAACTAAATAAACCTGGAGTGCCAAACAAAGGGCAGCTGGAAGTCTACCCTGCACACATTTACAGCTCCAGATGCCTATATACAGGCAACTGGATGAATCTCCTGCCCTCAATGTATAAACCTCAGAGGGAGGCAGTGGTATAGCCAAATTCTGTGGCTGATGTTTCATAGCTGCTATCTCTACATGAGTCTGTTCCTGGTAGGCAAACTCTCTGGACTGCTCTTTGGTGCCTTGTTCTCTCCACTAATCAATTAGGAAGCCTAAGAACCCAATTTAGGCAGTCTGTGACTGCCTAATTAATGTTCTTAATTTTCCTAACTCCTGAAAGGGAATTAGGAGATGATATAACTCTTTGAGACCGTGCCCAAACAGCCAGCACTTCATTATCGAAATTATCCAAGAGTATAAAATCTGCTTCTGAACAATCTGATAACTACCTAAATCCTGATGCCCATGATATATAACACATGCCTATACAATCTTTGGATTTTATTTTACCTAACACATTTATTGTATATATAATGTGATAGGAATACGTTTAACTCCTGATATACCTTGCCAAGTTCCGTGGCCCTGTAAATGAATGGGGGATGCCAAACCCTTCAGGATTTGTTGCATAAAAGTAGAACAGAGCATATGCTTCAAGTTCAGTGTGAACTTGTTTTCATTTAAAGGTAGAAAATTCTGATTCAATTCATTCTGTTTTGTTAAGGATTTGAAACCACATCTCTCACCAAAATGTTCTAAGCATCAGGCTAGTAGATTTTCTGGGGTTGGCTGCTCACAGCCTCTCCTTTCGAGATGTGATGTTCCACTTCACAGAGAGTGATTAAATATTCATTAAGCTAGTGAAAGAACAAGCTTCTCAGAAGACAGAAAGAGTCTGGTACTTAAGGCAGTCACCTGGGAAAAAGGGAGATCTGGATTCCAGTCACTGCTGTAATGATTACTTAGTATTAAATACATACACTGGTTCACCAACTGGAGCCCAGCTTCTTTTTTCTCGTGGGGAGGGGCGTTGACTATCAAGTACTTCGCACTTTCTGTCTGTTCCAGTGATTACTTAATTATCCAGGAAAGATATGGCTGGGGAGAACAAGCACTTCTGTAGGAGGTGGGAGATTGTAGTTCCATGTAGCAAAGAAAACAAAGTGTGCATTTCTTAGGCCCTTTTATCATCCAAAAGCTAGAAGAGGAGCAGAATCCCCTTTCATTAGGGAGTAAAATGCTGTAATTCAGGACTTTAGAATCATGGAATCCCAAGTGGAAGACAACATCTCCTCTAATTCAAAAGTAAGTTGCAGCACAGGGGGAAGGTTTAAGGCATATGCTCAATCTTGACATTTCGTGAAGTGCTTCCTTGCCTAGCATGTCTTTGTGGATTCCATCTTTTCCATACAATCTATAAGAAAACAGACTAACTCAGGACTGCAGATTTTCCTGCAACAGTACCTCTGTTGGACAGGTGCTGTGATATTTAACTAAAATCCCTTGCAGATCTGTCCTCTACGGTAAAATTCTTGAAGATATTTTGCATTGCTTTCGTAACTCCTCTTGAAGTCAGTGTAGATTTTACCAAGGACTTAAGAAGGGGCAGACCTGTACCAGCAGAGGTACATTTTAGGCCTCATTTTCCCCATGCAATTTCAAAGGAAAAAGAGTATATAGCCTGTTAAACACACATTTCCAGAACAATTTAATTCTTGATACAAGGACAGTGGATATCTCTGATTTTTTTTGAAATGTATGTATGTTGCGATACATACATTTAATGTAATGTATATTACATTACATAAGACAAATGTAAACTTATGTACGTTGATGTGAATAATTTGAATTGCTAATTTGCCTCATGGAGACGTGGCTCTCATTTATCAACAGGACCTAGGAAGTTTCAAGGTTATGTTGCATGGGGTGAATCTGAGAATGAAATTATGTCTATGAACTTGCTAATTCAGGACCTGAATTACCCATATCTGCCCAAGAAAACACCTATTGGATGTCGAAAACTTCTGGCCTTAGGCAGTGAGAGAAACAGAAGAAAAAGAAATATTGACTCCTTTATAGAACACATTGAAAAAGAATTAAAAAAACAACCAGACAAATCTTTGCCATGTAACAATAGGAACCAGAGTTAAATTTTCACCTGGAAAGATAAAATGGGTTTCCTTGCGTCAGAAAGAAGATGGAAGAAATGATTCTGGAAAAAGAAGGGACTGCATAAAGATAAATCAAAGTATACCTTAAATAACCCCTTCTCACGTTTTGTATTTTCTCCTTGCTTTCTCTCTCTCTCTCTCTCTCTGCCCTTCCTGCCTACTATTAATCCTTTACTGTTTCCTTTTATCTTTGATTTCTTCCCTCTTTCCCTTCTGCCATTTTTGCTTCCTTCCTGTACTCTTGTCTCTCTATCCAACCACAGGCATTCCAGACTCATTTGCACAGAATATTTCTCAAAATCATCCTTAAATGAAGGATTTGGCTGCAAACTCACTCACAGCTACTTCTTTCTGTCCCAACAGAACAAAATATTTATCCAGAAAGGCATGATAGGAAAGCTAGGATCCTCTGTCTCTGAAAATACAGTCTTTGAACTTTTCAGCCAGAGGAAGTTTTCTGTTGGCTATCACTTATGAAAAACTGTTGGCTTTGTTCATTTTTATTCTTATTCGCTAAAGTTCAACAACCTAAAAGAAATATCTGGGCCTTGATCCTTGAATCTATTGAAAGCACAAAGGAGAAAGAGGGGACTAGAAAGGAAAACTATTAGGTTACACTAAGTGTATGCTCTTCCAGACTGAAAGAGAGCACGATTAAGGATGAGATGTGGATAGGATGAGGCAAGAGATACAGAAATTCTCCCTAAAGCCTCTGTACTTGTCTGCTGCTAATAACCCTTTTTTAGCTTCAACATGCCGGCAGCTCTCTGTGCTACCTGCCTTTCTAAAAAATAAAAGGATAGAAGACATTTTAAATAATTCCAAATTTAGTCACGTTAAGAAAAAAGAAGAGAAGCTGGCAAGCAAGTGGGTTCCTTGGTGTGGCTCAGAGGATGCTGGAGCAGGTGTCTCACTCTGAGGGGGCAGGCAGCACTGCATTGGCCGGTGTTCCACTCCTGCCCTGGCATCGGAGATTCATGTTCCAATTAGCCCCTGGACTGGGAAGTACTCAGGGATGCTGCTAGGTCATATTTTAATTAAAATTCAGAAGATTCCTGGAACACATTGGGAAGCTCATAAAATAATTTTACTTGTAACCGTTTTACTACTGCCCCTGTTCCTCTTCACTAAGCCTCCCTCTTCTAACTAAGGAATCAGAGACAGGCTTCTCACCTTGCAAAGCAAAGCAAAGCCTGGTCCCCACCACAACATAGTGATGGTCATTTTAAAGGAGTCCCTCTAAATTAATTGATTAATGCCAGACCGTTCCTGTATGTGTGCGGCCAATACAATTGCATGAGAGAAAAATCCATCAGGGGCTTTAAAGCACCAGAGACAGCACTTCTGTTTCTATGTTTCAGTTTCTGGCACTCAGTCTAGCATCAAAAGAGGAGCTACTGGTCCTCTGCAGGGTCACTAGGACAGACAGTCAATAAAGTCTGTCTGTCAAAAAAGTCACTTGAGTGTCAGCAGGCTGGGTAAGGTGTCCTGCTCTGGCATGTGGAGTGGCCAAAATAGTTAGAGACTTATTTAGGGATTCATGAGAGACTTCATGCTGATTTCTGCGGCGTCAATGGCAATCAGCAGGAAAGGGTTAACAAGGGCCAATTATGTATCTGATTGCTTTCTCTTGAGTACTTAAATATCAGATCTTCAATTAGCAACCTAACTGGGCGTTTAAAGCTCTTCACGAAGAAGAAAAGCAAGTATTCCACAGCCCTCTCAGTCTGAGGGTAAGAATTTGTAGCTATGCATGCCCTACTTGTGCCCTTTGGACCTACTTCAGAAGAGGAGGTGTGAACACACACACTGAATACACACCTACGGGGTGGAGGATCTTCTCAGGGCGAGGCCACAGGCTAGGGTGCACATAGACCCTGGCTGTCCCACACCTGGCTGGGTAGTTTAGGACCAGAATTATTGTATAACCTGGTTAAGTGACTTAACCACCAGGCTAGTGTGTAATATTTGGGAATCACAGGGGTATCATTGTGTAATATTTGGGAATAACAGGGGTATCATACTCAGCAGAGCATAAACGATTAAAGGTCAGTCTGAACAGATCTAGCAAACCAAGTCCTTCTGGGAACTTCTCTCTCTCCCCTATTAGCATTCTGAAGTGCTGATAGACGCAAAGCTGCGTTCTGAAAAGTCATCCCTGTTGCAAAAAAACCCACCAAAAAACAAACAAACAAACAAACAAACAAAAAAAACCAAAAAGCAAAACCACCAATAAAGAAGGTGACTTAGTACACCTTATACTTCTATACCAGTTTATTAGCTTTTAAGGAACCCACACACTGTTAATTCTAAACAATCTAAATCTAAACAATTGAAGTCTGTGAAGCCTGTCTTGGGACTGCATGAAATTTGTTTTTCTTCTGGTAATTTTCTTAATAGCACTTAAGGCATTAGTCACTACAGCCTAGTCAGAGCTCCTGATACTCTGGAGACAATCCTGAAAGACTGAAAAATTCCAAACAGTCTTTATGGCAGAAAAAAAGGGAGGAGGTATAGACAACTCTAGTTTTACAGGCCATTTCTAATAAAACAGGACATACCAGCCAATCACCTCTTCTAGATACCTTTAAAGTCACCAGTTTTGAGAAAAGATTTGTTGAAATGCCATCACCATCCCCTCTACCAACTCAGAATCCTTTCATAATTCACCCTGCCTAGTACTACTCAGAATTAGTGAAAAACAACTGTGAAATTAACAGCAAATTACTTAGTTTCTAAGATGTGAAAAGAATTGCAGCTTAATTTTGAGACTGAAAACCAAGTCCTGTAGTTCATCATCACAGAAAAATTGAAATTATAAATGGTATAAAAGCAGCCAGACAGCAGAATTTTGGAAATATTAATTTGTGTACTGTCAAGTTTGGCATAATAATCTGTCTTTATTCTACTTGTAAGTGAAAGGAAGAAAAGAAAATTCAAGGTAGAATAAAAAGACACGTGGTTTCAATATACAGCTGTTATCTGTGTGCACACTTAGATGTTTACCTGCACTGACCATTTAGATACTCTAAGAAGAAATGGGCAGAAGGGAAAGATTAGAGACTGCTGTAGTTTTTCACAGTCTCAAGAAATTATAAACCTGTCGATGTGCATCTTTAGGACTTTTTCTCCCTTTTTCTTTATACTTTTCCTGACCTAAATGCATTTGCACTGGACTTTAAAATTCAGCACATCTGTCTGCTACTTTTTTTTTTTACTTTTTGTCTTTTTTTGTGCTAGGAGCCTCCAGAGCCCTCTCTCTGCTTTCCCTTTTTTGTCAACCACAACAGAAGCCATGTACAAGTTTATTTCTGTTGCAGATCATCTCACTTTCAACAGCAGTTTTCCTTAGCTCTCACCACCACCATCCTCTTGGCACAGCTGGTATGGGACAGCATGGGATCCACTGGATCCCATGTCAGAGAGAATCTCATCCTGACATGGGTGTGTCAATGTGAGATGTTTAAAGAAATCAGTGTGAAGCTATGTTTTAATTACAAGTTCTTAGGTGGAAGACACTGCCTTGCTTTCATTTCCTCTAGTGGGTTTATACCTAGAAGAAAATACCTACCAGTTTATACCAAGGATGTAGGAAGTTAACAGACAAAATGAATTCATTTTATGGAGGTTGGGTAGAAGACAGCTTATTCCTGTTAAAATACTTTGGAAGTGATGGTGACCAAAAGCAATGGGAACATTTATATCTTTACTGACTTAGGATGGGATTAGCTTCAATCAGAGGTAATTGCTTAGACTCCTTTTACAGGCAACAAACAACAACAAAAATATGCTTCTGGGGAGTGATACTTCTGTTCTGAAAGTAGATGTCCAAATATGTCATATGAATTGAGATCTACAAATGTCTAGTGCTCCTCATTGCCTTAGTATCTAGACAAATAATTTATATGTAAATGTCAACATATAAAACATCTCAGGCTGGCTGAGAGAAACCTCACACATATAGTATTTTTTCAGGTACAGATTCAGGAAAATCACTTACAATGCACATCTAAAATATATGGAGGCACTTCACTCTCATCAACTGGAGATTGTAGTACAAAATTCAGATACCCAGTTTTATTATCCTCACAGAGTATCTCACACAGTATCCAGCAGTGGATACTGCTGAGATCCTCTAGAACAAGCTACTTTTTGAAGGAGATATTGGAGTGATCCAAAATGATGCAAGGGAGTTAGTTAGTTGTCAAGTGTCATGGATAATCAGAGGCACTCTGACCTGTTCTGCTGCTACAAGGTTGAATGGTGCTTTAGTTATATAACACTATGGGACCCATATATTTATTTGTTTGGTGCAGAAAAAAAAAGAGAGGAAAGAATATGAAACCTTTAAAATTAACACAGTTGTATTTAGGCAGTAAATAAATACTTTGGGAAGAAACAGTTTTAGGAGAAATATATTTCTAATGGTCTTTTGGATTTTAGTGCATTATTTTTATGGCTGCTTTGAGATCACTTTTAATTTAGTCTGCACCTTTTGTACACTGAGCAAGAGAAAACATTTCTTTCAAGAAAACACTCAAATTAAGAGGGAAAAGAACCCAAACCATTCAGTTTATTTCCTTTGTTTTCACATGTGTCATACCTTGAAAAATATTGAAGTGACGGTGTATCTCTGATTGCAGCTATCTCCACAGCTTGGGGAATAGTTTACTTGAAGGAACCTATCTTTGCTTGCTCATTGCATTGTTCTCTTGATTTTCTTTCGCACCATCTTTTTTTTTTCTTTTCCCCATTTTCCTCTGACTAACTGGAAATTGATTTTTTTCTAAGTAGGATGGTTATTTCGGTGCTCTTTAGCTAAGTATTTAATTTGATACTTGATTTTAAAAAAATTTCATCTGTTGCTGGTTTGTCTTTACTATGTATTGCTTTAATGATTCTTGGTAGGCTTCCTATGCATTGATTAATACAAATAAATAAAATGCCAGTATTTATGGTAAGAAGGAATATGCATACGTATATTTCCTGTATATTAGTAATCTGACTCTTTTGTTCTCTTTCTCTCTCTAAATACTATTGCATCAAAAAAATTGATTTTGCTCCTTTTCAATACAGTGCTACAGTGAAACAAAAAACTCCAAACCCTACAATTAATGGAAATCCTAATTACTTTTTACAGGTCAGAAACATTTGGAAGGAAAAATTAATTTTATTTCAGTCTGCACAGCATGAGTATTATGTATCATAAATGTAATAACTGTTCTTGCCACACGTAATTCAAACAAACAATTATTTTTGAAAATCTGAAAAAAAAGTTCAAATCCATTATTTGGAGGGAAACATGATGAAATATTTTCTCATTTCATTTATGAGGAGCTCTGTTTTGCTAGTCAGAATAAAATAGATATCTAAAGTAGAGAGCAGCAAGACAATATCTCATCAACTGAAATGAAAAATCTCATTTATCTAATCACATAATCCTATTATATTTGCATTATACCAAAGTGCATCAGTTCATCTAATGTAAGACTGGGGCAAGGGAGAAACAAATAGGTGATGAAAGAAGAAAAGTTATTCACTTAATTCCCTTGCCAGGCAAGTTTTTAAGATGTCATCATATGCTGTGAGAATAATCAGAGCAAAGCCAGCTCCAGGAGGGGTAGAAGTGGGTATCTTCACGATGACTTATCTCCTGAGGACACTACAGAAGCTGCTGCCTCATCCAGAATAAATTTTCTAGAACACTTCATGTTAGATCATAATAATGACCAAAAGGCTTTCTCAGCTGGCTGATAGGTAGTTATCTTTGCAGACCCCGGTATCAGGACACAATACTTCTTTTGCAGGTATTTTACATCACTGTTGACAATTCAGATGAATTTGTGACTTCTTTGTTGGGGGACCTGTTGTCCTCAGAGTTCCAAAATAACTAGCAAAAGCTGTGGACACAAGCAACATTGCCCTTTTCTGCTACCTTCACTTAGGGTTCTCTGCTGTTAAATATCCAGGAACACTCGGTGGTGCTGGCTTGACCTGCCAAGGTACTTTTTCCTTTAATTAAAATATCTGCTTTAACATATAATCTGTCAAATAACAACATTAGTCAGAGTGTTAGAGAAAGGTGTGGAAGGAAAATAGTAAGAAAACAAAGACAAATATTTGCTAGAAAATCCAAGTTAATGAATGTTTGGAATCAAATTTCAGGAATTTGCAATAAAAATACAACTGCAATATACAGTACTAAAAGAAGTCAGTCAGTAGAACTGGTTGCAAAATGAAGTTTCCATTTCACAGGAATTTTTCACGTTTCAGAATGCACTTGTCTTTAAAATGTGTGAAATGATGAAATCTCAAATTATTTCCTATCGCAGAAAGCCTGCAACATTTTTTATTCAGTAACTTCAAATAATTGTATTACAAATAATTACTTTGATAAAGCCAAAATGTTTTATTTATGAAAAGCATAATATTATCATCTGAAATAGGTATAACAACGTTTAAAACTCCATTTTGATTTTGACCTACTCAGAATCATCTAGTGGGTCACAAAAGAAATTTTTTAATGAACAACATCCTCAAAAATGTTTAGAGCCCATTTTAAACTGACACTGTATGTGCAGCAATTGAACGAGGGAAGATACAATAGCATACATCCTCAACTTCAATTATGAATTGCATGTTTCAGATACCCCTCCATGGCAGTACTCACAATCCAGCGGAGCTAGCAATATAAATCACGGGGCATAATGTAATGGAAAGGCAACTTGATAGAAAAACACCCTGCAATTTTAGCAAACAGCATGTGCACAGTGTTGGTTTACGGCGTAGAGGGTGTTCAGTAAAAGCTGATTAGCTTCTACACAAGCTGCAGAAGCCTACTGAGTTTGACATGACATTTCTCCAGAGCCACAAGTGCTGCTTCAGAGGACTTTGGCAACAAGCAATAGCTAATCTTGGCTGTCATATTATGTCCACTGGTATGGACTGGGCCAGGTGACCATCTGGCTAATGAGTGCTTAGACTTGGTTTAAGTAGTGAAGAGGAGGGCATAAGAGGATGCTCCCAAGGGCCCCTATATCCAAAATCCTATCTGTTTGACCATCTCTATGGTGGACTCTCACACATCTCATTTCACTTTCCTCCCAAAGTTTTTCTCAAGTTCTCATACTATGCTACTTCTCAGGCACCGCCAGACTTGTCAGGCACTCAGGGAACAAGCCACCATAGAAAAGAAGGATAGGCTGTTAATGAAACACAGCAAAGGAACTGCATCTCCCTACAGTCACTGTGATGAGGCTTTAGGGGATGCAGTGGATGACTGTGATGTTCACAGTGTGATATCCTCTACTGGAAGTCAATAAGAGAAATTGAAAGAATATTTTAACAAGTTTCAGTGCAAAGATTTTACCTTTCCAAGGGCCCCTACCTTCCTCTCCCAGGCTGAAATAGCACGTGACAGTGACATTCTAGCTGAAACGTTTGCATGAAAGGTGACACAGCTTCAGAAAAGAGAGGTCCGTCTACTCAATAGTCAAAAGACTGTGGTATCCTCCCTGAAGCTGTGGATTAAATTTCCTTTAAGCAATAGAGGGACTTAATCTCAACCTTGTACAACATGGGTTACCACTTCACTGAGATTCACCATCATTCATTCTTCTTCCAGTATTCATAGGGACCCTAATCTTTTAAATGTGTTAGGGGTATGAAACAGACACTGCACAGCAGTGAGACACTTCTGGAATGGGAAAAACAAAGAAGTTGGTGTTCTTGGGCAACTTTGAATGACAGCAGCTGGGAGCGTGATGGGTGCAAAGGCCGTTTGGGATCAACCAGGTTTCAAACAGAGATCCTAAAGAAATAGCTTTTGGATTTAAATATATAAGATAGTAGTTAAACACTTCAGTGTCATTTAAATCCCTTTGTGGATCTCTCTCTTATTCCCTCTATCATTCTTTCTTGTCCACATGTATTCTTGTGACTAGATTTAAGTATCAGTATTCTCTATTAAAGAGATCACAGTATGCACACATTTGAGGACACTTGTCTGTCTTTTGTCCATAATGTCTGTGCTCCTCAGTTACAGTTTAACTTCTTCAATAGTGGAGCTGTAATACAGAGCACCCATAGCAGTTGTGTGTTCTTCTGCCACCCTGCAAAATCCGGCATTTTCTCTACACTGGCTGTCAATACTGCTTTCAAATTCATGCACTTTAACTCTGACTTTGCCACGCTTTTCTGAATAAATTAACCATTGAAAATAAAAGGAAAAAAGGGAAAATAAAAAGAAAACACTTGATGAAATTCACAGGTATGCTCATTCATTTTGAATGCTAGTGATAAAGTTGGAAGTTACAGTTAGTCTTGCTGCAGACCTTGCTTGGAATTGTTAACAAGAGTCTGACACCAGCCTCAATGCTTGAGATATTTAATAAGAACAACTGGAAATCTTCATACCTAGATTTGAGTAAAGCCTGTCCTTGATGGCTTCAATCAGAATTTTATGTTTAATCTGAATGTGCTTCAGGTCACTGCTCAAAGTTGCCCTTTATAAGAATACCACTTCCAGCTTCCCTTTCTAATAGCTATGGAATTTTTTTCTAGTGTCTGAAAACATATAATCTCTCAGGCAGCTTCTGAGTAAATAACCTTTTCTATGTCAGCTTCTCTGCCCAATTTAGTTCTCCAGTGAACTCCACAATTTTTATACGGATTTTGTTAAATGGTTCTTTGTCTGAAAAGATTATCTTTCCCCCAGCAAAAGCTTTCCAGTTCTATTTTGCTTCACTTTGGATTTTAAGTCAGTCATTTGTAGAATGATTTGCATTTTGTAGGATTGGTCTTGACACACCTTTCTGATAGATTTTTCCTCAAACATGAGAGTTCTTATGGAAATGACACTTGGCTTTATGCACTTTCCATTTCTTATCCCTGACAGTCTGTTCGACTCATACAAGCCGGCACGTTCTCAATCTGCGGCGCCCAACTGAGATTATCATCTTTGTACAACTTGTTAATGTCAGTGGCATTTAGAAGTCTCTGCACTGAGCTGTGAAATAATTCAGATGCAGAGAGAATCCCCCAAAAAGGCATTTGAAAAGAGCGCCTGCAGACAAAAAAAATTTAAAACATCCACTCTCGTGAACCTTCCCATTTAAGGGGATTTTGCCAAACTGATCTGAAGCTCCCCGAATGATAGTAGGGGCATTGGCCAGCTCTCTTGGGGCAGATGGGCAAGTTAAGATGACATAATACTTCCAGCATGATGTCAGTTCTCAATTCCAGATGCTTTATCCATGATCACAGAAAAAAAAATTTCACCCCTTTCTTCCTATACCCTTTAAAAAGTGTATATTCGTTATGTGGTTTTTCAGTTTTCTACTTACTGCTCTTGATGTGATATACTGCCATTTATTCTTTGGCCTTATTCTATCCCAATGGTTCTCTAAAAGCTGTCCATTTGTTATAAACTAGGCTTTACTCTATGAAAAGAAAGCAGGCTTTAACTCTGTTCCACTTTACCCCTTTTATGACATTCAAGTGGTGAAAAGGCAGAAGAGATTCGTAGGATATGAAAGACATGTCCTTAGAAGTTTTCTCTAGAAAAGGCAACTTCAAGTATTTTTCAAGTTCTCTTTTCTCTTTTTTTTTTTTTTTTCCCCATCACCTGTGTGTTTAGTCCTACTGGAGAACCTGCTTTTGTAAATTCAGCTTTTTACCTTAAGCCTGGGCATAAAATTGCAACCTGCATTCACTGGGCACTACATTTTGAAGATGGTAGAGCAATGTTTGAAATTAGAGGGTGAGAATTTTATTCCACAGCTACGTCAAACATGTAAGAGAAAGTGGATATTAAAAAGTGTGCAAAATACTTTAAAATTTTGTAGCTGGCTGCTTGTAAAATGTAAGGTGCTGCTCTAGGTGTTTTATCACCTCAAATAGTGGGTGCATGAGGACTGCAGATGCCCTCCCATCCTAAAGGTATTTCAGAGTCCTCACCTGAATGTAGATTTGTGTAGATTTATATACTCAGCACCATTTGTGACCATGAAGCATAGACAATATTAAAAAAGATCATGCTTGAAAAATTGCCTTTTCTATCCTTTAACATACCCACCATGAATGTTATGCACATCACGAAGAATTTTCTTCTGTTTGAATACTGACAGACTGGTATTTTTCCTGAAACAACATTATGCCAATTAATACTGTCTAATATCAGAAACCTCCAAATAAACCTTGAAATTTCTTGAGGTATATCTGCATTAAGCAATCAGATATATCTGACTGCCACTAATTGCAGCTGTTACTGCTGAGTGAGGCAGTACCATGCAGAACAAATACAAGCTTTAGTCCTGGAAACACTATACCCATATTACAGCACTGTGGCACTTTAAACAAGAAATCTTCCTCCTCTGCAGGGCTAATTAGTTCAGTTCAGGATTGCATTCCTGTGATCACAGTGTTTCGTGTCATAGGGCTATCAAGTATTATGTGTTGGTCTCTATACTGTAAACATAAGCAGTCAATAACTAAGCTATTATTTATTAACAAGGTACAGAGTACTAAATTCAAGGAGATTTCCTGTCAGGTTCAGGTCTCTATTTGGATTTCCAGTTGTTGGAAGCTCATTTCACTTCAGTTTTACTGCTCAGACTGTGTTTCAGTTGGGTGTTGGAGTATGCCTGGGCTAAGCTCCCTGCTGTTGCTAAGTCCTGTTCTTCTTTCTGCTCCTAACTGGGCAATATTCTGCTCACCTTATACCATGGTAGATGATCTGGCTAATCTCATCAGTCCTTTGAAAGCTATCCTGTCATAACACAGCAATGGCATCAACAAGTATTTGGCTTCTGGTGGGTCACCAAACCAAATCAATCTGACAAGTGCCAGTTAGTGAGAAGGAGAGAGGAGGAACCACGTAGCTGTTACCTGGGGAGAGAAAAGGCAAAACCAGCAAGGGGTGGCTGGGAACTTCTCCCTCTTTTTGCAGGTAGCTGTTAGGTGACGCCAATTTCTGGAAAAGCCATGACCTTATCAGGTAAATTAGGTGAATCCCAGACTAAAAATATCCATAACTGGGCAAAGCCTAAATCTGCAAAAGCCATGGTTCCATGCTACTATTCTCTTTTACTTGTGGTAGGCAGAGGCAAATTCATCTTTGCAAGATCCAGACAGCCCTTCTGAAATTCATAGCTCTTGAGGTATGAGTACATTAAATCACACCTTCAGATGATCCACTTGAAAGAAAATAGGCCTAAAAGTCACCCTGTTTTTTAAATAAATGGACAAAATTTTCCATACTCTATGAGCAATTGAAAAGTAGATACTGTGTGGGAAATGCTTTCCACCATAGAATCATAGAATGATTTAGCTTGGAAATGACCTCTAAGATCATCAAGTCCAACCATTAACCTGACACTGTCAGGTCCACCACTAAATTATCCCTAAGCACCACATTTATGTGTCTCTGAACACTTCCAGGGACAGTGATTCCCTTGACTGGTCAGCCATTTCCTGGTGATTTTTTAGTGGATATTTTTTTCCTCATATCCAACCTCAATGTACCCCGATGCAATTTGAGATAATTTCCTCTTGTTCTATCACTTGTTACTTGGGAGAAAAGACTGACTGACATGGTCTCCCTACCATGGAGAGGAAAGGAAAGGGATGAGACACACTGAGTGTCCAGGTATGGAGATGCAACTCTGGATAATTTTCTAATATAGGAAGAATGAAAGGAGGGTGTTTCTGTGATAAAGACTGAAGATTTGGGGAGTTTATCAAAGACTAACCTCTATACATTAAATGGTAGCCTTGTCTAAAAAACTGTATTTTTATCTCTGGCTGTGAGTAACTGTAGTATTTAGCATATATAAATATTTGATGATTAACTTTGGTTAAGAGCTATGCTATCTCTGTTCATATAATAAATTCAAGCTCTGAAGCAATAGCTTGGACAAAACACTGAGGACTCAATTGTGCCTTGAAGGCACGGCACCACACTGGGGATAATGCAGAGGCACATCACCTCTCCAGGAGCTCCAGGAGTGGCTGTGCCTCAGGCATGCACTCTGCCTCCTGCAGCTCCTGGGGAATGCAGCTAATGCACTCCATTTACATGGGCTGCAGCATGTACTGCAAAGGCAGGAGACTCTCCTGGCCTCCGAAGAGCTGGAGCTTGAGACCCTTCAGGCTCATGAACCTGTCTCACTTTCTGTGAAACAACCGCATTAGCAAAGGCCCTAGCAGCAATTTTGAAGGAGCCACCATGAAGCCAAGGAGTTGTCTCTCCTCTGTACTTAGCACACACGAATGCTGTTTGTGGCAGCTCTTTAGAAATCCAGCTGGAAGACTGTAGAGGTGTCTCAAAAGCACATTTGCATTCTGTTGGGAGAGGTTCACCACGCTGTACCTCATGTGACAACTATCCTGTCCAATGTTGGTGATGTGCCTTAAGATTTTGCTGGTCTGCATGGGGTCCCAGGATGTCAGCTCAGGTACATTACAGAGGCTGAAGGAGATATTGTCCATCAAGAAGAGTACAAGGACTGCAGTGAAATCTATTCCTCAGCAGGAAAGTGGTTAGCACTAGGTTCATGCTCTTCTATTCTGCAGGCCTGAACTTGTAGTGTCACTCTACATCTCTGAAAATAGCTTGCAATATTCATATACTTGATGCTATGCAGAGGTGACTTGACTTTGAAATTGTTTTCTTAAGGGAACAAAAGGTTGCGTGCAGGGGGATCTTCATCATTTGTGTAATACTGTAGGACACTGGCAAAAGTAAGAAATAATATGCCTGATGGACAAAATTGGTACTCATTTTTTGCTTGCTGTTTAAAATGTGCTAAGGTGTTAGACATTCAGTTTATGTCTTTGTTCATAGTGTGCTTCCTCTTAGTCCTTGTTCTGTGAGCTCTTCATATATGCTGTTGCAATTTTGTGTGTCTGCGAGAGGGATCTTGTTGTGGCTGTGAGACTCCAGTGGATTACTGTGGTTACATTATCCTGACAGGTAATTGCATAGCTTATTCTTAAATCCATTCTCCCCTAGGCTGTCTATTCTTCTGTTTATTATCCTTATTGTTAGAAAGTGACTAATGACTGAGTTGAACTTATGGTAACAACTTAAACCCTTTCCTTTTCCAAAGAACACTACAGAGAACAGATTATTTGTTCTCTAGATCATTTTACCTTTTTTTAAAAATACTGAGAACATCAACCCACCCCCTCTCAGGACTTCTCTAGACTGAAAAACCTGATTATGCCAATCTTTCCTTGCAGTCCCTGTTTTCTTGCACTCTGATCATCACTGTGCTTTGAGCTCCTTCCAGGTGTTGTACATTTCCACTGTAGTGCACTGACCACCATAAAGCAGCTGAAGAGCCACCAATGCTGAATAAACTGAATTGACTTAGGCTCTACGTATTCTATCAACACACTTCTCTTTATTATGCAATTCATTTTATTACATGTCCAGGATTTGGTGTGGTAGATAAGGCTGCAGAAAGAACAGCACTTTTAGATAGCAACCCAACTAATTTGGGAAGACTCATTGAAAACCTCATGATGAAATAAAAATTTGGGTGAAAGGGATCACAGGCTCATCATACTGAGAACAGGAAGGAGGAAGAACAGCAGAGTAGGCATAATGGACTTCAGAAAAGCACTCTTCAACAGCTGAGGAAACTGGTAAGTAGGGTCCCTTGGGAAGAGAATATAAAGGATAAAGGAATTCAGGAGACCTGGCAGTTATTGAAAGAGACTGTATTAAAGGCACAAAGTAAAGTGTTCTGATGCGAAGGAGAGCTTGGAAGAGACAATGCGGCTGAATCAGGAACTCTTTAAGGAGTAAAGAATGGGAAAAAAAGGAGATCTATTAAAAGTGGAAACAAGGACAGCTGAATAAGGATGTGCGTGGAGGATAATAGCACAAGCATGTAGGGATGAACTCAGAAAGGCTAAAATGCAAAATGACTTACAACTAGCAAGGGAGATGAAAGGCAAGCAGACACGATTCTAGAAGTACATTAGGGAGGGAATAGAGGGAAAGCAACAAAAAGTATCATATCAGTACTGAACAGGGAAAGGAAGGAAAGTAAATAACAGAAGACACAGAGAAAGGACACTATATTCTTTTATTTCCTGCTTTCAAATTAACACAACTAAATTAAGAGGCGCTAGAATAACATGAAAAATTCACCCCCAAATTCATAGGATGTTAGCTGAAACAGCTGCAGAGCTATCACTTTTTGGAATTAATGCAAGCTAAGTGAAGACTGGAAGAAGGGCACTTAGGCTAAGTCTAAATTAGCAGGTAGTGCAGCACAGCAGGAGGGGCTATGAAGAGGCAGAGTTAAAGACCTTAAGTCCACTGAAGAAAGTGCCTTTCTTCAAACTGACTTCTATTTGGTCCCAGCATGTTTAGTGGGCTTTCGATGGTTGTTTTCCAGTTTAGTTTAATCCAGGAGGAACTCATGAGGCTGAGTGTGAGCTAAAGCATAAGGACTATTGAGAGATTCATTTCAGATTTGATTTGATTTAAATTTGATTCATATTTACTTGATTTGAATTGAAATGGTAATGTTGGTGTAGACATTTAGGACTAAACCAGGGGAAAATGAAGGAACTAGAGATAAATGTGCCTGTCTTCAACAGCAAGTCATTCTAACCTAATTTTTAATTGAAAAAGAGAAAAACCCCAGTGTTTGATGTAAGGAAAGGTTGTAAGTATGTGACAATTTAATTTTGGATCGGTCTGAACATTCTCATGTGGGACTTTCATGAGCAAATCAGAAAAATAGCTGAATAAAATCACTGCTACATTTGTGTGTGACAGGTGGAAAACTTTGCTGAAGATAACATATGAATTTTATTGTGAGGAGAACATTTCAAAATAGACCCTGAAGAAGTATGTACTGGGCAGGGTATGGATTTATGACTTGGGATATGGAGGTGAAACTACATTTGTATGTTTAGTTCATGATGCTAAACTTAGGAGTTTTGTAAGTGAGAAGGGAAACAGGATCTAATTTCATTAGATTGAATTCAAAATATTTTTGTTATATTAAAGGTATATTTGTCCACAAATCAACATAATGGATTTGTGCAAGAATCTCCAGAAAAAAAAAAATAGTTCAAGGGTACACAAGGGATACAAGTACACAAGTACATAGGGAATATCTAGTCAGGCAGTAGCACAGCAGAAACAAAGCAGGGGTGGCAATCAGGTCTGGTGAAAAAGAGGCAAATGTCATTCTGAGATATGTGAATAAGAGTGTCATATATAAGATAGGGAGATCACCATTTTTCATTGCGAGTCCTCAGAGGAAGCCTGTTCTTAGATTTGGGTTGCGCACTTGAGCAAAGATGTTGACAAAATGCAAGAGTCCAGCTGAGCACAAGAATGACGTGACATTTCAGAAACTTAAGATCGAAAGAAAGGTTGCATAAATCCACAACACTTAAGCCAAAAAAAAAAAAAAAGAGAAGACAAAGGAAGTACATGAAAACATGGATAAGTTGCCTCTTCATGGGTGTCTACCCAGAAAAACCCCAGTGGGAGTAATTGGGAATATCTCACTTTAATCAGATACTTGGTGATACCAAGCCAGCAGTTGTAGCTTGACTCAAGATAAAGGTTTTTTAGCTAAGCAAACTAAACAGGAAAACAAGGCTTATTCTAAAAACAAAAAAGACCACAGAATTACAAAGTTAGAGTTATCTGCCAGCCCCATTTGAATGCCTGGGAGTTCACTTGGGATATCAGTTAGCCCTAGCTAGCACCTATATTTGGACATCTGAACCGACACCTGAAAACCTGTGGTTTTACTGTCATGTGAAGTGTCATGGCAAACAGATTTGAGAAAATTTTTATTTTATCTAGGCAAGACCAATAATTCTGGTTGCACAATGAAATGCATCTCTATCAGACATGTAGAACAGACAGTCAACATTTGGCCAGTCACTATTATTTAATATATTACTTCCTTGTTCTTCTTATTACAACACCAACTTTAAACAGCTTAGAAGGCAATCCACTTGTTTCATCATAAGCACACTTTTATGGGAACAAGGTATTTGGCTCAGTGCACTGCAAATAAGTGAGTTTTAATGTGAGAGTGTGTGAAAAAAATGTTGATGGAGCAGGCAATATTGAGTTTGCTGAGCTTAAATATGGTACATATGTGTGATGCACTATCAAATGGATAGGACAGAAAAAGGGTTCAGAAAGGGAGATTCATGACCAAATCAATGGGAAAAAATTGTGCACCGGGATTTATGTGTGCTGAAGAAAAGCAGGGAAACAGGCAACATATGTGAAAGTTACTTGTCCTAGGAGATCTTAAGAATGGACTTTACATGTAAAATTGCTAAAGTCACCCTCTAACAAAGCTTGAACCCATACCTTCTGTAACCTCTTGATCTAAGAAATACAAGCACAAGTAATGGTGTGATTCTGAGATTCTGTGAACCAGCATCATGTGCATGCACAGTTTCCTTTTATGGGCATCTTTATACAGTGTTTTAAATGACTGTACAAAATAAACAAAAATTCTATGCAAGTGCCCTATTATTTTTTAAAACCAATATGTAGGAGGAAGTAATGAGGCATATTTGATCAGATTATCAATTATTATTGATCTGATATTACTAAAATGGTTGTAAGGCTTTATTCATAAATGCCATTTAAAAATTATTTCAGATGAGTATAAATGTCTGTGAAATGACTGTTTTCACTTAGCATCTTTTGGCATTAATAAAACAGAATATTAACATAAGAAAAATGTGATAGTTCTCTGAGTAGTAGCAGAAGTTTGGTAATTTACCAACTACTCAGTAAATGATACCAATAATTGAAAGTCTGGTGATGCTTACCTTAATGTACTTCTGCATATTTTATTTAAGGTTTTACCAAGAAATAATCCTCACACTGGAGGAAAAAAATCTAGCTCTCCAAATTCAAAGTACTAGTATCATTTACTCAATGAAATATATCAATCCTGAAAGTCAGCTTCCACTAATGTGCTCATTGCAACATTATTGGTGGTAATATACTTAATTAGTGAATCTTATATAAGATTTATTTTATTCACAGAAGCTTGGTTTGATAAAATCCTTCATTGCAATTCGTTTAATAGGTAGACTATAGAAACTACATTAATATTACATCCATGAGCAAAGAGATTACCCCACAGTTAATGACTCCCTTGGGTTGCCCTTTTCTGTCAAAGGCACAGAGCCAAAAAATTCTAATTTTTTTTCTTCCCTCTGAAATAAAGAAATGTTGCTATGTAAAAAACCAAGTGTGGTTCTTTTTATAACATCTGGGTTGTGAAAAAATGAGAAATGATAAAATAAATTATGTCTGAAACAAACGTCGCTCTGCTTTGTATTGACAGAAATCTGTTACAGGGTAAAAAACAGACTCCAAAGGCTGTTGATAAGTCTGCCAAATGACTCATAAAACATCTAGAAGTCATTGGGTCAGAAGAAGAATTTAGCATCTTAAAGGATTCTGCAAGGAATATTTTTAAGTCAAACAGTGGTGTCTCTAGGTGTATTCCTTGTGTGCATGAAAGCAGTGACAGCTGCACACCAGTGTTCCAATGGTTTCCACAGCCTGTGGTTCAGAAGATCTTACATTTGTTTGCTTTGCTTTTGCCCTCGCTTCACAAGGGCTGAAGTGTCACACAGACAATATGTGTTATGACAACACAACTTTCTTACCACTGTTCTAGCACTTTTGTGGGGCAGGAGGAGGCAATTTGGGATCACTGTCTGCTGCAGATCTAGACCAACAGCTGAACATGAATCCTGCAGAGAAAAGGGAGGAGTGGCTTGTAAAGAGTGCACTTGGTGGTATTCCAGAAAGGCTTGAATATACTCTCATCCAGCCACATGATGTCAGGCAGGGAGGTAAACACTGTTGAGTGCAATAAAAGACTTCCGTAGGAAATAAGAATTGACAGCTATACTGGTCTTGGGCATTTGCCTACTTTTATGGATATCAAAACATAGACATACAGAGATGATGCCTTAACAGGAGACCAATTGGCATTTTTTGCTATCAGAAGGCAATTCATCCCATTCTAAAATGTCTAGAGAGGTGAGATGAAATTCTTTCTGCAAGTACCTACTGTCCTTCACTCACTGTGGAGACAGGTTAAACTAAATGTCTAACTTTTAATAAAAAGAAATTCTGTCCTTAGAGTCTATGTGTTTTGTCCTGACAAGAAGCATATCTTAAAAATATTTAATGTTCAAAGTATTTGAATTTCTTTTCTTTTCTCTCCAGTTCCTAGATCTGCCCAAGGCACAATTTTATTCTCATTGGCTTGGCTTATACTTAAAAACCTAACAGGGCCCAGGCTCAGACTTGAGGAGCTGTACTGTCTATCCCTGTCAACCATGGTTGTGGACTTGGTCCATGCCGACCTGCTCTCTGTTGATGCCTGGGCATGGTTTGGGCCATGGGCAAGAGTTTCTCCATTGAAATCCGCATGGCAGACTGGATGGAACTCTGAATGCAAAATGTGAGATGCCAAAGCTGGCACTAACACCCTGGTCTGTCCTGGTTTTAGTCAGTTTTATACTCTACAGTTTCTGAGCCACATTAGCTTCCCTCTCACTGGAAAGGATGACAAAAGCACTTAGCCTTTTTCTACAGAAAAGAATAACAGTGTCTTTTTTTTATTTCCTTCTGTTTCATATTTTAACTCATAGAATAATACTAAAAAATCCCTGTTGCTTTATAATAGAGTCTTAATAAGTGGCTTTTGCGATTGATTAAGTACCTCAGCTTCACTCCTGTGTTAATCAATTGCAACATATGGTTATTGCTTCATGTACTGCTGCAATGGAGTGGATCATTTACCATATAAAAGCTCCAGCCCAACTGCGTCTGCTGCTCTGGTTCTAGACATCATTTTCTTTTGTGATAGTGTTTTCCATGACTGTGGAACAAGAATCATAACGTGTTTTGCGGTCATAGGAATATGGAAAATGGGAGTAAAATGCACAGTGACCTACTTTTAAGAAAATAATTGGAGCATATCACATATGTTTGTAACATAGAAAGCATATTAATATTTATGAGGAAGTACCTTTATATTTGAGATAAACTTAAAAAAATATTTTGATTTTTTTCATGGACAACGTCTGATTTAAAAGCAAATAACGTCAATTCTAATTATCAATTTCTAGCTTAAAATTTTTCTTCAGATTAGCTGTAATATATTTGATGGAGAGTTAAGAGTCTTATCTAATTTATTCAATAATATTGTGATGAAAAGCAAAAAATTAAAGAAACCTGAAATATCAGAAATTGTATTTTCCATAATTTTTCATTTTAATGTCTTCAAAACCCTTAAAATAGTGATGATTTGAATTCCATAGTCAAAACATTTCCTTTGTAAAGAAACATGAATCAGAATATAATTTTTAAGCTTAGCCATGTTTATATGCATAAGTGATTATTGCATAAGGAGATTAATAATAAATCACAGAGAGATTTATAAATAAGTTATCCATGGGAAACTGTGCTAGTGCTGCCAATTTACTCCTTTACTTTGTACACATTGGATTGTCATTAAACTATTTAGATATTAGCTATTTAGTGACTAATTCCTTATATTGCCTTTTTATGAATTTGGGAATAGACGTGGTGAGCTGCACAGCCACTGCTCACTGGCCTGCAAGGCAATAACTGTGCTTAGGAGGCTCTCTGGAGATATGCACCTCAGCAAATATACACACATATAATCAATCAATCAATCAATCAATCAATCAATCAATCAATCTATCTATCTATCTATCTATCTATCTATCTATCTATCTATCTATCTATCTATCTATCTATCTATCTATCTATCTATCTATCCATCCATCCATCCATCCATCCATCCATCCATCCATCTATCCATCTATCCACCCATCTATGTATACAGCTGCATGCTTATTTTCAAACAGATTCTTGCCTTGACTTGGGCTGAAGTTGCAACAACCCTCAAGTCCATGGCTGCACTGATTAGGACCACCATTTGTCAGCTAATATTGGCAACTTCATTAAATTTCTACACTGAAGAAAACCCCATTTTTTCACTACAAATTGATTGTGATGTGCCCTTATTATGTGGATGGATGTGGTGGGAATTACTATAGTGGTCATATATGATCTCTAGCTAAAGTTGTTGTCCCTCAGCATTAGGTTTAAATCAAAACAATATTTCTATCTGTTCTTGTGAGTGTTTTTTGACAAAGTGCTCATCCTGCTTTTTCTTTGCAGGTATTTGTCATTAGGAAAGCTTAAAAACAGAAGAAAAAAAAAAGGAAGAAATTAAGTGTTATGCAAATCATACCACACAGCTGTTTTATGATCCTATCACTTTGAAAAAGAGGGAGAGAGACTCTTTTGAGTCTAATCTTACATAGTCCATCTGTTGTAGCATATGACAAGAAGTCAGGCATCTGAACTTTTAGGAGCCGTTATGGATCCTTGACATGGATCTGGCTCTCATCGTGCAGCCAATGTTGATACTTCCACTGATTGCACTGATTGACTGTTGTGTCATATTATCCTTGGCCTTTCCGACTCCCTCACTTCGGGGGATATCAACACTAGTAATCGTCAGGCAGGGCTCAATTGATTATCTTCAGAATTTTCTCTGGCTATTGACCATAATGGAAAAAAATTGTGCCTCTGAATTATTCAAAATGAAAACATACACAGAAGAAATCAATAAGGCACATCTGATATTAAAGACAAATTAAAGCAGGCAGTATAACGTGTCTTGGGGCACCTGCTACACACAAAGAAGAAAGCATTTTAGAGGTAAAGAAGACTATTTTCCTCCTTTCCTTTCATTCTTTTGCAAGTAATATATTTTAGCTGTCAAAATTAACATCTTTATGAATTAGGACATTAAGAGTTTTTTTTCAACTTGCCCTTTGCAAATGTTAGAATTTAACTTCAGACTCTTTCACAACAATTCCTTCTTTGTATCCCCACAGTCTTTTTAACTTAAATGTAACATGCCATGCTGGAGGGATAAAATTATAAAAAACTGTTCAGGTCAGAAAAATCACATTAACAAATATCTAGAGTTAGGCACTAAGCCTCTGCAGACTTTCAAAGATTAAACTAGTGAAGAAAAATGTGCCTCTCTGTGAAATATCTAACATGTTAGCAGTAGGAAAATGTTCCCTATATGAATCACAGAGGGGATTTAAAAAAAATCTCTAAAAGAGGGATGGCTTCATTTTTGGGGGGCATTATTACTGGAGAGTCTGCAAAAAACCTACAAATTTTTACTCTGAGTTTCTCATTCAAGACAAACTATGTGTAGGACAGTGATGTAGTGGATGTCATGTAGCATCTCTGGTTTTCCATCTGTAAGAGTCAGGATCTGGAATCATTAGAATATTCTCTAATTGCAAATCCGCTATGAATGTGGTCAATTTCTCAGAGAGGGCGGCAGAAAAAGTGTTCCATGTCTGTGGTTTGAAGCAATCAAGAAAACAACACAGCACTTGTGTGACAATGGGCAGCATTAATACCCTGAACATTTCTAATGTTCATTTGGAAATCTTTATTAGGATTTGATTCTTTGCTTCCTCACTTCATGGAATGATAATTTTTTTTTCAGTATTATCCCACTGTCTTCTTTATAGTAATTTTTTATTTACGTGGAATTGAAATATCAAAAAAATATGCAAAGGAAATGTCGGTAATATAATGTTTTTTGAGGAATTGAAACCCTTTCCTTAAAATCTGAAAGAGGGGCAATTGCTGCTGTAATAATTAATGCTCACAGGAAACACAGTCATACCCAGGATGATGCAACAACTCCCAGGCATGAGAACATTGATGGCTGAGTGGTCTTGCAAAAAACTCACACAACTGGAATTTGTTTTAACTCTTCATTGAAATTCATACAGGCAGTTGAACCCTATAAAACGAAATGGGTTTTTATTGAGGCTTTTGGGGGATGGAGTAAAATATGTAAGGACACTAAGCTGCTGTGTAAAAGGAGAAACCTGAATGATTTCTGCTATTAGTTTGTCTTTTACTGGAAAATGTGAATAGGCTTAAGCTGTTAATGCCAGTACATTTTTACTGCAAGAGGTAGGATTTCAAAAAATATAAATTATTGAGAGATGCAGATAAAATATTTAAAACTACTTAATGTGTTAGGTGGCCAGGTTCTCTTGATCTCAATGGAAAATAGGCACCTAAGCTGCTTAGCAGTTTAGAAAAATTATTCTGGTATCCCATCCTCCCATGTAAACACCTAAATACAGCTTAAATTTTGGATAAAGATGCACAATGTGGAGTGTTTTTCTTGTCTAATTTTACACACTAGTCAGAAATTTAGGAATGTTTTTTAAAACAGAAGTCTTTAGTGCCTTCAGAAATATTATAAGATATGCAGGAAAAATCCATAGGGTTACCAGATGTGATATAGGAGCCAGAGAAACTTATTCCCTCCTGGAATAGCCAGTTGAGAGTAGAAGGAAGAGTCTGTGTTGCTTCAAATGGGACCAGATGTGTATATTCAGCATGGGGGTCTTAATTTAATTTGTAAAGCTCTGCTCGCATTTTCCAGGTCAGAGAATATTTCTGAGGTTCTGCATGTGGCGGTGACCATGTGGTGTGGCATTTCCTCCTTGTCAAGGTTTGAAATGGAAACATGTGACCACTGGTTGAACAGGAGCCATGGAGAACTACCACAGGTAAGTCTGAGAATGGCCCAAGGCACTCACTTAAATATCTTCACTGGCACGGCTCAAAGCTGTCAGCTGAGATTGATAAAATGTGAGAAGCATGAGATTAAATATGGCTTGGACAGGGTTTCACACTTACATTGAGGAGTTTTGCACTAACCTGGTAGTAACTGAAACAACAAACTGTAATAGTGGCTGATATTTAAATTAAAAAAAAATTCAGATGTATTCTGTTTGTCCAGGAAATGGTATTGCACATTGACAATGGGTGATTGCCAGTTCAACCATGTTGCTTGAAGCTGTCTTTTTCGCTTATTTCTTTGTCAAAATGTAGTCGTGTCATGACATGTCATCCCTGTGACAAACTGCTCAAAATCTGTGCTACTATATTTAAGGTACACACACAAAAATGTGTTTCTGTTTTCAACTTTGCCCAAAATTTTGATGCTGTTTTTGAATTTGGATTAAACTTTTTGCTCCTGAAATGAAGGAAAAAAATATTACATCATGCTGACTTGACTCAGTGACAGGGAATTACTAAAATTCTTGTTGCTATAAATGAGAATTCTGATTGTTGAACCAAGTAAAATATGGTCAGATTTACAGAGTCTATGAAGCTAGTGAGAACTGCTTAGTGAAATTTCTTTTGAAAATATTTAATGCAGTTTCAAAAAACAGGTTTTTTTTTTCTGTTCAGTTCTGCTGGAGATCTTATGTTGCTTGGGTAGATGAAACTCTAGATATTGTCCCCATGACTACTGAGACACTATTATCCGTGGGAACACCAGACTCAAGACTTAGATTATTGGATTGGTAGGAAGGCTTTCTGCATCACAAAACCAGTGCATGTACATGTGTAAAATGTGTCTGCATTCTCTGTATCAAAACTTGCTATTTGATAGTTTGCACAAAAAGGTTTTATTTCTCAATATATATTTCTTCTCAGGAGGTGTGTTCCTCTGTGAAACAAGACATGAATAAAGCTACAGCAATATTTACAAGGAGCTGCAAGCATTGGGAAAATGAAATAAATGTGAAAGAATATCGAAGAGCAATAGTGTATGTAAGCATGGTTCTGACTGAAAGGGCTAAGGGACTCGATGCATGGCTACTCACAATTCCATTTTTTGTTGTTGTGAAAGTACAGAGGTGTTGAAGAGGTGCTCTTTAATCTGTGGTGGAAGGGTATGAAAACAGAGTGAGAACAGGTCAAAGCAGAAAGAGAATATGGCAGGAGATCTCCGTAGATTTAAAATACTTTATATGCTCCCAAAGAACTGAGTGCCATCTCGGTTTGATTCAGGCATCTCTTTCAGAGCAACCAATTAGGCCTTGAAACTGAATTACACCTAGAAACAAGCCCCCAAGGTCATTTTTGGTCTCAAGGCATGGAGCCAGGACCAAATGCCATGCACTGTGAAGGTGGCCAGTTGCCCTTAAGGGAGTTATTCCTTAGAACAGATGCAAGCCATTCTATAGCACATAGCCTATGGGGCAGGATGATTCCTGGGACTGGCTATATTGAGCAATGTAT
This sequence comes from Monarcha castaneiventris obscurior, assembly GCA_026261815.1. Taxonomy (NCBI): domain Eukaryota; kingdom Metazoa; phylum Chordata; class Aves; order Passeriformes; family Monarchidae; genus Monarcha; species Monarcha castaneiventris. The sequence goes on along the minus strand of JAMPIT010000566.1, from coordinate 1,124,189 downwards.
GTGTAGCATACATTGTCTACATTCTTGCAGAGGAAGTGGTAAGAACCACTAAAGTCTTGGTAACACTGTACTACACATCTGTCTCATGTCTGAATTCTAGCAAATTTCATATTTTCTTCTGTTTTGCCTATATTACCTGACAAGTGCCTCTCCTCATGTGTTTATGGGATTTAAGTCCCATAGGAAAAGCCTGGAATCCTCATATCCTGTTTCCCAAATGAGCATTACTTTTTACACAATAAAAAGAGTCAACATCTCTCCTGTTTTCTTCAGAATAAAAATGCTAACAAGGAATATTATACTCAGAGCTGGCTTCAGGATTATGAATGCCAAATGGATGTGTGTGTCCCTTCTAGTCTGAACATATGCACTTATTATAAAAGACAAGGTTACCTCCCTTCCCATGGCATTTCTCATTTAACGACCTGGCTTGGAGGCCTCTTGTACATGTGCAGGCTTTTAGGCATATCTTTCTTCCTGTGGACTGGATAAGATTGCTAGAAGTTATAACTGCAATGCTAATCTTATTAATCTTGTGATTTTAACCAGTAAGTTTGCTATTAAACTATTTTGAATAGTGTAAGGCTCGTAAATTTTAGACTGCAATAATAGATGATAGACTTATTTTCTGTTTCATTGCATGTCTACATTACAGTAAACAAATAATAAACTGCATGGAGAAGTGTCAGATAATGAACAGCAATTTCTGAAAGCTGAGTGCGGAAGCTCATGGAAGTGCATTCTTGCTTCTTTTCTCCTAAGCAGCCCCTTCTGGCATTTGTCAGAGGCAAAATAGGAGGGTATTTTGTCTGAAGTAAAGCAGACATTGTAACTGGTCCTAATAGACCTGCAGAACTGTAAAACCACAAACTGTCCAAAAAAAACCAAACACCTGGTATAAAAGAAACTGGTGTACGTGCGGGGTATTGCTGTCGTAAGATGTACAGTTTTAGTTTTTTCAGTCTAAGTTCTTACATTGGCACTCTCCACCATCTTCTGTTTGACAGAAAACAAGTATATTCCACAGGTCTTTTATACCAGCTAACAGACTTGTGTTTTTCCAAGTTAAAAGCTCATTCTATTAATTTCAGCAGAAGTCTATTGCCAGTGATTTCTCAGGAAGTCATACAAAAAGATATTACATGGAACAGGAGGGACGGAACATTTTAAAGAAATTTATTCAAAGTTATTTCAGAACTGACTTTTGTTTGAAATGCTTTGGAAAGATGTTGGATTATTGTCACATAGAGATGTTCCTGTTAAACAGGAAGCGATATTGGACAGCTGCTTTAATATGGTATTACAGACAACATCTAGTTACAAACCAGGACTACTGGTCTACCCCAAGGACGTAAACTGCATGTTTCAAACCTAGGTAAGGTGCTTGGAGATGAAAATTGAACTCAAGACCTGTATGGTATTTCCTCATAGTCTTTCTGTACAGTGGGAAGCCCTTTACCAATACGGTCACTAAGTTGAATAGAGAGTGGGAACAACTTTGGTTTTTACAGCCTGGAAAAGCCTTCAGGGAGACCAAATTGAGGCCTTCCAGTACCTGAAGGGAACCAACAGGAAAGATGGAAAGAGACTTTTTTATAAGAGCATGTAGTGACAGGACAAGAGAAAATGGATTCAAACTAAAAGAGGGTAAGTTTAAATTGAATATTTGAAAGAAATTCTTTATTGTGGGAGTGCCCAGAGAAGCTGTGGATGTCTTGTTCCTGGAAGTGCTCAAGGCCTGGTTGGATGGGGCTCTGAGCACCTTGGTTTAGTGGGAGGTGTCCCTGCACATGGTGGTAGAGTTGGAACTAGATGACTTTTCAGGTTCTTCCAACCCGGGCCATTCCATGATTTTATGATTCTATAATTCTATGTTCTATGGGTATTTGCACTTTGCAAACACCCAAATATCCTGTTCCCAGGAAGGAGGATGTGAGCTTTACATTTTCATAAGAAAAACAATATATTAAAATAACAGGTGTCATTAGAATAAATCATATTGAAAATATTTTCATCCATGACTTACAACAGGGCTTTAGGGCAGTTAGAAGCTAAAAATATTATTTTATCAGGTGATACAGTGCTGATGATAGCGGAAAATTTAAGAAGGTAATTTGTTAATGAAACATGAAAATTACCATCTTCAAAAAAGAAACAATATTTTGGGAATATTTTGTTATTATTGACTATTTTCCCACTCAGGAAAATCCCATTTAGCAATCTTTACTTGCTGAAAATTTGTTGTCAAACACAATAATTGAGGAAAAAAATGAACTAAATTGAATAAACTTAAATCATCATAATCATCAAAAGCAGATGAGAAGTAAAATTGATTTTGGAAAGAAACCAAGAATGACATCGCCAGTTTAGGGATTCCAATTTACAGTGCAATGTGGAAATGGTAAAAAGAATTATACAGGCACAAAAGCAGAAGTGGTTGCAATAAAGATAAATAAGTAACAAGAAATTTCCTGAATTTGAAATGGTTTAACTTCATATGCCATTAATTTTGATTATGACTTTTTTTCTGAAACCAGAGAAAATGAAGTTACATGGCTGTGTCTTATTCTTTTCTGTTCCAACATTCTCATACCTCTGTATACCGAAATTCATCAATGCTAGTTTCCACAGTTCCTTTAAAAAGTTGAGCTAAACAATGTATCTACTAATTCAAAACCCACCAGTTTACTAAAATAATTAGTTTTAAATGAACACTGTGCTGATGTGGCTTTTCATGACATCCTTCAAAGCCACATATAAAAGTTTATATTATGAACTAACTGCTCTCTGTCCTGTGATTAAAGGGCACATGATGACCTCATGAACCACCCTTTAGACTTCCAGTGCTTCTGGCTTTAATATTCTGTGCTAGATTCACAGAGCTCTTCTACAGATGCTAAGCGTTCAATCCTGAAGGCTCCACTTCATCATCAGGTAATTAGTATTTTCATTAACTTGCTTATTGTCAAGGAAAATGAGCCTTGATCATCTAATTTTTCCTCAATGAGTTGAATATTGTAATATATCTATAATTAATGTGTTTTATGCCACAAACGTGTAATGGAGTGGAAATCTGAGCCTGCTCCCAGCAGTCACTGTCAGTAAATGTTTGATGAATAAACAGAGACTTTCTAATGGGAAATGGTGGCGACTTTTATAAGCAGACACAATAAAGACTTTATTAACATACTTAAGAAGCATTCTGGGAAATAGAATTGAATGCATTATTACTGTAGGCTCCTTTTGTGAAAAGTAAATTTTACTGTCCCCATAACAAATGTTTGCTTGTTTGATGTAACTTGTAGTGCCATTCTTTTATGGAGCATCTTTCAGTGTAAATCTGTGATACATTTTAAAGCTACATATTCCCTATAGGTCTGTGATCTTAAAAAAAAAAAAAATCCCTCTGAAATTTGTATAAGCTAATTGCTTATACACCTGGCTGTGATGGAAAAAGAAATAGAAAGGAAAAAGAAACAACACTGAGCAGATATCAGAAAACTCAAATTAAAGTGAAAATCTTTTTAAAATGAAAATTTACTGTAGGTGTTCAGAGAATGAAGTGAAGCTGGGGTGGAATGGCAGATCATTTGCAATGCCACATCTGCTATAAATAAGACTAAATATGTCTTTAAAATGTATTATTTAACAGTTCCAGATGTAATAGCAAATGCTAGAATAAAGACACAGGAGTGTCTCTGAGCTAGTCAGGAACACATTTAGCTTCTTGACTGGCTCCAGAATGGAAACTAAAATTGTACTGGCTCAGTTTTCAGAGGTGTGGTGCACACAGCCTGTGCTACAGTCAGTGGTGATAACAGACTGTAAAAACATGGCCTTCAGGAAAAAGGAAAGCCTTTTCCCATTTAGGTTGTTTTTTGTTTGTTTTTTGTTTTTTTTTACAGGCTGGCCTGGCGTTTGCCTTCCCAGAACACACTGTATCTGGGGATCAACCACTTACCTAAGCTAGAAAGACACTTGAATTGCATCTACTGATTTTACTCAGCTAAGTGCAAATTCTGTGTCCTGATTTGCATGCAGTTCAGAAGCTTTCTGTGGCACTGATGTACTGTGATGGAGAGGGCAGCAAAAAAATTGTGGAAGAGAAAGCAAGAAAGGATAGAAAGTAGGAAGCAAAGGGAATCTTCTCCTAAAAGAAAATTAGAAAGGACAATTGTGAGAACGAGCAGAATGGCCTGTGGTTATTGTCTCTCTCTAAATCCCTGTCACGGGAGCTCCTCCCCACTTTGAGCCACCAACATCAACCACCAATGCTTTTGGTAAGTGGCTCTGATACTCAAAACCCTTGCCTGCATGACTGGCAGGGCACAAGGACAGGCTGGGAAAGGTTGCCATGCTGCCATGCTGCCTGTCCTGCCATGAGCAGTCCAGAGACAGCTGGCAGGGTCAAACTCCAGAGCATGTTCTGGGACAGGAACTGTACATATAACCATGGGGAGCTGGCTCTGTTTCACACATCTGAATGGGGACTTGTCCCCTGTACCTCATGGAGAGGACTCAGCATGCTGAGGGTGTGATGTATCTGTCCTAAGTCAGATGTCTACCATAAGATTTCTGAATCAAGCTGTAAAGAGCCATTTCAACTTCTCTGTTTGATTTTGAAGGCAGAAGTTTTAATTTTATGTTCTATTATGAAATTTAAAATATTATAGTAAAATTGCAAATTGTTTAGAGAAAAAAGTGTGATGGGCCTCATGTCATTATTAAAGAACTTTATTTCCATAAGGAAAGTCAATGCTTTACCTTTTCATTCCAGTTTGGTGGAATGAACATCAGACTTGCCTTTGGAGGAATTTTTTTCATTTCCAATTTGCTCTAGTAGATATAAACTCAGAAAACTCAAGTTTTGATACAAGAAAATCCCAAAATTGAGTTATTTTGTAGATGCATCCATAATTCAGAAAAGAATTGCTTACTTGTGTGTTGTAACTGACCAAATGTAGATGACTATTACATTTACATTTAAAGTGGCTGTTAAGCTCCCAGAGCGATCAATGAAGAGACACTGTCACTTGCAGATTATGATTTATCTCATCCTAACATAGATCTCAGGAATAAGCCAAATGAATCTCAGTCTAAAGGTATGTATTTCTTGCTACCTCTTCACTAAGCAACGTGACTCACTCAGATGTTTACTTAATAGAAACTTAATAGACTTAGATAAATCTCCCTTTGGAGACAAACTGGTCAAAACATTAAGGACCATAGAGAGTAATTTAGAATGTCAGAGGATGAAGATGTGAGACTGAATTTGATTTCTTTTTTATTTTGTTATTTTTAGTCAGATGTACTCTTGACTTAGTACAGCACAAGAATTTAATTAAAAGTGTTTTTCAGGGGCAAGACTGAGAAGAACTTATGTGGGAAGTTTTAAATCTGGCCTACAATTTTTTTCCACTGGGCAGGTTCTTCATCTCTCCTGCAAAAAGGAATTTAGTCAAATCAAGGTGTAGAACATAATGCTAAGAAAATCCAGTAATGTGGTTGAAAGCTGTATTCATTCCACCCGAATTTAGGTGTCTAGACAGGTGCCCAAAATGAGATGTATAGTCACCAGAGCTTCATATGGGGAAAGACCAACATTTTCATATTCAGTCTTGTGTGGCGTACTGCCTCAGCTCTTATTAACTACAATGGAAGTGAAAATATCCTGAGTTCTGAAGTTTTATAACTATGACAAGTGTAATTCGATATAAAGGTCACAAAACAGATCTTATTTTATCTGAAGCTTCCAGGTTTAAATTTTTATTTGGGAGGGGGGAGTGGTATGCATAATTAAGTCAAAATCAACACAGAAACTTTCATTATATGTTTTCTATATTCACTGTCTGTTGCAATAATTCAGATGAATGAGGTGCTTTACAACAGATGAAAAAACCCAATCCCAAAATCAAAACACCGGATCTCTCATAAATCAATATATAAGATATATTTTAGAGCTCACTGGGATCGTCAACAAGCCCAACAGTTTTAAACAGTGGTCTGATTTCCAGGATGTTGGAGAAAAGAAAAGTAAGGTCTCTCCTAATGAGTGAAAACCAGTTAAGTAAGATTTTGTGACATTTCTGTCTTCAAGCCAGTGTCTTTGGTGCAATCTGGATTGTTTTGAAAATACAGGGAGTTCTGGCAGGGTTTTCCACTACAGCCAGGATTATATTTGTTTTTTCCAGTTTGGTACATGGCAGTATGCTGAAGAATATAAGAAATATCTTAGAATTCTCCCTGTGCTTCCCTTAACTAAAAGATTATTATTTTGTATCTGAAATACAAGAAGGCAAGAAAGTACTTTGCAGGGCAGAGTTTACTATTACCACAGCACACAAAGTTCAGTTACATCCTTTTATTCCCACAAGAACTCCCCAAATTGAAGACAATGCACCATTGAACATCAGCAGCACAAAGTGGGAGCGCAGCACTGTTATCCATTATGCTGCTATTGATCTCAATATCTAAACCTTTTTTCCTATCATTGCAAAACTAATATTTGATCCAGTCTTCTAATAAGACATGCACATATTTCTACAGACTTCATTGATCTTACATATATTTCTGGAACTACCTGATATTTGGTAAGATTTATCTTTGGATAAAGTATTTGAATCTTTACAAAAAAACCATTATTGAAAGTGCAAGCTAATGCCTTTTATGAAAAATATTAATTATAAATGGATGAAACAAACATGGCAATGAAAAACCAAAGTAATATGCTGTTTTTATTTCACTACAAAAGGATAGAGAAGAAAAAGAGTTTGGCAAAATAATGCATATAAAGGCCAGATATCCATGTCCTGAGGCCATGAGACACTTCCCTAATGGACTACAAATGTGTAAAATAATTAATCATGTGGAGAAGGTATTGCCAGAGTTAGAGATGGGGTCCTGAGCTTTTAATGGAAATGCTCTGTGATTGAGCTGGGAAAAAACTTCTGTAGTTAGAAAAGGAGGGCATCTGTCATACTTAATTCATAATGGTTTAGTAGCACAATAAAATACGAGACATGGTTCAGCACTCCTATTTTGTGGGGTATTAAAACTATATATAATACAGGAATGGTACAAATATGCAGCAAAATGCTCTTCATGTGTTCAGTGTTCACAAATATCAGTAGGAGGAATGCTTAAAAGGTTGAACTCAGACTCTCTGGGGTCAGATTTGTTCCCTCACTAGCAATACATCTACCTCCCTGACTAATCTTTCTGTGTATACTTTAAAAAGAACCCATTATCTTTTCTACCTGCCTGTTTCATAGGTTGCTGAGATAGAAGAAAAATGGGTCATTTTTTTTATTTCTTTGTTAGAGGACTGAACACAAGGATCTACCTTAAAATAAAGAAATAATCAAATAAATAATAGACCATACTAGTATTAACATGCAGGTTTTACAGACAAAGAATGCTATCAGGACTGAAGAACTTCAAAAGGAAACAGGGTTAACATTACTTATACACATGCAAGCTATCTGTCCCTCTGGTGGAGACACTTTATGGCACAGTCTTTAGTAATATAATCTGTAACCTAATTTTTTCCATGGATTACTATCCTCATTTATTGTGTAGGATAAACAGTGTTAATTATTTGACCATTTCCTTTAAATTTTCTTGTATCCCCCTAGGTCAAGAAGTGAATCTAACTCTTTACTTCTTATGTGCCACTTCAATCACTCTTTCAACAATTTGGGAGTCCAACATTCATGTTTTACTCAGAGTTTGAACATTGTGCAGTATGAAGGGATGCTACTCTGTCCTCCCAAAAATTTAACTGAGAAGCTTCAAACTGGTTGCTCAGAAAATGAGAGTATCAAACACTGAAAAACATACAGTTTGAGATGCTTAGTCAACAAAAAATGATAAGAAGCCAAAAGGCTTGGAAAAACCAAGATATATTTAACTGTGCAGGAGATTTGTTAGGGGGACCGCAGGAAACTTTTAAAGGTTCTCATCTGAGTTACTTGGTGCAGGTTAAATATACACAGTAAACAAAAATTAGCTCAAACTGAAATAGTGACACAGAGAGAATGAGTTAGCTACATGTCTCAATTGTCTTCCTGAGTATGTTTGGAATCAGTAATACAAGAGTTGAAGTGTGTCCCAAAAGGAATTTTTTGGGTTACCAATAATCAAATAAATATTTCAATAATCAATAAATATTTGATATTTTCAGTACAGCTAATAATTGGATTCAATATATCCAATTATACCCTAAAAAAATCTAAATTATATCAGTACTCATAATTTTTGAGGGGTTTTATTGAAGCATTATTGGTTTGATTCCAGTCATAAAATGTAATTTTTTTTTAGGCAGCTAAAGAGAAAAAGAATTAACTGGGAAAACATAAATATATGAATATATGCCTATTAATCACAGAAACATAGAAAGGCTTGGGTTGGAAGGCACATTAAAGATCATCCAGTTCCCCCCTTCTCTGCCAGGGGCAGGAATGCCACCCAGTAGACCAGGTGGCTCATGACCCCATCCAAACTGGCTTGGGAGACTTCCAGGGGTGGGACATCCACAACTTCTCTGGGCAATCTGTTCCAGTGCCTCACTATTGAGTTTCCTCACCAGGAGAGGGAAAAACCATTCCCATGTAGCCAAATTTAGGATGATATTGTGGCACCAGTGGCACCAGTTAGGCCAAAAGGACATAGGAGAGGAGGTGACAAGAGGACACAAAAGTATGGTTAACTTTGCTTTCCAGCAATTTTGCCATCAAACAAACACCTCAGCCTCAGAGGCTGTACATTTCTCAGTCCTCCTGAGCTGGATGACCTCTGTGTGGAAGAAGGGACGGACTGGCTGCTGCGAAGGAGGCATCTGGAAGTTCCTATGAGGCTTGCACTGGGAGGAAAAAGGAAGTGAAAAATATAAAGGATAAAAATATAAATATCTGATGGGGATTGAACTCTAATAGAAAGTTAGAAGGGCTGGACTTCTGCCCACACCACTTAATGGGGGTTTTGACATTCGTTTCAGGAGCTGTAGAGTGAGGCTCCTGTGAATTAGCAAGGGCTGGAGCACTGGAGAGAGGAAGTAAATAGGCTGCCCAGAGCAGTAAAACTGTTTGTGCCTAAGGGTATGGCTGCACAGTGATTTGGTGCATGTATACATATTCACACTCCCTTTAATCTTGACTGAATGGATACTACTGAGGGTGACTGAGGCTGTGACAGCAAATACTCCAACATGGGCAGCACGAGCCAACAGAGCACCCAGGCATTTTCTCAAGCAGGTGCCATTCCCCAAAGCATGTGTTGCTGCAGCTTTACTCAGACCTAGCTGTGTCTCCTCCAACCATCAATCCCTAAGGCACTGCAGGCAGGATGTAAGAATTTGGAGGGGCTTTAGATGCAGGGTCTTTCAACACCTCTAGCATATGGCTGCAGAGAAGGTAGCTGATTTTAGAGCATGAAGCCTGTGCCATGTTGCTGTTTCCAATACACTGCTAAAGCAACTAAATGTTGTAACAAAACACCTAGATGTGAGTGTATGTGCAACTGTGTTTGCTTGAGTTCTTAACAAAATAAATATATAAAGGAGAAGCTAAAAGGACATGAAAGCACTGATGGACCCTTAAGTGAAATGAGTTAAGGTGGTGAGAAGGGGAAGGAGGCTGGGTGTCTGAACGTCACAGCTGTGGCCCAGTGATAGACAGGCTGAGGCAGTGGAGGCGAGAAGGATGGTCATATGATGGTAGTTGAAGTGTCAAGGGGGTACAATTTATTGAAAAGCAGATCACAAAAGGGAAAATCCTTCTTGCATATTATTAGGGCTATTGATTGATTTATATAGTGCATTTCTTAAGCAAAGCTCTTTACAGAATTACAAACTATTAAAGCTGAGTGAATAACTCACAATGAATAATTTATCCCATGAATTTAACCTTTCTTTCTGCTCATGAAATAGCCACAAAGAGATCACTATTTCCTCAATTATTCAGTGATTTTTTTAATGAACTTTTAAACACTATGAACCCATCACCAAGAATGTTTTTGGGATCCAAGATAACCAGGGATTCTTTTGGTGCTGATTGTTTAGGGACAACCAAACTTGTGGTTAGAAAAATCGTGTGCAATATCCTGGCAAATCTGGTGGCTTGCAGTTCATGCCTACTACACAACTCAGTGCTTTGCAGAGACAGCTGAGTGAATAGGCACCGTTTTAGGACAGAAAGCCGGTGGGCTGTGGCAATGTGGAACTCAAACCCTGCTATCCATTCCTAAGTAGAAAGAGTCTCAACATGGCACAGGACACTCTGCAATTAGTTGTGGGTGGTGACAAGTATGTGTGTACGGAGGTCCAGGACCTTGTGGGGATGTGCAGTGCCAGGATCTTGGGGAGATGTGGGAGCCCTCTGGAGTGCCTCCACAGGGGTGTGCAGCTCAGGAGGACCTAGAGATACTCCCTGTACACACCAAGACAGCTGGTTAAGCACCCGAGTACTGGGTGGTTTTTTAAACGAAGCCTGAATTCATTGTGACTCAATATTTTTTCCCTGACAGAATGAGTATGTAAAGCTCTGAATGTCAAAGCTGTGTTACCCTTAAATTCCTCTTCCATTAATATTCAGGTAAGTACCATGCAAGTCTATTCTTTGATATGTTTTTGGCAGGATGCATTAATCTGTAAATATTGGTAGAAAGTGAACACAAAAGAGAGGACAGCAAACTGTGATAAAGTAGGTGGAGCAGTTGTGCACTGAGACTTGACCCCCAAAACAAATTCTTCTGCTTCATTGTATTAAACATCAGTCATTCCTGAGGGTAAAGGGAACTAAGCAGCAACAGGAATAGCGTAAGCACTACCCAATAGTTTAGAAAGAGGAGTATTCTTCTGAAAAGAAGTGTGAACTGAAGTTTGATTAGGAAATATAAGGAGGACTGAGCAGCAGCTTGTTCTAACCTATCGTCTCTAACGCAGCCATCATTCTTGGGGGCTAGGAGCAGATTCTAAAGTCGTGTAAACGCTCTCCATCCCACACTTTAGCTCATTTCCTTTCAGGTTATGCCACAGGACTTTTTAAAGCTGTTTCACAATTAAAGTTTCATGCTGCACAGATGGAGAAAAATGAACTTCTAGCATAGCTTTGTGTTCTGGCAATGGACAGTACCTTTTTAATTACAGAACAAACTTTGAGATATTTTCTCTACTGCTGCATTCTAAGGCAGTAGCAAACAAGGCTGAGGAGCAATGCATTTTGCAGCTGCTACTGTCTTAGTGCTTCACAGTATTAATACCCTGAATGAGGCAGCGGATTAATAATTCACCTGTGACAACACACTGCAGTCTTTAAATGAAGTATTAAAACAAAATAATAAAAAATATCTATAGATTTTATTTTTTTAAAAGAGGTCTTGATTTAGCATAAGGAAATACAAAGTGCTGCTTTCAGATGTCTCCTGAGCTTCCAGATGGAGAGCAGGCTGTCTGGGCCTTTATTTGTCTGTATTGACTCTTTTTGGATTTGGGAGTATAATTTTACTGAAAGATGGCGTTAATTACTCTAAGTCCTGGTTTCTGTCAGCCCTTTTGCCACACTCAGGGGAGCTCTTTTGGAGAGATTTCCAAGTGGTTAGAGACACATCTAAAAGCAGCTATGGCATACACACATGAGATTCTTCCAGAGGGAAGAAAACCAGAGCAGCTCTTGTATTGTACCTCCCAGGACCAATGCAAACACCTTTCCCATGGTGAATACTAAGTGAATTTCAGGTTCTCAGCAAAAATGGTTTTGATCTCTAAATCCATTCCTATTTGTCCACATTAATCAATAAGGTAGCTATAGGTTCAGTTAAGGAAAAGGCCAAATACCTAACTTAATTTCAGTTTGAGGCAGTCTAGATGTCCAAATTGGAAATATGTAAACAGAGATAAAACAATTTTCTGGCTTTGTTATGAAGTTTAAACCTCTTGTATCAGATTGTCATGCAACTTTTAACAAGGTAACTATGTTATGCAATTTTTCTAAAACACTAAATGCTAATTATGATAATAATTAGTCATTCTCATCTTAGCAAGCTAAACATTCTCTCTACCTTCATGATATTTAAATAGATGCGGATCGTTCTGGATAGCTGATAACTGTGCACTTCAGAAGTTTAACAAATATTATGAGCGTAAGTGTGCATCTCAAATGTATATTTATATTGTTGTGCATAGAGTAATGTGTCTTCTGGGTCCTATTGTAAACAAGCTGTCAAGCTTAACTGGGTTAGCCTGTAAAAATATCTTTCCATAAATAAATTGAAAACAACCCCAACCCAACCTAACAGTCAAGAAGCCTCTTCTAATGGGCTTGATCAGAAAATGAAGAGAAAAATATAATAACATAATGATGCAATCCTGTGCAGATCGCTTCTCAAAATGTCAGTATTTGTAACTTTGGGGTATAGTCAGCTTTTGGCTACTTTTTTTTTGTTCTCTGCTTGCTGATGTGGAAAATTCCATATTCAATTATGTCCAGTCACTCCCAGTTTGTTATTCATCTGTTCTAGTTCACTCATGTCCTGCCAACTTAGATATGACTAAAATTATCCTCAGAGAGATCAAGAGTGCATTTGCCTGCAACACGTTCAGTGCTGCAGCAGCAGAACAGAATGATGACAGCATCAGACAGAAGTGGCTTATACAGACAGCCCAGTACCTGAGGAGGATTAGAAGTAATACACAAGAGCCAGAGATTATTCGTGGTGAAATTATAACAGTGTTAACAGAGATCAAATATAGCTTATTTTGGCTCCTTTTCTAAGCATGAAATCTCTGTTGCTGTGGCTGTTTGTCTCTTCTCTGTCACCCTCTTTGATCTACTTTGTTTTCTCATACAAATACTGTATGTAATTATGACATTTATGCCAACCTTTGAAATAAAATCACTCCTGTTTTGAAGAGGGTTACATAGTAGTACTACCAGACTTCTCAGAAACCCAGAGTAAAATGCTCTGACATTCTAACAGATGAAAAAATAATTGGTTTTGTAAAACTTATTCTAGAACTTGCTAATAATGAACTGCTTCTATTAAGAACTCTAGTTTTGCTATTCATTCTTTTAAGGAATTAAATTATCTGGGTTTTAATAATTGGTATGAAAATTGGTTTTTTTTTAATGCACAAAATATTTTGTTTTCTGGAAGTTGCTGATGAGGAAGTCAGTGTAAAAGAGACAGTTATCTTTTCTCCCTTTTCAAAAGGAATTTAAAATCGAGTAAATAAGGATAAAAAACCTAAAAAATCCTCTCCAGTGGAGACAGCCTTCAATGAGGTGATGAGCATTTGAAAGTTTATAATTACTTATTTGTAAGATTAGTATATATTAGTTAATTTTCAAACAGAAAATTCCTGTCCCTATATCTCTCTTTAGCATGAACTCATACTGAGATTTAGTCTTGCACCCTCCTTTGCAATCAGCTGGCTGCTTTTTGCCTTCATCTTGGACAGCCAGCAATGCTAACGCTTAACTCTAAAGAAATCAGCATGCCACTACATGACTTAGTAAACCCCTCTGAAGGAAAGATGCATAAATTTGGGTCATTGTAGAAAAGAACTATGGGGACTCAGCTATTTTGGTAACAAACAATGAACCATAACCAAAAAATACATGAGAGAAAGAGGCTGAGGTTTTCACACCCATCACTGTGTTCTTGACAAACCTGAATGCTAAAAACTGCTGTTGCTTTATTTATAAAAATGAAGTTACTTAATGACGTAAAATCACACTTCTTCCAAGTTCGTACTATTATGGCTTAAAAGTTCTGTACAGAATACGAGACTTCAAGAAAAACATTCTTTTGCCTCTGGCATTGGCTGGGATTCAACACCAAGCTTCACAAGTTATACTGAAAGAAGCTATACTTTGGACTGACGTTATTAACATCTTCTGGAAGATTCCTGCACATATCAGCAGCACAATTTTTACCAAAGTGGTGTTGTCGTGTATTGCTGTATAGTATTGCACTTTAGAACTAATTTTAATAATTTTGTGCCACTTTTATTGTCCAGTCTTATCCCTAGCTCCCCAAAAAACTGTGTGAAATCAATAAATTCTTCCCCATTATTCTCTACTCTATGAATTAACAGGTGTTTGGAAAAAAAAAATCTTGAATATCACGACTTTGCTAAATACAGATATCAAGCTCCTATCCCCTTCATTAGTAGAATGCAATTATTTCTGCCAGTTCAACCTATCAGTTGTGCCCTGATGTACTAATGCCATTGGACCTCTTTTACTGGGTAGCTGGAAGAGGAATTCATCTTCAGTGCCAAGACTCATGAAGTGTTGGGGCAATGTCTCCACTCTGGTTGCTGGTCTTTAGATGCTCCCAAAATACAAATGCCAGACCTTTTTCTGCAGACTACTCACCCTGTGTCCCCAGCTTGCATTACCCCCCTCTAAGAAAGCAGGTCTTTCCCTCTCCCCTGCTTTAAACTTCTGGCTGATGAGTTCACCCACCATCAAATTTACCATAGGTGTGTCTCTACCCAGATGAACTAATACAGGCAGGCTGTGAAACTCTGCTGTCTTCTCACTGTCTTTCTAATTTCTGAGTGATTTCTTGGCACATATTTTGAAGGGTAAAACTGCAAGCGTATTTTGTCTGTTATCACTTTTGAGCAAGTGCCTTTTTATTTCTCCACCTCATACATCTCCATGCCAACAATATATTGGTGATGCATGTGAGTGCAAAAAGGATAAACTACTAGGATAAAAACCTTCCCTGATTGCTTCTTTTTTCCTGTTGGAATTTGCAGTCTGTACCTGACATACTCATAATATATTTTATCAGCATTGTTGCCACTATCTCATTTTGCTGTGTCTGCATCTTATCCTCTTTCCTTGTCCTGTGTTTACACCTGATAAAGCACATACTGCTCCACATGGAGTCTGCTGCTTTTGTTGCAGAACACTAGGGACGTGACCTTAAAATTAAGCCTAGAAACAGTGGAACAAACTAAAACTGGTTAGAGGAGGAGGGTTCCAGACTATTAGAGAGCAATTCATATTGAATAGCGCCAGACCCATGCTGACATATTAACAATAAAAAGGAGTCATCTGTGGAGGCAAAGATGGTAAGTCACAGAGGGCATATATAAGTGCAGCCTCAGAGCTATAAAAGCCAGACTGACATTTATCACTCTGTGCATATTGGAGCTGTCATGTTGGTCCTCAGATGATCGTGTTACTACCTTCAAGACATTTTTTTAGATACGGAGCAAAGATTAGTGAGGGAATGAGAGAGAGAGGTTTGCTAATAAGTATTGGGTGAAAGCCACAAAAAGGAATTAGCATTTATATTATTTATTGTCCCTTTTTCATCAACCATACCCCCCTTCTTGCTAATTTTTTCCTCCCTTGGATTTTACTAACTTTGCACTAGAAGATCCTTGTACATTAAACCTAGTTCAGCTTCAGAATGGATTAAAATCAGTTTGACTAAATACTATGTTCAGTGAAAGACAAATTGTACAGCTTCACATGTTATTATTTGTGCTAAAAGCTATTATGTAAATATATGGCTTATATAAGCTTAAGTAGGATGACATAGGAATGCGAAGATTGGGCATACATACAGATCTATTGAAATGATACTCTGTGAGCATCTCCTCGTATAGAAAATTGCGTATTCTCACTCAGAGGGCAGAAAAGAACCATATGTCTATTTTAGTGGTTATGTCCTGAAATGATGCACTTATTCCTTTTAAAATATTTTGAAATAAATACATATGGGACCGGTCAGATGTCAACAGTAGCACTGAAAGGAGTATGAATTAGTCACACTGGCACACAGGGCCCTGGAACAATGAACACTGCTCTGGAAGACCCTTGAATGCAAGCCTATTTGCCTCTTAATCCAAATGAATAATTAATGATAATTATCATGCTGCAGTTATTATCTGTGATAATAATATATCCGTAAGGTGAATAAATTCAATCTGCTACTATGCAGAAATGGCAACTCATAATATTCTTAAGAAATACAGATATAATTATCAGTATTAACGGTCAAGGAAAAAAATTGAGAGTTTTATATAAAGAATTATAGCAAAAGGTCTAAAGTTTAGTGAGAATGAATTAGATTGCATTATGTTTATTCTTTAGCTGTCATTTCTGTGCTACCAGTTGGTAATCTGTTAGAATTTTTTTCTAAAAGACCCATTTATTAGCAGCTGAAATCTGCATTTTTTCATTGAAATCTATCAATAACTTTTCCATCAGTCCACTGATAGAGAAGATCAAGCTGAGGATGTCAAAAGCATCCATATGCAAATTGGTCCATTTGTGTAGTTAACTATGCTGACTATTTTCCTCAGCTAAAGAACTTTAAAGTATTAAAGCAAAAATCAACAAAACCAAATAAAACATTAAAAGGTCAAATACACATTTGAAGCTTGTACAAACCCAGCCACAACATTTATTTTTGAAAGCACCGTAGGTGAGCTGTCAGCTGGGCAGAATAGTAGGCAATCATATTTAATCCGATCTCCCTCATCGGCCTTGTTGTGACAAAGGAAAATGGAAGGGGGATGGGTCTACAGGAGCAAGAGGTAGCAACTCACCTCCCCTGCTTTTTGAAATTGTTTTTACATTTTTTTATTTTGGTGATTGAGATTTTCAGTCATCTAATTTAAAGACTTTAAAGTCAACTTAAGTTGAACTAAATTAATGATTGAGAAAAAGCTTTGAAATTCAAAGTTCATGCAGACCTTTAACTCACACCAGGAAGGCCTGGTTTTTCCCTCCCTCTTTTCATCCTATAATTCGAGAACTGTTTTACTCAGGGGAATGGTAATGAGATGTTGAATTCCTCACCTCTAGGTCATTGCTTCAAATCTGGCACAGGCTGGTAGGAACCAAAATTCATTATCTTCTACTTATGGTTCAGCAGCCTATGTGAAATGGGTTGTTGGTCTTTTGGTCTAGTTTTCAGCAGGCAAATGTCCATGCAGTAATAAGCACTAATTAATTCTGAAATAACACTGAAAGTTGTATTTCTAACATAATATTTGGGGATTATTGTGACAATCCCTCAAAATTCTGGCAACTTTTGGGACTACTTTCCAGGAGGGGGGGTTAATTCCTCCATAACTGTCACCATGATTCACCCATTTTTAGTTTCTTTTCAGAAGAAATGGGCAAAAGAAATTGCCTTTTTTTCACTCCCTTTTTCATCAGAAAACAACAGATTTCCCTCAAAGTGGATCCTGACAGGTGACAAGAATAATAACGTGTAAGAGTCAGTAAAAGAATGCATTATTAATCACCCTGGGTTTCATTTAGGCCGTCACCTCAGTGGGTGAGCTCTGTAGAAAGAAGAGTGGAGATATTATCATTATTATTTACTTGTCCACGTAGGAGTCATGAACCAGGACATCATTGTATTAAGCAATGTGCAAACACAGAGGAGAAAGCTGGTCCCTGCCCTAAAGAGCATACAATTTTACCATAAAACAAGAAACAATGTATACTTACAGGTAGACGGACTTAGACGGAGGAATACAGCTATGCCTGCCAGCTTAATGCTTATTTTTAACAACAGCATGCTCTTTATAGCAATGTAGTGATAAAATATGTTTTCAAGATTTTTTTTCACAGGAAAGAGGAAATCTGGAATGGAGAATTAGTAAAGGAAAAGCTGCATTTGCAGATGTTAAGGCAACCATGAAGGGCAGCTCGGGGGAAAAAAAGCTTATTTGAAAATGAAACAAAAGGACAAGTCCTGATACTGGCTGTGCAGTCAGTAATCAACAGAAAATTGAAAAAAGTAAAATATGGAAAGGGTGAACAGTGTTCACAGGTTGCTATTACATCTACTATGCCAAGCAAGAAAAGAGACAAGAGGAGAAGGAAAGGAAATATTATAAAAGCACTGAGTTGGCAGATGGTCTTTGCTACAGCAATCCAACAGCAACAGCAGCATTTATTAATGGCAGAGAAAACAGCATTACACTAAGCTGGGTAGGAGGGGATGAAGGACTTGATTTGTGTTTGAGTATTTGTGTGTATGAAGGGAAAAACTGAGCGAGATGACGGAGACACTCATCTCGAAAAGGCTTTGCCAAAAGTCTTAGAAAACTCAGGCAATGTCTGGATAGGGTCTACAATATGTGTGTTGTTAATTTATTTATTTTTATAATGTGCTTCAGCTGAATGAAGATGAATATATGATCCAGTGATCCAGAAAAGTGTTATTGGGAAATATTTGTTAGAAAATAATTAAGGACCTTGCTTAGCCTTTTTAACTTGCAAAGAAGCTAGGGGTCCACAAGCAAGTAGAAGTCCATCAAGCAGAGATTCTTGTGAAGTGAAAAAGGTGGTCTAAGTTAAATAAAGTATGTGTTTGAACACCTGCAATTCATTTTCTTATATGAATAATATAAATCTAATGGAAGAAGAGCCATTTCATAACTCCTTCTTGCATGGGGAAGAATTTTATGTGGATTTACACAGGATGTGACAAAAGCACGAAGAGAAAGGAAGACTAGTAGAAGACAATATCGTGAGAAGGGAGCAGATAAACTTATATAAAGAAAAAGCCAGAGAGCTGCATAAAAGATACTAGACGTGCCAAAGAGAACAAACAAGAATGGCCAGGAAGAGGATTTGAGAGTGCCTGGCAAGAACAGTTTCCACACAGGGCAGGGGGCAAAAGGCTGTGTTGGAGAGGGTATGGGTTGAAAAGAGAGGAGAAGAATTACCAATTCTTATTGAAAACAAGCTATTTGATGAATTTACAATGAAACAGAGCAGGGAGTTAAGGCTGTACTTGGAGAGGAACGAAAGGTCAGAGGTGACATTGTCTAAGACTAAAGCATCTAAAGCGTATTGTACCATGAGGGGAAAGTCAAAATGGAGTGTGAAGGTAAGGAGAAGAGTAAAAGAGGGGTTGTCTGTGGGAACAAAGGATGTGAGGAGCTGCAACAGAACAGGAGGATGAGGATGGAATTTGGAGGAGACAGCAAAAGAGAAACGTCAAAGTCTATGACAGAATACAGTGCAACCTCTGTAAAAGGGGGAGGAAAGTGGAAATGTGTACCAAGGTGAGGAAGGAAGGTCATGACTTCTGTTGCCTATGATTTCTTGGAAGCAGAGCAAAATTCTATCAGAAACAGAAGTAAAGACAGGAAAAAGGGGAGATTTCAGATATAAATTAAAAGTGGTTAATTTATAAAAGTGGTTTATTTATGGGACCATCATGGGCTAGGGATTCAGTTAAGGCAGGGCAAATCTCTAGGAAGGCATCAAAGAGGAAAGGATGAATCTGCAGTGGAGCTTGACAAGAGACATCAAATATGGTTCAAGAAAAAGAATGGATAATGTGTATGTTGGTGGTGAGCCAGGAAAAGAGAATGGATTAATGGAACTTGAACTGAAAAAGAAGAGCCAAAAGCACCAAAGTGGAGGAAAATAGAACAAAACCTATAGGGAAGAAGGCCTGCTGTTGGACCTTCAGCTGCAACTCAGCCATACAAAGTGAGAGCAACCACCTTGCTCAGTGTTAATCGGTGAGCATGAAAGGTGGGGTTTGATTCCTCAGTCTTTAAAATTAATTTGCCAGACCCTGGGGAAAAGACAGATGAAGCAAGCTCACTTGCCCACTTTTCTGGTGATGTAAACATTCCTACTGCAGGATGCCTGCTACCTCAGTACCAGCCCAAACAAATCCCTTGTCGATTCAGCCGCCACAGAGATGATAGTGCTAACCCCAAAGTACAACATAAACTGCACTACTTGATTATTTCAATATAGTCTGTACTGCAAACTACACAGTAAATATATGCATTTTTATTTCCTTTTTTTTTTTAGCCATTAAAATATCTTTTACAGGTGGTTATAAAATGTAACATATAAGATCAATCAGGATAGCAGTTTTGGACTTGTTCACCACTTTCTGGGTATGCATAGATTCAGCCATAGCAACTATTTACATAGATCTTTTTTTTTCCCATATTAATCCTTGCCTCTTACGTCTATCACAGTTTTAAACTATCTTTCAGGTAAATCCGGAAGATATGCTATCCCCTCATGGGGGATATTTTAATTTTTTTACTTAATAATTTATCTTTATTAATAATTTATAGTTTATCTATACTTAAAAGTACATTTGGAGTATGGTTTGCACCTGTTTTTTTGTAAAGAGAACCAACTCACAGTCCATGCAAATGATGAAACCATAGACTGTGAGAGAGTCTTCACATAATACCAAGTGAGGAGGAAACAATCAAGATTGATGCACCTATGGATGTAGTAGGCAGGTGTCAGTGGTTAATTTCAGTGATTAATTTTAGTGCACTAAAACTGAGTGGTGTCAGGAGTCCTATGGAGAATCAGGGTGAGTTCATCTCACCAAGTCTCCTAGGCAACTTTTCCAGTTTTCAGTGGGACAGTATTTATCTTTGTCCACTGCATCACTGTAATGTTTTATTCAAGCTTGGTATTGTCATGTCCAAACAAATAAAAGTTTAATTTTTGTGGAAGTGACTAAGAAATAAATAGTTCCAATAAGGAATTTTTTAGTCTGATACATTTAAGTAAATATGGCATCCTAACGGTCTTACATCCTAGTAGCCTTCCAGTCCTGGCAAGTTTTTTATCTTCTACTGCTTCTATGCTACATATTGATTTAGTGACAGACAATCAAGAAGCAACAGCGACACATTAATGGGTAACTATAAAGAAGGAGCAAAATCTGTGCTAGAAATAGATTCCAGTCAAAGCCCTCTGAATTCAGGGGTGATCTGCTCAGCCAGGATGTAGTTTATCCAGTCTGCTCAGTCATCATCACAGGCATCCCAGCACTGTGCTGCATTCCTCCTGGGTAAGGGGGAAGAGCTGCAGAACTTGTGTGTGAGAGAACTGTGGGTGCAAGAATGTGAGAGCAGGGCTGCAAGCAGGGAAACAGACAGTTTGAGAAAGTAAAATGGGCCATGGGGAAATGTGGGAAGGAAAGAGTTTTAGGAAAATCTGCAGGAAGCCAGGTTTAGCAGTTGTATCATATGTGAAAAAATTGTCATGTTATTTCTCCCCTCTTGCCTTGAAGAACTTTCTGAATACACCTTTTTTCACTCTAGGCACCTAGATGCCAACTTGGCAAAGCACTTCAGCCCATGCTTGACTTGGCAAATAAGTTGTATGCAATTTTTAATTGACCCAAGGATCTAAATGGGTCTCGAGGTATGCTTAATATTAAACCTGTGCACATATGCTGTGCTGACTTAGAGGCTAAACAGTGTGAAGGGTTCTGCCATGCACAACTGAGAAAAGTGAGAGTTATCCATAGATAACAGAGTATGAAATGTTCACTGTTTAAACAGTGAAAACAGTTTAAACAGTTTAAAGCAGTAAAACATGCTTTTGAGACCATGCTATGATACAGGCATTTCTTGTTACTGGTACGAATAGTCAATAGAGTCACTGAATCATAGAGAAGCTTGGGTTGGAAGGGACCTTAAAGATCATCTAGTTCCAGCTATCCACCTCTGTGGGCAGGGGTGCCACCCACTAGATCATGTTGCTCAGTACTCCATCCAACTAAGCCTTGAACACTCCCAGGGATGGAATATCCAGAATTTCTCTAGGCAACATGTTCCAAAGCCTCACCACCCTCTGAGTAAAGGATTTCTTCCTCACACCTAATCTAAAATTCTTCTTGTTTAGTTTAAAACCATTTCCCCATGTCCTATCACTATCTGCCCATGTAAAAAGCCACTGTACCTAATTTTTACAAATTGCCTTTTAAGTACTGGAAGGCCAAAATGAGGTCTCCCCCCATTTTGCAGGAGCAAGTTGCAGGAACACACAATACATGGACTTGCATTTTCTCATGAAAACATAGCTACTCCAAAGTGATTTAACAGTAGTTGCAGTTAACTATTGAGAGAAAATCTTGACATTGCCTCTTTGAAAAGTACACTTTCTATAATATTGTACTTACAGGAACTAGTAGTTTTCAAACACTCAAGCAGTAGGATTAATTGGTAGGAATTCTTATGAAACACAACTGATGGAAATGCCTATTCAAATTGAAATATCAATAATAACCCTGAATCCATTGTTCTGTTCATTCCCAAGAAAAGATACACAGCTTCTTTCCTTCAAGACCTCAGTGTTTGTCTTCAGCAGATGAAATTCACCTGTGGGAATGTGGAATGACCAAGCCCCTCCATGTACTTCTGCCCTGACTTCTGCTTCAAGAAGGAATAATGGCCTAAAATATTAAAAAAATATATTCTTATGTACTTTTAAATTTTACACCTGTGTGCACTGGAACATGCCACTTTCTAGACTTGTTTCTGAAACCCACAATATCAATATATTTCTCTTGAGAAAAATGGCCTTTTCATACATTACTTGTATCTCCATGACAATAAATGCTGGTGTGATCATACTGGAGAAGGAAAGTGTTCTTCTTCATGCATAGGTATCCAGGATGCTCACCAGCCTAGCAAGATTTCTCAGCTAGAACCTGAGGAAAATGGTGTGTCTCATAAGATGAGAGATTGGTTCTGTCTTTGTGGCATGTCTGCCCTTAGTCTACATCTCCAGCAAAGTAGGATTACTCTGCATCTTCAATAACAAGTTTTCAGTAGCTCTGTAGTCAGCATTTTGAGAGTTTTGGTATTTGGTGAGCATTGCATTATACTTTGGCACTTAGATAACTCTTACAGACAAATGATTTCCTGTCTGATATGGAATCACCTTTTCAAAAGTCTAGGCATTTAGAGGATTAAATGGTTACTTTATATATTATTTCTAAAATCTGAAGTGCTCATCTCTTTGAAATGAAAATTTCTGTTTCATTAAAATAAGTTAGAAAGTGTAGTCCATGGTGAATTATATATAGCTATCAAGAGGACTCTGGACAGAAATGGTTTTAATAATTTTCATCCATTCCAGCCAGTGAGGTCATTTGTTATGCATTTATATGATTTTCAATTGTTACTTCTGATCAGGGGTCCTTCAGAAGCCATCGTTATCCCACGCAATCGCTCTCTTCATTTGCCTACTGACAACCAGTTTCCTTTCCTAAAATGGTTAGAAGCATCTGGACAGTTCTCTGGAATTTAGGACTTGACTGTGCCCATGAAAACACAAGTGAGATAAGCAAGAAAACAGGACACAGAAAAGTATTGTTAACCTCAAAATATTGAAATAAATTCAAATTTCTGGTCTCATGAGACCACATTCAAGATTGTGCCTGCTGATCTGTGCTGTAATGTAAAAATACAGCAGTCTGTATTGTGAAAACAGCAGAAACCTGCATACTGAAATTTTTAATCATTTTCCAAAGCAACTAAAATATCGTTTTTGTTGAATTATGTCTATCTGTGAACAGAAACATTTGACATGACGTATTTCAAAATTATTATGTTTTTTGTTTTTGCACATATCAGTATCAATGGTTTAAATGATAATGAACATCTAAAATAAAAGGAGAGATAGATGAATACCTCACATGAAATGCTGTACAGCTATTTTAAAATTAATACCAGTGTAGGACTTAAGAGTGCTTTTTTCCCCTCTAGATACTTTCTCTCAGTTAATCAGACTGCAAATCTGCAAATCTTTAAAGAGAGGGAGGGCAACCACCCATACACTTCTACCACTTTAATCCCTTCCTTACTTATAAAGACTCTTCCAGCTTTACAAGACTAATCTCACATGGCTAAACATTGAGAACAAATGAACACATTATTCATAGCTACAGGTTGTTATCATAAAAAATCCCAAAATGTCCCTGAATTGTCAAGACAGAGCATTTTCCCAATAATTTTGTGATTTTCATAATCTGCTATTATTCCTCTGTCTAATTTAACATCTCTGATGTTTTAGTGCAATCCTAACTTGCACAGATGGAGTAAATGCACAAATATTATATTCTGGGTCATTCCCAAGTATGTGCAGTATTGAATAAAGACATGCTTCCTGCAAGGCTCAGAACAAATGAACATCCATGACCCATTTGCATACTCAACATTTCATTTCTTCCAGCTAAATGCCAATTCCTCAGTCCCAGCAGTTTTACTGCTGAATATCTAGCAGATACAAATTCCTTAGTGGGAGAAATTGTGTACCTTGATAAAGAACACTTGCAAATGAAATACCTTTGTTAAATTATAGCATCAGAATAACATATCTTTTAATACAGAAATTGCCTCAGAATGTAGGATTGAAAACTATAGTAATTGTCACAAATCAAAGGGATATCTCAGTGTTATAAAAAAGTCTCTTTCAATAGAGAATAAACATAAATCTATCCTCTTATATTCTCACAGTATGATTCATCTCACTTTATTAGCTCTTGTAATGTAGACATTTAGTCTTTTGTGGGCTACACCCACAGTTGGTGGATTGAATGTAGAGTTTGCTAGAGGGTGACCTGATCCTTCCTCAGGCAGGTGTCTAGGGTAAACAGGATGAATTACTAGATGGTCTCTCTCTCTGCTGATTACTGATGGATGTTACAATATTAGCTTACACTAGATATCTTTTTAGTGGCTTAAGTTAGAAGAAAAGAATCCTCCACTACACATATTACGAATCTCAGACATTTCAATTATTTTACCCAAGATGCTTCATGAAGGTCAAGCTTTAAACTTCCACAAAGTAGTTATATTCCCTTGCTGGAGATTGAGACAAAATATGTGTACTTGATGATGAAAATAAGCATTGCCAACAGTTTTTGTAAACCTCTCCTGAATCAGATGGGTCTTTAAAGAATACGGCCTGAGTGTTTCTGATTGGGATGATACATAATCTACCTTGGTGCTTTTTGCTTATGTACTATGTGATTGATAGAATTAATATCACTACAGTAAAGTAAATGATTCCTGTCTGTTACAATGAACTGTTATCCGTTCCTTATAAATTCATCAAATTCTAACAGTGGCCCGAAATCTTCTGGATAAAATTCTGGGATACAACTCATAAAAAACTGTTCAGCTGTTTCTAAAAGTGGAAGCTATTATATTAAGTAAACAATCACTAGTATACATCTGCTAGAAAATAAATACTTGAGATCTACTCCTTTAGAAGCTTCAAAGTTGCCATGGCTTTAGAAGATGAGATGTTCCCAGCTCTGCCAGGGAGAGGATCTGAACAGAGTTTGGGTAGTTGAAAGCTACGTAGCCAAGGCGTGTATTGACAGATACTTGTGCTAGCAATAGAAGGAAACTGTAAGCAGGAAATCGTGAAAATATGCTAAAACTGAGAGGAGATTGCATAGACTTGACAAAGAGGTGGGGTTAAAATTGATGGTTTGCACAGACAATGGTGTTGGAACAAGAAGCTCAGGAGAGGAAACTTTGTCCAAAGTGGGTTGAACAAAAACGCAAAGTAAAGAAAAGACTGAGTAATTAAGATCAGGGAGCTAGAATTACCTATGGAAAGAGAATGGGATTGAAAAGGAGTGTTGGATTACAACTGTGATAGCCACATGATATGACTATGGCTCGCAGAGCAACAAGATGAGGGCTGACAATTCAGAGAAAAGCAGCACAGTATCTGAAGAGACACAGAGAAGGGACAAGACTAGCCTATAATGAACACACTTCTCCAAAATTCTGAGCCAAATTCTCTTTTTCTCTACAAGAATAAACAACCACAGAAAAAAACTCTGGGTAGTCTCACAGAGCAGAAATTCACTTTAAAGGTAGTGTGCAACTCAGGGAGACCTGTCTTTCCAGATGATCAAAGAGAAGGTTAAAAGTACCTGAAGACAGACAAGTTCAGATGCAACATACAATATACATTTTTAATACTGAAAGTTAATATCAATTATAATTTATCAAGAGATATGGTATATTTTCTATCAGGCAAGAACTTTCAAATAGAAATATCAATATTTTTTAAGTTTTAAAAAGAAATGGCTGGAGAAATTCTTATGGCATATGTTATCTAACAAAGCAGCTATCCTCTGTTAATCTGTAAATGCCTTCTCCAGACCCCCATTCTCATCCACAGAGAAAAGAAAAAATTCTTGCCATTATTAGTTTGTTATTTAAAGTTTTCAATTGATCCTAATTGATTCTTGGGCTGTTTATAAGGAAGAATTTTCAAAAAAACATCTACAAAAATTTAATGAAAGTTAGGTTTAGGGGTTAGGGTTAGGGTTCAAAGACATCCACACAGGGAGTTGAAACATGGCTTCTTAGTCATTAGTCACAAATTCATTTTATTAACTGTCCAATCAATTTTTCTTATTAGTGCTTCAAAATAATTTAATTTTAATTAGCAATATAGATACATATTATACATTTATGTTCCACAAAACCTAGAAAAAGAAATTTCTTAGGCTGAGTAGGCATGATGTGTTTCGATCAAAAAATTTGTACGTTTTCTGTATTTCATACTGCTTTTTTTTTCTGCGTTGTACTTTATTTTGTTCTAGGATGCTTTTTTTAGATGGAATAAAACTGTAGAATAAATAAGCCAACTGTTCACAATGATAAAACTAAAAAAGAAAATCCATCTTTTACCTATTGTCTTCAGCTCTAAATACTAGACAGAAAGTATTTTATCTAACTCAGCTGATGTATGCATAAAGTATTAGGTATTATTTTTAAAGGTTGATGTGCATTCACATATATAAGTAAGAGTAGCACTTGGAGATTCTGATAAATCAAAGGAATTCTACACACTTACATTTAATTCATATAATATTCTAAAGGTCTGTAACAAAACTGATTAAATTCATTTACAGATATTTTGTTAACACAACATCCATGTATAGAGACCATTGAAATACATTGATTAACTGATTTAAATTTATTAGAGCAACTTTTATTTGTAGAATAAATCTAAGTTTTTCTCTACCAAAAAAAAAATCTCTACTTGTTAAGGTGATGTTCTTAAGTACACAGAGAATGTAAGAATGAAATATCATCTCCAGACAACATGAAGCAAGTGCTCTGGATGTTGTGAACATGCCTGTTCTAATTTTTTTAATAGGGAAGACTTCTACTTTTCTTTTACAATCTAAATAGTCTGAGCTCACTTTCTGAAGTTACACCTCTCCACAGGGACTTCAGAGGGAAAGGAAGATGTGTTTTACAAAATTTAGGTGTTTCAAGACATTTCTAAAGCCTGAAGAATTCACCACTTTGCAGAAACACTTCTGGATCATCTATGCTAAAAATTCATTCATACCAGGATTTCAGCCAGGTAAGAGATTTCTCTTACTCCCTTTTTATCCAGTTTCCTATGACTTATGTGAAGCGACAAGCTAAGTTCCTCCTTTTCTGACTGAAGCATATATTATAAGCTATACAACACCACTTGTTTTTAATAGGCTTTTCCTCTGGGTTCATCACAATTCCCACCAATGTCAGTAGGAATGATGTGAACATATGGTGAGAGAAGGCCTGAGAGAGGACAGGAATTCTCATGCCAAGTGAACAAAATTTTGCACCACATTTCACTTGTTTTGTGGGTTGGATGCTGCCAGAGAAGCTGTATGAACAGCACTGTTTGCAGTATTTTGACATTGCATGCAGACAACCTGGAAACACAGGCAAGCAATTCAGCATTGATGAAGGGTGAAACCTTGGAGACTGAGCAAGTTTTCAGCAGAAGGATGAGATTTAGCTGAACTAATTTTCTCATCGTCTGACAGGATGCTTAAATGCAATAACTTCATTTGTGCACAGAAATCAAAATGTCTCTCCCTTTCCCTGTTAAGGTCGATTGGTGCTGGTACAAGATGAGTGACTTTTGTCAAAAATAAGAACTGTGAATTTCCAGACAGAAGGTTGCAGTTTGTGAAAGGTCCTGGAGGACTTCTTACTTCACTGCCTTCTATTCTTGAAAGAATTTTTTTTTCTTATCTAGCAGTACATTCCCCTTAAAATAGCCAGAATCCTTTGAAAGCAGAAGTTGCTTGTTATAAGCCTTTAATCTCTCTGTTGGGCCTTCGAGTATCTGGGTTTTTTTCAGACTGCCTGAATGTTATCCAGGATATTTAAATTTGCAGGATTCAGTATATGCTCTGTAGTGCTGGAGCCTTTTAAACATAGGAAGATTTCAGGAACACAGAATAACCAGCAAGGGATAGCTGGGATGCTTGCTGTCCCTACTATGGGCTCATTGCTGAACTGAGGAAACCCAGGCCTATCATTCAGGCAGAAAAACACTGAGATAAAAGGAAAAAACCTTACCACGAAGGAGGAGAATATTTGATAAGTGAAGAACATATTTTAGAATTCAGACATTTTTCTATAACTGTCAGGGTAGTTGTGTCTACCTAAACCAAATTATCAAAGCCTTTGTGTCTTACCCATAACAGATTAAATCCTGAGATCTAAATACCATTTCCATCTGCAATAAGGTGTAGTTTATCCTTAAAGTCAAAGATCTTTGAAAAGTCATTCGAAGAGGTGATTAATCCAAGTACTGATGTCACAGAGATAGTTAGGAAATGAATTTTCCAGTTGACAGTGCAAACCTCCACAAATTGAAATAAGTGCTATTTTCTTGAGGGATTGTAAAAGTAAGTCTCTATGCCAAATATTTGATCTGTTCTGCTCTCTTGTAAAATATATACTCTGCATAAAACACTCTCTGAAATGGGGCCTGCTTGTCCAGATGAATACATTATTCCACTGTGTGGAGAAAGGCTGATCTAGAGGCAAATTACTGAGCGTAATTTATTCCATATCCTTGCTGGAATAACTTGCGCTCCTGAGCCTCCTCAGATGTGTAGTCAATAGGGAACTCTCTGGCTACATGAGGTTTCTTAATACATCTTTCAGCTAAATCAGAGATTCAAATGCAAAATCCAGCACTCAGGGACATCATCAGAATTTGTGATGCTCCCTGGAGAACTGGAGGTCTATAAACCAATGAATGGATTACAATGAGATGTAAATTCAGTATTTCCAACTCTGGGAGAAATTACGATGCTCCAATATTTTTCAAGCTGTACTTATCTCCCTCAGTCAAACAGTAGAACCTCTCAGCATTTATTAAGTCCGTAATGTACCTTGGAAAAAAGTTTAAGAGTTGACTGTATTTAAAAATACATCTTTGATATATTTTTTTTAACTGTCTTTGTATTAGGAACTGCCTCCCAGCCCCAGATACGCTGAACTGAATGTCATTACTGAATGTCAGTAATGTGCTCAACAGTGGTGTGCAGTTTACTTTTGTCATCTGTTACAATGAAGTAGTTTTTAAAAATTCATTCTAGACTTGATGAAAAATCCTTAGTGAAACCCTACTATAAGAAAGGGGATATTTGGTCCTTAATGGAGTCTGGAGCAGAAGACATCTGCAGATAGTTTGAACAATTAATTAAAGAGCTGCTGAGGTAAGGAACAGAAATTGTTTGCAGTCTAAAGGTGAAGAACGGGTACTTTATTCATTCAACACTTTTTTAAATACCTGCAGATGTTATGTAATTTGAGATCTGTTGTTGTCCTCTTGTTGGCTAAGGCTGAACAAACTGCGTCATACTAGAAGGGAGATCTCCTCAACCCCAGGTAAACTGCTGCAGTGCAGTAGTTGATCTTTCTTCTCCTATTCCTCCCCTGCTTTTTTAGTACCAAAGCAGTGTGATAGTTTCAGCTATCAGATTTGTACTTGTCAGATCAACTCTTTTACTTCAAACTTGTCTCATTCCTTCCAAAGATTTTGTTCAGCCTTTTTCTTCGTCATTTCCAGACTCAGCAGCAGCACAGAGGAGCCCCTCAGCTGCCCTTCATCACCATATGAAAGGGAACAGAAAGCATGTGTCTACCTTACTGATAGGTGCCATGCACAGACAGAAGGACTGGGATTCAATTTGCTGCAGTGTGCCACAGTTCTTGGATTACAGAGCTGTGTTGTGTCTCTCCTGGTGTTGGAGCTCACACTTGCTGCAAGGGTAGGCAAACATCATGCAAACATAAAGAGTCAACTTTTGTAGGACTTCAAGCCCACATTCCAAAGAGAGTGCATATATTCCCCCACAAATAACTTCATCTGTGGTTCCACCAGGAAATCAACCAATTCACACAAATTCATGGGACATTTACATGTTTGCTGCATGTCAGCAAACACAGGTGCTACATTTCAAAGACCCCTAAGAAACTAGATTTCAGGAGATGTTTTTAACCAGGGAAGTGATCGACATAATGAAGTTTACAACTGACACATGTATGTGATGAAAAGTTCAAAGACAAAATAATTTCACTTCTCTGTCATGCCACTAATGGCACTAACTTATAGATCAAACTTTTATTTCAGATACTCCAAAGAATCTCTAGTTGACTACAGTGTGTACACACAGTCTAGGATGGAATCTTTTGCTACTGAACTTCCTGAGGGCTTTAATTGATTTTTTTCCATTTTACTATTGGAGGAAGTCCATTGAATTCTGACCTGCACTCTACAGTAATGTCTTTGGGTTCTGACACCAGGGCAAAGCAGGAATTACAAGAAAACAGAATTTAAAAGATAATGTGTTCAATGCACTGATTCTCCACATTTTTATATTCACCCTGGAATCAGTGATCAACACAGAAGCTCTCAACACAAGTATAAAAATGTCAGAATCAGCTCCTTAATCTTGATGCAGTTTAAATATTACTTCTGGCTAAGTATTACATCTGAACCAAACACGATTTGAGCTTACAGACATGAGTTTGTTCCTGAGCTGATTCATGTCAGTTTTATACTCGTAAACATCTTTTGATTTCAGTGGCTTTAATTCATATTTTCTCAATGGTAACAGAATATGGAGTAGTCTTACAGTGTCTGTTCAGAACAGTCAGTGAATTCCCTTAGTACATAAAGAAAAATTTCTATTTTCAGTATTAGAGACAAGAAAAAAAGCCAGTCAGGATACAGTAAATGTCTTCACTGAAACTAATACAGAAAAGAAACGTACAGCTCCTTGAATGAGGACATCTCCTTGAAAAAGACAGTATTATACAGAACATGAAGGTGCTTATTTCCACATAAGATGGGATGTACAAGAGAAGCATTGCATACAAGGGCCAAGACATTAAACTAATTTTAATAAGATCCGTTTATGTTAAATCGGAGAAGAAGGTGGACTGAAAAAGAAGGTGCAAAGGTATATTTTTCATATTTTCTCTCTCAGAAGTTTTCTGACGTGAAGTAAAATAAAGAAATAAGAACAGGAAGGTTGATGGAAGGTTAAAATATTCACAAAACAAACTTGATTTATTCTACTTTTTCGAAGTCCCAAGAAACATGTTTAATGGGAGCTGAAAGACTTGAAAAGAAACCTTATTTTGGTGCACAGCGAAGTAATGTGAAAAAAAAATCTCCATATTTCTTCAGCCTCTAGCTTAGCTCTCACTGTGGGGAATCTTGCCGTGAAAAGATTAATCACTGTTGCTTAATAGTATCTCTGCTGGTTGCTCCAGGATAGCAACTAGCTACATAATGCAGCAGATGCATTCTTCTTTCAGTGTAGCACCTAGAGTACCGTGAACGTGCCAAAGGTTTTTCAGACCTACCATGATGCAAAACTGACCAGCAGATATTGGAAGCATGTTACCTGGCTCTCCAGAGAGCACAGATTCTGGAAAATGAAATAATCTCTTTTGTCCCATCTCTTTGCTTTTTTTAATGGAGCAAGCAGAGGAATGGCTTCCTACAAATCTAGCTAGCTACCAGGCTACTTCCAGAGAAAGGTCTCAAAGATTTTCCATCTTTTAACCTAGTCCTTGGACTAAAATTTCATTAGGGACTTTGTATTCTTGTCTTGATCCTCACACTTTTTTCCGTTCCATTTGTAGCACTTGCTTTCCCTAGAGGCAGAATGGACATTTGCTTTGATGCAGTAGTTGTTGGTAGTTGGTTACCTCCCATTCTTTATCAGTTCTGCTTAGTTCTCCTTCTTGCTAGCCCCAAAATTTCTCTAGTTCCTTTTGGTCCTTATTGGCCTAAACTCTTCAGACTATTCTCTTCCCTTATGTCCTCCTTTTGCAGATCTATCATCTTTAGTTTTTTGATTTACAATAAAGAAAAGTCTAACAAAGAAGACTTAACAAATGAGGTCTCGTATAGCATATCAAACAGGGAGATTGGTACAAGGAAAAGTACTTGGCCAGAGACACATCCTTTCTAGGATGGCAAAATCAACCCTTTTTCAAGTTGCTTCTCCTACTGCATCAAAACTTCAACAGCTTTACCTGAATGCTCTTCACAGACTGTGGTTCAAAGGTTCTGGCTTTAAAGGGATTGCTCTTTTTTTCCATTGGCAAGAAAAAATGGACAGGTTTATCCAAGTTAAATGCTTTTCAAAGATATTTTCACAGGAGCTTTCATCTCCTTTTGTCTTTGTTTCTAATTCTCCCAAAAATAACTTCAGTGACACAAGAGCAGTCTTTTTGATCATTTCAGTGTTAGTGATGATGCAGCTTTGTGAACAGCAAGGAAAGTTGTCTGAAAAAGCCATCTTCTACCAGAAGCAGCACAGGAAATTGGATAGAGCAACTGGCAGTCTTTACCTCACATCAGTCACCTGTCATGGATCCTTGTCCAGCAGGTAACTACAGGATTGATAAACTGCTACCTCTGGGGACTTCCACCATGGAAAGAATGACTGTTGCATGGGCAGTAGATGTACTTAGAGTAAACCAGATGCTTAAATTCAGAGCAAAACTGAGCCTGAGGAAAGGCTATTTGGTTTTGATTAGCGGAAAAGATGAGCTAGTATCTCCAGCTCCTTTTTTTCAACAAAATGTCGTGGAAAGAGGATAAGCCAGCATACTGCTTAGCAGCAGTAGTCAGCAGAGGTGAAATTAAACTCCAGATTCTCTCAAACCAGAAGAGACTTAGATGTAGCTATGTATATGTCATCTAGGTGTTTCAACTACTATTACATTCACTGTGGGTTCAGTAGAGTTGCCTAAAAATGAATGTGTTCTTCCACACGAGACATCCAGAGACATCCACTGTTGTGCAGGGGGCATGGGTTTTCCCCTGATGCTCTCTGTCTGGGCTGTTCCCTACTAGTGGCACAAAGTGACCAGCACTTTGTGGGCAGGTGACCCTAAACAACAGCTCATGATCCTTGCTCCAAAGAGCAGACAGTCAGAGCTCAAGCAAGGCACAGGGAGAGAGATGCTCAGGGTATACAGAGGGTCTGTGCAGAAAAAAGAGAAGGCAAGTGAAGCCTTGATCTAATAATTGCATCATTCTCCAGAGATATTTGTAGTCGGAGAGAACTTTAGGGAGGCATTTAAAGGAGATTGGACACTGTTTTTCAAGAGTGGGGGATCTTCTAAGCAGCAACATGGAAAACTTGTGAAAATGTTAACCTGAGAATTTACCTCAGCATCTGGCACTCCATGTGAGGGATCTTCTTGGTGAAAAGAGGAAGCTTTAAAGTTGATGTGACTAATAAAATATTCCTATGGAACAAGCCAAATGTGGTCAAAATGCCAGGTAGGTATGCTGTCTGCAGCAAATATATAAATAGAGAAACATTCTGTTTGTCAAGAGCAGAGATTAAAAAGTAGGAACAATATAGAAATGAAGTGATAAAAGGCTTCTCTGTGTAAGTGGGCAGGAAAGGACTTATCTTCTGCTGTTTAAAAATAAAATCTCAAATATATTAGTTTAGATGACAGTACCTAGGCAGAGATCCAAGCTGAAGACTTGTTTATGGGCTTGAACAGTAAGTAGGATGATGGTGTTTTCCAAAACAATCAAGTAAGAAAGTAGCAGGGAAGGTGTGGGAGAAGAAAGATTAGAGAAAAATGCAAATAATCATTTTGCCTGTCTATTCAATTAACATCTAGGCCTACTTTGTAGCTTCCTGAAGCCTCAGTGAGGCATTTGGTAGGTGACAAACAGTCAAAATAAGCGACCCGCCAACATTTATTCAGGTAGAAATTTCAAATATTCTGGTATGTGTTTCTCCACTATAAATAACTTTCTGCAAATTCAGTGTCCTAATTTTGTGTTCAAGGTAAAGAAAGGGAAAAAAAAGAAATGCTTCAACAAAAAGTTATACTTTTTGGTTTAATGTATTGGTGTTTGGGAGATTAAAGTACTGTATTGAAACACAGGCAGAAATGCAAAACTACAACCTTTTTTTTAAATCTCTTCTTTCAATCTTCAAATACATATGTATTTAGCTAATTTTTGCTCTTTTTTTTTTAATAGTAGAACTGGATATTCAATTACATTGCTCCAAATTAGTTTTGTTACTCTAAAACCTGTGCACAGTACTTATCCTACCCCTAATAAAAAGATTTTGGAGATGGCAATTTTTTGATGTTTAAGTAAATTCCATGAGGGTGACATGCTTGGTCTTTCTTGGCTGTTCATAGGTTAGAGCAAAATTCGTGTCATTTTAATTTTGTTGCATTTAATAAACCATGAGCTCCGAGGAAGCGTTATTGTTTATGGCTTGTATATTTTAACCGTGTATATGCAAAATAGTGTTTCACTTTCCTGGTACATAGCTGCTTGATTAAAAGAAACAACTTACAGTGGTGACTGTAGACACTTTACCTTGTAAATTGTGTTTTAGAATAACTGAAACAAACAACATGTTTACAGCTAAGAGATACTTATAAAAAAATCTGAAACTTTGATCATGGGGGATTTTAATTTCACAGATACTTACTGGGATAACAAGTATGCAAAACCTGTAAGGTGGGAAGCATGTTTCCAGAGGCAATGCATAATTGCTTACTTACTGAAGTCAGTTTATTGACTGAACTTCATGATCAGAGGCTCTTGGAACCCAGAGCTAGAAAATCAGCCCATCTTGATAAATAGAGCAGGGCTGATTTAGGGATCACATATTCACAATACAGAAAAGAAAAGATGATGAAGCAATAAAATTAGTTTTGGCTCAGTGGAAGTTTTGCAAAAGTTATAATACTATAAGGCGTGTTGATGAAGCTAACTATATAAATTAAGGATGTTTTTTCTGGAAGATAAACAGGTTTTCATTATATGCCACAATATAAATTGCTTACACTTTCAGTTCAAGTAGAAGGAATAGCTTGTGGTAACATAAACAACTGAATGATCTTGATGGAAATGATGCCAGATCTCATGACTGTGTAGGAAACCTGGTGCAGAAAAAAAATGGGAATTATTTAAGAAACAGTTGGACATACTGCAGTTACAATTCATTCAGGCTAAGTCTCAACAGGGGGAATGTAATTCAGACAATGTGCTTCAACAGAGTGACAATAACAACATTTTTTACATGTCTGCTTTGGGAAGGGGGGCATTTACACTTACATTTTTTTAAAATTGCAAAATCTAAGAGTTTATTAGAAGATCAAGAGAAGATATTCACTAGAAGGTTGCAGAGTATATTCTAAGTATGAACAAAGGGTTTTCTTGCAGATGGTATATTTGCAGCAGACAGAAAATAAAATGGAAATAGTCACTAAAAAAGTGGTTGTTTTTAGATTATTAGGCATAGGGAGTTAGGTGATTTATCAGGAAATAGTACATTCCTTCTACTGTCACACTCTTTCTAGATGGAAAACGGGGAAGACTTGAATTTCTGGGTCTTGTTTTATTTATGCAAATGTCATTGATTTCAGTGTAGCTGCTTGTGTGTTGAAACCAAGTGAGGGCTGGCCTTTAGGATTTTCCACAGTACCTATAATTGCCTGGGTGGAGGAATATGGGAAAGGAGCTTCATAGCAGCACAATCACTGCAGCTGGATGTGATAAGGGAGCAGGTCATGCTGCTGAGGAGGGTCGGAAGCTTCTTTAACTTTGTGGTAGAAGTTCATACTTTTATGATGTGCTTCTGGAGAGCAGGGAATTTGTCCAAACACTTTCATTGTAATGGAAAAATTAAGACTTTTCATTTTTTATCTTAACATTTTCAAGTATGTAGAAATCAGACTTTTGGGTCACACATGGTAGCATGGAGTTAACTGTTTTTCAGGAGGCAGACCTCCCTTTTTATGTTCACTCTTCAACTCTTATTTTTTGGTTTCTATTTTAGCTACAGGTATGTGTGTTAGGGATGTGAATCTCTTCATAATCTTGCAATTTAGGGAGGTAAAAAAGCACACTGGAAATAGAAATTGTTTAGTTTTCCACTGAAAACTCCCTATAATTTCTTCTACTAGTATATGGCTACCCATGGAATATACTGAACGTGGCCTACCCATGGAATATACTGAACGTGGCCTGAAGCACCTTAGTCTGTGTAGGAACATTACATCTCAGTCCATACACCTCTCATGCCATGTATATACAGACAAAAAATAGGACTTTTTAGTATAAGATAACCATCTTACATCTGCATTCTCAAGTGACAGATAGGGACACTAGGAGGAATAATTAAAGCTATATGTAAAGCATGGTGGCACATACAGGGAAAGAGAACACTAGAGCAGGTTGGATAAAGCAACACATCTCTGTATGACACTGGCTAGACTTTATGCAGACAGGTGAACTGAATTTTGTTCCTCCCTTTTTATAGAGCTCTGAGAATTTATAGTGAGTCAAGAGGCACTTGCATTTAGCAGAACTTCTTCATGCCAAACAAATAAGTGTAATGTCAGTAAGAGACTGCCATGTGTAAAGGCATAAAATCATGGAATGATAAATTTATTGCTTTATAATTTACTTTTCCACTCTTAAGGACCATATTTGGAAAGTCGTGTGTAATTAGCTGCTCTTTATTAATCCCTCTCTAGTCTTTACTTACCTATAAGAGCTGCTAAATTAAAAAAAAAAAAAGAAAAGCATTTCAACTGAAATACAGCAAATTGATCACCTGGACTCATTAAAAATTCTCACGTATTCTGTGGCTGTGGTTATACAAGAGATCAAAGTCTGTCATCATCACTGTTCCTGCCTTCAAATCAGTATGGAGCACAGAGTACCATTAAGGGCAAATCTTCAAGCATTTACACCACTATTTTTATTTCAGAACTGAGACCCATCATTGACCTTTTCCTTTGTCTGATTTATCCAGCAGTATTTTTATCTGTCAGTACCAAGCTGATCACAACATGGCATTACTATATCCTGGGCTGAGAAAATACACCTCTCAGATCAGATATGATGCTGCTTTCCCTGGGACTTAAAAACCCCAAACACACAAAAAAAACCCTTGTAAGAAGACAAGGCATCGGTAGAGAATTTTATCCTGTTGATAAGAGTAATATTATTTATGCTGACAAATTTCTTATTCTACTGAAAACAAGACCTCACAAGGTCAGTAGTTGCTCCCATTTAATTTATCCAATGGGATCCAGGGACAAATTTCTATTCCCTTTATGTGTTCAGTTTCATCTGTGGAAGGGTTACAGTGAAGGGATAAGTTATTTTGAGATGAGTCCATACAGTGAGCCTCAACTATGAAAAGAATGAGGACCATGAAGCCCTTGAGCATTGGCTCTGTGAATTAGCATATACAAACATTCTCAAGCTGGGCAAAAAGTGTGCTGGTCTTCAGCTTAGAGGAAGATTAACCATGATCCTTTTTTCCTTCTTTATAAATTGAAATTTTCTTCAAATATGCAGTTTTGCATTTTATTTTAAAATACAACTTAGGTTTTAGTTTTGCATTTGCGTAGTTCAGCCTTTAGGAAAAATGTCTCTTCTTCAGCTTGCCCATCATGGTCTAAGAGCTGTGAGAGTGCACAATACAGAATCTCAAGACCAACCCACTTTATTTAGAAATTCCAAAGTAGCTCTATTTTCCAGCTTTATCCTAGCTTTTCAGGGGGTAATATAGTGACAAATGTTTGTAACAATAGTAAAAAAAAAAATTGTGAAAAACCTTTTTAGTCCAATAACAGTTAGCAGAATAGAATAGGCATTCACTACTTCATATAAAGCTGTCTCCTAAGGTATTTTTGTTTCTAACAAAGGATTAAGGTGTGTCCATGTGCATTCCATTAAATTTCTCTTACGATAGTAAGTGTATGTTAAGGGTAAAATGGCAACCATCTTGCTGGCTCAGCCTTCTGGAGGACCACCACTGGGCTTCAGTAAATTGCTGTCTGTCTAAGAAAAAGGGATGTACTAAACCCTGACAAAGAGGGAGGAAGAAAATTATACACATACATAAACAAATCTGACAATAGAGCAGAGCTATGTTACGAGCACAAGGCCAGCGAAACACAGTGATTTCATTCAGCTGGAAATCATGTCTGTTCCAATATGTATTCACTGCAGCAAATGTGGCTTAGTAAAACTTTTATTCTGTAAGGAAACCTCCATAAATGCAGGCCTTCTGCATTTTGCTTGAACTACCACATAAGCGTATGTTGTTGAGACATAACTTTAAATAGCTTGTGAAGACATCCCTATGAATTCAAAATTACTGTACTTGCAGAAAAAGCAACAATATACGCCTGTAAATCCTTTAATCATAAGCATTAAAGAATAGTTCTTCAGAGAATCACAGGCTGCTGACTAAAGTTTACATTTTCTTGAGTTGCTTTTGGTGCTGCTAGCTATTTTTCTCATACACATGATGATAATATGAAGTGACACTTGCACCTGTTGTCACCATCTTATGGTAATTAGCATAGTGCCCTAAGTAGTAGCAGGGCCATCACATCCAAACATAAGCCATTAACATATTGCAGCTGTCATCAGTAGGGAAAGCTAATGGAGTTAGTGGATTTGCACACTACTGCATACCTTGGCTCAGCTAGCATAACTCCCCATATTGGGGTCATTGGGGATAGGAAAAAGAAATGTGGGATGTAGCCAGTCAGGAGTGAAAGAATACATTTTACTGCAGGTTTACTTTCATGTATTATGCATGTCCTTCAAGGTCACTGCATGATCATTTATAAGATTTTAATGAGATATCAAAGTGGAATGGATGGAATGTAATTAATGTGATCATACAGAGAAGATACAGGTATAAAATAGCATGCATGAGGCAGTCAACAAAAAGTGAGAGCAGTGAAGAAAAAAGGACTCTTTGGCCAGATTTCAGCATGTAAAACGATTTTTCTACCCTACTTTCAGACTCTTAACATCCTGCCAAACAGTTTTCCGCAGCTAGCAGTGAAATAATGGAGGGAATTAGAGAAAATACATCCCACCTCTGCTCTTTGAATATAGGCTACCTGCACTTTCCTTCTTTGAGGGAAAATGGGTGACTTGTAGCTAAAAGTATGCTAGTCCTACAGTAATATGAATTTTGTGGGCATTATATATTCTATTCTATTCTATTCTATTCTATTCTATTCTATTCTATTCTATTCTATTCTATTCTATGTTTTAATATTTTGATTTCTCTTGCTGACAGAGTCTCTGGATTAAACTGAAAATTCAAGATACAAAGGTGAATATTTTTAAGTACTTCTCTAGAGCTTTTTTTGTGTAGGTGACTGAGAAGGTACACGGACTTAACAAATCCTTCAGTTGGGAAAGCAGTAGGTATAGTTGCTTAGATGTTTTTCCTAAGATTACTGGTTGTCCCCAGCCTACTTCTGTTCCCACCTTCTTCTTGCCAGACAAATGATTTTGTATAAAACTCAACTCTATAGGTACTCTTTCTTCCTTCTGTTTGTTTGGGGTTTTTTCCCTTTGGGTGTTGCTATTGCTGTTGTTGTTGTGTTTTGTTGTTTGTTTTGGGTTTTGTGGGTTTTTGGGTGGGGGGGAAGGGTTGGGCTTGGGGTTTTTTGGGGGGGAAGAGGAAGAGGACTGCAGATCTGTTTGGTGCTGGCTGTGATTGCTGCCCCCATTAGAGCCCAGTGCTCTGGCAGTCCTCACTGTGTGCATAAAAGGCAACCCAATCTTGGTAACTGAATTAGAGACTAACCCCGCCCCCCAGACTCATCCCACTTTGGCCTTTGGTAAACCACACAAACCAACATTTTCAGATGTGGGTGAGTAGTTACATACTTAAATATTTATGTGGAAGCAGACACCCATGCTGGAAAATACTTGCCTCCTCTTATACTATCAAGAATTCCATTCATCCTTCTTTGTTTTCTTATTCATCCTGCACATTGTCTTTTTCTAGAAGGTTCTTTCCACTAATACAGTTTGGAAAACCCTGCTTTAAGCCTGAAGTGATTGTAGGGATTCTCTCCAGATTCACTCTGTTAGCAGGACATGGAGCCCTAAATATGACATTTATTGTTGAATTCCTGAACCCAGGCCCTGAATGCTCCATTGAAAACTCAGAACATCTTCCATTTCTGCTACTAGTGTTTACTGTCTGAGCCATTTGAAAAGACAAATGTGTGTAAAAGTCTTCACTGCACATGAAATGTTTTTTTTGTCATTCTCATCTACTTTAAAGGGCTTTTATAATTTTTAAAAATAATTTTAAATAATTCTTTATTCTCAAAAAATAAAGCTAATTAATATCCCCCATCCTCACAAAATAATTAAAAAACAAGAAAGAAATATTTTGACTTTAAAAAGAAATGAGAATGGGAACTGAAGCAAATGAAAGGATTTTATAAAAACAAGGTTATTTCAGAGATTTACCAAGATGCAGGTATATTTGATAAGTCCTTTTTAATAATTGCTTGACTGAACTTTCAAGTACATATATATATATGGCAGGTTAGTCATTAGTTAATGGGAATGTGTGCTTTCTAAGACTGTTTTATTTGCAAGGCAAGCAGCTGTTCAATCTGACCTTCTAAGATGTTTGTTCTGGGAAGAAGGGCTGCTGGATATAAGTGAAGAATGTCAAAAAGAATAGGAAGCAAAACCAGGAGGTCCTGATAGGGATTCTGGGGGAAAATTATGCACAAAGCAAAAGCTAAGTATTTATCTTTAATGCAGGTTCTTTGTATTCTCATTTTCTGCTTCTTTTCCTTCTGCTTTCCTTTCTCACCCTTCTCTCAGCACTGCTACCTGTTCTTAACCTACATCTAGTCTTCCTTTCTCTGTCCACCACTTAATATATTGTCACTGAAACATCTGTCCAGAGCCACAACTTGGCTAGGGGCACTGGAAGAGAAGAAAAACTGGGTAGTAGCTCTCTCCTTGATGAAGGAACTGTTTGTATAAGTGGAAGACCAGTTCAGCCCATGACAAAGTCCATGTAAAAATGCTTACAGAGCCATGGGAAACTCACTTCACATAGTTCAGACATATAATGTGATTCCCAAAGTAAAACACATTTTTCCAGCAGCCGTTGGTAGTTCCAGCAGCTCCCTAACCTGTGACTCCCTCCAGCGGTTGGTTTACCATAGTTTACAAAGCCAGGTTTACAAACATGGGTTTTTTTTCAGGAGACTGGCTATGGCAGAGGCTAGGCAAACAATGCTGCCAGGAAAATGCCAAACGGAGGCAGGAGACAAATAAAAGAAAAACCCTTCATTTTTAATATCTGTGGTCACAGAGGTCCAGAAATGAGCACCTCTCTTGTGATGCTCCCCTAAACACAAACCCTCAGTCAGGTACTGGGAAACAGGCCAGCCTGACATCCTTCTGCTGCTGCCAAAATCTCTTGGTGCTGCCCTGCATGAGGACATGCCCCATGTCCTAATTTTGAAGTTACCTTGCTTTTTTTCTACAGGAATTCATATTATTCACCTGAAAAGTATGACTGGTGAAAAATGATGCAGGAAGTTGAGAAGGGTAATTTTCAAAGCGGACACATGGTAAAAATTGAAGACATGACAAAAACCTTCCAGTTTCTATATAAACAAATGAGATTTTAAAGAGACGATAGTCTTTTCCAGAAAGTCAATATAACATCAGGCCTAGAAAAATCAAACAATTTAAAATTCATTAATTTTACCATCTTCCTATTTATAAAAGGTTAAGTTACCCTAAGCTATGAAAGAGAAACACCTTTTGAAGACCTGGGAGGGCAGTAAACACTGGTGCCAAACGACAGGAATTGATCCTGCTTTTCTGTGCCTGTCATGTCTCTAAATTTTATTTCCACCATTTCTAGGGTACCGTGATAAGAGGGGCAGGGACAGGAAGAAAGGATTGAGTAGAGGCAAGACTATGGCCTGAGGGCGATGGTACCTGGGTCTCTGACATTTTCTCAATTAGTAGGTCTCCCTGCCTGACTGTGAGATGTGCATCTAACTGGGGACTTAGACTGTTGCAAGGTATTGATTAGCCATAATGTGAAGTCAAATCTGAATAAAAAAAGCATTGTGATCAAAAGCCTTTCATTGGAGACAGCATGCCCTCCAAGTCAAGGGTCTGCAGAATCTGATGAGCTCTGTTTCCTTTTTGTCTGAGAGAGATTTCCACGGTTTACTCATAAAGGCTCTCTTGATAGGAATGTCCAGTGGGCCCTCTGTCAGAAAACCTGATGTCTCACGTTTGACAGGTGCTTGTTAGTTTTTCATCCCAGATCACTCAACATGCACACAAAACTAGAAGAGACGATGGCTAATAATGCTACATTTCAAGTTGACTGCCTTGTCATTTTTGCTGGAAAACTCACTGATTCAATTGCTAACATTAAATTGTCCGCATTAAAGGAAAACAAAGCATAGCCAGCCATGAAATGTATTGGTTTTCTGACTACTAGGACTTACACAGTTCAATACAATTCATTACATTGCCTTGTTTGATAGGAACAGTTTATACAGATCACATGCAAAACAAAATAAATTGCTGTTCTATGAAAAAAAAAAGACAACAACAAAAAACCCTGAAGCAAGAAAATTGAGAGAAAAATTTTAATTTGCCTTTTTTTGGAAAATAGCTTTCTTCTCACTAAAAATGTTTTTGAATAAGGAAATGATCCTCTATACCTTTACTTACATGAACAATGTACTTTCAAACACTTCTGTTCTGCTGGAATGTCATATGAATCTGGATTTCTTCTCCATCATAGTTCCAGCCCTTGTGATTTGGGGTTGGGGTTGGCTTCTCTCAAAGCTCAAAGGAGGATGGAGGCTTATTTTCATGGACTACTCACATGAAGAATTTACAAGCCACAGGTTTAGGCCAACAGAAATAAAGCATTTTAGTAATAATATCTCTGGGCATTATTATAATAAAGCCCACACTTTTGTCTCTTCTTCTATAGTTTGCAGCCTAAACCCCAGGGCACAGCAGGAGCTGTGTGGTGATGGTGGACTGTGCTACTCTCACAGTAACAAGGGTTCCTATCAATACCACTGTATGAGGACATTGGAAATGGAACAAATAAAAGTAAGTTCTCTACTGAATAAAATGTCACATTGCCCATTCTTAGATATCTTTGAGTCAATTAGTGAAATTAGTTCTTACACTGGGATCTTATAAATTTTACTTTATACTCGAACAGCTTTCTCTTGTACTTGCAACATTTCCTGTCCAATATATCCAGAAAAAGCAACCAAGAGCAAAAAACCCCTATCCTCCTTCCCCACTTCCCCTCCCAGCACTGATGGTACCTTCCTCAGGTCTCATGCAGGCTGGGATTAAGACTCAGCCCCTTTCTGTACACAGAAAAAGAGAGAGAGATGATTTATGGTGTCCAGATGCAAAGTGGCAGCAACACAAGGATTGAAATGGTGTCAGGGTGAAAACCCTGTGAGGTATTCAAGCCAAGGCCCTGGTACAAGATGCTTTTCACCACTGCCTTCAAGATGAACCATTTGGGTTACAACAACGCCGTGCAGCACTGCAGGCTTGGGGCAAAGTGGCTGAAAAGTTGCCTGGTGGAAAAGGACCTGGGGGTCCTGGTCAACAGCCACTGAATGAGCCAGCATGTGCTCAGGTGGCCAAGAAGGCCAATGGCATCCTGGCCTGCACCAGGAATAGTGCGGCCAGCAGGATTGTTGCAGTGATTTTCCCTCTGTATTCAACATTGGTGAGGCTGCCCCTCAAATCCTGTGTTCAGTTCTGGGCCCCTCACTGCAGGAAGGACATTGAGGGGCTGGAGTGTGTCCAGAGAAGAGAAATGGAACTAGTGAGGGGTGTGGAGCACAAGCCTGATGAGGAGCAGCTGAGGGAGCTGGGGACTCCTCTGTGAGAGGAGTCTCAGGGGAGACCTTTTCACTCTCTACAGCTGCCTGAAAGGAGATTGTAGCCAGGTGGGGGTTGGTCTTTTCTCCCAGGTAGCACATGTCAGGATGTGATGAAATGGCTTCAAGTTGCCCCATGGGAGGTTTAAATAGGATATTAGTTAAAATTTCTTCATGGAAAGGTTTATCAAGTACTTGAACAGGCTGCCTAGGGAAGTGATGGAATCATCATCCCTGGTGTGATCAAAAGGTGTGTGGATGTGGTACTTAGGGGCATGGTTTAGTGGTGAACACAGCAAAGCCAGGTTAGCAATTGGACTTGATGATCTTAGAGGTCTTTTCCAACTTAAATGATTCTATGATTCTATGAAATGTCTCTCCTTTCTCTCAATAGTGTTTTCCATCACAGGAAGACTGAGCCTGGGGTGGGTCTTTTCCATCCGTATTCCAACAAAAGTCAAAAGCAT
Source organism: Monarcha castaneiventris obscurior (assembly GCA_026261815.1). Classification (NCBI taxonomy): domain Eukaryota; kingdom Metazoa; phylum Chordata; class Aves; order Passeriformes; family Monarchidae; genus Monarcha; species Monarcha castaneiventris. Next base: position 1,079,852 of record JAMPIT010000566.1, on the reverse strand, counting down.
GAGTGACTTCTCCAGGTCTTCAGCCCCCATTGCTCACAGTACTCTACTTCTAGCCCTTCCCAGCACAGCTCAAGGTTGTGAAAGCATAATGGATCCCAAAATATTTCTTGCTGCAAAGTATTCATTGTGGTAAATGTCGACTTTAGCAATAAGGCACCAAAGGCTGTGCATTAGCAAGCTATTAGTGCATGCTGAGAGTGCTCTGGTTGCTTTCTAATGCACACTGCAATGGCCATTATGGAGTATGACTCATTATTTTTACATTTATTTCACATTTTTAAAAATCGTTTTCAAAACACTTTTGCACAATTTCAGGAGATGTGTTTTTTCACAAGGAAAAAACAGTCCTTATGAACACAATGTGAAGAGAAAATGGTAGGAAGAGATAGTCTTCACTGCTTCTGAGTAAACCTGAAAGGGACTTTTTTACCCCACTCCCTTTTAGTGTGGTTTTTTGACTAGCATAGATCGATCTCTCTCCTCACAGAGTCATCCTCCTGCCTTTTCAGGTTCAGTTTATTACTTTGCAGCCATTTTATTTTATTAAAAATAGCACTTTGGCAGGCACATGACATTAGGTTCCTGTGTTTCACAACAGAAAAATCCAAAATGTCCTTAAAAGTAATAGGTTGATCCTGGAAGGCAGTGTATGCCTTCAGAGGTGGAAGTCATCACATGGTCTTTCCTTGAGCCTCTCATTTCTGCTTCTGTCCCATAATTGTGTTTGTTTATCTCCCATTCCCATAAAAAAATGAAATTTTTGGTCATCTGCCTTTTCCTTTTTGGGCATTGAATTCAACTCTGTGATAGCCATGTACGAAAGGTAGTATAGGTATAGGCAGCTTGCAATTACTACTGTTAAGCCTACTAAGAAGAAATAAGGTTATGATCAATTAAATTAGGATTAATTCTGCCTAATTTTAAACACCTAACTGAGTTTTTAAATTAGGACTATAATTGCGCTAGGCTGCCTTAGTAATAAAGTGAAGGTTAGATGCCTCCCAAATGTGTTTCATCCCACATAAAGGCTAAACCATCTTCTTTTACTGACGAGACTTTACATGACAGTGCTTCTAATTTTATCAGCAAAGTGATACAAGTAATCTGACTTGGGATGAATCTAGGCCCTTTTCTTTTCCCAAGCTCTGCTACAGTATTTAATGGTTTGGTGTCTACAGTGTGAATATATATTCTTAAAACATCAGCTGTCTTCATAATACTGGAATGTCAAAATAATGGTGTATTTTACTGTTGATATCTGAATAAGATTCTATGGGGTCCTTTGTGAAAATGCCCTGGAGAAAGGATGTTTAAAGAATAGATTGGAAAAAATATAGAAACTCACAAGGTATTTGGCAGGGGAGCATGTAAAGATCACAATTCTTTGCAAAACAATTGTGCATGAGAGTGGGTGAAGGTAGTACTGAAGTGCTGAAGCCAATTTCTGAAATATAGGATAGTTTAAATATATATGGAATCAGACACTCTGCTACTGAACAAAACTGACACTGAAGGAATATTCAGTGTTATGTTACAGCCTCTGAAAACATAGCAAATGTCAGAAATTCCTCTTTTAAAGAATCCTCACTCTTGTTCAATAACTTCAACTGTCAGAGAGTGGAGCTGTATCAAAAAGGGTTTCACAGAATCAAAAGGTTTGTTTCTTAGCAACTCTGTCAACAAATTTAAATTGCTGCATATCATGGCTGTTCCGTAATCATTTGCATGCAAGATTTGTAAACACAGATTTTTATTGTGCATCCTGTTGTCATGGCTGGTAGGGAGGCAAAAGGGGACAAATTCTCCAAATCAGGGACAATGCCAGTACCAAATCTGCACATGTGAGACTAAGTAAAAGGTTCTGTGTGGCTTACTTGATCAGAATCTTTTCTAGTTCACTTTGCTCATGGAGTACAAACTGCAGAGGCAGCAAACCAAGTCATAGACATAGTATTGCAGTAGTTGCAATGTCAAGAGACTAAATATTCCTTTTGTGATAAAAAATACTGAGGAAGATGTTTTGGACCTTATTTACACAATAATCCAGAGGCCCAGCAGCACTGCACACAGACAAGTGTACAAGCTGTCTTTAAATAAATGTGTTTAATGCTTTGTTATAGCAATAATATTATAGATCAGGTGATATGTGACTTGACTGCTGGGCATTCACCGGGGATCAGTGTGAAGAAGGCTTTTGCAGCCTGAACCCCAGGCTGTGCTAGTGCAACTGCTTTTCTAGGGGGTTCAAAGCTTTTCAGATATGAGTAAATGAACTCCACTCATGCCTACCTCTGGAATGTGAGGCTGACCTTTGACCCTTTTTGGTTTTTGCTAATGTCACTAAAGATTGTGGTTAGGAAGTGATGTATATAGTCCATTTTAATTTTCATGTTATTTCAATTTTATTTATTATTTGCTGAGTGCCTATAATGTACGTGCTACTAGAGAACACACTTTATTTAATATAATGCATTTTAGATCCACTTTATATAACAGGCTAAACATGTATAATATATGTAAGCCTGTAAGTCTATATATGCTCAGTATGATGCAAGAGACTAAGAGAGTACTCACTCCATACATTTGTGTTCTCAAATTTAATGAATTCATCTTCTCCCACACATCTAATGGTTCATATACAAAATCTCACCTCATTTCATATAATACGTCTGTAATAGGCATAGAGTTATTTATTTGTATTATAGTACTCCCAGAGGCTCCAGCTCAAAAAAAAAAAAAAAGCACTATGAAAAACTGGAGTGAGAGACAGCCTTAAAGAGTTTGCAGTTTACAAAAGTAAGAAATAAGAGACAGGGAACATAGGCATAAACTGGAAGAGTGACATTCCCAAATTCATTGTCCAGGCATGTGATGGAGACCAGATAATGTGTTGATTCCTTATCTTTAACCAGTGGGCTAGGAACCCCAGCTTACAGTCACTTGGAGTGGTCTGACCTTTCTCCCTAATTCATGTAGCTGTGTCCTGAGCCGAGCTTCCATTTTACTGGAGACCCTGAAATTCCCATTGCTGCACATTTGTATGTCCAAAATGTCTATTACATGACAAGAATGCTGGGTGGACGGCTAGGACATGCCTACCTACCACATGAGTGACAGGGAGATGTGTGTTTTGGGCATCTCTCAGCAGTACTTGCAGCTCCTGGATGTAGGAGTCAGGAGTGTGAGGACCTAAAGATTTCCAGAACAATCTTGAAAACTTTGTCCAGCCCATATATTAAATCATGTTTTCTCTATATTTGGCTCTGTCCTTGATATAGCTTTACTCCTTCCTTGTTCTGCCTCACTCCTAGTTCAGGATCCCTACACTCACTGCCTGTGAAATGGATAACCCACGGTATCATCAAAATAGGCCAAATCCCAAAGCTAAACAAAAAACAGACCTGTTTTATGGAACAAACCCTAGTGAGGAGAGTCTGAAATTTTCAATAAGCCTCAAATTCAGATATACATCAATCTGCAAATTTATATTCTCCATGGGTGTCACAACTAAGAACCACTAGATGTGATAGTCCAGAAAGAGATGGTTGTGCCAGTTTTTTAGCCTGGCCCTAGATTACTTCATCTGATAGGAAAACTTTTTCCCTGCACCTTTTTAAAGGAGAAGAAGAAATACAACAAAGCCCAGTGCATACTATTGATCAGGTGAGAAACTGCAGGAAAATCTAAAAATGGAGATGTAGAACTGATGACAAAATCCATTTTTCTGGAGGATAAAATGAAAGTCTTCATTCTACTAACCAGAATAAAAAAAGAACAAATTTAATTCAAATACACTAGTCAAAACAAAAAGATGGTCCTTCCAAGCAGTCGTTAGTTAGAGATGATGGCAGGAGGTTAATATTTCATAGAGGTTAGCAGTGCCACAATTCAATGCCGTTGTTTTTTAACACTGGTATCTAACTTTGGCTCAGGTCACAAATGGCAACACTTTTTCTGCATTCCTGTCTAATTCCCAGGAGCACCTATACAGTTTGGAACAGCAGACAGTCCCTTCTCAGAACATGACTAAGTCAAGATTCCAGCCCTGCCAGGGACTGACTCATTGAGAAGGGATAAAAGCTGTCAAAACTCAGCATCAGCCAGGATCAGTCCAGAAACTACAAAAAAACCTGGGCTTAAATAAATGATAAATGCAAGACTCCACCAGAAATTTTGCACAATACGGTCTTGAGTCCTTGTAGAAAGTGTTATAAGTGTTAAATTCTTATCTTCGGTAATACCCAAATAACTGCAGTTTTTTCAAACCTTAAAGTTGAGAGTCAAGTGCCCAGATGTGACCACTGTTCAAAATGAAAGTTCATCAGAAGTCAAAATGAATTTCATGCCACTTACTGTCCTTGTGGTAATCTGCTGAAAATAACTTAACCTTATTCTTTGTTTTATGGCTTAACAGCCTAGAAAACAGTTGATTGCTATCTAATTATTATGTGGGGAATTTGTTAAGACGTACTTCAGAGAATGGTTATGACATAATCCCCATGACAGACACACAGCTGTAAATCAAGAAAGAAATAGATGTCAGAGTGAGAGGACAAACACACTATGTGATGCAGCTCTGGGTGTAGGCGTAGGACTGTCTGTGCTGCTTCTCAGAAGCATCTCCAGAGTTCCAGGAAGGAATAGGTGTCACATCAACATAGATAAACCAGTCTTGTTCCATCAGAGTAGCAATGTTGATTGATTTTCTGATGATGCTTATTGATTTTCTGATGATGCTTGTGAACCTCAACAGGGGAACACAAACAATTGGCCATCTTCTGGGTATGATGAATAACAAAGCTTCATAACTTTGGGAGGACACTATCAAAGGCTCTTCTTGAGAAGGAGCTAAACTCTGGCTGTTACACGGCTGACATTAACAGATGTGGGTAAGGCCTTACAAAAAAAGTCATCCAAATAGTGTTTGATAAATCACTTGTTTCTAGAATCAGTTATCCTGTTTAATACTACTATTTTCTTCATTAACAAATTCTGTCCTCTGCTGCATTCGAATTTTGGTGCAAGCCTTACAGCCATAAAAGGCTGACATCTCTTAAACAGTTCTTTGACTTTCTCATCTGTCCTCAGACTGGACCCAGCCAGGGTGTGGAAGTGTCATATCCAAAAAGCTCCAAGCTGCACTCCCATCCTCAGAAGCATTGTATTTTCCCATAACTGATCTTCACAGCACTGTTAGTTCATAATCTGTGCCACTCTTCATTCTTTTCATAAATGTGTGGATTCATATGCAAGAAATGGTCATCATGATTATCCCATCCAATCTTGTGTTTAGCATGCACAATAAGTTTCTTTTGAAAAATTCCACTTTGCAATAGAGAAAAATCTCAGGGGAAAAGGAAAACAAAAACAATATTAATTAAAAATTGCTAGCAATAAAAAAATTGTTACCACCAGCCTCTAGGAATTGGTCCAGTGTTTAGTTTGCCCAGTATTAAAGATCTTTGTATTCTATATATGATTTTTTTCCCCACAGGATTTTTATTCCTTGGTTAAAGGTCAGAAGAACCTTCATTATCAAAGTTCTGCTTTCCATATAGGTTCTTATTGGCTGGGATCATGGTAGATCAGGCATTTTTAAAAATGGCTTTAGCTGCATAATTCTTTCATTATAGCAGGTTCTTTATAGAATTCTTGATGCTCTTTTCTAAACCTTCTTAATTTTCCTAAAATCCCTTTTGAGATATACATATATATATATATACAGAATTTCAATAGCAATAAAAATGCATTTCAAGCAAGTGCAAGCAAAAGTGGTTTAATCTCTCCAACTGCTACTTGAGATAGATTTCTTTATAGAAACAACAACAGTTGCCCTTTTGGTGAGCAGCATCACTGAACACTGATTCCCTTCCTTTGATATCTCACCCTTCTTCCAGAGTTACAGCTTCAAAGGATTTTCCTGTCTTATGATATGACCTGCAGTCTATGTTTTAAAACACGATATATGCAGCTGTATCTGTAATAATTCCTGTTTGCATGAGTGCTTATTATTTGTAGTTCCACAGCTCTTTGGTTATCTTTGGAGCAGCTGCTTCTGCACCCAGCGTGTGTCGTGCGTGCTTGTGGTAGTGTGTGCCCACGTAATCTGCTCACTGACTCTCCTCTAAGTTTCTTACAAAGTGCAAAATGTTGTGTTCAGGTGGGCATTACCCCATATACTTCAGGAATTTGTTCCTTCTTTGCATCATCCTTCTTTTTGAAAACTTCTTTTGTGTGGTTGAAGAAACCTTTGCAGCCCCACTTCTAAGGAAGACTTTGATCAACAGAAATAGGATGACTTCCCTTGTCAGAGGCAGCACATAAGTCACCTTTTCCTCCCAGAAATGCAGTATGCATATGCCAGAATAAATTCAGAACTGTCTTTGCTTGTACCCTATGAATCAAGACTTAGTTTGATGAAAACACAATTTTTACAACCAGGACAAATATTTTCGTTAAATTCAAAATGGGATCTTGTTTAGCCTTCAGTCCGGCATGGGTTCCCACATAATTCTTTGTCAAAACTCAAAAATTCTTATTCTTCTTTTGTTTTAAACAAGATTTTTTTCATCCTAAGAAATAACAGCAAATTAGACTGCTTTTTTTTTTTTTTTTTTGTGGGTGCAGGCCATGATAAAAATGCTAAAAATGGCTTTGGGTCTGGAAATAGGCCTATGAATCACAGAGCCTCTGTTTCTGCTTCATTTTAACTGCAACATACTTGTCTTTCTGGAGTTATTGTCTGTCTTATTCATGTGAAGACCAGCTGTGTGGATCCTGATGACTCTTACACTTGAATCATCTGTATTTGCAATTGCAAGTGTCACAGAAACACCTTCTCCTGTTTGAAGGCTTCTCATTTCAAGCTTTCTTGATTTCCCCACTCAAGACAGAGGAATGCTGTACCATCTGCAAGCCTTGGGCACCTTGCCAGTAAAACTGCTGTCTGAAATAATTTCCAGCTTCACATTGAATTTTTCATGGAAATATGAGCTCTGCTTAGGTGCCTTCTAATATGCAGGATTAAAAGGCTATAACCAAATGCTGGAACTTAAGCCACGCACAAGAAGTTGTTGTTCTGAACATGGAGCTTGTTTTGCCAGTCATCACACATGAGATGCTCAAGAGTATTGCTGGTCTGTGCCATCCATTTCTACTGGATACTTGGAGTGAGGCCTATCTGTGTGGTGGACCCTGGGGACATCAAACTCTCATTTGCTTTGGGATGTTGGTGGACTGAACCCTTAAATGGCTTTTCTTGCATCATTTTGCAATTTTAATGGTGTTAGAGGAATTTAAATGCTGCCCACTCAACATTTCTCTATTTTTACCTCAGACCATAAACACCCACTTATCTTGACAAATAATGTTAAATATTTTGCTGAAATAAAGTTTTGATGGAGTGAGAAGCATGTGGGTCAGAAAATACTTAAGTCTTTACCCCCAAATCTGTCCTCCCTCCTCACTAGACTGCTGATCAGATTTTGGTGCCAATGTGATTGAAACTCACTACACTGACTGTAACACTGACTGTACTAAACATCTCTCAAGGACCAAGCACAGCAGCAAGATCACAAAAATAATAATAAATTAATATGTGGGAATAAGTGATCTTTACTTTTATTTCTGTTATAGTGACCTGTGAACTTTTTGCTCCTTCTGTCGTTGCCATCAACCTTTCAATATGCTTCCAGATCTCAACCAGCAGGATGTTTCACACTGCAGAGCACTTTCAATTCCCAAACACAATAAATCCACTCATTATTACTAAATAAATCAGCAAATTAAATACATCGGATGAAGTACTAAGATGGATTCTCCTATGGCTATCTGCTTTGGTGGAGCTGACATAAACTCTGTATTGACTTTATTAATGAATCCACCTCCAGCCACAAATTTTTATGCAAACTGTCATGGGAACTCTGGCATTAACCGCATTTTCCTGCACTTCATACTGTTACTGTCTACAGCTGCTACAATACTTGCAGAAAAATATTTTGTGGAAGCATCTGCCACCCAGATGCTTCAGTGCCTGAGCTGCAAGCCTCTTTCCCTTCCATGCAGCTCTAAACAAGCTTCTGTTTGCCAAAACTCGGTTGTAAATGCAAGGTCTACTAAAGAAACAGCAATGAAACAGGCAACTTGGCCAATAGCTTCATTAGAAGCTGTTCCACCCATGCAGCTTATCACAGGTTAGTACTGGATGCTCCTGGGATCATGGGACATTTATCTGGTCTTGTAGGAGGTGTCTCTGCCCATAGCAGAGGTGTTGGAATAGATGACCTTTAAGGTCCCTTCCAACTGAAATAATTCTTTGATTCTAGGACTGCAGGGAAATGTGTTACCAGCCCCCTTGGCCTGTGTGGTAGAGCTTATCTTCTGTGACCATTTTAGCTCTTGCTGTCTCTACATGGCCTGACAGTGCTCTTGCCTTCCCTTGGGTGGGAAAGGTTTGTCTGTGGCTTGATACAAGACCTCAAACAAACAAACAAAAAAGGGAATATACTACAGATAAGCAAGGGGTATCCCACCCGAACCTAGTTTGCAACATTGGTTCTGAGGGTAGATTGGACTAAATCTGTCCACCTGGAGAGATTATTTTACAATTTTTCTGACTGGCTTTTTTGTTTCACTTTATCCAGCAAGATTATTTCTTACTATATTTAGATTTCTTTTTTTTTTTAAACAATACCTCCACAGTGATCTGGTGAAACCTAAGCAATTATTAAGTACATGTAATAATTAAAATAAATAATAATTAGTATATTCTTCCTGAATGAGAAAAATAAATGTATATAAGCCAGATGAGGAATGCCTGATGAATTATCTTTACTCCTACATCACTGATGAAGACAAGCATATCACTGTTGTTTATCTGAAGCCTTTTAAGCCTTTCATCTAGTGATAAAACACTGAGAGGTCTGTTTCTTATGAGGAATATCAAACATACCTTTCTGATAATATCTGGAACCACTGGTAATAGCTGTTGTCCACAGTAGATATTGAACACAGGCATTTAACCCCCCCCAAACTTTTCTTAATAGATGCTGTTAGTGTGGCCTCTCATAGCCCTGCAGTAATCATATTTGTTGTAATTGACCCACTCCCTTAGCTACAGCAAAAGAAAAAAATCCTCAGTTACCTTAGCTGTCACTTAAATTTACACACTAAACACTGTGAAATAATGCTTTTTTTCCAGACAGATGGTGTTACCAAAAGGAAAGAAGCATGAGAATCTCTAATATTCAAGAGTCTACCGCCCATTTTCTTAATCTTCCTGAATGAATGTTTGAGCTTATTATACTAATAGAAGCCTGCCAAGTCTTTGGATTTATTGCTCTAAATCGGTGGAGTCATTGTCATTATTAGACCAGTTGCTAGTCAATACTTAAAAGCATTCATTAGCTGCAAATGACAGAAATGGTAGTACACTATGGATTTTTTTTATTGTTGTCCAGAATGCATGCTTCTTATTGAAGGGAATAATGAGAGAAGGATTAAGTGAGAGGTCAGTAAGGATTTTACTGATAACGGGAACAATGTAGTAGGAATCCCTATGCTATTCCAGAGTCTTTTCTCCTTTTCGTCGTTTTTTGCTATGCATGCAAATTTGAAGACAATAGGAGTATTAGCAGTTTCTGTGGGTAACTAGTGCATCTGCCTTTAACAAGAGCCTGCATGTTGTAAATTGAAATTAATTTATTTCAGTGAAAAATGTGAGTAGTAATTGCTTTTCTGCTCTTAGATGGCCTGTTTTTTTTGTAGTACAAGATTCACAAGCTACTTCTTGCTTCTGATACCCCTCAGGCTTGGGCCTTTTCTGAGCTGTGGACATGTGCTCTGATCCAGCATGTTAAGAGCTAAGGTCCTGAGCTGGGCTTCTCAAAGGTACAGGGCTAGGTCCTCCCCTTGTTCAGCCCCTGCCAGGGAACTGGGCACCAAAATCCATTAGGTTCCCTTGAAAACCTCAGCTGCAGCTCCTCCTAAAAGGAATAACAAAGAAGACAGACTTGTCAAAGGAACTGGCTCCTAGTAGCTCCCTTTGTGTTCAATGGGAGCTGCAGAGTAATAAGCCTCTATGAAAATCTTTCTGTTCATTTCGCCTTCTAACTGGGAGCTGAGTTCTTCAGAAAAGCTGGCCAACAACTGCTACATAAAGATGATATCCTAGGATGACAGGTACTTTGACAGTGCACAACAGTTACATAAAAAATGCTGAATTCATGTTATATCTGGAGGTAACTGCATTCAAACTGCTCTTCACCAGTTAAAGAGAGATGTTCCATTTTTCCACTCAGCAGACTGACTGCTCTCCTTTCTGCTTTAGACTTAATTCAAAACAATGAAAGGTTCAGATGAACATTTCTTCCAGTACAACATTAACATGATGACACAACAACCAAAATAATTATAGTCCTGGAACATTATTTTCTTTTTAAGCAGTCTGTGTCTCCTAGAGAAGAGCCTGCTTAAATTGGATCTTCAAAGACACATTTATTGCCACCAAAATAACAGTTGATATTAAAAACAAAACAAAATAAACCCCCAAAACAATAACCTAAAGGGATCTAAGCTTATTAGTGAAACATTAAGTTTTAAAGATCTAGGCAATTTCCAGAGATCTTATAATTAACAAAGGAAACATTTGGAATGCATTGTATTTTCTGATTGTTAAAACTGTCATAATTCTATTAGCAACTTTAAAAAGAAAATCATTAGAGAAAATATTGTCTCCTTGCAAATTTTCCTCCTTAATTAGCCTGGCTTTAACTTCTCTTTTGATAAAAGGCTTTTCCTTGCTATTTGATGACTGACAAGTAAGGACATTGTTCTAAAAATGTCTTCTTGTGCAGATACTCAACCATAAGTACCTGGGGTATAGAATTTTTTTCCCTAAAACTTAGAGACTAATCCATTGAATGTCTCCTTATGTGAGCAGTTTTAACTTACGCAGACAATGCTATCGACTTTCAAGAAGTATGGGTCAGCAGACCAATCCATAAAAATAGCTTGGTTAAAAAATATTAATTTTAAAGTATGGATATATGGTCAGCTTTGGATAAATGATTCTAACTGGATAAAGTACAAGAAAAATGGTAAGGGAAACTTATTTCACTACAACACTTATTCAGCAAAAGCTCCTGTCTAAATAATTAAAGGAGATTGTGCCCAATGTATAAATTTCTCTACCAGACCCTTTTTTTCCATGGAGAGTTGAAGTTTTGTTGAATCTTCTATTTCTAACTCTGAAGTCAATTTGTAGGAGGTGGTGTGTAAAAGCACTTTAGTAGGGAAAAGCAGCAATCTCAATGCATCAAAGTTAGGTGGTAGCGGGGTTATCGCTCCGTGAAAATCACATAAACATTCCACATATGAAATATTATTCATCAGGGCAAAACCCTCTAAGGGTTTCAGAGATGACAATGGTGTCATGAAACCCTTTTTTGAAAGAGGAAAAATTTATTCCACTTCTAAGATTGATTCTGTCACCATGTAGCAGGCAGTGTGACGAGGCAGAGAATGAACATAATTGAGAAGAGAATTAGCAAACCTTAAATATCTGCTGTTGCAATATCATTACCCATAAACTTGCCCTTTTTCCACCCTCTTTTCCCCAAAGACTGACATCCCATAACTGCAGTGAAAAAGAATGTGTTCTTTCGAACAGCTAAATCAACAAGGTCTCACATGAGTAGTGTTGAGTGGTGTGGTTGAATGATTTCATGAAAAACTAATCAAGTATTCATCATTGAGATCAAACACTTCCCAAGTAATTATTATCAAAACCAATTTGATAAGACCTGAAGAAGTGGCATTGCTGATCTAATCAGAAGTAGAACAGAAATAGTTCTCTCAGCTTTTGTAATGTTCAGGTATGAAAGCACAAAAATGTAATTGTGTTTTATAATTAAGAATAAGAAAGCTGTCATACTGTAATCAATTATTTCAGATCAATCATAACAATTTTATTTCTTCTGGTTATTTTATAAGAACACGCATTTGCAAATTGACTTTTTCATATATAGGTAATGTAATATGTGGAACAGAAATGCATTAGAAACTATCTAGTTTAAAGCTATTTCATTTAAAAAAGAAAGGATTATGTGACTATAATGACTAAAAGAACTGGTAAGTCCATATTTGCAATTTTTTCCCTATAATAATGATTTCCTTTTATATTAAAATTTAAATACAGAATAATTTTAAAAGGTAAGATGCTATTTGCAGTCTCATCAACCTTCTATTTTTGTGTCTTTTAACATGATTACATTCTCAAGGACAATTTACAAATTTTAGAAATTTAGAAGTATTTTACATGTATTTCAAGCTACCAAAGTAGAAATTACAATACCCCAGTCAATTTCCAGGAATGTATTTATCTGGTCATTATCTTCAAGCAAGAGCCAAAACACACTTGAGATGGCACAATATATCACATTGCCATTACCCTGGCGGATTTTGACAGTATAGAATTTCAAACAGATCATATGGGAAAAAAAAAATCCCCATCCTAATAGGCTGATTTACTTAATAATACCAGGCTAGAATCCCTATGCCACTTGCATAAATCTTAATTGGCCCTAATTTTAATGGCTTTATTAGTTTTAGTTCTAAGGTTATTTGATTTCTCAGAAGTATTTTTCCATGCAGATTACTGAGTCATATCTGGGTGACAAAAGTCCTTAGAAAAGTGGCCTTTCTTCAGAGTCTCATTTCTTGGATGAGGATCTTAAAAACTCATTTCACAGATTATTTTGTGAATGTTTGAACTATTATGGGCATGAGAATATGGCTGCAGTATTTTTTTAATTAATTGATGAGCAGAATGCCAGTATTTTAAAATAGCTTCTTAATATGTAAATAAAGGTCTGAATGAAAATGAACCATGCTTCTTAAACTTAAGTTCATCATTTTAATAGGTTTTTTTGAGGGCTTATTCACAGTCTGACTGTAGCCAGGTAAATAAGACAATTTACAGAGAGTCTAATAAAAATTAATTAGAATGGAGGAATCTGGTCCTGCCTAAAAGTTAATGTTACCTACTGGGGAACTAGACTATTTCTAAACTAATCTTCAAATTATAGCAACAGTAACAGTTTTTTCCCCACAGGTTGATCAGTGGAAAAATGGTATGTATTCAGTAGTCAGAAATTCCTATTATTTGTTTTGTTTTCAAAGAAAGATTTTAGGCATCTCTGTAGAAAACAAAGGCCTAAATGTGGTTCAGTTTTAGTTAAAGAACTTATTTTTAAGCCTGCAAAATGAAAGGAAGGTCATTTTCTTTCAGCAGCAAAAACTATATCCATCGTCAAAGTGAAATTTTCTACAGCTCTGTGAAAAAAAAATAAATCTAGGAAAGTTGTTTCACCGCAGAAAATGGCATCTCATCACATTGTTTCTGCTGATTATCACTGATGGCAAACATCAGTGAATCATTCACTTGAAAGATAAATCTTGCCAGCTTTACTCTTAACAGGAAGGTTCTACACCCAGAAAATTCTCGTAATACAAACTGGTGCCCTTTTGTTTCATACAACTGGCACAACCATTTCTTACAGTCTGATCCAACAAAAAACCATATTCTAGTTTTCAGCACCTCATAAAAAAAAATAACTGCTAATTTCTACAGTACTGTACAAAAAAAATACTTAGGTATCAAAGCTATTTAAATGCTACGTAGTTATTTTAAGAAGGCAAAGAATTTTTTGCTTCATCGACTGTCAACTACCTTGACTGTAAATGTACTCTGTAAACCCTGTGTCTATCATTTGAGCCCTAGATAATTTCTGGCTGCAGATTTAAGTATTCCTTCACCTCTACAAGCAAGAGCCACTGTGTGTGTTGAGGATCCTTTTTACTCCAAACACAGAGGTTAATATTTGTTTTTGAAACCATAAAATACTTGTAGAGTGAGAAAATGCTTCAAAAAGTGAAACAAAAGCAGTAGGAGTAGGCCTGGATTCTCCAAACTGCATTTGCAATTGGTTGCCCTTTATTTGTAGACAGCTGGCCAGATTATTTGACTGGTTATGAGTACAATAACATGACATAACACAATATTATTTTCTTAAAATTACTGCATTCATGGTTGCACATGGAACATTGGCTGTGTTTAAGACTTCTGCCATTAATACATGAAAGACAGCACATTATTATCTTCCTTTACTACATAAATTTTTTTAAAAATGTCCTCTTTTTCCTTAATTGTTGCTATACCTTTGATGATACTTTGCTTTCTCTAATGACTAAAAATGTGGTCATAATATTTTAGTCAAGCCCACAGTGAAAAGCCACACTGTACTGTTCACCAAAGTCCTTTTGAAAGATATCAGTGGCATGGAGTCTTTATTTACAGAAACAGAAAAGAGGCTTAAGACAGTGTGTAGCCAGAAAAAAGAACTGCGCCTTAACACGTTTGTGGTCCTCTGACATTTCTAAATGCCCACACAAGAGCTTCTCTGAGATTTACCAACAGCATCTCTCTGCCCTGCCACAGCTGGAGCAATCATCAGTTTGTGATATTCTAGCAAGACAGGGCAATCCTCCCCATATCTGACCAAGAGTATCCCTAATCTGAAGCAATTAGAAAGGATACTGGCTCTGAGCAGCATATTGTATGTTACATTGTGTGCACGAGCTGCAGCCATGGGAAATCCACAACTCCAGTAAGACATCAAGGGAGTTTGTACAGGTCCTGCACACTGACAGATACTCTTTCACCTCTATTCAAAGGTTTCTGACCGCAGGAGGGAGATCAGACCATTATTTGCTTTATCTGAACCAATAAATCTTTCTTTGGGGAATCTCCCAGAACCTGCTTAAAGCCATGGAGAGCAATGGTAAAACTCCTATTGTGCTCAAGAGAAGTAGTTCTTGGAAAGAAAAAAAACCTTGTGGCCCTTCTGTCTGCTTCACATCAAATTCCTATCAATTTTGTCTAATGTCTTCAGCCTCAGCAGGAGAACTAGATGAGGTCTGGCAGAAAAGACTCTGCAGTAAATTCCCTCTGCCAAGCACTGCCTCTGTGAAACACAACAAATCACGTCACTTGGCTGCCTGCTAATTGCCTTTTACTCTTCCTCTGCTGAGGACAGAACAACTATTCGTCTACCACTTTTTGCTCGCTGTGTTTGCCTAGATATCCCTTTTTTTAGATCACAACCTATTTTTGCTTTGTGTCAATGTGCTCAGGTTGAGTTAGATGCCGAATTTCTGGAGACACTGGAGGTAGGTGCCTTAGCTAAACAACCCTTCAGACTACCCTGACTCCATCAAATGCCATTGGAGACGTGTTAAGGAGCTCTAGATGCCTTCTTGGTCTGACAGCTGTCAGATAGGACCTTCAAGAGATCCTTACCTTTCTTGAGTAGCAGCTGGAGATAAACTGACACAACTTGTGGTATTTAAAATGGCACAAGTTGCTCATGCAGAGAGACAATTGTAACTAATTTTAGATCATTACTGACGACAATGGAGTGAAATGTAGCTTGTGTGCTGACAGCTACATGCAGATCTAAATGCAGATGCCTGAATCTTGACCCAAAACTCTCTGTTGGTCTGTCTTCAAGAGTCTGGGATTGATGTGAGGTTATGGAAGACGAGTGGTCTTCAGTAGGTCTGGTATCACATCTGCTAGCTTCTTGAAGAAGTTGTGGACATCACTGGACAATCTCAAAAGTCATATGGTATATAAGTCTAGGAAATGGAATATGTTTTTTTTTGTGACACACTCCAAATCTGCCATGTCAGCCATGGCATGCTGAGACGTTCGTTCCTTCAAGTTCTAGGATATTGTTGGCCCAGATTAATCATCAATTTTTGTTGCTGTACATTTAGACAGTCCTAAATTGACAGTTGATACAGTCCTATATGTTCAATGGAAATATTGCCAAGTCGCTCTCTGAGGAAGACTGCAATTGCTATTAGAGTAATTTTCTTCTTTTAAATTGGACTTTTACTCTAACCATATTATTTCCTGTAAATTATCCACAGTCAGATGCCTTTAGGTCATATACCAGCAAAAATTGGGATTAATGACTCCCTGGTTTAACATGATTCTTACTAACAAGTGAAGACAAAAAACACTGACAAAAATGTATTTTTCTTACATTTTCTGAATTACATTAAATTAGAAAATCAATATAAGTCACCGTGACTTCTGGTGGTTTGCTGATAAAGCAAAATGTTAACTTTAGGGTTTAGGGTTGAAGACTATTTTTGAGCAAATATCTGCGTGAAATCCCTAAAATACCTGGATACAAAGAAAAGAACACACAAAAGACCCCTTCACCTTACTCACAAATAAAAATAACCCTCCTCAATGCTTCAGCTCAGTCTTCTTAAATATGTTACAAGTACTGCTGAGCATGGACCTTCTACTCTCCACTTATCCTAAATGCTATTTTGACCTGCAATTGTTTAAAAAAATGTAGTTGTGATACAGTACCTGTATTTTCTTAACATAGCTGCCAAAGCACTGCTCTTCTTTGCAGTCAGGCTGCATTACTAAGAACATATAAAAATGAGCTTGGTCTATAGGGAAGAACTACAAGAGAAGGTAAGGCAAACAATGCAAGGAAGATTTGAGATTGCAAGAATGAACCTTTGGGATGAGTAAGGAAGGCTCTGGAATAAAATCATAAAAGATGTGAAAAAGAAGCAAAAGAATAGAAAAGTAACACCACTCCCTGAAGGAGGCAAACGGGGGAAAAAATAGTTTTGGAGAAAATGTAAAGCGAAATGGTGAAGAGACATGACTGCAAAGGAGAGAGAAGATGAAGAAGGGATCAAAAAATCCCTCTGAGATGAGTGTCGGTAGAGAGGAGGAAGAAAAAAAATACCTTTATATGAGACACTGTTCCCTATTTGAGTAAATAGGTTTGGTTAATGCTTTTCATACCCAAGAAACCTGTTTTTGGTAAGCATTCTAGACATGATCTTTTAATTTTTTCCTCACAACATGAGACTTGAATGAAATCTGTATGTAAATGGCATAGGCTTTTATATTAGATCACGTTGCCTGGTGTTATAAATGTATCTGACTGACTTTAAACACAATTTCAAAAAACAATTATTCCTGAAGCTTTTCAATAAAGCCAAATAACTTTTTTTAAATGACAGTTAAAGGCCCAGTGAAAGTATCAGTAACAAACAGCACAGTAAGTTTAATTAACATATGTTTACTCAGAACTCAATTAAATGGAAACAGCTTTCAATTTTTTAAAAATCTTTTCCTTCCAAAAGTTATGGGTTATACAGCCTATTACTCCATAACTCACAGAAATACTGGTACTTTCCCATATGTTTTCTATCACATTACAGAAGAAATTGCTGTTTGCCTTCTTTCTTGGAAGGGAGGAAATATCTAAAAGGCGGAAGGAACTGCTCTCTAATGGTCTATCAATTTTCTCTAAAATATAGATGGGATAGATGGATAGTGAATGGATAAATAGGTAGGCTTGGCACCATCACATGACTCCACAAGCTGAATCTTTAACTTCTGCACCCTTTTCAGACCACAGCTTGGTTAAGCTAACAACAGCTTTTCTTTCATTAAGAGAATACCAATGAAACTTGCCCATTTAGGTATCATTAGATACTGCTGAACAGTAAAGACAGAAAAACCTACGTTTACTTAAGCAAAAGAAATTTAAAGCTTGAGGACTTTTAAGATTACATGGATGTAGAAGAACAGTGTCTATACAACTATTTCTGCCTCCTTTCCTTAAGATCATAAACAGTTATTAAATGCATTTAGAAGAACCCATAATATCTGTGCGTGGGATGAGGGCAGAACTGGCAAATTTCCAGCAGAAATCTAGGCCTTCATAGTATTCAGTATGTGAGGAAGAGTTTTCTCAGTATAAACGTTTTGTTAGTCAGCATTTCAGGGTTATATCCAAATTCCTGGCCTCTGTTTTTGCTCATGTGTGACACTGATGTTCCCCTGTAGGTGAGACAATATCAGGAACCAAGAGCCTGGACTACAAATGCTCTTTGTAACTTGCAGTCTCCATGAGACCTTGAATGTCACTGAGCCTGCAGGTAACATACTTAAAATCACCAATATTAGTTTTACAGCCAATTTTAACATGCTGTAGCCGGGCATTTAAATGTCTAAACTTAACCATTTTATGGTCCAGTATGTATAATATTGTCAAGTTGCCTACCTGACACAGATTTTAAGATGCTTTTCTAAGCTCTCTGATGATCTGAGTGTTGTAAGGAGATGGTTGTGGAATCCGAGGTCTCACACCAAACAATGGGAAGGCAGTGCACACAGGAAGCCAAACACAGCTCAGATACGGATGCAACTGCACACAGATGAATGTAGAGGATGTACATTGCATCTCCCATGAAACAGTGTCCTCTTTGCTGAATCATTATGAGTTCTGTTCTAGTGCATGGAGATAAGTCTGGTACTGCTGTTGTTACTTTTCACATGTAATTTAATGCTGACACATGTTTTTCTAAATATTAATTGGAAAAATACATAGCTTGAATGAATATGGAGAAATCAGATTTGTTTTTCCCATAGTATAG
This sequence comes from Monarcha castaneiventris obscurior, assembly GCA_026261815.1. Lineage (NCBI taxonomy): Eukaryota > Metazoa > Chordata > Aves > Passeriformes > Monarchidae > Monarcha > Monarcha castaneiventris. Next base: position 1,061,309 of record JAMPIT010000566.1, on the reverse strand, counting down.
TACAAAGACCTCAACGTAAGTGCAGCAGAGTTAACCAGCTCTGATGATTTTTTTTAATACATCTGTAACATTCATAATAGCAAAATGAAGCCCCAGACCCACTCCTTTGTGGAAAGGAAATCAGTTGAGAACCTGTTCCTAGTGTAAGCCTGGTGCACTAATTGTGAATCATTTTGAGAAGCTGCTCATTGACAGCTTCATGCTGGGAAGTCTAAATTACTCTGTCCCACTTTTCTCAGAGTGAGAGAATCATTTGTGTAGGTCTTTCTACAGCTCAAATCCCAGCCTCCACAAAACAAGATGTGCTAAGTAAGGCAGCAGCATTTAGGAGCCTAATGAATGTGCATACACAAGTATGAAGACACACTTGTAAGCTGGTGCTGGTAAGGAAGAGTACATTATTCAATGTATCCTCTTTGAAAAAAATCAATAAAATTCATATACAGTATGCTCATTGTAAAGTGACATGTGCTGCATTTAATACTCACTGACGTGACACTTAACAAACAGTCTTGAACTGAGCTCTATTTGCATTTGATTTCTGTCACAGCTTGACAAAAAACTCTGTTGCTTTCATCTGCTTTTTCTTTTTAACACTTCTAACCAAAGATGCATAGGTGTACCTTGCAGGCAGAATGAAAAGCAAAGTGCCCTCTAAAGGGGTCTCAAACCCTTTTCCCTGCATGTTTATAATGTACCCCAATGTTCAATCACTTTCTCAGCCCAGCAGAAATAATAGAGAATAATTTTAAGGGCTCTTGAATATTTGGTAAATTTTAATTAAATATACATGGACAAAAGGGCAGGAAATACAGAATTGTCCCAGCCTTGAATGAGGGAAAAGTCTTTTAGTAGAAGCCCAGAGAACATTGCAGTGGGGGCAAGAATGGATCACAAAACAAGAACAGAAGAAAGCCTAAAAGACAAAGAGCCAGGTTGTACAAGGAGATTTGAGATACTCTGAACTCACCCTGTGACCAATCCTACACATCTCAGACATAAAAATAGGAGGTTTTCCCATATAGCAATGCCTCTTACAGACCCTACAGCAGATTCACAGTATGTTGCATGAGGGGAAACACTTCTAATAGACTCTAACATGTCTGCAGAAATAAGATCGAGGATTTGACCCTTAGGTTTTGTGATTAATATTTGAGTTATGACTGTTTCCATAATTCTGGTGACTTAGAAAAATGTGAAATGTTTAAAGCACTTGCATTAATTTCTCTCATGCCAACGTGCAGTCACAACAGCAGCATAACTGCATGCAAACTAAGTATGAGCAAACAATGACTGGTTCAAATACTAACAACCCATTTCCTATGCTTGAGACTGACAGTGATGGTACTGTCTCAGAACTTTGATTCCTGCTGGTTTAACCCATGTCCTGGGCACAAGAAAGCAATGTTTACAGTGAGACCAGTCAGTTGCTGGAATAATCTCTGCAGGGATGTGGTAGAGTCCTCATCACTGGAAGTTTTCAAGATGGAATGGGACAGGCTGCTAGATAATGTCATCTAGTGTCCCTTTCCCATGGAAATGTGGACCAGATTATCTTTGGATGTCCCCCAGAAGCTAGGCTGTGATTATATGATTGTTTATGTCTCCTGTGTACATATTCTAGGCACGTTCACTGGATTTAGTTACCTGGTTCTTGATTTGGGTCATGCATGATAGGAAACATGATTTTTCATTCTAAATAACTTGGAAGTAGCTAGAAGGTAAACTCTTAGAAGACAGGGAAAATGGTCATTAAAAAGGTAAGGAATCTCGAAGGCCAGTTGCCATCTGAAATTTTTGGACTGCAAATTTGACCTTAAATGCTTCTTTGAATGAGATTTTGTCTATTCAAAAAAGAGAGTTATCTTCAAACACCAGCTCCCTAGTCCTCCCATTAAAATCTTCAATAGTATATGGTTGGTACTTCTTACTCCCAGTTCCTAGTTTTGCCAGTGAAAATGTTTCCAGAGACTGCAGAGTCAGTCACCTAATTTGAAGAGATAGAAAAGAGTATTCATTTTAACAGAAACCTGTTCCATTTCATCACAGAAAATGGGACTCCATATGTACAGTAACTGAATAATTAAGTAGACAGATTATTTGCTTGAGGACATATTTATTTGGCCTAGAAAAAAATCTGTGCATTGTGTTGCAGTAGATAAGTTCTGGCTGATATAAATACCTGCCAAAGATTCCCCACTTTTTCCTTTAGCCTGGGTTTTAATGTTTATTGCCCTAAACATAAGTATTCAGAAAACAGACACATGCTGTAGAGATTAATGAAAACACTTGGAAGGCTTTTGCTGCCCAGTTTATCCCATCAGAGAATGGGGCTCATGTTTGACATGCCTCCTAGGCTCTGGTTCTCCCACAAATTCATGAGTTTAAACATGTGGCCATACCAGCTGGGACTGTGGGACTGGCCAGGAACCTTAGGCTGGGTACAGGTTTGAATTCATTGTGGTATTAAGCCCCCAGCTATCAGACAAATGATGCAAATTCTGCAGCTTTCTGAATCCACACATTTTACCTTGTAAACATTCATGTATAAAATCACTTTTTAAAGCCAGTGTAAATTTCAAATTCTGATTATCGAAAGCAGAAAAATGCCTCTGTAATTTATGTAATATTTATTTAAACCATTAAAAGAGAATTTGCTAAGAGCAAGAAGAGCTAACAGATATTACTACTCAAGGGTTTTTAGCAGAAATGAAGCCTTCTTCATAATAGAGTTATGTAAGACATTTGGAATTTGTAATTTACTGAGTTTCAGTTTTAAATTGTGCTGCTTCTTTTATGTACAGATGTAGCAATTTTCTGGTCCCAGCTGAAATGTGTTTTAGTTGTAAGGTTTCAGTGAAAAAACATTTGTCTGTTTCTTAATTAAATATAAGATTGCTCTTACTCTCCAAGTTTTCTTCATATCAGGAATTTAATTTTCACTCAGCCTGTTTCTTGTCTTTATTTCCCTCAGTTCATCCTGAGTTTTCAAGGCTATGTTAATATATTTTTATTAATTTTATTTTATTTATCCAACCCCTTGCAAAAAAAAAAAAAAAAAAGAAAAGAAAAGAATGAGAAAGCTGCAAATCTAAAAAACATAGTGAAAATTACTTTCTAGAAACTTTGTTTTGATCAGAAACTTACTAGAGTGTTGCAATTAGGTTAAATTGGATAAAGATACAAGTTTAGAACAATTTAATGTTTTTTTAAAGGACCTAAACTGATTAACATCCACAAAGGGTAACCTACCTGGGGCATCTGAATACATCTAGATCATATATATAGCATAAATATCACCTTCAAATTCATATTTTGTGAAAACTTAGTAGCTTTCAGATGAGAGAACTTGAGTGTAGTCTGTGGTCATTTTGATATTTATCTCTCTAGATGCTTGTGGCCAGCCAAGGGAAGCTGTTACGTTTGTATACATATCTGTATGCACCCACCCACCCATACACACACACCCCGTGTGTTTTGCATAAATGCATGTGTTTATGGGTATGCAGACTGAGACAGATCCCTGATTCAGGCTGGCGTGTGGATCCAGCACCACCGTGCCGTGAGTGCTCTCCAGCTCCCAGCTGGTGCTCACTCGCGCTGAGCCCCGACCATATGTCAGGGTAATAGTGAGGCATGCACTCTTCTCCCCTTCTCCTGCCCCTCCACACCTCGTTTCTGCAGCAGGCAGCCACTATGGTCTCCAACACACCTCCCTGTCGTGCCAGGCGCTCTCAGAACCTGTGTGATGCTGGGGCTGGATTTCATGTGTAGACATTGGGATACACGGGTTGCACTTGTGCTGTTAAAGACAAGAGGGAGGGCACATGGGCAAGCTCAAGATCAGAACCACTGCCACTGCTTAACTTTAGTTTAGGCCCTGTCTCTTAGTCCTAAGAATCAAGACCATAACAATTCTGAAACTACTGTGTCCCAAAGTTATCCAAAAATCAGTGTCTAGCCTGCTCTTATTCAGCAGTGCAGACATGCTCACAAGTCTGCAAGCAGGCAGGATGAGAGAGCTCAGAGAGACAGAAGTTATGGTAGTCAGAGGACCCAGTGAGCCACAGGTGGGGACACACTAGGGTTGTCTTGGAAGTAGATGCAACAAGCTTTTGAGGGATTTGGGAAAGGTATATTCTCACAATGAAGGGATTGAGGAAGTAGAAGCGCAGAGAATGTCAGGAACATGCTACTGGGTTCATGGCTTGAGGAGAGCAGTAAAGAGAAAGGGCAGAGAGAATACTAAAGGCCTTGATTTCAGGAACATTTGAAGTAAAAGGAACTTGAAACCTTGAGGATCAAGCTTGATTATTCCCCATCTATAGCAATGAATATTTATTGGAAATGAGAATTTTCAAAAGGATTAATGCATATGAAAAATTCTGCCAATGCAGCCTGAGGATGGTTTCTAACAACAGGGCTGGACATGTCAGTGTGGGGGATACCCAGTCTGAAAAGTGGACAGCATGATGGAAAAAGAAGTTCAGTTAACATGCCAGCCAAGAAAGCAGTGCCAGAGTCTGGAACAAAAGCTGCTATGGCCAGCCTCCTGCTCCATACCTCTGTAATAATCCAGCTGCCTTGCAGCCCTAAAATACAAACTGAAAGCTCTGCTGCCTGATGCAATTCAACTGATCTTTGTCTTTCTTCATTTATCCTTCTTGTCAGAAGCAACCAAAATTACTGTAACTGCCAGCTCAAAATTGAACAGCAGAACTAACATCCTCTTCTCTGCTGATGAAGGCTGATATTAATAAAGCAGCTTGTTGGATAAGATTAGAGATTTTAATGGATACCTTCTTTTTTTGAAAATGGACTTTGATGAAAAAAGAAGTTTATTCTGATTCCACTCTTGCTGAAACGATTTCTTAGGTTATTTTGTGTCCTGTTTTTTCTCTTCTTTTAATTGATAGCTTTCCAATGTTTAAGCAATATGGCTAAACTGGTTGGGGTTTCTGCACTTAAAATAGGAGACTTCAATGATTTTAATTGCACAGCGCTAAGTTCACAATTTTTTTTTTTTTGTCTGATGATATCAAAAGAAAGAAAACCTGTGTAGGAAGGTGTTATATAAAACATATTTAGGGAAAGGTGTTATTTAAATAAATCCTTAAATCCATAAGAGTTTGAATGAAATCATGGCCCATTGATCTCATCAGTCTTGGAAGATTTTCATGGCCTAATGTTCCATTTTGGTGTTCAAAACCAAACTCCTAAATATTCTAGGACAAATACTTAATAGATCACTAAAACCAGAGTACCTGATCCGCAGTTCTGCCTTGAGTAAGAGACTGGACTAGATGCCTCTTCCTATCCAGCCTATAATTTTCTTGAGTCTGTGAGTTTATCTAAATATTTCACTCTTTTCCTTTAAATGTAAAAACTGGGTAAGTCAAGTATTGGCAACAAATGTGAAAGATGTGAAAGAAAACTGACAGCTGATCATGCAAAAAGAGAGCTGTTATTTTTTGTACATCTGTCTCTTGGCTTTTAGATGGGGAATGATAACTGACACATATGTCATTAAAAAGTCCTTATACAGAGAAAATATGTTTGAAACTAAAGTCTATAGTATTGTGCTTAGTATTAGGGTGGCTGCATAATTAGAATGTATTTTGCAGGAAGGTTTTTCCTTTAAAACCTAGTCTGGGATACATTCATGTGTAATTCACATTCATATATAATTTCAAAGAGGCAATTAGTATCAATAGAATTAATTAGTTGTTAAGCCAATAATCATTAAAATCTCCTAGAGATTCTTAGATATTATAGCCTGCGCACACACTTCATATTAGGTTCCCACAAAAAGGGTACAGGGATTTTTCTTTTATTTATATACTTTTCTGTACATTATCTATATTCATATATGTATATTACAGTTCTCACTGCAACTAAAGAAGGCCTTGGAATTCACCTTAAGGGTACCTGAATCTAACTGTATCTGGATAGGCACATATGTTATAAAAGATCAGGATAACAACTAGCTCAAATAAAGCATGAAATAATTCACAGAATGCAGGACCAAATGAAAAACTTACTGTTTTGTTTGAATTTTGTTCTTAGCCCATGCAGCATATGAGCATCCTTAGGCAAAGACCCTCAGAAACAAATTCATTCTGTTGAAGTGTGAGGTGTCAAAGGCATAAAATCACCCTAGAGTTCATTTGTAGTCTGTAGTGAAGGAATGATACCTGCAGCTTGCCTTATCCCCACTTGAGGAACCTGTCAATTACAGGGAGTAAAGAATGGTCATGGTTTTAATTTTAGTGCTTCATTTCAATTTTCAGTAAATGGCCTCTTTAATATTCCATAAATCTACATAAAATGTGCAGGTATTTTCTATTCAAAACACAGAAGCTAAGGTTAATGAGGCTGCATAATACTTATATGATATATGCTCATATATTTCTAAACACACTTTGTTGAGGGATCAGTTGATGACTTGCACAAGGCTGTTTTAATTTTTACAAATAGTTCATCTTATACCTTACATAGCCAGCATCATCAAATTTAGTAACAAAATTTGCCTCAGTATTTAACGTGACTCATTCCCTCAACAAATTTTGTATCTTATTGTGCAAATAAGAAATGCAAAATTTTTGGAATAAGAAATAACACAGGACACTGAATTTGTGTTGTTAACCCAAGCGACTCTTTCTTTACGCCACCTTCCCTATATGTAAACAGAAACAATTTTTTCAGAAATGTATGCATTTGTATATGCCATTCTCAGTCTTACTTTCCTCTAAAACTCAAATCTTCTACTTGTTACATCACAGCTGGCTGCTGTGGGAATTACTATGATACCATGAATTAATTTAGGGTGAAAGACAGATAAATTCTTAAGAAGTAAGTACACTCTCATGCAACAGTAATATTGTCATGTCCCTAATGATAAAAATGATAGAAGAAAAAACAAAAGCTACATGACACCCAGACAAAGTGCTTTCAACTAGTTTCAAAGTTTTCCAGAATACATCAATTCCTTTTTAAGCAATTTTTTTTTGTACAGAACACCAATGGGAGCACTAGAAAATTCCCCTCTTCAGCCTACAAATGGATTAATCCTGTAACTGAGGGCTTGAATATATGCACAGTCTTATTCAACATTATCTGTCTCTATCCGTTTTCTGCAAGAAAAAGCTCCATGAATGTGATTTTTACAGAAAAATCTATCCTGTAATCGCTCCTTACTTTGAAATTCTTTCTTTCCTGAAGAATAATATTTTATATCTTTTCTTGAAAAAAAAAAGAAATATCTCTTAATAAATATAAAAAACATGCAAACATGTAAAAAAAGTGTTTGCTATGAAAAGTGTGTAAGAAACTGAGAAACCAGTTAGTCAGATTATCTGGACATTCCCCTGATATATTGATAACTTTGTATAAAAGACTTGTAACTCTGATGTAGTTCAATTTACATGAAAAGCAATGGTGGTGCTTTTGTGTCTAACCTGTGTTCTGTTGCTGTGGTATTTTTTCCTTGTTTATGTACTTTGAGTAAAAAGTAATTACAATTTAAGAATACGCCTTAGGTCATCCAAAGTCTTCCCCTTACAGTGACCAAATTAGTTCTTTAGAACCAAAAGAGACAGTACTCAGAATAAATGAGAATGAACTGACAACCTCCCTGTCTTTGTACATTACAACCATTGGGAACTTAAGGCTTCCACATGTGGAAGTGAGAAGCAGACCCATGCCAGGTGAAGATGTGTTGTGGTGGAGATTACAGTTCTTGCTGCTCTTCCCTCTCCCCATCCTTTTCTCTGACTCTCAGACAGAATAATAAATAACAGCCACAAAGAGGGAAGGTTTTGAGTGCTTCTTCAAAAGCATGATACCACCCTCCCATAGAAGGAGGAAACGCTCCTCCTGGATTTGTTGCATCTTTCCCAGAGGTAATGTCCCTTTTCAGGACATTCCTAGTTGGGAGGTAGGCGATAACATAACAAATTGAGCACCTACAGAGCTCAGTGCATATAGGGTACTTCTGTCTAAGTAGTGGTTACAAATGCAGCAAGGGGATTGCAATTGCAGTTTTGCACTTAGATATCTTGTAACTGCCTACGTCCATGTCTAGGTGACACTGCTAGATGTTTTATAAACTCTTGATATTGGAAGGAAATTTGGCACGAGTTGAAATTACTGTCATTATTTTAACTGGCTCAAACTGAGGTATGGGAGCACCCTTCAAGTGCAGAGGATGGAGAGGAAAAAGAGGCTGTGCACATTGTAATCCCGTATGCTAACTGGCACAACTGTCTTTTATTCTGACTGTGAACTCTAAGCAGGACTGGAATACAAATAACAATAATGGTGAAAAAGTTAAATGAGAATCATCAAATAATATAATGACTGCATCAAGTTTTTACATTTACAGTGTTTTCTATTGTGTATATAAAATCAGGGTAAAATAAACCAATCTGGTACATACCACCTAGTATTTCTGTGAGAAAAGGGGATTATTTCTGAAATTATTATGCTACAAAAATGCTATATAACCTCAGGAGAATGTTTCATTGATAGTGCTTAGTATTATCAACTGAGGCTTTGTCAGTTACAGAAGTTACATAATTCATCTCTTTCAAATTACATGAACTATGTGAGGAATAACTCATTCTAAAAAATGCACTGAGCTGATTTGGATCTGCAGGGTAGAAGTCTTCCTCATTTTTTACTAGTCTATTCTTTGGTAACAGCTGAGGCAATCAGGAGCTCTCTTACCTGCCTAGCTCATGTTATCATTTGTTACCCCTCCTTCACATTTAATGAATCCATATATTGGTTCCTAAACTACTGGAGATGATTGAGCTTATATATTTTTGCAACAATAAAACAGTCTGATTTGAGTTTGCCCACGGAGACAGAAACAGATATGCTAAGCATAAAGAAGTTTAACTTTCAAGGCAGCCTTACATTTATTTCATACTCTAACAACTGTTATAACTGGGTTAGTCAATAAATAGCATTTGCTTCTTTTATTTCCACCTATATCTCCTGTAAAATATGACCTAGCCGGCACAGTCTTTAAACACTTTCTAGATGGGGTATCTAGAAAGTCTGTGGGTTCTGCCAGTCATAAAATGGGGAACTAGCACAAGGCTTTTGACTGACACAAGTGTGGGAACTGATGGGAGAAAGAGGGTTAGACAGACCAGTAGAGCTTCACAGAGCTCCATAGTGAAAACCTTGTTCTCTAGAAGTCTTTGGAACTTGAAACTGCAGTGATGGTTCAGAGGGTCTAAGTCTTGGTGTGTCGAATTTATTGCCTGTTTGGCACTGGATTATTAGCATAAAGAGCAACTTTAGGAAGCTACGCTGGCTTTTAGAATACCATGTCACATATAGAGACTGCTACATAATCCTCAGTCACATAACCTCAAGACTATACACAATTTGTAGCCTAATTAGGTAATTCTAAGAATTTTCATATGTGTGGGTTTTTTGGATCTAAAGAATGGACAAAGATCTAGATGAGTCTCCTGTCCTTGAGTTTTGACGTTTCCTCTCCTGTGCCTAGTAGACAGTTTTCAGTAGATATTTTTTCGATATTTATGCTACTTTTTGGAATTTTTTCACTTCTGCTTTTGGGGAAACTCATGAAATTTAGGTGAATCTGTGAAAGTATACTTTATAAAGAAGTGATGTATAAAAAAGGTGTCTGAATTCTAGGCTGAGCTAATATCTTTTAAATGCTTGGATCATGAACTAGTAACTGCATATATTCCACATACATGATAGGATAGAATATGATATTATTTTTTATGTCACAAGCTTCCAACTAATACAGCTGCACCAATATATATCTATAATAAACCAAAAAATCAGCAGCAAACACAAATTTAGCATTTAATAATCTTAAATTAATATAGTAATTAATTATTCATGTCTCTGGAAAATCAGAATGATGTTTGGGGGATGGTGTTGTTGTTTCAGATGCAGGATAAAAACCATCACCTCCTTGGGCAGAGGACCATGACCCAATGGCTGGAAACTCATTATAGGAAAACACAAACACAAGTAATCTAAAACTATTTTCAGAGTAAAAACCAGTAATAACTCTTGCTGTGAAAACAGCGCATTTCTCCCTTAACAATGTTAAGTGGTCTTTAATGATTCCCTCTGAGCAAGAAACCACTGATGCATTTTGGTTTCCTCATATTTCCTTAACTTATTGGATAAATACATCTTTATTTGCTGTATGGGGTTGTTCTTTAATTTTTACAGTAACTGTGATCTTCAAATTTTGATTCTGGATTGAACTCTCTTGGTCAAATTACAATGCCATGTGTTTCATAAATTGCATTTGTAGCTGTTAGCCTCAGCAGTTTGCTTCTCAGCAGTCATGGAGCTGTGTATTTTTAAAAATGTAATAAACACCATCCACACAAACTCCAGATGATGTTTCCAGTAAAAGCATTTTTAAAGCACTCTGGCCCAGCTACTGGATTTTACTGGAGTGAAATGTACTTTTACTCTTCTTCCTAATGCTTTTCCCTCCTGGCACATAAGATACCAAGATATTTATAGTTACCCTCCATTCCTTCACTTCCAATGTTATTCACTGTGTTAAGAAAATAAACTAAGTCATCTGTGCATATCTATGAATATCTTTAGTCCTCAAGGTTTATATAATTTCAGTCTGCAAAAGCAATGATTTCTAGGTTTAGAAAACAACTTTCTTAAACAATACATAGGGCATCTTGATGGACCTTCTTTCACCACGTTTGTGAAGATAGCCACCCATTAAATCATGCAATATTACACTTTTTATATAATCTAAAAAGCAAATAATAGGGGAAAGAGAGTAGTGACCATGGACCTGCCTTGCAGAGCTGTTTTCTCTAATCAGCACATGACCACAAAACTCTGCAAACGTTCATCTGGCATTTTCAAAGACATAAGCATTTATTTTTCTGCCCGACTACAGCCAATACTCTGTTATGGCCTTTACTTTACCAGAACAGTCCCCAGTTTCACAGCAATATACCCCAGCATTTAATTAGATCTTTGTGCTCACCATGGTACCATGCAAAAATAGTTGTTCTAATGAATTGCTTTTCCCTTTTAGTGAATATATTCAAATATTTATCAACCCTCTGCAATAAATGTGTCCAATGAGCCTTTGGATTCGACCATCATAAAAAACCTGAATATCTGCCCATGGCAGTTGTCCCCATCTTCTGACTGGTCATCACTTTATCGACTTCATTTTTCTCCCTGGCTGGTTTTATCCTGGTCATTCCCTTCCTCATTCGGACTAAATCAACTGAGGAAATCAGAGGGGAGCATACTTATCTGCAAACTCTCCTTTAGGGCCACTTTAGGGTTCTATCAAACACCTTTAACTCCAGAAAATCCTGCTTCAAACATATGTTACCACAAGACATCAGGAAAAGGGTTTCATGTGCAACGGTGTCATCTCTGAAGGTCCAAGATATTGCCCAGCTGACATAACAACACTGAAGTTTTATGCATGCTGCTACTTTCAAGCGCATTTATTACACTTAAAAATAATAATGTTTGGTTTTTATATATTGCTTCATAGTAACTGTATGTTCATGTCAAAGTTGGTCAAAACTTCTCCATACCCCAAAAGCAAGTGTTTTGAAACCAGCTAGTGTCAACTGTATTGGTTAATTGATGCACCAATATTCACATCAAGTGTAACAAGACTGTGTATTCTCTCTTGCTCAGCCATAATTTTAAAATGTTAATTCTTGTACACTGATCTTTTCCAAGAGCCAAAGTCCCTGAAAAACTTGGTCAGCTAAAAAATAATGCCTCATCATGCTTTCAACTAATACTAAAGATCTGTGTAAAAAAGCATCTTATCAGAGTTTCTACTCCTTTCCTCAATTATAAAACAGGAATGCTGGAAGGCTCCCACAGAGAACAGACTGAAAATCAACACTAGACCTGTGATCCCAGAGGAGAGGCAGGTAGGCATCTGGGAGAGGAATGCCTACTTTAATCTTCCTAATGCATCTTTTTTTCTATGAACATGCTATATTATACCCCATGCACTATTTAAAACTTGGGTTACCTAATAGCCCCTTAAATGCTATTGGTACACTGTTAAAAAGAGGATAAAGATTTCACCAGTGTCAGTTACCTGGCAGCTATTGCATTAATCTCCACTGTTGGTGTCCCAGCAGCATCAAAAGTGCACCCAGTAAAGTCACTAGCTTAGCCTTTAAGATTCTGAGGGGATTTTGTGTTTCTAAGTGTACTGAGCTCATCAGAAGTGGCAGTGTGATGTTTCTAAGGGCAGTCCCTTTTTCAGACCGGAGTGGTCTGCAGACCACAGGCATTATAGGCCTTATATTCCACAGAACTGGGGTGTTCCAGTTTTTCATATCTCTGATAAGGGAAGAACAAGAGGTCATACACTTTTTATATGGTCTTTATTGATTGATCTCCATGGGATTGTCCCTCTGTCTTCAACAACTGATTTAGCTTGTGTGCCTTCTTGGTTTTACACTCATATTTATCAGGATCTTTGTTTGCAAATGGTTGAAAATCTCTTGATGTCTGGACAATAAAAAAAATGAACCTTTCTTCTGAATGCAGGTGTAACAAGATATACTTCTTTATGTAATATAGCTACTTGGCAAATAATCTTTCTTTCAATTATTACCCCTGGTAATGTAAAATTTAAACTGAATACCAAGCTATGTTTTTGCTGCCAATACTGCCTACATAATATAATCCATGGGGTTTTTTAGCTATTTTCCTTCAGCATAAGACAGGAACATTTGCAATGTAAGCCATTTGAATATATATTTTTTAAAATATTGTTTGTACAGGATTTCTTCAGTGTTCCTTGATGGACTTGCACTCCTTTCTATGCTGTTGAATAACAGCAGGTTCAACTGTGCCTGTGTCCTCTTGAATTTGGTGGTCAGGAAAGATTGACAGAAAGACTCTCTGAAAGAAGACAATTCGCCCCCCTGACAGAGGGACTTCCTGCTTTCTCCTTTGGTCCATGGGTCACAGAACTTAAGCACAAAAATCTGTCAGGTGCTCTTGAACTTCATGAGCTGGGTTGATAATGCGCTTCTCAGAGGAGAACGTTTCAGTCATTTAGAAGTCATTTCTGTCATCAGCGGTATTATTTTTATCTCAGTAAACCCCATTTACTGATAATGCCAAAAGTCACAGTCAAAAGTCCAGATAGGGAAGCAAACCAAAAAATCTCAATAGGGATTTAGTCTTACTGACCTATACATAATGTATGTTTACAGCACGGTGTACAGTACCAAATAAACAGTCTTCTCTAACTGAAGGCACTACTTGTGCACTCCTTAGCTTGTTCAGCCATTTGATTTATCTCAGACTGTAGAAAGGAGGAGTTCTGCCTCCCTGCAGTAGCCAAAAAACCTTCCATACCTCTCACTTTAGCACTTATGCATCCATATCTTATAAGGAAATACTAAAGAGTCTTGGTCTTTCACAAGCAGAAGGCATCCCAAGAAGAGATGACCCAACCTCTCTAAGGAATGGTGCATGTGTCCCCTCCTCATAGAGATGACCTTTATTATGTCTGACTAAATGCAAGCACCTAAGTCAGATGCCCAGTCAGCCTAAACATTTTCATAGACAAGGTAGAGAAAGAGCATTCCCAGATAATGGTTTGTGGTGGTTTTTTTGGTGCGTTAAATGACATCCACAGTAGGTATGTGGGAGTACAGGACAACTGTGCTTCCACTTGGCTACCTCATACTGCTTGGAATTAGACTGGATGCAGGTCAAATAATCTCCAGTGAGATGGACTGAATCTTCCTTTTGTGCATCAATCTCCATACAAAAGTTTCAGAAAGTTACAAACAGTTCAAGTAATAATTTTAAAAGTAGTAAGGCTAAAAGGGTAGGATTTTTCCCATTTATCACATGAGAAAAGTGAGGTTCTATATTATGCATCTCCCAGGCTTAAAAAGGTAAAATAGCATGGTACTTGGCTCACACCATATATTGAAAATTGCCTCTCTAAAACTAAAAAACTAAAGCACCCTCCTCTAACATGGAATTCTTGCATGCTGTGGTTGTAGTCCTGTAGAAAAAAACCCCCTGTAAATCATGAATTTTAAAACTAATGTAGCCCTTTCTCTTTGTTTCAGGATTTCAAATGCATTTAAATTGTGGAATCGTAGAATAAGAATATGCTGAGTGGGAAGGGATACATCAGGATCATCAAGTCTAACTCCTGTACATTAACAACTTTTGCTTGTCAATGTAATTAACATTCCTTGATATCACTGTTATCACCACTTCTGACAACACTAACAGTGTACTAACAGTACACTCTGTCCATGAACATTCATTTTTGTGCAAAAGTTTTGAGAACCTCCAGTACCTCAGTGTGAGACCACAATGCTCAGACTGGGACCTTCATAGCCTAAGAGGACTGATAACACAGCATCTGCATTAGAGATGACTTGTGCTCTTTATAGCTCTCCTTTTTATTTTCTTTCCTTTACTATTACTGTAAAAGACCAAATCCATCGTTGGTAGAGCTGCTCTGAAGCCAGTGAAGTTACTTCAGGGACGAATGTGACCCATTCTATGCTTTTCAAGAACCTAACTAACAATAAATGTCACATCCCCATCACAACTCTAATGCTGCTCAGAGGACAGATGTACAATACATCTTTGTCTTCTTCCTGCTCGTAACGAGCAGTGTAGGTCATCTGCATCATTAACATTTGCAGCTGATGCATTTGTGCAGTCTGTATACACTTCTTGGAACTGCACAGACCTTCTCATTGTTTTCAGAACCTTGATTTTTTGTAGTATTATCATCATCCAAATGTATTTAAGGATGAAACTATTAGAAACACAATTGGTGAATTAATGTCATGAGGACTGCTGCTGGCAGCTCATCAATTTTTGATATGCCACTCAGACAAATGAAACATAAGCCACCCAGAACAAGGGGACCTTTTGACACTTCAAAGGAAACCCCTATGGGTGGTTTCCTCTTGAAGCTGCACTAAACTGGCTCAATCTCCTCAGCTGGAAGCTGCCAATGTCTCATTAACCCCTAAACAGGCCCTGCATGAGCTTTTCTTTTCAGCTATAATTATGCCATGCACTCCTGTTATGCTGTACTGAATTGCAACACTGTCACCAGCACATTATAAACATCCACCCTAATTGAAAAGCAGATTAGACTCGTGTTAATTAGTGAAAAAGCCCGCCCACTTGCATGCATTATGATTGCCTCTTAAATACTGAGGATGTTGAAATCCCTCAGAAAGACAAGGCAGACTTAATTGCAATAACCTGCAAATTAAGTTTAATTTACTTTAAATTTACCGGTTTAGCAGGCTCATTTGATGGTGTTAATGTTCTAGCAAATTAATTATCTGAATTAGTCATGCCTGGTGGAGTTTTGCAGCAGAATACATTGTACAGTGGCCTATTAATAACAGACAAACAGGACAGGATTAATGAGAAGCTTATGCTAAAGTTTTTTTTTAAAAAACAAGGATCTTTCATGATTTCAAATATAATCACCCAAGTGCAAATACAGACACAGAATATAAACAAACTGAAATTTATTATACTCTATGGCATGCCATCTAGGAGAAACAGTAAAACATTACCGGTGAAATATTTGATAGAAAGAAGCTTCTTCTATGCACTCAAGTAGATCACTTCTCACAGCAAACCATTTCCCATTATCTGGTATCTCTCTATGAGACTTCAAATACGTAAGTGCTTTCAAGAGTACTTGTACTATAGAGAGAGAGCTGATAAATAAATTAGAAATAACATCTCATACGTTAATTCCATAGTCCACTTTGTGGCTTATGAGGCAGTAGAATTGCTTTTTCGTATTCCATTGCTAACCACTGTCTGCTCCAGTTTAAAAAAAAAAGAAGAAAAAAATAAAAAGAAAAATATCCTCCCCAGAGATATAGCTGCAAGTAAACTGCAAAAAGCAGCATCCTTACTTGCCTCTGCTCCTTATAAAAATACAAGTAGAAAAAAATATTTTCTAATAGCCTTTGTAATAGCTCTCAAAATAAAGATATAATTGGCTTTGTAAACATTGTCAAAGTACAATCATTCACCTCGCAGAAAGTGTTGTCTGACACTGTGTGAGAAACGAAGATAGCAGTGACAAATATCCTTTTTAGCTGGTCTTGATCATGAAAGTTTAGTCTGCTTATGTGGTAAGTGTTGCCTCCTCCATTATGGTCCACAGCCATCCCAAATATAATGAGGTATATTAAATTCAACTCTGTCTCCCCATGGACAACAGGAAAAGCCTATGGGAGCACAAAAGATAATCCTTGATGAGTGTGAACTGAATGTGATTGAATATAAAACTCTGTATTATTGATTGGAATGTGTATGTTAAAGCCATCGGTCACAGAGAGTAGCTGTGTCTGTTGGCTTCAAAGGGCTCTCAAGCTGGTGTGCAGTGCCCAGTGAAAACACCCAAATTTACATTATTCTTGCATATAGTTTAATGCCTGGAAAATAAAAATGTCACCCCTTGAAAAGAAAGACTGAACGATGCATTCCTTAAAAACAGATTATCTCATTAAAGAATGAAAGGTCTGGTAAGAGAAAAAAATATGCATAGTTGCTTTATGGGACATATTTTAATTTTTGAGGAAAAAAATTAAAAAAATGGTTTCAATATATTTTTGGTATTGTACTGATATATCATGTAGACCCTTTCTGCTTTTCTTATTTCTTCCTCCCTCTCAGATAAAATTACTGTTTGAAGCACTAAATGAAACTGGCACAAAAGCAGCCATTATTAAAACTGGGCTGAAAAACGAAAAAAAAAAAAAAGGAAAGTAATTCTGCTTTAAAAAGCTTGTACAGGAAGGGTTGAGATGACTTAAGTAAGAACCCGTAGGGAATAGGAACTACACAATGAAGGAAATGGATTCCTGTGACACATAAACAAAAGGCAAATGACTAATATATTTACATATAACATGTGGTGTATTCATTGCACACCATGGTGACAGAATTGTTTATTTCATTTATAATTTATACAGCAAAACCTTATTATATGTGTAACTAATTTGCCTGATGATAATATGCAGTAGGAGATTAGGTTTCCATTATATTCTGTCATTAAGAACAAAAGATTTTCATTCGTTGTTTAATTTTTTTCTTAGTTCCCATCTCACAGAACACACCCTGTACATGGGTACATTTCTCTTAAATCATTATGATGCTGAGCTAAGTAGAAAACAGCAACAAACTTCTGAAAAAAAGACCCCTATAAATCCCTCACACACAAATCCACTTTAAATACTCTTTGCTTCTGGAAATTCTTATGGTATCAGTAATGACAATATACAAAGACCCTTTCACAGGTGATGTGTATGCAACAAAAAAAGAAATAGAATAAATATAGGCTCCAGAAAAGCTTTTCTCTGTGAGAGGGGAAAAAAAAAATCAAACATTTTACCAGAAGCAGCATTAGAATGTGTGACTAGACAGTTCATCTCAGACTACAGGGAGCGGGTGGGTGGGTAGGCAGTGATGAGGGAATTATCTTGATGTATTTTCCACTGTGGCACAGAAGACAGTGCAATTCTCTGAAAGGAATTGCTAGCACCAAGGCAGTAATTCCCCTCTGTGGTATTACAGAGTGTGTGTGTGTTACAAAGAGGGAAGGGAGTGTGGGGGAGAGAAACCTGCGAAGTGCTGTACATGTTTCCAACACTGTGAAGCATGTATGACCTTGAATTAATACAAAATATGCTTATCAAAACATGAATGCTGTGCCAGAAGCATGCATACATGCACATATGTTGAATTTGTATCTTTGTTACCTTTCAGAGAACAAAACCCAACCCAAATAGATTTTTTAGGCTGTGTAGTTGCTTAACCCTTTGCAAGTCTAGTTTGCATTGTATAGTGAAATCAGCCTATTGCATAAAAGGAGAAAGATGCTTTCAAACAAGAGGGGATATTTTCCTCCTTAACTCAGAGCTCTAAAACACCTTTTAAAACAGCAGGTCATACCATTTCAGTCAAAAAATCTATTCAAAGATGTCATAGTTTCTAAAGCATGTGCTAATGCAAGGACTTTCTTTGTATAAAGTGACACTCAGAGTTGCGGGTGTACATAAAAAAAATGGAATTTTTGCAACCTAAATAAGTGTACTGCAAATATATGTCCTCGTGGACACCCTGCCAGTCATCAGAGCCATTGTTTGTTGACCATGAATACAGACAAATCTGAAAGTTAAGGGAGCGGTTGAAAAAGTGCATCTCAGCAAGCAGAGAGTGAGCAGGTATTGGACACAGCCTGTTTTCAGAAAGAGTAGCATGACCATGCAACAGTATAATCTGGGGACCAGCCAGCTGGGCAGCAGTTTTGCAGAGAAAGACTGCAAAGACTGGTGTTCTGGTGGACAAAAAGTCACCCATGAACCAGCAAAATCCACCTGTAAGGCAACAGCCCACCAGGCTGCTCCAGGAAGAGCGTTGCCAGGAGGTGCTCCTCTACTCGTCACTGGTGAAGCACATGTGAGATGCTGGGTCTTGCTCTGGGCATCCCAGTACAATGGAGACATGGACATATTGGAGTGAGTCCAGCAGTGGGCTGCGCAGTGCCTGAGGGACTACAGCAACTCCCATACCAGGAGAGGCTGAGAGAGCTCTGGGCTGTTCAGCCTGCAGAAGAAAATGGCTTCAGGAGGATCTGGTGAGAGGAAGGAAAGAAGATGAAGCCAGACTCTTTTCAGTGATGCCTACTGGCAAGATAAGAAGCAATGGCCTCAAAATGAAACACAGAAATTTCCATTTAACTTTAAGGGAGAATCAGATTGTCCACTGAGATTGTGGAGTCACCATTTTTCAAGATGTCAAAAAAATCCCATGTTCCTGGGCAACCTTCCTTCCTTGAGCTCGGGCGAGTTGGACCAGGTGGTCTCCAAAGGTTCCTTCTGACCTCAATGATTCTGCAGTTTTGTGGTTCTGTGATCTCTTCTGCACTGAGCTGCAACAGAGAGGACCGTATCCCTGAACCCACTCTTCCTCCACAGCACTACTTCCCTTAGATTTTCACTCAGCAGGAAAATGAAGAACCATCAAGGAGATTTGTTGTTTGTCAGAGTAGAATAAAGAAAGAAGGCATTAAAGAGGGCTATCAGAAACATCCATCTGAGGTATTGAAGAGTATCAGGTTATGTGACTTTGTCCTATGAAAGGTTTGTTTTCTCTCTTTTCATTGCCGCTGCAGTTTAACACCTGTACTGGAAATCATGTGAAATAAGATATTGCCTGGGATAATCTGACTGCAGTGTGTGTTCTCCAAAATGCCTAATGAAACAAAAGTCCAGCACAAGCCAAAGTAAAGTGTTGAATATGTTTCCTTAAAAATTTTTAATCTATTTATCTAATTTTAGTACATCAGCTGCCATTGAAAGTAAGCAGATAGAAATGGAAGAGATGAATGAAACTGGTTTTGTCCTAGATTTTCTTCAAAGCTTAGTCCCCAGTAAGGCAACACTCCCATCACTTTGTAAAGGACCCGTGCTATTAGCTTGATTACAGAAATATGCTAAAGTGGCAGTGTGACTGCTGGTTCCAATGGCTTGAGACTGGAGTATAAGACGGAACATAGACAATGTGAGTTCAAACACATTTGCAAAATCTATACATGTGTAGCCTATGCAGGAGTTAAGCACTGGCCCTTGTGAGAGAGCAGCAGTGAATATTCAGGAGGAGTATCAAAGGATGGGTGAGCCTTAGCTGAATTTTGGAGATTATTTGCTTGTGTGCATGAAATATGCTTGAGTATTCAGATTGTAATCTTCAACTGCAGTTGAATAAGTCCCTATACATGCTAAGACTGTTTCAATACTGTGCAGCATGTACAATTTATTAACAACCCATTAACAATTCTAATACCCAATGAGAGTAAATGTTGGCTGGAATGTGATAGGGTTATGCAGGACTGTTACTTCTGCAGATTTATCTGGGATGGAAAAACCTAAAGATCTGCAAAAAGTGTAGACAGGCTTCTTTTGCCAGACAAATTGAACCTATGCAGTATTAAGAAAAGAAGGACTTAAGGACATCACATCAGATCTTGTTTAGTGTTCTAAGATAGAAGCCTGGGTTTCCTGCTTGGATAGTAGAATGAAGCAGGTTCTTCCAGGAGATGCTTCAGAGCACCTAATTATGACTATATAGGTCAAACACACCTGAAGCTAAATACCTAAAGGCAACATTAACATGCCATCTGCTGCTTTAGATGGGACTATAAAAACTTGTCTAAGAAGCAACATAAGACTATATATGTAGTCAGTGAAATTAGACTATTCTATCCATTGTTACCCTTTTTACTGTGTCAGAAGATGAGGAAGCCACAAGTTTTGACAAAATATTTTTTCTAACATTTCAAAGTAAACTGCATGGACAATATTTTTGGTGCCATGCCAGCAGATGACTGATTCTTCCCTTCTTGCATTCTTCCCTTCAACTACATAAGAAAACATTAGCAATACCAATGTTTCTGTGACTGTGAAGGTCTTCTCCACATTTTATTCCATTGCCCTAAACACCAGGGAAATGTACACTAAAGTCCTACCAAGAGTGCAATCCAGTCCTGAGTTACTGCATTTTAGTTTATGTGATTCAGGCTAATAACCACTTCAACTAAAAGGAGGACTGAGTCCAAAACATGACAAATAAAAGGGAACAAACAGACAAAAGAATTCAACAGAAAAGAATGTGGGGAACCATAGCAGACTGCTTGAATGAAATCCACAAGTGGACAGGTTCTTCCCATGTAAATTTATGAACCTTGCTGAAAAGTTTGATTTAAGTGGCCTTAGGCACCTACTGTAGTTGGCAGAAAAAAGGTCAAGGTGGAAAATCCACATTCCACTTCAGAGGGTGGTTTGACACAAGGTGATTTTATCTCTTAGAAGGTTTGTCGATATTCACGGATTTTCTGTGTACCTTGGTCAACCCAGCTGGGGACTCAAAGTTATCTGGAATTAATATAAACTTTGATTGCACTTTTTGCAAAGCAGGAATATGCAACAGTAATTAATCATCCTGCCCGATGACATTGTTAGTTATAATTTTTAGAAGTTACCTGCAAGTTTTTTCAGGTGACACATGATCTTCTTAACACAGTCTCAGGTTGTCTCACACAGATAGAAAAAGACCCCATGCATTTTTTAGTTTTTTGAACATCTGTCTTTGTAGATAAACTCTATGAATAAAGATGGCTCTAGAAAAATAGCCTTTTTATTAGTCAAACTTAGCACCTTCTGTTTCCTCCTGGTCCTTCTCCAGTGGACAGTGTCCTCCATACTGTGATATTGATACCTTCAGTATCCCAATTCAATTGTGTGCCAGGGACCCAGTGGGGTTTAGCAGTCCCTATTCAACTATCTCTACTTTGAAGATCCTTGAAGTGCTACTCAACCAACATGTGAAAAACTTGCACACTCTCATCTTGGCAGTAGCAAAAAAAATGCTTTATACTATGCACTGGTCCCACTATTGCAATGGTTCAGAAATTAATTCTACATCTGAGGTATGCAAATTGTGCTCATTATGAAGATGCTGAGCTCCAAGTGGCAGTCTCTGAAGAACGAGACATAGGAACATGAGCAATGTCAGCTTTCTAGAGTTGGTTCTGAGTAGTTACATCCAAAACAACAGAAAACCATTAAATGCTTGTTTTAACTGCCTGCCTACCTCCTTTCCTCCTCCTCCTGTAGCTGCCAGAGCTGTACACGTATGAACTGCAATCTTGATGGTGTCATGGTATCATGCCCATGAGGTTGCACAAGAGGAGTCAGGTTTTTTTTGATCACTGAGTTCACCTGAATTCCTTGGCTGTGGTAGATCAGCATAGCTCAGGTGGCTTCAACAGAGCTCTTCTGCTTTAAATCAGTATATAATGTCTCTATTTACTTAGTCTCTGCTGGAAATATTTGAAACAAACCAGAGAAGTGATCCCTTTTTCTGTCCATCATCACTGATTTAGAAACCATGCAACCTGTAGGAAATGTTAGGGTTTTTAGTTGTAGTGTGTGTCTTCAGTGCATTAAGTCTGTGGCCATGTAAAAATTGTGCTAGCCATTGGAACTCCAAGCTAAAAGAAAAGAACTTAAAAGACAAAATATTTGGGACTCAGAAGCCGCATCTGATTTGCACTGGGTGTAGATGGCAAGGGCAACACCCACCACAGCCACACCCCCCTCAGCCACAGTGGGGCACCTCAGGGGAAATCTGTTTTTAAAAGGTGGAAAAAACTCCACACAGGCAGAGAAAGAGGGAAATAAGGGAGAAACTGCAGTGGCACTTGGGTTTTTTTTCTCAGTCAGAGGAGTAGGAGGGGGATGAAGTGCTCCAGATATCACAGCAAATATTTCCCTGCAGCCTGTGTAAGAAACAACACCAGAACAGCTACTTCCCTCCTAGAGCAGTGGAGAACCCTATGCTGGAGCAGGGGAATATTTCTTCAAGGAACTGGGACCTGTGGAAGAGCTCACGTAGTGAATCAAGTTTATTCTGAAGGAATGCAGCCCTTGTGGAGCCCATGCTGGAGCAGACCTTGAAGGAATGCAGCCCATCAAGAGGACCCACGCAGGAGGAAGGGAAAAGCATATGGAGGAAGGAGCAGCAGAGAGGAGTTGCTATGGACTAATTTCAGCCCTCATTCCCACTCAGTGAGGGGGTGCAGGAGCTGGGACCAAGGGAGTAAAACTGAGTGTGAGAAAAAAGGCAGTGGAAGAGAGGAGGTGTATTACTTTTTGGCTTTGTTCCTCAGTACCCATATCTATTTTAAAGTTCTAGAAATTAATTTTCCCATAGTCAAATGTGTTTTGCCCATGATTGTAATTGATAACTCTTCTGACTCTATTTATCTCAACTCACAAGCTTTATCATCCTGTTTTCTCCCTTTGCCTTGTTTGGGAGAGGTAGTGAGTGAGCAGCTGGGTGGGAATTTGAACCTTTTCCAAGGTTCACTCACGGCGCTACTCTGCTGTAAGACATATTTAACAACTTGCTTTTCTGTTAAGTGGTCTCTAAGACTCCCTAATTCAAAGTTTTACACTGAAATAGCACTGAACCATTTCTATTCATTTATTTATCTACTTACTTTTGATGGACAGTGAATTTGTTGAAAAATTCCCTTTGGGAAGAACTTGAAGTATTAAAAAATCTGGGTCAAGTTTATGGTTTCAGAAGAGAAATAAGGATTACATTTTGATAATATTTAAAAATGCCATTTTGATACTTTGAAAACAAATATTTGATCTTTTTGGTTTGAAATTTTTCATTTTACTTAAAAATTGGCCTTCAATTTAAAAAAAAACAAGCAAATATTTATATCCTCTCCACTGCCATTGTACATCCTGAAAGACCTCTGTTTATGCTGAAGAAAATTTTGAAGTTTAATCTAGATTAATTTTTTAATTGTTCTTTTCCCATCTAAAACTGGGAAATTAAATATTCCTTTTGTCATGTTATGGGGAGTGTTTTGGTTTGGTTTTTTGTTTTGTTTTGATTTGTTTTTCCCCAAATTCCACTTTCAATACAGGTATCAACCCAAGATATCTTTCATCCACTTTGTTTTGGGAGAGTTCTCAAGCGTAGCACTGATTGTAGTTTCTTTCCATACTCTCATAGATGCTAATCTTAGCTCCCTGTACATTTCATTTTTAAAAAATTTTTTGAGAAATAATTTATTTGCAAACTTCCCGCTTCAAATTTCCCGTTCCTGTTATGGCCATATGTCTACTCTGGCACTAGTCTTTGACTGGTAACTGCAATCCCTAACTGAGATGATGTAATGGGAAAAATATTTGAAATAAATCTGACATGTATTTAACAAGTGATTTGACTGCTATTTTCTTGAAACTCTTAAAAAATCCTAATGTCCTATCTTCATGTGGCAGCATGAGAATTCAATTTACATTTCAAAAGAAAAAAAATCAACCTTAGCTATAAAGTTTATGAAGAAAATCTCAAAAATTAAAATAAATTACCTCTATCTTCTGCAAATTATTCTTTTAAAACCCAAAAATATAGTTCAATCTTACTTTATTACTAATTTTTATT
Organism: Monarcha castaneiventris obscurior; assembly: GCA_026261815.1. NCBI lineage: Eukaryota > Metazoa > Chordata > Aves > Passeriformes > Monarchidae > Monarcha > Monarcha castaneiventris. The sequence goes on along the minus strand of JAMPIT010000566.1, from coordinate 1,037,231 downwards.
CTCTTGGTCTAACAAGTATTGCCTTGCCAATGGTTCATGAATATTCTAAGTTTATGGGAAAACATTATGTATGTTTGTTTTCTTTTCAGATTAACTTCTTTTATATTATTTTATTGCCCACCTGGCATGTAAAAAAGAGAAGCCAAGGAAGTTTCCTTACATAGATATAGAATAACTGAGAAAGTGGCAACATTCTTTTCCCAGGCTCATGTTCTCTGCTGTCCATGTGGCAATTTCGGCCCATGGTGAAACCACAGCAGGAGAAGCATGATCAGCAAATGTCACCCATGCAGCAGAGACCTGGGGCAACCTAATCCAAAGATGTCATTAGTCTCAGCGGCCATAATCTACACTGCTGAGTAAATACACCACCTTCTCCTCTGGCCACGTAAGGCTTCTCCATTTCACTACAAACTATGGACTGTAGCTCCATGTGAGTGAGGTAGAAAAAGGTGTAAATTGAATTCTTCAATAGCTATGATAAAAGTAGTTTTGGTACTTGGAATGGAGTATCAGGAGATCAGTATCAGGAGATCTGGCATTGACCTGTTCTATGGATGCTGAGCTTTTCTGAAAGCTTTTTCTTTAGATGCTTCTTTCTTTACCCCTAATGAAGAGGAATGATCTCTAATGCAAAGTTCTTCCTGCAAGGCAGCATCAAGGACTGAATAGGTCAAATATTCACTTTTAAGTGATTTATGCATTGGACATATGCCTATTGCAAGGTATGTCAAGAGCACTAAAATCTCTGTATGCTTCCTATTGTGCCAGAGTAGTGACTTCAGATGTAAAAATATGAACTTCAAATAAGTGTGTACAAGTTATATCTATTCCAAACCAGAAAACGCACAAGTGGTGAAAATAGAGGCAGATAAATATTCAGGCTGCATTATATATTGAATTGCATTATACATTGACAAATGGATAAAAGAGAACTGGCTGTCCTGGGGGTTCCTAATGAGATATGGACTCCTTTACATTTAGGTCGCCCTCATGAATCCCAGCAAGGTCAGGAACTAACAAAATGTGGCCTGAATTGGCAATGGCAGTCCAGTTCCTTTCTGCCAGATGTTCAGATAATAAAAGAAATTACAGTGACTGGCAACATACTGTAGCCTTGTCAGAGAATCCAAATTAGCTTACTCACCAGCTACTGAAAGGCCATGAAAAAGCATGTCCTTCAAAGCTGGTCTGAAACATGTCGTGAGGAAGTTCCAGAATAGCTTCTTGTGCTATATCCCTTCTGCAGATGCACAAAGGACTCCCCTTTCTACAGCTGTCAAATCAAAACTAATTTAATTTCTGCTGCAGATTTAAAACAACAAGAACATACACCAGTTTGTGCTAACATTGACCATGAAAGGGAATAAGCAGCTAATGCATCACTCCTTTCGCCTGGGATTTGTTGCTCATCATAATTCAGTATGCAATGGTAAACCAAGACCTCACTATTCAGAGTTTATTTTCTGTGATATTGCCTGAATATCAGAGGTTCCTTCCAGTGGACTAATCAGCCCTCTTTATTAGATGCAACTGTATATTCACGATCCTGTTGGGATAGATAGAGTCTCTATAGTTTGATAATAAAAATATGTGCTAATGGGTCTCCTTGCTCTTGATTTCTTACATGAAGAAAGAGGAAGAGTGAGCATTATTTACCCACAGGTAAAGTAAAAACTATAAAGGTAAAAGGCTTTTCCATGCAATATACTGCTCAAATGTAATAATCCCTGAGATGCTTATTTTAGTAAATTAATCAGTCACATTGAGGCAAGGAAGGCAGCCATCTATTACCGTGCTATAAATGTTAAAGACCCTATTTAGAGCCTTTATCTCTGGAAGAAACAAAGCCATTTTTGCTGATATTTGTACGACATCAATAATGGTACCTCACTAAGTTGTGAGTAGATGTTACAATTGCAGTTTGCCCAATTTTTTTTCACTGGTCATCAGGGAAATTCATCTAAAGCAACCAAAAAAACATAGATATGTTTGCATCATATTAATAAGAAGAGAAAGCAAGGTAGCTGCCAATTGGCAGGAGAGTATGTTTTGGTGGTTTGATAAGGATACTAAAGAGTTTATGATGTGACAGATGTTTCACTACACTATTGTGAAATGAATAGATTATGAGAAGTAATTAGATGTACATTGGAATCAATGCTGTTATCATCGAGGCCTTCGGGCGATGCAATAGATGAGAGTCATGGCAGCAGGTGGTCCAATGGCTCGGAGACAGGAAGACACACCGCAGGAGACTGAGTGACAGGTTTCACAGATCCAGGGGGTGAGAGATCTGAGCTATTGCCTGCATTTGTAATCTTTACTCATGTATAAATAATAACAACTACACTATTGACTTCATATGCTATGTCATACCCTCTGCTACCCCCTACACACACACATACACACACATATACAAACACACAAAAACAGACGCATATTCTGCAACTTTTCCTCTCAGTTAAAAATATTCTTTTATTTTCATGTGAAAAAAAAGCATTCATCCCTTTGATTCCAGTGCCAGCTCAATGTTCTTTGATTAAAACGCATAAACAGAAAACCTGGCAACAGCTTTGAATACAGTGCAGTGTGTTGTGTGCCTAGTGCAGAAATGTATATGAGCTTTCCATGAGAGGCTGAACAGAAAGTGAGGTTCAAAAGGTACAATTCTCATTATGCTGCTCTTTTTCAAGCTTTCCCTTACTTTCTTTTCTTTTCCAGCAGATCCCAAACAAGGAATCATCAGTATCATGCATGAATCACCTTTGTAAAGGAACTAGCAAGCTGAGTCATCTGGATAGACAACATACAAAATCTGCTGACTCTGGGAAGATTTGGGTCCTGACCCAGAACCTCAGTGGTTACATGTCCCCTGAGCTTCAACCTGGAACTTCTGGGCTCTCCTGCACCAAGTGGAGTGGATAACCATGGAGACCTAAGGTAAGTGTCACTAGCACTCAGCCTCTGATTCCATGAAGGGTTCATAGTTGCGGGAGGTGATTCTGGAAAGCCCTTTGGTGCTGCTGCTTGTCAGTCCCTTCCTGCAGGTGTTTTCTGTGAAATTTTTTCTTTTATTGTTGAGGAGAATGAAACTATGATAAAAGGGAATATTGAGACATTAAAATGTATATTTCAATATTCTGAGTGTAAACATAAATACCAAGATTTTTCTTTGAGGTGTATGAATATCAATGCAAATATATAGTCATATATGTGATGTGTATTTGGATAAATAATTTTTTCTGTACGAATACCTTCCATGGATGGAGATGTATAATTTAATGTGGTGAAAGGAAAGAAATCCAGTGTTATGGAAAAGAATAGTAACCACCAGCATAAACTGATGAACTATGATGGGTCTGGCTAAAGAAAGATACAGGGCAAAACTGTCAAGTGCATATATATATGTATAAAGCATGGCAGCAAGCACGTTGATCTAGTATTGCAATTTAAGGAAACTTGGCTTAGCTTACAAAAACCCTTAAGAACACCTAATTAAGTGTCTTTACAGTGATAGTTATATTTAGACAGATTGGTCTGGGGAAAACAGAGAGGTTGGGACACTGTACAAATACAAGATAATATCCTGAGATCAGAAACATATGTTTTCCCTGTGTGAAAGAGTATACAAACAATTACCCACTTATCAACAAATATCTCCTATTGCTCCTGTCTCCCAGAACCATACACAACTGTGCCATTCTACCAGCACAGAAGTGAAGAACCTATCAAACCTGTTGAGTCAACTTTTCAGCAAAGTGGCACCTTAGTGGGACTAACAATGTCAAGGAACAAGGTGGAAATCAGACAGAGCTTGTCTGGAGTGATGGCACTAAAAAGCCAAATTCCCTTCTGAAAACCTTGGTCATTGCATGTGCATTACCTGCTAGACTAAGTTACTAATTTAAATGGTGAAGCCTCAAGAGGCCCATGCATTGGGGTAGCCAATCTATATCAAAAGAGGTGAGAAAACCTATTGCTTGGTTGATTGAATCTGACTGAGGTTCAATTTTCTGTACTGATAACCTCCTTTTTAATTCTTTTGTTCCTCTTCTTTCGAAATTATCTACACCCTCGGGTACTCTGAAAAAAACGAGATCTTACCCGGTAATATTCATGCTTTTGTTGGCCTGTCTTCAACCCTGAGAGGGTGTGAGAGGCACCTCTAATACCAGTGGTGTACTTAACGGCCCATGTCAGGACTGAACCAGTCCCACTTATTCCAGAATATCAAATTCCTTTTGGGACTTTGCTCAGGAGGAGCTTGGTAACTGTGACCAAGCTTGCACTTGGTGAAATAAATTGCAATTATTAAACACATTAAAAATAAGTGTATGTCTTCTTTAAATTGTACAGCAACATACACTGCAAAACAGACTGTCCAGAAAGGAAATGCTTTATTCTTCTAAACATGAATTCTAAGATCCTTCTTATTAGTTTAGTACTATGAGATAGGCAGACAGGCATATGTTCCCATTTTTTGGACTTTCAAGTGTCTTGAGTATTACCAGAAGCTACATTCAGTTTCTACCATCAAGGCCACCTGGAGGTAAGTCCTCCTAATCAGATTTCATGGGTCAATGCAATGCCCTGAGAGGAGGAAATTCTGAGTGCAGCTCTCTCACTCTTCAAGCAGGAACCAGATCACTGTGGGGCATTGTCTTAACAGTATTGACATTTCCGACTTTTAAAAAGGAACTGGCTCACAGTCACCCCTGGATGTCTCTGGTGTCAATACAGAACCCAGGGGAACTGTGAGGTCTAAGAGCCTTTCCCAGTTTCTTTCCCTGTTCCCCTGCCTTCACATGGTATAGCAGGATTAACTCTATCCCAGCCAAAACCAGTGCAGGCAGTAACATCACAAAGGAAAAGTGCCCCCTGCACACACCAATATCAGCCATTCAGGGATATCCTTCATCTCAACCTTCTTGCCATTTTCTCCTAGTCTCCCGTGTTCATTTGTCTGGTCTCCCTTAGCTTGCTTTTATCTATGTTTTTTTTTCTCTTTGGTTCTAGACCTTGGAGCCCACTACCAGGTCATGTCACACTTATGTTCTTGTCACATCCATGCACATCTCACCCAAAAGGTAAGAAAACAATGAACAGAAAGGAGAAGATCTGGAAGAAAAATGGCTCAGCTAATAACAGAGAATGTCTCAGTAAGTTCAGTAGCAAAACCCCTTATGTTCATCCTCTACCTCTAATTAAATATTGAGATTTCCACTGAAAGTTGTATCCTTTATAAAGGCCAGCAAGTGATTACATACTTATAAGGGCCCATAAGGATAATCATGCAGGTGCTTTTGTCGGCAGAATGATGAGATTCGTGCTTTCAGCAACAGTGCTACCTTAACTTGCAAATTATTTGGGATAGAACCTGTGTATCCCTATGTTTAGCTAAAAAGGTCCTTACAAATATTGGACAATAGTGATGCCTTAGGTTTTAACTTTTATATTTTTCGAATTCTGTACTGCTTAGAGTGTAACTCTGAAGTTCCTTGTAGCCTGTAATTTCTGCTCTCTCGTACAAGATAGACATAACAAAGCCTCTCCAGGCTTTGCCTTCAAGGACAGCCAGGCTCTTCTAGGCCCAAAATGTGTAAACCAAAGCCTCTAAGGGGGGAGCAAGTTGAGGGGAGTTACATCATTGAACTGAGGCTTTAATTGGAGAATTAGCCGTGGTATGCAAATGAACCAAACCTATAAAAGTGTGAAGAACTCGTGACCTGTCATCCATCTTGGGGTCCATTTTATGGAGGCAGCCTCTGGCTCCCCAGGGTGTACCTTGAAGGCCCTTCAAATAAACACCTATCTTTATTCCCTTACTCTTGTCTAGTCTCTGTTTCTAGGTGGCTGGAGAAGGCATCAATAGGACATCATAAACAATAACAATCTTCCAAGATTAGGTCTTTTACAGTTAAGGTCCAAAGGCTCTTCCACTGTGAAAATGTTATTGAATCATCTACCATTTGCTGAACTTCCTGACAAAGCCTCTGCCTAGAGGAAAAAAAACAGGTGAGGAAAAGTTTGAGGTTAATTACACAAGCCTTTTTAAAGTTGCTGTGCAATAATAATTAATATGTACTTAGCTTTTCAGTAGGTTTTGCTGCAGTCCTGGCTTTCTACTGCATGTGAGGCTCTTTTTGTCCTGTCACAATTCCTTTGTTTTCCAGAGGATTGTCCTATATAATCACTTTTTTTCAAGGAGGGCTATTTTATAGGCTCCTTTTGCCACAATGTCAACATTTCTAAGTCTAAGAAGTCATGTAAATGCCAAGCAAAGTGTTATGAATATTACATGTACCTAAGGCTAATTTTTTTAAACCTTTCTTTAAATATCTCTGCGCTTCCATTGCTTGTTTTGTCTCTACACATGAAAAGGTGCACACACAGTCATATTCAAACACATATTTGTGCATATGATATGTATGGCCAAAGATAAATGACATTAATTTGTCCAATCTTTTGCCTGTCATCAATTTCATGGCTAAGTCTATTTTTATGATAGCACCAAAAGAATAGGACTTAGTATTTGAAACACACTGTGGGAGACTGGCACTAGCAATGCAGGGGCAGTAATACTGTGATGCCTGTGCTGAGCGTAACCAGCACAGGGTCACTGTTATCACTGGCATTTCCTTGGGCAAATTTTCTTGTGCAGTTTCACTTTCCCTTTCTCTCTTTTGGATAAAGAGAAGTGATGGAGAAATGTATTTCTGTAAAATCCATAATACTCAAAAGTCAGACGGGGCTGTAAGAAGGAGACTTATTTGATGTAAAAGGTGCAGTAAATGTTGAATGAGGATGTTCAGAGTGTGTGACATATACAGAAGCTGATTATTTGCATATCACTATGATTCACCACAACTTTTCCTGGGATAAATAATATTTTCTGATCTAAACTACTCACAGAGAGAAAAGACAGAAGACATTTAAACTTCAATATTTTATTCTTCTCTGGAGCTTGGGCCGTCAAAAGATGTATGCTGGACAGTTCACGTACCACAGCCTGGAAATGCCTTCTGTACTCAGACTCCAGCAAATCTGGTTTTCTTGAATAACTCATGTGCCCCAATCTTCTGTAAACCCAAAAATAAATTTAAAAAAAAAAAAAAAAAAAAACCACAAAAAGAAGAAGCAACTAGTTCTTTATATTTTGTTTTTGCATACTTGTCTTACAGTCTGATTTCTAAGAAGCATAAGAAAGGCAATGAGGATGCTCAAAGATTCCTCAGGGACTAATACAACTTAACTTCTATACTTAATGCATACATGTCCAAAGATTAGGGCAACACATAACTCTGATTAGGAGCTTGTCCAAAGGAAGTAAGGGACAGAAAGACATTTTAAGAGATTTATGAATTCACCAAGTATGAAACCCCAAAAACATTGGGCTGACACTCCTGAAAGAGAAAGAACATTGCTGATTCACTAGATTTGCTGTGGAGGTAGTTTTTTCTCCTTTCTAACTTTGATGACCTACACATGAAGATCTACTTCTTCTTGTCAGATGCAAAATGTAATGACAAGGAATAAGCTGTCCTCTAATTGCTGGACTGTTTTTCCAGGAATTGCAGGGCAAACCTATTGTCAGTATTCAGTTGCAAGTAAAAGTTTGCTCTGCAAATTTATTAATGAAAAATGGAGTATAACTAGTTTATGCAACTAATGATTTTGGAATTTTGGAGGCATTTGAACTATATTTTACTTAAATGAATGAACCACAGAATAATATTCATGAAAGATGATCTACAACTGGATATATCTGCAGCTACTAAAAAGGTATCATACTTAATACCTAGTCAATGACAGAACTTGTCTTGTTCTCTGCTAATACCAGATCAGATAGAAAGAAATAATTCACCCTGCTTTCCTGATTCTGAATTTACTGAAAAAATATCAAAATATTTACCTATGGAACTATATATTAATCTAGTCACTTTAAGAGTGGAGTAAATCATCTGAAGTCAGTGGAGTCAAACTGGTGTAAATGAAGATGGGATAAACTCATGCATAAAGAGTTAAAGTCAGTGGTAAGTACAAGGATATACCCTTGGTAGCTGAACATTTAGAGACATTCACTTTATAATAAGAAATAATGTTTCAGAATGCTCTTAATTCTCTCCTGGCATTCCATTCATCGGTGCACAACAATAAAGCTAGGCACTTTGTTGGGATCTTTTAAGTAAACATAGTAATTTAATACTTGCTTTTAATATTGGAACCACTAATAGATGCTATGTTCAAAAAGCATAAACAAACCACAAGACCTGCTAATCAAGGTAAGAGCCATATGTACAAAACAAATGGAATCTTCCTCACCTTTGGCTTGAGAAAACAAAAAAGAAAGGGATTTCAGCAGCATTGTCTTTAATCCAATTTACTTTGGGTTTAATCTCCAAAACAAGGCTGGCCTGCTAATTCCCAATTATAATGGCACATGTAATCAGAGTCCTCATTAACAAAGACTGACTATATTGTCCATTAGGAATGGAAATCTGAAATGCAAATTCAGCAAATCAAAACGTTAAATGAGCTCTACCCGAGATGCTTAGAGCTCCTGCCAGGGCAGCGCATGCTGGCCGACACCTGCCCTGAATTCTCCCTCCAGCTGAATGTTTCATTCTGTTCCAGTCTTTGCCTCCTAATTGACCTGCTTATGATCTCTGCTACAATTAACATATGCTTATTAGTAATGGCTGGTTAAAGATTTCAAACTGCCGCAGTTTACAAAGTCTAATAGAGATGGCACACCACAGGAAAGATGAGACCACTGTTTTCCTCATCAGCAGTGTCATAGTGGTTTGGTTTCATGTGATTCAAATGAGATAATTTTTCACATCATCTGATGTCTGCAAACCCATTCTAATTGAAACTGGGAATCTGCACACAAAGTGGCTTAAGGCTCCTGGTGCACTAAATGAAAATCAGTTAGGGAATAGGATTTTTTTCCCCTGTAACCGCAGGCTTAGCAGAGATGGGAAAAGGGAGTTTTTTAGAAAGAAGGGAACAAGGAAACAAAGAGGGAGAGAGGGGAGAAAGCTAGGTTGGATGACAAGAAACAAGAAAATACCCTACCCATAGTGTGTTTGGTCAAGTTACTTAGTCCATTTCTTAGCTGTTTATAAAGGTTTATAGATGCATGTATGAACTGGAAGATTTTTTTCAGTTGTTGTAGAAGAAAAGAATAATTGTCATTACCAGAGTACTGATTGCTATTATTTTTGTTCATGCTCCTTATCCAGGAAAACATTCTTAATTAAAACAAATAAACAAACCAAACCAAACCAACCAACAAACCAATAAAAAAAAAAAAAAAGTACTGTCACTTAAATATGCAAAAGTGGGCTCTTATAGTATGACTACTATAATACTTTCACTAATGTTAGGGTAATGTCATATTAACTAAATTTTCTTATATGAAAAAGATTATGTTACTGCTGATTTGGCAGGTCAGTCTACTTTCATTAAGTTTTCCTCTGTCTTCAGTGTTTTTCCATATTACTACCTCCAGCCTGCAGGAGCCAATAGGTAACAAATAGATCTCTTCCAGCTGGTTTCATTCCAGTTTCATTAGCAATGCACTAATACAGCAATTATGTCTAATTCTCTCTCCTAACTGCATTATTATTATTTATCTAAGGTTTCTCGCTGACCGTATTTATTCCTATTAATTTTGTTCCTTGATTTCACTTGATCATAATGCATTCTTAACGAGACAATTGGGCATTTCACACTCCTTTATTTTGTATTCTTATCTTTGATTATACAAGCCACTTATCCCTTTGAAGTCTCATACTGCCAAAATCCCAGAAGGCTGGAAAGAGGGCAAGAAAACATTTGGGTCTTATGTTTTGTTCCTATAACCACAGCCATTTCCACTTCTTACAGACAACTGCAGGTAATATTTATTTGTGGAGACTTCAGGCCTGGTACCAAACAAATTCAATGGCAATTTTTTCTTATTAGACATTTCCTAAAACTAATGTTTCATGCTTCATTAAAAAAAACATGTACTCAACATATTCTTGAACCCAGGATACAGAACTGAGTAGTTGGCATAATCCACACATTCTTTGCAAAGGCATAAAAAACTCCAGACACTCACTGCTCTGGAAAAAGCTACAGTTTAAGTCCGGCAAATAAAGTAGGGAGAAAAGACTAGATTCCAACAAAGGTGAGGAGAACCCCAGAGAGTAGATTCATGCTCAGCTGTACAGTTGACTTGTGGGCCTTATGAAAGGATCTGAAGGAATTGGAAGATATAATTCAGTTTGTAGGAAAAAAAATATTATTGCAATCTATAGGAAAATGTATACATTAGAAGGCAAAAGAAACAAAGATGTCTCCTTAAGGTTGGTGCTAAAATTCTTACACGTTCTGTTTTGTGGATATTTCTTTTTTTTGAGAGTGATGGCCCCATTGACTTTGATCTTCATTTTGAAGCTAATGAAAAACAGATAGCCTCAGATGTTTTCATGTAATTGAAGTGAATGAGATTGTAGTAAAAGAAAAAAATTATGTACTCCTTGAAAAGAAAGTGCTCCCATGCCTCAGCTTCATGGCCATTGCATCAGCCTTGCATTCTTTTAACAAGTTAAGATTAAAACTTCTAGGACTAAATACAGAGTTAGCATATTCAGCTGCAGAGCTCCAAAAACTTTTGCTGCCCTTGCTGTGTTTGGTTATTAACTTTATAGGATGTAGACTTGATCCTGTTTACATCAGAGCTACCTTTTCCCTTTCCTTTCCATTTTCCCTGGAGCTAGGAGCATAATTAACATAAGAGTGGGATTTAATTTACTGAAAATTAGCTAAGTAAAAGTCAGGGCTCTCACTTCAAGTGCTCTCCAAGGCTCACTTTCTAATCAGCAGAGGGAGAGGCATAAGCAGAGCACAATTCAACCCATCTCAGGGTGGGCATTGAAGGTAGGGAGATGAGTTGGTGTTTTCCATTTCTCCTGATTGTAAGGGAAGGCTCAATGGTAACTTTAAACTGTTCACTTAATTTTAAGTAACTCCTGAAAGAACAGGCTATGATATCCCTCAGGAACATAACTTCACAGTGTGTGAAAAAGGATGTAAGAGGAATGCGAATCTAATCTTTTGAACACAGTATTTGGAACAAGGAGTTTCCCACTGCTCTTTCTGCAGCCATTCAGCCTGGTACCACATTTCCAAAGGGATTTGTTTAAACAGTTTCCTACATTTTCTGCTATCTGAAGTGAGTGCTGTTCTAACTATTTCACAGCAAGGCTATGACACATGTTTAAAATTAGCAATATCCTTTGATTTGATTTAACACCACCTCCAACTTCTCAGCAGCACACTACTAATTTTTTCAGAACAAGAAACTGGAAGTGGTAATTTTACAAACTTATAGGTCAGGATTCTGAATTGAGTCCTTGCCTGTGTTATATTGATCATTAAGGAAAAACTAAAGAAAAAAGTGAGCGCTCAGTCTTTTCAGTACTTGGGATCAAATCAAGTACAGGATAAGATCTTATGATCGTTCATACATTCACAGCTAAATGAACTTCTAATTCCTGTCTGTTCATTTTGTTTGGCACTGAGCTGTGTTAAAAGTACTTGGACTCCTCTACGGCTTGGGATAGTCACTTGAATAAAAATATTACTAAAACCCTGGGAAAACTGTGCACACCATAAACCAATATAGACTGTTATTTGCTTTTAATTTTCATCCAGGCATATGCTTTGAAAGATAATTTTTAAAGTTTCATTTAAGTGTAATAAAATTAAATGCAGATTATCAACTGAATATGAATTAACACAGAAGGTTTCACCTTTTCACTGTCTTTGAAATATGAAAACAATATCACACAGATGTTGATACATTTCCATTGATAGAAGAAAATAGTCATATAGTTGAACTCTGGCCCAGGTACATAATTTCTTCAATTGAATAGAAATTTAGGCACTTGGCTGAAAGCAGAGTTCAGTTCCATCCTTTTGTTCCCCAAGTAACCCAAAATATGGCATCAGCAAGTTTATTTTTAATTGTTTTAGCAATCTGCCCAATAAAAATTTAAGGAATAATTGTTAATACTAAAATACTATTTTTTACTCACACACATGCCATTACATGTCACGTTTCATGGTAACACATATGGTTCTTTTTGCAAATAACACCAGAATATTTTCATCCTCTGCACAGTGACAAATGCTCTTCTATGAAATAATTCAGCTAGACCTGTGTGAATCTGGCTTATCATTCAAACTTTGCTACAGACCTTCACAGCAGTTGAGAATAACTCATTTGATGGAGTCTAACCTGAAGAGCTGTAAAGGAACAAAAAATCCAAGGTGAAGTTGATGTGAGTGGAAAATAGTCGCTACCTCAGAAATGCAGGCGCTTAATCACTGTGAACTCCAGTTGACCACTTTTTATTTTTTTTTTTAAACAAGATAATACTTCCCAGTTTTGCAGTCTTTTGGAAAATGTGTTTCTTCTTATTCATGAAGTACTTGGATATGGTGGTAATGGAAGCCCAATGGACACAAATATGTTACTGTTCTGCAGCTGCTAATGAAGTCAGCTCTTGCACATGGAGTTATCTGTCTCTAAAGGTGGAATAGTGGTAGCAGCTATCAGGGACAGCTGAATCTGTATGGGCACTCTGGGATTTTCTCTTGCTGTTCATAGGACAAATAGTGACAACTTCTGCTTGCATATTCCTTCTTCCTGATTGTGTGGGAGGTTATATGCCTGAATAAATTGCTATATTCCAAGGAAATTTGTGTAATATATTTGTAGTAAAATTACTCCAGACTGTAAGTAAAAGTTAACATTCATTTAAATCCTTGAAAAGCACAGGCTTTTAGCTCCAGGTGGAGCTTAACTTGCAATGGAGTCATGTTGTAACAAGTAAATCTGAATGTGGTGTTTTAGCTGAAGTTCCTATTTGGTAGGAAGTGTATTTGTGTCGTTATATACCTACTGCTACAAAGACCAACCTTTCTGAACATTAATGGTTAAAATTTCTTTCCAGCATGTAGGCTTTCATCAAATAGACTATCCCAGTTTAACTGGCATCCTATGATACGTCAGGTCAGTGCTGCGTTGCATAGGTGCATGGGGTTTAGAAAGTGAAAGTAATTATTAAGTTGGATATTGGATACTGAATTTTCTTATATTCATTGATATCTTGATATGTACTTTAAACACCTAATACAGGAGGAAGAAAAAGGAAACTTTCATATTTTTTCTTTTTTCATTTTCCTTTATGCAGATGTTCTGTTACAGAATGGGGAAGAAAACAGGAGCAAGTGGATGAAAGTACCATCTTCTGTTTTTGCAATCATGTAACCTAAAACTGTTCAGATGAAAAATTTTTTACTATTATTTTTTAAAGGAAAAAGAAGGAACTCACTCCCGGGATTTGACTTTGTATGCTAAGCTCATGCCTTGAAATAGAATTTTAAAAATAGAAAATTTTGTATATATTGTAGAATAAATGGTGCTGCTTTAATAAGAACACTTGGAATGCAAATGAATCTTGGAACCAGTGTGTGAAAACATACCCAAAATGAAAGAGAAAAGAAGAAAGCAACATAGAAGATGATTTATTTACTACCCCTCAATTCCTAATTATAATTAGTTTTGCACTGTGACGTCTTCTCCAGCCTTTTTGTTTCACACTATCATCACTAAAGTGATGAAAGGGCTGTTAAATAAATATGTGATATCATCTGTATTTTCAAGATTAGGGATGTTAATCATGGAGTCTCGGCAAATTCCATTTTGCCTACCAACAGATCTTGGCTTCAAAGAATAAAGTGCCCTTATTAACACAATCAAAAATTATCATCCCCCAGTTTCTCAGAGGACTTGCTGCTACAAAAACTACCAAGGCACTGGAGTCTGATCTTAGGACTTTCAGGACTGTAACATTTCCATAGCAGCACCATCTTGTCATGCTAGGGATGGTCAGGGACTGGAGCTCTCTTGTTCCAGGTACTGTGCACACTCATCAGAGGAACAGCATGTGCCTTAGCACAGTGACAGCCTGTGTTTCATGTTCAGAGAAGAATTCATCTTTCCATAGCATGAGCGTCAAAAACAGATATCATGAAGTATCCTCCAGAGGTGTTTGTTTCCTTTTGTGGATTGTAGAAGCCTGGAGTGGTGATCTTACACAAGTGGTCCTACTTGCGAAGATACCCAGTTTAGGCAGATAAATGCAACCAAGGGGCACATTCATCTGGCACTGTGCAAACAGAGATCAGAAAGATAGTCCTATGCCCTCAAATCTGAGTCCCAACCTTCTGGTGATGATAGAGACTCTTTCCCCTTAACCACCTCAATACTTGAAGCATTCTGATTTGTCTTTTCTGAGTTCCAGATCTTCTGAAGTAGTGTCCAAAGTATTTTCTTTACTATGGAAAAATAGTATCTCAAATACAGTGGCAATGACTTCCCTAACTGGTTTCACTCCCCATTCTCCATGCAGAAGGTGATACTGCTGACCCTGACTGCTTGCTTGAATACTTTCTTCATTACACCCCTTATTAAAAGAAAAACAAATACCACCCGCACCGCCATCTGTTTTCTTATGTAATAGCATGTACTCCCTCTTTTCTGTACTGCTTTGCTAAATTAATGATTTATCTAACAACAATGAACATATAAGAGAGCAACAAAGAATTTTTAGGAAAGGTTAAATGACTGCAAATACCCTGAAATACATCTTAATTTGTCATTACAATAATATTAATGCTACTTCAAGTTCTGAGAACACTGAAGGCATAAGTAGCGAGGCATATAAGGCCCTGAAGGCATGTAAGTAGTTCTGTGACATATGAATATGGACAAGGATTATATCCACAAATACTTCATGCACACTGCTTATCCAAACCATGACCAAATGTGCTAGAAACATGAATATCTCAGCATCTGAAGACAACTACATTAATCTTTTTTCAGTATATTTTGTGACTTCTCTGTGCACTTTTAGCAGTATGCACACCCACAGATGAATAAAGAGCAGATTACCAGTCTATAAAAACCTCTTAGAGCTTCTGAATCTAATATAAAACATCTTTTTTTTTTTTCCTAAATATGAAACATGAATGAACAAGAAGAAAAGTCATAAATTTATGATTGATTTTGAAAGTCCGTTTCATAGTGATTTTTGAGACTTTCATTCCTTCAGCAAAGTCTTTGGTATAAAGGTTTTACCACATCTTGTAGGATTACCATTGTGTTGCTAAATCAGTGTAGCTTATTTAATTAGTACTAGAATTGCCAGCAGCTAGGTCAGCTAAGAAGATATATTCCCCTGGCATCTGAACACTGAAATACCTTATAAATTGCTATAGAGTGTTAAACAGAACTGTAAGGGAAAATAGTTTCCATTGTGTGATTTTTTGAAAATGTAAATTTTTTTTCTCTTTTCATTGTCAGGACAATTCTGATTTTCTGAAACTGGTTTTGGTTTTTTGTGGGGTGTTTTGTGGAGGATTTTTTGGGTGCTGGAGAACCTGATGCTTTTTGCAGTCTTTGGCTAAGAGGAAGACCTGTGTTCAAGTCTGCTATTCAAATAAGGAAATGCAAAAATATGAATCTATATCCCATAGAAATATTTTATTTCAGTGGGTCATCTCTCCTGGTGGGGATCACTGGGCAAGAGACAGAGTCCAAATATACAACAGGTTAGGACAGTGAAGTTAAACACCTGACCTCAAATTTCTTCATGTTTATATACATCAGAAAAATGCCACAACAAGCAATACCATTGTAATTCTGTAAAAAGATTTACTGAAGACATCTCCACAGTTAGGGGGTGCACTGCTTATGGGGTCACTTGTAGCCAGTGCTTGGCACTTCTAGAACACCCTCCTTAGGTGGTTGGGGAAAGTCAGAGTCTGGAAGTACCCATCCTTTACCCTTAATTGTAGAAGAAGACTGTCTGAGATCAGACAACTAACTTTGGCTAACAAAATCTGGGCAGGGTGAATATCACCCATGGGTAGTAAGCTTGCAGGCTCTCTGCTGGAACCAGCTTAGCACATTACATGTACTGTATAAAGTACTGCCGAAAGCCACAGAATCATATGTTTGAAGAAATACAAATAAATGTTGGTTGGTATTCACCAGCAGGCATGACAACAGAGAAAGCAGCTAGGTAAGGTGGTCTCCAGCTCATCAGCCATAATGCATTGCCCTTTATTGTCAGGAAGAAAGCTGAAAATCTCCTAAATCTTATGTGAAAACCTGCAATTTATATGTGGTGGTTTTGTTTTCTGTTGATACATGTTGGTGTTGATTTTAAGAGCTCAACCCAAGCGATGTAGTCAGCTCTTAAACATACTTAATTAAAAAATGAAACAAAAAACCCCACAAATTTTGTATATCTTTTATAAACATGATGAGGCACTGGAACAGGTTGCCCAGAGAAGTTTTGGATGCCTTATTATTGAAAATGTTCAAGGTCAGGATGGATGGGACGTTGAGCAGGTGTCTCTGACCATGATAGAAGAGTTGGAACAGATGATCTTCAAAAATCAGTAATAGAATTTGACTGCTGTCTTTTAATAAGAGTGATTGCTAATCACTTTCCATGTTATTATATTTGTCTCTTATGAATCCAGAACTGTCAAAGTGCTCACAATGTACTTAAATACCACTCACCTTAATTTTTAACAGAAGAAAAAACTGAGACACAGAACGATACAATACTTTTCCGGGAGGACAAATGTCAGGTTAATGACAGAAAATTCCAGTCTAGTAACCAGTGGTCTAATTATGCCATCACTCACTACAGGGATATTCTCTTTTTTTTTTTTTTCCATTTTATCAGTGTTCATTGCCATCCCTATACCAAGGAAAACCCTGGAAAACACATACTGAGAGTTTTTCCCGATGTGTTTCAGAGTCTTAGTCCCCTGTTAAGTCTTGAGTAAGCATGTATATCATCAGTACAAACTTTATTGTAAGGGAAAATTAATGTTTGCTGTTTTCAAAGCTTTTTTGTGTTTGTATGTGGTTTTGTTTTTCTTTTTGCCTAATTTCTTTCTGTGGATTGTCAAAGGGGCAGTTATTACTCTGGGGAAGATCCCTTTCTTTTCACCCTTAGCCCAGTCTTTTTTTCCTTCTTATCTGCAGCGCTCACAATGCCTTTTTAGTATTTGCTCACAGAGTTCTGTGTTCCTAGTGGGACATGGTGTGTAGTTTAAATATGTTTCTCTCCTGATATTCTAAATGACATCCAATTGACCTCATAAATGTCTTATGAGACCAAACAAACTCCATGCTTGAACAAAAACTGTCAACCAATTCTACTTTGCTTGTCCTCAGGCTGCTCTGGCATGATGCCATAAAGCATCAGTATTGATATTTTGTGGCATTCAAATTGTAAAGTACCTAGGCTAAGCAATAGGAGCAGAAGTATTAATACAATCTGGCCATGTCACTGATAATTACCCCAATATAAACTAAATTTATAGCACATGGTACCTTTGGTATGAATTGGCAGCAGGCATCAAAACCTTTTCTTGACATTATCTTGTAAACCTAGGAGGCATGTAGCTAGCATTTTGTGTAAGGTGTTTAATAGAGAAGCATAAGAGATTCAGGAAAACTTCTGCATAATTTTATCACAGCCTTCATCAAGACTTATTGTCAATAGTGATTTTTACCAGAGCAAAAAAAAAATTTCTTGTAATGTTCTGTAATTTTAACTGAATAAACTCATAAATATATTCAAAGTGTCAGGGAACACAGCTACACTAAGCAGTATAAGTTAACATGATAATTCGGCTTAAAACTGTGCCTCTAGTTTTCCAGATTGAAAGCAATTTTTTTCTAATATGGAAAACAGAACCTATCTGAAGGGAGCCTTTTATGCCATACTTTTACGTTAAAACTTATCAAGTGTCTAGGGAAATGTGTTCTTGAAATCCTGTCATGATCCATGTGTCATTGAAGACAAAGATCCGATGTGCTATGGAAATTTCTTGATGCATATTATGAGCTGTTGTTTGCCATAGTGTCTGGATAATCCTGCTTCATTTATTGGAGGGCCATTTCAGCTGCACTGTCAACAGCCTGGGATGATCGGGTCACCTTTCCCTATAAAATTATGTAAAAGCTGTCAAATGGGCAGGATTATAGGCACATTAAAGGTGCTTTAAGATTTCATGCCTATAAATATTAGCAAAGAAGATTTAAAGGCAAATTTGTCATCAGTACATGCCCACATTTCTACAACCTTGTTTTACAGCGCTGCAATGTTATCACCTACGTTTTATCACGTAACTCTGAAGTGTTTTGGTGGGGAGCAGCTGCTTGCAGCCTTATCTATTTAATTCATGTAGCAGGAATTAAGCATTATTTAAAAATAAAAAGAAAAAGAGGAGTAGCTGCCTCCTATTTCTCATCCTTTGGAAATGAGTTCTTAACATTTTTATTTCACAGCAAAACAATTCAAGTAGATCAACACAAACATTTTGTATTTGGAGGGTCATCTTATAAAAAGCAAGTATATATTTAATAAAGAATTTTGGTTATGACACCAGTTACAAATACCTCTGCATGAGAGTGATAATGCAGCAAATATTTTTGCCTAGTAATTACTTTTAAGTTGTGAACATTTTATTATAGTGTTTTTGAATGACTGCTCTTATTTATTGTACATTATGAATGCCATGGGCACCTTCAACATAAATAGATATTGGCAGACCCCTAGCATTTCTTCAGAGCTCTCTGATATTCTTGTTAGACAAGTGCAGCATTTTAGTCATATTTTTTTTTTCTGGCAGGTTTCTAGCCAATCTCTTAGTTAAACAGACTTAAAGATCTCAGAGGAGGAAGAAAATCATGTTCCCCTACAATCTTTCAGGGAAAAAAAAGATCTCAGACCCCTACCAAGAAGTAGAGTAAATTGTGAGCAATGCTATGTCAGTTGTAAATGTCTGCTCTGGGACTTTATTCGAACTGCACAGGCAGCAGCAGAAAGTTTCCCATTTCCGTGAGCTTTGCAGTGGCTGCTGTTAAGGCAGCGTGCGTGTGTGCTCTCTCTATCACAAGTGTCCAGGTCAGGAGGCAGCACCAGATGGAAACCTGTGTGTAAGCTTAACTGGTGCATCAGTCACCAGAGCATGCCTCCAATGAATTTGCTCTTGCAGTGTAAGTTAGAAAGGAAAATGCTTGAAAAATCCTGAATGCAATTAGGCACAACATGGTTGTTCTCTCCAAGCTTCATTAGGCTTTGCTCTTAGTTTTTGCATTCCCTGTTGGCTTGGATAAATGGCCAATCTCCAGTTAGCTTCAGTGGGAGCAGAAGTGCTGTGGAGGGAGAGGCTTTGTCTGAAAAAATAAGAAGAAAGGGATATAGAGCCTGAGCTGACATCTTGCTGAGGAGTAGATGAAGGGAAGAGGAGAAGATGGTAAGCAAATGGTTTGCTCAATGCACCTGGGAGAAAGCAAATACAGCAACTACCAAGGAGGCAGCAAAGGAACTTACTAACTGCACCCAGATGCAAATGCTTCTTACATTAGGCTTCAGGGGCCCCTAGAAGATAAACTGGGGATCTGGCTTAAGCCCTCTGTGGGTTTGCAGTGAAGGAATTGGTGGCTGTGGCCCAATATCAGTAGGGCTCAAAAAAATTTAATGGAAACTTTCCTTGGAGGTGGGAAAATAGGAAGAGAAGCAGCATGGCTGACACTTCAGCTGAACTTTTTTTTTGTTTTTCTTCTGGCTCAGGGTCAGAAGGTATCTGTTGAGGAAATTGGGTGCAGAAAAAGTAGCAGGTCTTGAGCAGATCAAGAAAAAACTTTTTGCATGTACAGAAAAAAGGAACCTTAAATGCACAATATAATGGGTCTCTTTGTTCCCTTTCCCTGTATGGGCTGGAAAATGTTCCAGCCCTTATAGTGTCCAGTCTAGAACTATACACAGCTTCTGGAGAGTAGCCCTGTGGCAGCTGTGAAGGTGGTGAAAACAGAAAAGGAGCAAAAGTCATCTCAGGTAGAAAAATATTACAGTATCTAGGATCCAGCTGCTGGGAGAAAGAGAGAGGGGGAGAGAGAGAGGGGGATCTTTTCTCACATGGAATGCTCATGTGGCAAGATGCACATCCCCACAGGTGACAGCTTGTCTTTGGGCTGGGGGTTGAGCAAAAGTTGTTTTTTGCAAGCGGTGTTACTGGAAAAGTGCAAAGAAAATTGCCCAGACCTCAATTATGAGTTATCCACTCTTGGACAAACCAAGCTATGGTTGTAAAAGCAATGCTGAAGATTCATACAACAGAGCAGAAGATAATGCAACTGTTGAAGTTCAGGGACTTGCTGACGGCTGCCTATAGAGTTACCTAGTACATTTGAGACACCCTGTAAGGTTGGGTGAAACTCTTAGAGTTCATGGGTGTGGCACAAGTTCTTTGCCTTTCTTGAGGCAGCAGAATGCCACAGAATATCTCAGCGTCTCAGATGGTAATAGACATCTATGGTTAAAGACATGAACTGAGCCCTGGGAAAATTAAAATTATCCAGCTAAGCTCTCAAAACTGAACACTAACATTGAAAAAGGGGAGTGCCAGAGCACCTGTGGTTAAAGTCTCAGGCAGCACTGGTAAACTGAGGCACTTTTGGGCATGCTGCAGAGGTCAAAAATTTTCCATAAACCATCCATGCTACCCATGACCTGGGGTTCAAAAAGGTGCTATTAATCTTTCCTCATGAGATATTGAGTAAATGTTATCTGGGATTTACTTTTTTGTGGATGCCAATCTTTCTGTGAGGTACTTGAGCCTATTTTTATTTCCAGGAAAGGTAGATTTGAGAAAATATACAACCCAATGTGTACAACACACCTGCCAGTAGGGAGACCTGTCAGTGAAAGAAATAGTCCTTCACTCCATCCTTCAAATAATATGTTCAGTTTAGAGACAGAGAAGGTATCTCTGCTCATTCTTTATAAACTGGCAAGATTTCAGGCATTGACTAAGACAGCTGGTGATACAGCAAACTCCTTATTCCTTGCCAGAACTTATTTATTATTAAAGACAAATTAAGTGGTGGGAGGTGGGTCTTGAACGTTGGATAATCCATTAACCAGTTCAATAGGATTCCCCTGAAAGGAGGTTTTTATGCCAGAAGGTAATTCCAGTGCACTTTGTATAAAAAGGAACTGAGAAAGGGAGGGAGAAAGAAGTTGAAAGGTAGTGCTGTGAATGAGAATGTTATTGAGTGGTGGGGGATGTGTGCTATCAGACCAAAAGGTTTGAACAGGTGAGCAAGACCTCAAAGGTCCATGAACTATGAAGGGGCTGGATGTGTTCAAGGATGGGAACACCTCTTATGAACTCCAAAAAAGAAACAGTCATTGGGATACATAAGCCATCCAGGGAAGAGGGCTCCACCTCCTCCCTTGTATTTCTGGCTGTCACGAGAATGATTAGCTAGCTGGGAACCCAGAGAGGGCAGCCCAGCTGATTGCTGGTGTTTTCTGGTGGCAGGTAACCAGTGCCCAGGGCGTTTCCTTCCTTGATAAACCAGGGTTAGAAGCAAATCAAAGAGCAGCTGCTTGCTGAAGAGGCTAAAGAAGAGAGGCTCTTGCAGCAAATAGGCAGCACCCTCTTTGGAGCTCTTAACCTTCCTTGCAGGGGAGGGCAGTGGGGTCCCTGCTATGACTGACAGCTCTCCCCAAATGTGTGGAAACAAGTGAAGAAGAAATGATGACCTGCACCGAGTATGTTATTGCTGAATGATTCCCAGGTGAGTTCAGTTAATAAAGTCGCAGACAAATTAAACCACATCCCTCACATCTTGTCATTATTTCTGCATGTCTGGAACAATGAGGATGAAGTTTTTTTTTTTTTTTGGTGCAAATACAGAAAATTGAGTTTAGTATACAGAAAAGTTATAGGGTTTTAGATGGCTGTAGAAAGTATTTCCAGAGCAAAGCTAACTTAAGACATGTGTGAGTTTATTTGACAGATCTTTTTCTTTACTTACTATAAATATGGATGGTGATGTAGTCTATAGATTGTCTTCTCTGTTTTAATTCCAGTCTAATTATTCTAACATTCCATATTTTATCAACATATTTTAGGGTTTCTAGCTTCTTCACTAGTTTTTGGGTTTTTTTTTCCCCAGATGAAATGCTTCTGCCAGCTTTAACTAGCCCACTTCAACCTTATCACCACCCTTGCAGCCCCCAAACTGAGTGTTTGATGTACACTTTGTAATAAATACCCCAACAGCAGGCAACACAATGCCCACAAACCTGATTCTGCATCTGTCTAAAAAGAGGTCAGATAGATGATGGGGCAAGCTAATACAAGGAACATACAAATTTATAGAATAGCTCTGCCAAATTCCACAACCTTGTGTCAGAGTTGCTGAATGCTTTGAGTCATATCACACATGCTGAGACTGCTTTTCAAAATTACATTTTATATATGTATCATCATTGTCACTATTTACTTTGCGCATACTTTCCGTAGTCATACATATTCTATGAATAACATTAAATATAAACATTTGGTATCTTACACTAATGGAGATTGTTTTTGTTTGATTACACTTCTCAATCCATTCTTCATGAGAGAATTCTTGATCCAGATCGCTTTTGCACTTGATCTTAGCTTTTATCTCCCCTGAATTAATTCATCCTAAAAGGATATCAAGTGCAGATTCTTTTCATGGTCTTTATCCATAATTAAAAGCTAGCATTTGAAGGGAATGAACTCAGGGGTACAAGAATTCCTCAATTTATCTCCCACAGATAATGTCTTATTTGTAAATATCTATAAACGTGTTGTTTTCGTGTATGGCTTATATTTCACTAATCTCTCAAAGGGTCTAAATATTCTTTCATTACAAATATCCTTGAGAGTCATCATGTCAAAATCATTCCACAATTAATAGAGGTTGCCTCCAAGGGCCTCAGGGAGAAGAGGGCTGTTAATAAGTGGACAAATAGGAGATACTCTCTGGCCTGCTTTAAAATGCTTCAGGACATTATGCATGTGCCAGCAGGTCAGGCTTTGGTAAATTTTCAAAAATCTTTCCTGTTCACACATGTGTTTTTCTATGGCACCAGAAAATTCTTATCAATGACATGAAGATGTGAGGTCCTGTACTATTTTCTTAAGGCCACCAAAAATAGGAAGTAGATCCTTTGACTTACATGAGGATGCATCTGTAAATGAGGCTTGTCAGCCTGAGGTGCAGTCCATAATTATTAGCAAAAAATTGCTAAACGTTGTCTTTTTAGAAAAAAGAAACCCACCACAATTGTCTTGAGGCTCAGTAAGGGAGGATATTGTTCTGCTTAATTTTTGAAAGGGCTAAGAAGAATTATTGGATAGTGTAAGACTTCTGCTCACTGTTTGTTTCACCTGAGTTAATAGAGAGTGTAAATTCCATCTTTCCATTATCATTGCTCAAGTTAGTGGGGAAACATTTTGCCTGGGTAAATATAATTTTTCTGCTTTGTTTTGTTGCTCTATTTTTCCAGTTGGAGGATATTTACTAATGTTTAAACCTACTGAAACTCAGAAAAAATGTCCTTGCTCCTTCTTTTTGTGGCATGGTGTCTGGCAATTAAATAAAGTTGTTTCTTGAGAACAGTGTGTTTAAATAGTTTAAGAGAAATTTGTGTTAAACATTTGTGGACAAAAAATTGTACATCTGTGTGTTTTTGTAATAATGGCTAGAAATAGGAAATACTAATGTATATTTCTGTATGATTGGAGCAGATTCTCTGGTTACTTTGTTGGACTTTATCGGGTAGTCATATAGAAGTTTCATATGGAAGATCAAAATCAGCCATAAAATGGGACTGTGGTTGTCCCCTTAATTACCGAAAGGATGTCCCCTCCAGAGGATCGTAATCCAGTTTGAGAAGCAGAAAGGCAGTTCCTTCCCTATGGGAGTCTGGGAGCGATCCTCTCAAAAGCTTGGTGACATAGTCCTGCAAGCCTGATATGATTTCACTTTCAAATGTATTTAAAAATTCTACAGCAAATCCATCGGGGGCATAGGCTTTCCCGCTTTCAACACAAATACTGTTTCCTTAATTTCATTCTCTGTCCAGGGAATCTGCAACAGTTCTTTCTGCTCTTGTGTCAGCTGTAGCTGCTGCTATTCCACCAATGATGAAAGAATTGGGTTTTAGTGTTTGTTCAGAGGTATGTAAGCTGGCATAATAATTGTGAATAACTGTGATTCTCCAGGGTGAAGAGGAGTTTGGCCTTAGTATTTTCCAATTTATTGGGTTAGTTGGGATCATTTCTTCTTTGTTTTTCAAGCCAACTAACAGTGAGAATACTTAAGGAATGGTTACTAAAAATAAACATTTCTTTCTCAGGTTTTTATAAAGGGATAGAAATACATTTAGAGCTAAATCTGTAGATCTTTCACAAGAACTTCTATAATCCTGTGCTTTAAATTTGTTGCAAGACAAACTTATCTTGAGTGAGTAATTTTAAAATCTGATCTTGTCCCAACATTTTTTTAACAGGATAAATATCTTATTCTAAAAACAAAATATGTGTCAAACTCTGTGACCCATGGATCCAATCCTCTCATCTACCTTCCCAATCCTTCTCCACTGAAAAAAAACTACTCATGGGAATTAATTATTTACAAATTTTAAAAATTATCAGCTTATGAAGATTATTTACCCAATTCTCATTATCTTTATTCTTTTCTTTGGGAAACACTAGACTATTTCTGCAAATTTTCATCAAATGTCATCCTTATTCATAAAATCTCTCTGATATGAAAGAAGGCAAAAACTCCAGTTTAAAGTAAAACTACAAGTCAGAGAGGAACTTCCAGAGTATTTAGAAAAGATGGGATTAGGCTCTCAGTGGAGAAAGTTAAGTACTTTACATCCTACAAAATCTGTACAAATTACCAGGGATGTACTAACCTTTGGAAATGCCTATTTATTCCAGTCAACTTTTGATAGCATAAATACTTAGACTAGGAACAACTGACCTTCAGACTGATAAAGTTATCACAGTCCCATCCTGAAAATCTTTTTGAGATTCTCTGTGAATTTTAACTCTTGTCAAGCTTTCCTTGTTCCAACTCTTTTTATTTCCCATTGTTGTCAGGTTTTCAAGACAAGGACTGGTCCATCTCAGTTCTGTGATAGCTTTATATTTCCCACTGTCAAGCAAGTCAAAGTGTGGCTTGTATATATATGATTTCAAATTCCTGGGAATAAGTTGATGTAGACTTATTTATTGTCCTTTTTCAAGAGATCTGGAAGCTGCCAACATGCTGTCCAGGCAAGGTGCAGAGTGGAAAAGAACTTCCTTCATAGTCTGCTCTGACCACTAAGACTGTATTTCTGAACAAAAACGCACAGGTGTAAGTTGCTCCTTTGAGCTTTAATTTTCAGTAAGAAAAGGGGTTTTTTTCTATTATTGTTACCTTCTGTTTTTTCCTGAGTGCACAATCATAAGTAGCCTTCAGCTGTCCAGATTTATGTCATAAGACCCATTGAAAATATTGTTGATCTAGTGTGTTAGGCATAAATCACCTTTTATCCTTTTCCTGCTCAGAAATTGTTTTCTGTTTGCTTACTTAATTGTTTCAGAAGCTACTTATGGACATGATTTAAAAGCTATGTCATTGAAAGACTTTCCCTATTTGTTTTGCTTTTCTTACAGTTTGCTTCAAATGATGATTTGTTGTCTTGAACATTGCTACCAGCACCAATTGCTTTGGTAACTCAGGTGTTCTGATCATGACTGAAGGAAAAAAGAATTGATTCTTCTCAACTTCTTACTTCTAATGTTGTTTGCTTAAAAGGTTTAATTGTGGAGATGTATAGTGTCTTCTCCTACTATGCTTTCTTGTAGAAATAATCTTCTGTTTACTCATTTTGGAGGGGAGAACTGACCTCCTCTTCCTCCTCTACCAACCGGACAGTGGGAGTCTTTGCTTCTTTGTGGGTTTTCCTTTAAGCACTTCATTTATATTTGACTTATCTCTTCCCTAGCACAAGGAAACTCCAACCCTGTGAATGTTTTCACTGGCTCTCCCAGTCCTCCTGCCAAATCTGCTGCTGCTGCTCATCTTTAACTGTTTTGAACAGAGCATCTCCTGCAGCACATTGATTAAGTACAGGAAGCATTAGTGACCAGCAGCTCAGGGCATTGGGTTGTTATTGACTCTGACAGACCAATTTGTTTCTCCAATGTTCATTATTCTACAAAAGGGGCACATCAGACAAGGCAATTGAAATGTACAATATTGCCACCTGTCTCTTTTCTGCCTTGATTATGTACAGCCTAGACTTCAGTTCCAAAGTACACTAAGACCTCAGAGATATGAATTGTAAAAATTAAGATAATTAGAATTCCAGACTGGCCCAACTTGGAGCAAAGATAATTAACACTAGGAGTTCCAAATGAGCACACATATGACAAGTAAATAAATCTAAAATTAGGCAAAAGTTTCTATAGTTCTTGGAATTATTAGTGTGTGGTCACAGTGACACTTTGTGTTCACTGCTGGGGAATGCACTCTGCTGAAAGGCTGCAGTGTGCTGGAGTTAACATCTATTATCTAATACACTCATTAACAATGAGTGACCTAATGCCTGCAGTGAGAAGACTGCAACTAAATTTTGGTAAGGTCAGGAGCTATTTATGGAGCAGCAGCTACTGGAAGTAAAAAGAAAGCCAAGAAGGGAATGACGCAGTTTGAAACATGTACTCACGCTAAAACTAAAATATATATACTGACACAGTGCAGTGCTACTTCATTTTTAATGCATGTACTAACATGTTTGTCCTTTGCCACGGAATGGCACGTGACTTTTCCCCACGTTCACCTTCTGTCCTTGCCTGTCAGTAGACATTTGGTCTGCGTGTCTCCATTCATAAAACATAGGGATCTACTAACAAGACATTCCTGGGAACAACAAAGATATTAAAATTCCTTAGGAACTGCTCTTAGATGCAATCAAGAGTCAAAACATAATGCCATTAACAGATTCTGGTGCTAATTCCCCCTGTGATTCATCACATTTCCTTTAAACTATCTATGTAACTGCAGAGAGCATATCAGTGTACAGGAAACTGTCTGTGATTTTATTTAAAACTGGAAAAATACTCCAGAGAAGTTTTACTCACTTGCTTTCCCTTCCCTAAAATTGCACACAACAAAGATAATTTTTTCTTACACCACCCTTATATAATTATTCTTTCCCACTAGAAATAATGCTTGCTTCTTGCCAGTGGCTCTGATTCTCACCTGCCCTGCCCTGTGCCTCACAGCAGCAAGAAGGGATAGACCTGTCTACTTAGACTTTCTGAACTGCTCTGGCAGTATGAAGCAGCTGTAAACCCAACAGGGAGCCAACCCCAACAAGCCCAGTCAATTCAAGTTTACAGATGTTTTACATCTCCCAAACAGTGCAGGGCAGCCAAGGCAGACCAGTGAATCTGGCCCTCCAGATGTGTGTTGGTTTTCAAATTGAAAGTTGCAAAATAAATATATTATTTGGAATGGGTATTCAATAATGTTCATTTGATTTCCATAAGCTCTTGCAAGGACCTCCGGGCTCTGACAACAGATTTGATTTTCTTCCTGATCATTCAAACCCAGATGCTGCTTTTGATGGATGTGTCACATACATATGGTGAGTCAGGAGCCACACGTTTCCCTGCATTTTACAAAACCAAGACAAAAATATACACACCTTTAGTCTTTTGAAAAAGATGGACAGTAATTTACAGAGAGCCCCTGACTGCAGTTAAGACATGTTGGGCAGCATCCTCATGAATCTGAAGGTGATAGCTAAACCCACCTGGGGTCCCCTGGCTTCTAGTACAACGGGAGTTTCTTACTGCACTCCTAGACACTTGGAGTTGGACTACTTCTGCAAAGTGAATTCTTCTGCAAAAATATCAGAGATACAGTCACAGCCTCCCTGATGCTTGGAGGAGAATTTCCATGGGTTTGGAGCTGGACTTCCCTGACAGTAAATACCCATTCACCAGAGGTTTCTTTCCTGAAGGTGCAGCGGACTTTCAGACTGCACAACTCAGTGGATACAGTAGACTTAAAAAACTAAAGCAAAATACGTCAATTATTTGACCCAAAGTTTTTACTAGGTGAGTTTTTTCCAAAGAATTCCTGCCCTAGCTATCTACCAAACTGATCTTATTTATCACTTTTTCAAGACAGATGATTTTATTAAAATACCTGTAAGCAAAATTTTAACTCACTAAAATTGTTCAAGTTGAAAATATACTGATATGCCTATGTGTTCTGAAAGGCATGTGTGTGTTTCTCTGGGAAATCAAAGACACCTTTTAAACATCAGGGAGAAAACAGTCTGTACATTAATTCCATTTCCCAAATTCTCACCAAGCTGTGAGTGGATTTGAAAGCATTAGATAGTACTTTGCACTTTATTACTTCATAGTGATCTAGTTATTGTATGAGATGCTAAAAGCAGTTCACAAATATAGTAAAACAATGTGTTTCATTAGTAAAAAATGATTAGCACAATTATTATTCTTGTTTTTCTTCTAAGCCTCAACAGCACTGTTTGTGCTACCCCCAAAGCCCAGTCATAAATCTCAGAAATCCTGATGATGAGTCCAAATGTACTTTAAGAGTAACACTGCCCTTTCCAAAAACAAAAGAGGAACTTCTAATTTGAGGGGTTTTTTGGTTAATCAGAATTTTTCCTTTTTACCTTTTTTTTTTTTTTTTTTAAGAACCAATTGTGCACTGTTGGTTATGACCTTGGAAGAGCAGAGTGGCGCTCCGTCTGTACCAGCCTGGGTGCACATGCACAGTGTTGTTTCTCCCTGCTGTGCCTATCTGCCTGCAGTGTCAGGAAATTTAAGGTCTCCCTCCAGTCGTTTTAGAGAGGTTTTGGCCCTGTTTCCTCCTCGTGGGATGCAAATAACTCCTGTGGACTTCAGCGAGGGTTATTTATAAGCTGCAGCAGGGGGTAAGGGCTGTGCTGCTCACTCGGAGGGCTGCAGTCCCAGATGTGGACAGCTGCTCTGCACCACGGCTGTCTGCCCACCGGAGCCAGGGCCAACATACCAGGAGGAGGAAAGGCCACCCTGGCTGACCTGCACCTATGTAATGACAGACAGACATCTTGAAAATCAGTAGGGAGCTGGGGGCAGCAGAAGGAAAGATACAGTCTCAGCAAAAGCAGCCTTTGGGTCAAAACAGACACATGGCATTATCCAATCACTCATATACCAGGCGGTTGGGATGCTGATTTATCACAGAATAGTGCATTTGAAGATGTCCCTATATGTGTACATGGAAGGACTGCCAGCCCCAGCTGCTGCTTTAGAGGCTGGCTGCGTGCCATTTAACTCTCGTCAATCAAAATCCATAAATGGCAGAAGGAGGTGGAGAAGAGGAAGAAAAGGGTAG
Source organism: Monarcha castaneiventris obscurior (assembly GCA_026261815.1). Classification (NCBI taxonomy): domain Eukaryota; kingdom Metazoa; phylum Chordata; class Aves; order Passeriformes; family Monarchidae; genus Monarcha; species Monarcha castaneiventris. Next base: position 1,007,830 of record JAMPIT010000566.1, on the reverse strand, counting down.
TGGGAAAAAGAGTAAACCCTGGAGGGAGGGAAGAAGAGATCTGTAGGAATATATATGCTATACGATGTGAATGTGAAAAGGCTAATATACCACCCAGAGCATCTCTAACCTTGCATTAGGCTGCATTTAAAAATCTTACCCGTGCTATATGCACTCCAAAGCAGTGTGTGCTGGTCATTTTTAGTGCTGTTGCTCTCAATTTGCTTCAGTTTTTGTTCATGAGCTGAGCGAATGAAACAGACATAATTTTGACGCTTCAAAAGTGATCATAAAACGGAACTTTTATTTGAACTCCACACTCATAACCAGATGTCTGAAGATCTCACACCCCTCATGTCTATGGATACAAATACTGCTGTGAGAAATTGTGATTTTGAAGAGGTGCAGGTGATGCCATGATGAATTTTGTCTTTTCTTTTATACCCCTGTTATACCTTTTTTGCAACTTCTGTGTTCTTGGTGCTTTTTGCCTACATTCTTGGACTTGTTTGTTAAGCTAAGAGACTAAACATTTCAGAGGCTTCGTAGTTAGGGTGCCAGGGTGCCCAGACCCCAAGATCCTCTCCAGAACACATTTTGTAAACTAAGATAGAACCATCCAGGGGAAGGTTCCTTGGGAGGGGGCGCTCATTTGAGCCTCTCATTGGGGAATATTTGATAGATATGCTAATTAGTAAGACCTAGAATGTAAGACCAGATCTAGGAGAGGGGGACTTTGCGGTGGTGATGGTGGGGTGCACAGAGGTGTATTCGACCTGTTCGTGGTGCACCTAAGGATCATTACAATAAATACCAAGGTAAAACCCTTTTTCCCCTTCTAACCGTGTTCGCCTCTTGATTTTTAAGACCAGGAAAGGCATCACAGGTGAGGAGGAGGGGAGGGGAGGGGAGGGGAGGGGAGGGGAGGGGAGGGGAGGGGAGGAGAGGAGAGGAGAGGAGAGGAGAGGAGAGGAGAGGAGAGGAGAGGAGAGGAGAGGAGAGGAGAGGAGAGGAGAGGAGAGGAGAGGAGAGGAGAGGAGAGGAGAGGAGAGGAGAGGAGAGGAGAGGAGAGGAGAGATTTGATAAACAGGATTTATTTTTAGTATTTTAAATAAGATGACTGTTTGAACATGCCCTGAAACTGTAAACGCTAGAGTCTGAAAACATAACCTACAATCAGTAAACATGTAAGCAGTGAAAAAGATACATAAAGAATGGCTCATTACAAAACATTAAAGACAGAGATTATGCTTTCCTCACCTACTATGTGGTAGGTTTTCAGCTGCCTATTTTTCTTAATATAAGCACTGTACCTGTGTATGCCTGGAGCACAGTGTGTTATTATCAAACCAGGCTGACCAGAACCACTTCTGCACAGTTCCTTCAGCTGTCTAGTGAAGTCTGAAGCAGGCATCATTATCTTAAAAAAAAAAAATCCACCAGGTAAATGCTTCCTCTCCACCTGAAATATGAAAACCTTTCCCACAGGCTCTTCCCATTCCCTCACATATTTCACTGTAAGCCAGTGCTATAGACAGCACTCTCTATGATCACATCACCAAACTAGACAATAAAACTTTCCCAGGGATTTTTGTTACCTCACAGAACTAGTCTAGTCTGTAATGCTCTCTGTGTGTTTCTTTATGTGCATATGTGAGTAGACCTGTCTGTACAGAAAATAGGAAAACACAGGGTGTGTGACTTAGAGCAATAAAGTCTTTCTGCCTGGCCTAACAGTTCCATATCTGTGGTTTTTGTAGGAAAAAATGATCCATTCACCTCTCTGACATGAGTATGAATTATAACAAGAGTATATATGACTATTTCCCTTTCCACCAGTGGGTAACGAGAGCTTGCTTCCCTCCTCCCCCTGCATTAATACGTTCCCAAAAATCCTTAGAGCAACACCATCTGTGGATTGGAGGCAGATGCCAGCACTGAATTGATGACCTTGCTAAGTTGCTTAGGCCAACAGGTCAAGTCCTTCTCCCTTTTGCTCATCCTCAGAGCTATTTCTCTACGTGAGTGAGTGCAAAGCATGTTAACAAGGGCAATGTGTACCTGCTGCTTGTGAAACAGCATTATAATCCACAGTCCTGTCACCAGAAAGATCTGAAAAAGGAGGATGGACTGGAAATGCCCTTAAAGTCTTTCCTCATGTTGAGTGTGTCCCTGTCTGAGAGATGCTCTCATTGGTCGGAGAGATGAGAAGTAATGATATACATGATGTGAAGGCAATTGCCTGGGGTGTGACAGCTTGAGGGAGGAAAGAGACAAATTCAGCAACATATCAGTTTATGACTCTTTAAAAGTAATTGCTTTAATCCCTGAACCATAATTTAAAACCTACTAAATTTTACTGTCTCCTGCTCTGGTTTTCCCTTATGGCAAAAAAAAAAAAAAAAAGTCACTCTTTTAAACGAAACTTACGTGAGTGCCACCAAAGCACCAAAGGAAGTGTTAGGCCACTCTACTGCCAATAGCACAGGTGAGCAATGCTGAGTCATGAGAACAAGTGGTATTTGTGTTAAAGAAAATGTTAAGCTCCATCACTTTAAACTACAGCATTTAACCAGTTTATCCTTGGGTGTCCTGCACCAATGCTTTTCAATATGTCCCTTATTTTGATTTTACCTGAGAAATATATTGTTCTGTATTTACTATAGTTTTTAACATTAACTGCTGTACTATTAATGTGATTCAAGAGTCTCTGTAGGAAAGAGAGTAGTCTGGGAATTTTTTTAATCCATCAATAGCTCCTCAGAAATCATCATAATACAGGAAACTCAGTTACACCTTAAACTAAAATTTAACAATAAATTGCAAAATCATATTTTTAAGAAAAATTTATATAAAATTATTAAAGCGGAATTCTGCAGAGTCAGCCACCTCTTATAAATAAGACTGAATAATCTCATAAATAATCACACAGACAGCAAGGTCTATGGGACTTGGACTATAATCTTTTTACCTATTAACAGTGGTATGTCAAACCCAGCCAATGGTTTCTCAATCCAATTTACCAAACAAATAATAAACATATCACCTAACTCATAACATTGCCATCTTCTTTAACTTATACATCTCTGTACTTTCTTGGAGCTAATGAAGTCATGTTTCTTAGGTGCTTATATACATTTTTTTTTCTGTACTGGAGCAATCCACAATCCAAGTACCAGACAAATTATAGATGTTCTTCTGTCTGAAATGGTTACAAAAACTCAAGATAGTACTATGCTCAAGTCCTGTTAACAATTTATAGTTTTCAAATTTAAATAAACTAGTAAAAACCAATTTTTCTGCTTGCTGGTCTGTTCTTGATCTTGGATTGTTCATTTATTTTGTGATTTTCAGATCCTGCAAGATGAGAAGCCATGGGGAAATTTATAGGAACATGCCCATTACCAGTGGAAGGACATCTAAAGGATTACTGGATGATTTTCAGCTGTCATGAGAGGAGAAAACTGTGGGTACCATCTAGAGAAGTGACATTAGGGTTGATACATCACACCTACCTGTGATCATCTAGAAGTTTGTGGTTTGTGTTGGCAGGAAGAGCCGGCACTCTCTTGGAAGGATTGCTCAGCTCAGCAATGCTAAGTGCTCAGTAAAGGTGGGTTCCCTAGGACACTCTCCTTTGACTGCAAAGGGAGACTTGCTGACTACTTTAAACTAGATGCCCATGATTAGATCAAAGGTGAGCTAGAAGCTTCAGGTTTGGCTCTAGGAGATGAGGAGTTGATCTCTGGATCTAGGTTTGGCTTTTAGGAGGCGAGGGAGTTCTTGCCCAAATACCCAGTATGGGTTTTTCCCTAAGAACCTTAAAAAGGATGGAGGGAACCCTCCAGTGAAAACTCACAGTGTGGTTTGTTTTGTTAGTTCCTGAACATGTTTTTAAATTCAAGACAGGTAAGTGAAAGAAAGGAGAGGAAGCAATAAACAGGAGGGTTAAGGACAAGTGTGCTGAAGAGGTGTCTGGATGCCTCCAGATTTACCTGTGGGGTGTCTCAGACCATGCTCTGTCAGATAGGTAAAGCAGGTTGCATCTTCTCTCTGGCCTTGTCTGTGGAAAATAGAGCATGGAAGGAGGAAGAGACTGCAAACCCCATTCCTATTCTGATAAAGAGGTGATATGTCTGAATCATTTACTCAAATGCCTGGATGACATCCCAGGACCAATAATGGATGTGCCCCACAGACCAAAACTATGAATGATGGAAAGGGGAAGACACCACAGGGAGGAACAGATGGTAAAAAATATGGCTTGTATCATCCTTCTAGCCCCTTTCTGTATCCCACAATGATTTTAGAATAACCTAACAGAACTTGTCTGAATGTTTCTCAGCAAAATGAAATTTCATTGACATGTGCTGTTTTTCCTGAACTGAAACATTTGTGGAGATTGCTCTACAACAATGAGGTGTTTAAAAGACTTCTTGATTGCATGCTGCTTGGCTGCAGATTGTGAAAGCAGGGAAATAAAAGATAAACTATTCAAAACATAACTTTTTGAAAGAGAATTTAATCTAAAAATTTCAAAGCATTTTGTGAAAATTGTTAAGAAAGTTTCAGTTGTATTACTATGCAGAGTGGAAACAGTCTTCAGAAGTTAAACTTTGACAGCACTGAAAGTGTCTAAATTATTTTCTAACACTTAGATATATACTTCAGGTTAAACTCTCATTTCTTCACTACAAATTAGTGCTGAGTATCATACAATTACACTTGTATCTTTACAACCATAATTACTGTCACGTGGGTCCCTGTTCTTCAAAACTGAGTTATTTTGGGTTTCTCCTGCCTGTTTTTATTTTCCTGCTAATCTTTGAACTTGATCCAGCATTCCTTACTCAGGCTAAACTCCCATTGAAGTCAATTTTACCTGAGCAAGAATTGCAAGATCAGACCCTTTGTCACAGAGAGGGTGCATCATCAAATTTCATTTTCTCGCATAAATCAGTGAAGAACTCAGTTAACAAAGCCGCAGAATTTCTTCCAATACCCTTTTCTGTAATCACCTTATCCCCTCCTCTTATGGCCCCATTGGTCTGACATGAGGAGTTAAAAAGTCCACCCATTCAAAAGTACAAGGTTCTGAGGGAAAATATTCCTTATGATTATGGACTTTATATGAGACATTAAAATTCTGGTGGTGTCATCTTAACAGGGAATGAAAGGAAAATAGGTAATGGTACAGTTCAGAGCTATTACTGTGGAAAACAGTGAAAAGAGGAAATACAACATTGAAAACTTAACCCATTCACACGTTCTTCTTCACTGTACATTGGATTTCAGAGTGTAACGTGCATATAATCAATTTGGACTTGGTTTGCAGTCATATATTCCCTAGTGGGGCCCTAGTATTTTGACCATGAATTTCAAAATAACTACACAAAGTGATGATAAAAAGTAGATTTTTCTACTGGAACTAATGGTGATTCCTTCCGTTGTTTTGCACAGCATATGCTGTTCATAAATAATGTCAGAATTGGGCCAAGTCCCCTTAAGAAAGGTGGTCATTTAATGTAAGTAAATCCACATTAAATATTGAAGATCAGAAAAAAGCTGCCTTTTCAAAGAGGTCACTTTTAAGTGAAGGAAACAACAATGCATGTGTGCGGATGGCCAGTTCCACACTGGGTGACACAGAGTTAATGGCTCATAGAGAGCATATACATGTTTTTTAAAGATGTTTTATTGCTTACAAAAGGAAGTAGTCTAGAGAGACTGGATACATAAACTGGCTCCAGCCAGCTGCGGCTGTCAGGCTAGGAAGGATCCTGTTCAATTAGTGTTGTAAAATAAAATACTTTGTAAAGGAAATAAACACTATGAGAGCTAAGATTCATGCTTTCAAATATACACAAGGTTTGAATTTTTAATTAGGGCTGCTAATTACAGTCATCAGAAAGCAGAACAGAATAGATTTTACCTTACATTTAGCAGACAAGCCTTCAACCCCAGTGTATTTTTCAATTTCATTAATATTTTATGAAAATGGCCCTTGCAGCTTCAGCCTATTCTGTGCCTCCTACAAAACTGCCCCACATTATGGATGCCAATGCCTTTAAGCCATGTGCATTAGTGAGATGACAAAATGCAAAACAGCATCTTGTCAACCATTGCATCAATTGATTCTATTAGATAGTGTAAAAACAGTTGGGTGTGAGTTATAATTTAGCTGACACTAATGATGAAACAAGACACTGGCTGGGAGCAGGCATTAGCTATAAGCCAGAAATTAATGCTTCTAATATTTTTGAACAAATTAACCTTAATGAACTGGCCATGTATATACAGTAGTATATACTGATAAGTCAATTAGTAGAGAATAGAGGTTATGTATATATAGATATATAGAAAAAAATATATGGTTATAGAGCGTTCCAAGCACACAATGATGTTAAGAGCAATGCTACAGTAAATTCAGCTCTTTTTTACATTTAGATACATTCGAACTCTAATGTGCGAATGTCCAATCTTGTCCATTTCAGTGAAATTTTGTGTGCAAACAAGTACAAAATTCAGTGTCTCATCATACTGATAGATCAGACACAGTGCTGATGTGTTCATAGAAATGTCTTAATTTCACTGATATTTTACCATTATGAAGTTTGGAAGCTGGTGGTCCAATTTCTAACTGAATTCATAATCATCTAACCAAAATTTACAGTCTATTTCCTTTGTTTTTATTCATTACCATTTGTGAGCAAGCTCTGATAGAGATTCTCATATGTTCTAGCTCCAGTCACTGTCTAAAAGGATGCAGTAGCATTTTAAAATAATATAACTAATATGAGACCCTAAATTCTAGGAATTCCATTTACAGGCAACCTAGAAAACAGAAGTCGTTAATTTATAAGGAAGCACAGAACAAAGGTAAGGCACTTGCCAACAATAGTTTGTTGGTTTAACTTTGACTTGCTTTCCTGGGAAAGAAGAAAACAGAATTTTCAATGTGAACTGTCAGCCCCACTTATGACAGGGCTTCACTAGTTAGAAATTCAGAGTTCCTCCTCCATTGGCAGAATGATGTAAAGAAAACCACCAAACAAAATTCTTTCAAGTTTCAACTACAACTCTACTTAAATAATTTACTTTTTAGTTTTACTCAGACTATTCTTTTTAAACTTGGTTGACATTTTCGTTGACAAGCACATTTTATTGCACAAGATCAGTAGTGGAATTGGCAGTGAAAAAGAGAGAGAGGGGAAAAAAAGCTGGCTCTACCCAATGAGAGAACTACTATCTTGCCTTTGGGAAAAACAGTGTTGGCAGTGACCCTTTCTGAAGCCAGCAATAAGTGGTAAACCAGTCACTGTAAGTAAAGTATTTGGTAACTTTGAATGTTTCCTTCTCCTACAAGAAGTAAACCAGAGGCTGTTTAGCTAACACATTTAAATCAAGCAAACAATAGAAAAAAAATTGGGTGTGAGCATAAAGCCTTTAAATTAATCCATTAGAAAGTAAAAAATAAAATTATTAAATCATTGAAAATGTAAATATTAAAACCTTCCCTTAAGAATTACTGAGCTGTAGTTAAAACTAGTGGAGAGGGAAAAAAAAAAAAAACTCAGAGAGAAAAAAAAAAAAGTGGAAATAACATCTTAATTACAACTTTTTATTTCCAAGATTTCGATTTCTGTCTCCCATATTGTAAATGCACAATGTTACTTAGTGATCAAAAGAGAAGGCAGACTAAACAAAAGGAATTTTCAAGAAATTAATAGATATTTGCATTGCATACTGAATGAGTGACCCATGCTTCCAAAGTGCCTTATGGAGGACACAGAAAGAGCTACAATAACATCCCAACCAATATTCCATTCAAAGAGGTCGGTTCCAAAAAAGCCAAACATCAAAGCTGCTCTAGGAGTATTGAACCTCTAGGCTGTTAGCTACACTGCACACATTTGGGAAAGTGTCTTAGAGAGCTTTGTATAACACTAAATCAGGAACAGCGATGGATGTGTTTTGTGCCTAGTGTCCAACTACTTAAACGAAGGCAAATCTACCAGTTTGCTAATTTAGTTTAATCAGAAGTTGGTTTGGGTTCGATTCCAAAAATTGCAAGGCCACTTCAGAAACCAATGCCAAATGCTTATGTCATTGATGTACAAGCAAAAAGTCACTTTGGTTTGATTTTTGACCAGGTGGAGGTCTTGGGTCTTAAGCCAGACAATTCTCACTCTTCTGCCCTATTTTTCCTATTTCTCCTCTGTGGGTAAACACCACCATCGCCACCACTTTACCAAAGGTGGTGTGTTTTGAGGTAATTTTTCAGACTGGTCTCTGGAAAGAGCTGATGAACTCCTCAGATGAGAAGACATCTATAGGGAATATGCATTGTTTAAATCAGTGAGATTTTCACAAAGGAGTTCTTGACATAGCATAAAAATGTCAAACTTTTTGCCTAGGGAGCTCATTTCTGAAAGCTATGTGAGTAATTGGGTGCAATGAAAGTACAGTTCTCACTGCAGATTTTCTTTGATGCTTCTTCCAGTTTATCTTCCACCATAACATAGTTGTTTCTATACCTGTACTGGGAAATATAAGAGCAATAAGGCACAGCTTCAAGCACTGACCTGTCTTTTGAGTGTTTGTTTAACCACTAACACTCAGCCTGGAATAGCTTTGCTCTATGTTGATTAGAGCTGTGCTGAATAATGCCTGGATATTGCTCAAGAGACAGAAAGCAACATAGATCTTTCCCAAAAGGAGGTGTGAAGATGGCCTCCCTGTGTTGTTGGAAAGTTTAAATAGGTAGATGCAAGTCTTGTCATGACACTTGGCCTCAGAGAGAAGGAACAATGCCTGACCTGTGCTATTTAACAACATAGATGATAAATTTATTTGCCCTCTGTAGCCATTTCTGATACATTCTGCTAATGACCATTGCACAGCACATAGCTCTGGGAGTTACACATGGATTAGGAGCCCAAAGGCAAGCTCAGTGTGAACTTGAGATGGAACAAAAGTATAAAAATGTAGAGTTGTGGAAACCTAGCTTCTTTACAGTCTTTTAGCAGGAATCTAAAGCTGTCTTGAAACTTTGCCCAACATATTTTGCTCTTCCTGAAATTTTCCTCTTTAAAGTTTCCATAGAACCTACAGATGCCAGATACACTTCATGGGACAGAGAAGAAAATATTGTTCAAAAGAGACCTCCATTTAATTATCTAGTACCACCCAAGCCTATGAGTGTGTTCTAAAAATTCACAGAGCTCCTTACGTTGATTGGATGAAGAAGGCCATGAGGTGAAGGTAGTTTAACTTTCTATTTTCTGTGCTCCAAGCCCTCCAATTCCTAGTGACCTTTTCAAAGATCTTACTGAGAAAAAAGTCCTGGTGAGGTAAAGCAAGGGTTTTCTAAGGAAAATATCAAACTTTCTGGGCATCATGATTTTGTACCCTACTATCAGCAATTTCTTTCTTCTGTGCACTTGGTTAAAGAAGTAAAAAGTGCAGTAAAAAAATGAAATATTAAAGAGACTTGCATGAGAATGGCCCATAGGGGGATCAAACCGACAACCTCAGTTATTAGCACCATAATCTTGGGGATCAAACCCACAACCTTAGTGATATTAGCACCATAATCTAACCAAAACTAAACTCCTCTTTGGAGCAATTTGAACCACGGATCACAATTCTGTCAGCCTGACATTCAGAAATGTCTTTACTTCGAAAGTCAACTAGGGACAAAGAATTCCACAGTCCAGCTGTGAAGCCCTCACCTGCAAAGATTTACAGACCACAGGAGATGAACAAGTGTTATGCTCCTACTGCATTAAAGTGTCAGCACCAATCCAGCTTCTTCCAGTGGTCTGAAAATTAAGTGAGGAGTCTAACCCTTCCTACCCATCTTCCACAGAATATAGGAGTACTTCTGGGTGGAAGCTCAGCACATTATGTAGACAGAGAAGGGATGCTGTGGTGCCAGCAGAGAGGAACATTTGTGGAACTGTTTTGTATCAGTTTTGTTGATTAGGATTTTACCATGAGAACAGTCAGCAAAAATGTTTTCTAATATTTTAGGTAAGGTTTGACCCTACAGGTTTTTTGTACTTCATTAAGACCTGTATAAAAATCCATAACTCTCATAGTCAGTCTTGAGTTCTTCAGAAGGTGAATCCCTTCCCCGGCCATCCCTAAATAAAGTATGGAACAAAGAAGAAATAAATCTTTCCTGACCACTGACAATCAGTGTCAGTACTGTCATTACTGCAGTCTGAATAGAGCACTAATACTGATAATCTTCCTTCTGTGAACCCCTAAATTACCCCAAATTTATCATGGAATCTATGAAGTTCAGTGGAAGAATTTTGATTGCCAGATCATGTCAGGACACAGCCTGACAGCAGTCGCTCCCATGTGGTAGGCAACATCTCTATTTGATTCTCTAGAACATGCCTACATAGATCATTCAAGGTAACATCTGTCAGCCTTAGGAGATACTTGGTTCTTGAAACTTTCTCTGGTGTCAGTGGGTGCTGAAGTCACTCAGCTACCAGCTTGATTCCTCTGGAATGACATTTGGCTGAAATTCCTTTCTAATGCTCTTATAAAAATGTGCTTTTTCAACTTTTAAATCTTTGTTCAGTAACTCCCTAGCTTCAGTTAATGCCCTTATCCCTTGTTTGCTATCTCAAATAAATACAAAAAATAAATACAAACACCAATTTTACCAGAAGAATGCATTCTTATATAACTGAATAAGGGTGTATGCCATGCAAATGTAGTTTAATCTCACCTTGGGAATGATTGTGGAATTTTACCAGAGATTGTCCTGGAATTGTCACACACTCCCAGTTAGGTAGATGTGTGGAGTCTTGGCAAAACTGAAGGCTCTATGCAAGCCAAGGCTAAGCCCTGTGTTTGGAGCATAGTCCCTTGAGTCCATATGTCACTCCTGTCCATTTCTGACCTGGCGACAGCTTAAGGAATTCACAAAGACCCCATGCTTTGGTGAGATTCAGTCCATCTCCGGCTTCATTAATGCATGGGATGAGAATACACACTACATTAAGACCTGTTTATGTGCATCCCAGACCTACTGAACCTATTTAATTTTGCTCTCCCAGGAATGTGCTCTGGGTCAACACACGCTTTCACCTGCTAGATACAAATTAGAGCACTGAGAAGATGTATCCAGAGCGAAGACTGGGGGGGATGGTGTCCCCAGGCTCCAAACTTAGAAAAAAGCATAGGAAGCAGCCGGGGTTTTACAGAAATACACACAAGCCTGAAGTGAGAGAAACAAGTGTAAGATTAGGAAAGGGAGGAAAACTGCTTAAATATCTCCAGATACCTATGCTGCAAAAGCTAGGGGTTTGTAACTAGGCTGGGGATTGTCCCATTACCAGGCTCCACCCTGACTTGTCAATGCTGTAGGTGTCTTGCTCACTTATTTCCTAGTAGATTAAGAATTACAGCCATAGTAACATTAACCCTTTCTTGAACACTTCATGTTTTGCAGTATCTTTGTACCAAACCATGCTGTATGCAGTATGCCACTTCTATATGTATTTTTAAGCATTTCAGAATCTACACAGGGATAATATCTTGCTGATGGCAATGTGTGGAGTAACAAAGGCAAAGAGGTGGGAAAAGAGGCTGTAGCTCTGTAGTTTGTGACACAACTTAGCCTGGGACCAGAAGTTCTGACTCTGGGTTTCACTTAGGATGCAATAGGAATTTAAATGGATAAAGAACTCAGGAGTTCACTGTGTGTAGTCAGGTATGTCTAAAAGTGATTCTATTGTCCTATTGTTTGCTTAGACAAAAGTTTTATCAGCTTTACTTGGAGTTTTGTCTGTGCAAAGTATAGGACTTAAAGAAAGGACTGCAACAACAGATGCTGCATATGCTCTGATTTAAGGAACCCACATCTGACTGAAAAGTACATCTTTCTCTACTGCACTGTATAAGAATAAAGGATATAAGAGTCCAGCTAAGGAGCCAAAAGTTCTTGCATAACCAAAGAACAAAGAGCTGAGGTCTAAACACAGCGAACTCCCATTAACCTTAGCCAGAATTTTGCCTAAGATCTGAATAGAGGCTGAGAAAACTGCAGGCTTTAGTTCTGTGGGCACAAGGGGGTAAGATCACTGCTTTCATGCAGGCATGACTGAGTTGTGCTTCAGAAGCACATTTCATCATATGCATGCAGAAACACTGACCTTTCAGACCTATGAAACTTGCATCCTAGTAAACATTTCACTCACCAAGGAGAAAAACACAAGCCAAGAAATTCATTTAGGGGGAAAAAAAATCCCAATAAAAAGAGAGAAAAAAAACCCCAAAGAATGTTGTATTTTTTCATATAATCACTAGAAGAATCATTTTATGGTGTTTCCCATGCAATTACTGCCAGACCTGTTTAGCAAATGTGAACTACTCATTAGCAATTACTTAACTATACATATATTAAAGCTTAATTAGTAAATAAATTAAGCATATAATTAATTGCTTTAATCAGTAGGCTTTTAATATTGTAATTATCACTTGATACATTAAGGGCATGTTAAGAATACTTTTCTCCAAAAAATACATTGTTAATTAATCATTAAAACTTATCTTACTACATGCTCATTAATGATTTATTACAGATGCTGGGCCAAATTCTTCTCTCAATTACAGAAGAGCTAACTCTGTTGAAACCAATAGAGCTTCACTTGCATAAATTAAAGGAGAATTTGGTCCTGCTAATTAAACGTAAAGTGTTTGTCAGAGCAGATCACCATAGATGGAAATCTGTAGTGCTCTCTTTAACCCAAGAGGGGCAAACTGCCTTTCTTTTATGCTCCTTTGCTATGGCCAAGCACTGTCTTTCTGTAGCCTGAGCTCAGAGGCAACAAGCTGGGCTTCATTTCTAGCCCAGCCACTACCTCTGAATTCTAGAGCAGTGTGTAAACAAGAGAGTTGCTCAGATGCTCTTAAAGAGACACCTGATTGTTTCCAGGGACCAGCTCACTTGCTTCTCCCCCCCAACATCTAAAAGCAGCCTAGAGAATCAGGCTCTAAGAGTGTTGATTTGAAAGGTGACTATAAGACTCAGAGACCAAAGGACAGTTAATGAAAACCAAACACAACTCTAGCTACATTTTTCTTATCCTGGATATGGTTTTTCTATCTCAGCTTTATAATCTCCCCAGGAATGGAATTTTTTACTTGGAATTGTGTATAAACAAAGTGTCTGCCATAATGGGCCAAATGGCCTTAGTTAAGCTTTCTTGAGGGAGCAACAGTAATAATATTGTTTGCAAAAGTTCTTCATACATAAATAGTCGTATTATGAATTGTGGCAGAGAAGGCAGGATGAGGAGGGGGAAGGGGCAACTAATTTTTGAGCAAGGGATATCTATTCAGATATAGAGCACAGATGCCTTTGAAATGTCAATGTGAAGCCTTCTATGGGCTTCCTTTCACAGTCCCAATGGGACTCTCCCAGGCACAGCCTATTTGCACGGATGCGAAGTGTTGGTTGCATAAATGTAAATGTAGAGTAAATTAAGAAATTGGGATTTAAGGACAATGAGCTTTTGGGCTTTGGAGCCTGGATGTGCATATGCAGTTTACTATCTGCACATGCACTTACCTCCACCAAGGTCTCAAACCCTGATGAAAGCAGCGATTTTTCTGCTTTGGTGAAAGCAATACCCATTTTAAGTAGGTGAAACTTAAACAGCACTTAGTACTTGCTAGGAGGTACCCTATGGGACCAGCTCAAGGTTTGTGTTGAAAACCTGATGTTCTCAATTTATTGCTGGGCTTTGGGAGGGCTCCCAACACAGCTTTCAGAAGAACACACTAAAATCTTAATTTCTTCACTAAGATAGCAAAGAAATAAACACATTAATGCATACATGCACATATTCAATCTCAGTCTTTAAGTGACTGTTCCAGAAAGAAAATATTTAATTTTAAATGGTTCAGGATTAAGCAGATCTTCCTTCATAATAATTTACAGCAGAGTGTTTCAGTGCTTTAGCACACTACCATCTTTTATTCAGGACTGCTGGGTGCAGGGTGAATATATGAAAATCCCTACCTTAAAACCATGATCAGTCCTAAGAAAAAAGTCTTTCCTCTGGTCCCTTTTCCACCGAAGGAAAGAAAAGTGTCTTGGAAAAAAGAACAAATTGTGGAGGCAACCTTCAGGAGTCACGTCACACTGGACCAATCTGTGATGGTAACAGCTACTATAGTCTTGTAGACTCTCTATATAACTCTAAATATTTGTGCTTTGTGGTGAACATTTCTCAAGTGGAAAAGACAATGAGCATAGTGAATCTTGCTTATATACCCTTCTCTAAGCTTAGAGGGCAGATCTAAACAAGGTTTAGATATCTGCTAAGGGAATTCTAGGGCAGGTTGTGCTCAGAGGTCTTGTAAGCTGTCACAGGTCACAGGCAATGTAAGTTGTGTTATCCAACACAAGGAGGAGGCTTCTCACTTCTGTGGTGCCCTCCATAGGTTTTAGAGGCTTAAGCTCAGATGACAAAATGGCTAAAGCTTCCCAGGTCCCCCACCATAATGGGGAAGTCTCAAAGTCAGAAAGGAAAACTGCTTGAGTTTCATTGTATCAGTCCTTTAAACTAAACTTTAAACTAAAGGTGCGTGATGAAAATAAGTTTATAAACAATTATGGTGCAAATTTAAGATTAAAAAAGATGAGATCCTTTTTGCTAAAGAATTCCATTCTTTATATGTCCAATGATTTATTCCTGTGACAACTTCTTCTTTACAAAATAATAATGTTTTGTCCTATCCCACAGGGACCAATCTCATTCCTACATGAGGCATGTAGACAGTGGCAACTTGGCAGAACATATGCCAAGTTCACTTGTCTTCAAATTTATGTTAAAAGATATTGGCTTCTGACAGAAGCAAATGCTTTATTAAGGCTTTTTTTTTTTTTTTCTATGAAAAAAAATTGAAATATACAATATTTGACAGGGTAAGCATGACAAAGCACAAGTCTTTTGGTACTAGAAGCTATGTGCTCATGTGCTTGACCATCATTATTCAAGAGGATTCTAATGACATTGTGAAAATACTCCTGTAAGAAATGCAACTTGATTGTTCTAATAGTATTTCTTCATAATGTTTATGAGTCTGAATGTAGGCATTATTCACTGTAGAAATCATTCTTCCTAATAGCAAAATAAATATGATAGAAACATGCTGGCAATCTTCTTAAAACAAACAAATAAGCAGTACTGGTTTGTGTTTGGACAGACAAAGGTGGTAGTTGTTTTCCTGTTATAATTAAAATTTTTTAATAAATTCATGTTAATGTCGTGGGTAAAGGTTACCCTGCTTTAAATTAATTTAGCTAAACTGAGTCTGGTTCTTAATACAAACTTAAGCTGGATTCATACATACTCAAATGTGTATGAATCTATTTATTACTTCAACATAAAGCAGTAAATTATTAGTGGCCAAACTCAAAGTAAGCAAGAGTTAAATCAGTGTAAAATGTTCCTGATTTGGGATGTGCCCTTATTAAATTTTATGATATAAAGTAATCTCAATTAAGCAAATGGAACTTTTTTTTTCAAAGCTCAAAATGTCTATAGACATGCCTAAATAAATCAATATTTTCTGAATTATTGTATGTATTATAATTTGCATGAAAAAACAGCCATGTAGAGTGCCATGCGCAATTGGGATGGTTTAAGGATGTCTGTTTTGCATAGAGAAAAGCAACATACTGGAACAGTGGGCTTGGTTTCTTCTTTTCCTGATTATTCTGGCAAAGCTAAGGTAAGGACTGCTAGCTGCTGCAGTTATGAAATTCCCTGTGCGAGTGCAGTACAAATACAGTTGAGCAAACCGAAGCTTGCAGACTTCAGCCATTTTGTTGTCACAGTCTGGTCTTCCTCACTTGGGCACCTCACTTGCATCTGCATTTAAGAGCCTATTGAAGCAGGCTTCCCAAAGGAAGCACCAAAACTTTTCACGCAGGCACCGGAGACACGTGCCTTTGAGAGCCTCCAGTCTTCCTAACTTGTGTACCTAAACTCAGCCAGAGGGGACTTCTGGGTAGGCTTTCAAAGGCACGTCACTCTCTCCTGGAGCTGTATCTGGGATCTGAGCACTTCAGAGTGCTGCTGTTCTGCCTGCCTAACACTGGGGTACAAGTCAGGTACCTGGGGTAGGGGAGGGTGGCAAAGGGCAGCTCCCAGCAATGCCTGCTGCAGTTTCATGCTTTGTTTCAAGCTGCCTCTTGAAGAATTTACTTTTGTTCCTCACCCTGACATTCCTTAATCAAAAAGACTTGTCCTAGAGTAAAGGTATGTGTTTCTTCCTGGCTCAGATGGAAATATTACCAAAAAACAAGGATCCCAGGTGGACTTCAGTTTATCTCAGATGTGCT
Source organism: Monarcha castaneiventris obscurior (assembly GCA_026261815.1). Classification (NCBI taxonomy): domain Eukaryota; kingdom Metazoa; phylum Chordata; class Aves; order Passeriformes; family Monarchidae; genus Monarcha; species Monarcha castaneiventris. The sequence continues at coordinate 991,470 of JAMPIT010000566.1, read as the reverse complement.
ACAAGCACACTGGAGTTTCCAAAGTGCACTGGGGGGAAATTTCAGGGTCCAATTCAGGCCATGGTTTGAAGTAAAATAAATTTTTATTAATAATCACTACATCTATACATTTGTGGATGTTACCGGTGAAGGAAATAAGAAAAACAACTATAAACTTATAAAAAGAAGCATTTTATTCTTGCCCTTGCCACCACATGTACTGGAAAGGAACTATATTGGCTCTTTTTTAGCTAGTAATGTCTAATGCAGGAAGACAGGAATAAGCAGAGTAGAAAGCACCTGTCAGCTCTATTTCCCACTCTCCTTGATTAGCATGAAATATTAATAGGGCTCTCAGAAATTCTGGTCTGAAATGGGCTTTGCTTGAAAACGTGTCTGCCTTTACTGCACAAAAGCTGCTGTCATTAAAAAAAGGGCAGATAACTAAAGAAGACTCTTTCTTGAAATTTATACCATTTTTTCACACAATGACAAATTATTTTAATAATAGGAATCGCACACTCTGCCATTTGTATAATGTTTCCCATAAAATTCTCCCATTAAATTTGCTCCTCTACTTGACTCATATCTTTTTAAAAAAATGACACACACAAAATGATACATCACACATTCTTACAAAGAATTGGAAGTGAACATACTGTAATGGGTTAACATACGTTTTAATAAAATTTTCATTGTTGCACATTTCACTTTTCGGTACTGAGAGCCAGGGCTGTACCAGTAACCCCAGGCAATGCCTAAGGATAAAACAAATCATATGGTAGTGAACTATTTTCACCTATTTATCCTTCTACTGAAAATATATTCATAAATACAAAATGAAGCTAAGATACGTAGCCAGTAACATTGTACATAACAAAGATATTCCCTAGTATTTGTATTCTATTATTTTTTAATAATATACCTTCTGCATTTCTAAGATGCTTCAGCTTTTGTTTTTATTCCTTGCATATCTTGTAAGGCACCAAACCATTTTAATTTTTGTCTCCCCAAAGTGGGAAGTAACAAATATTTGAATCCATATAGTCAAATTAAATCCTATTGCACAACCTATTATAGAACATGCACTGTGAGTCAAAAATGTATGCCTGTCTATTTATCTAGCAGGTGGAGTTTTCTGAATAAGAAACTTTTGATTTGTGGCATATGTAGGTTTATTTGCGTGTAGACAGTCTGCCTTAAAAGATCTGTGTCATCAAAAATGTTCCTGTACACATCAGCATATTAACTGCTTGCTAGATGGGGTTATTTCAGAGAATAAATACTGAAATAAAAAAAGATTTGCCCTGACTGATTTGCCCTCCATTTTACTATGGAGGTACTGTACAACGTAAAAATAATACGTTTTGTTTCTTCATTACTGTATAGGAATTCCAGAATAATAATTACATTTTATTGCCACAAATTAAAATGATGTGGCAACAATAAATAAAGATAATTCAAGTGGCACCGAAGCTCTAATTTTTGTGA